>OV743312.1:8730000-9980000 GCA_928268935.1 Lasiommata megera
TTTTGTTAGGTTTTGGCCGGTACTTTTTGAACAATTTTTCGTTTCTATTTTTGTTTTCATTTTTAGAATAAGTTCACTACGACATCACCCCATTTTTTGACAAAGTTTCCGGATACTCTTGTTCCATTTGAATAAATGACTTAATTGCGCAGTTTTGTACGTAGTCTTGTATCACAAAAAATAGCAGTAGAATATTAAAATAATCAAGGTATACATATAAATAATTGTTATATATTATTAATCGTAGTATACATTAATGGAGTGCTAATGAATGAAGTGCTAGAAGTACATTTTAGGATGTCGCCAGTACTTTCCGTGTTTTGCATTCTAATGCATATCGACGACATTGCCAACTTATTTTATATATACAAGTGGATATTATGGAGCTGATTCACCACTTCATAAAAGGCATACCTTACCGTCATACACACATACAATAGGAGGATCATTCAATAATATGGCCAGTAAATTAATTTAAAATTTAAGTAAAGTGTTTTTATTTATATTTTAGTTAGTTCGTTATACACACTATGTACATGAATAACTATTACATAAGATATCATCATCATCATGAACAACCCATTACTGGCTCACTACAGAGCACGGGTCTCCTCTCAATATGAGAGGGGTTTGGCCATAGTCCACCACGCTGGCCATGTGCGGATTGGCAGACTTCACACGCCTTTGAGAACATTATGGAAAACTCTCAGGCGTGCAGGTTTCCTCACGATGTTTTCCTTCACCGTTGAAGCAAGTGATATTTAAATTTTTTGAAAAACGCACATAACTCCGAAAAGTTAGAGGTGCGTGCCCGGATTCGAACCGCCGACCTCTGAATAGAAGACTGACGCCCTAACCACTAGGCTATCACCGCTTTTAGGCTATAAGATATAAATAATTTTAATTATTGCAATTGTGTTATTTTTATATAGTGTACATATTATTTCTTTGTTTATATATTTTTTTTTTCTAAGTACCTTTCAATTTTATAATATTTATATTATATTAGAATAATATTCTATTTTTTATTTATTGATTCCAATTTTAAGGGTTAGGTGTTTATTATTTGGTATTATTACAATTGTTGTTTAACTCATATAATTTTTTTTTTTTATTTTTTTATACATATAAAACATGGTTAACGTTCATAAACGTAAGTGCAGTTACATTATGTGAATTAAAAATCGTATTTGAGACGTAGATTTCAGACAAATTTGTAAAACCGGTGACGTGTATAACGTTCTTCGCCGCTGAAATCACTTGCATCACAGTTTTTCAGCCTTCAAAGCCTAGGTCGCTACCGCGGAACTAATAGACGTCAGCAAGATTCCTTCACGTCTGTACGTGACGCTTATTAACACGGAAAAACTAAGAGTAACCGACAACCAAGATTTTTATATTTCAGTTGAATTTGTAATATGTTATTCTGTAGTATAGTTAAATTTGTCATTCGTATAGTTAAATTAGGTGTAAGTAATGCCATTATAGGAATGGTTATAACAAAAACCAAAATTTGCTATCAACTTAGGCGCGTTTGTAACACTCGTATTTTTTTATACATTGGCATTATGCAAAGGTGTACCCATAATCGAGGTGATATCGCCTCGATGAACGCGTCCACAAATCGCAAATGTATCGCAAAATATTTAATCCAAGCCAAACGGAACGATTTCATTAATGATAAGATGATCCAGTTGACTCGTATGAACTATTGCTCTAATAAGATAGCTCTTAATATAAATTTAAGTGGCATGTGAGATGGTGATAGCAAAAATAAATTTACCTAGCTATGTTTGTGGACTTCTTCTTAGACCGGGGCGCGTTTGGAACCCTCATAGTTTTAGTTTTAAGTTTACGAATGTAGTTATCACCATCGAATCACTACTATGTAAATTATTGACACGTCAAAAGTGCCTTTTATGGACTATTTTAATAAAGAATATTGAATTTGCATTTGATGTAGTCTCCCAATTTTACCTATTTCAAACTCAGCACCCGGTACCAGCGTGTCGTCAAATAGATAAATCAGATTTAAGAATCTCCAAAATTCGTATAGAGTTGTCAAAATGATACTTTTGGTCGTCCAAATAAAACAACTATTGTTAACTTGAAACTTATACTAAGGGCATTGATGGATATTAAAACATTCTATCAGGAAGTCGACCAATCGTACCTTGAAGTGTTATTTACCGATGACATTTCAATTTTCAGTACATGCATATTTTGCCCTCGCAACTTATACCTAGAACACAAGCATTGTAAGTACAATTTAATACACTGTTTGTACAACTGTTCACTGGTTAAGGACACCGTTCATTATTCACAAGGATTTCAAATAAAAAAAAACAATTGGTGTCCATAGTTAAAGGTCATATGAGAATAGTGAAGGCATTTATTTATTTTGCCTTGATCTACGTCAAAGGTAGATCAAGTCTTAGTCACGTTAATATTATAATTACATAGTTAACAACAATGTGGCAAGGAGATTCATGCTGCGTAAGAAGAGGCGCTACAAAGTACGGAGAACTCGATCTTTATTCACAATGTAATCTTAAGTCTTCACTAAACATTATGTACTGACAGCCTTTCAATTAAAAATAATATAACTAAACTACACTAAATAATTATATAATAACAGCTTCCGATTTGACATGAGATATTTTGACTTCAGAAATATTTCAAGAAAAAATCTTTCTTTAAATACTCTTTGTTAGAACAAATTGGCCGGTTAATCTAAATTCAGGTCATTAAACATACGATTTTTTTTTCTGACTGTCTATTAAACCCTATTGGTTGCCACAGCGTGACCGGGCTGTGAAACATACGAAGAACTTTTGATTTGACGGAGGTTTGAATGTATTTATCAACCTATTGTTACTACTTCATTAGACCTTATATATAACTTTACTCATAACACAAGTGAGTTATGTCCATAATAACTCAAGAACTTTTTGAGAGTCCGATGCACACAGCTCAATCAGACCAGAATTACTCCCTTTTTATTTATAGATGCACAAAAATGAGATCCAGCTAGCTGGCTATTAAGTTCCTATCATTATCATAAGACCATTAAGTGTCCTTACATAACATACAAGTAAACCTCCTTATGATATCCTCCGTCTCTAACACGGGGAGAAGTTTCGCATGGTATTCTAAGTCCTGTATGAGAAAAAGCTCCTTCCTTTTCTGGCCTAGATTAGTGTACTTAATCCTATATTTGTATTATTTCTATGTGAGAGAAATTATTTAATTAAACAGCTCATGGACACAGAAGTGTACCTTTAGCAATGCGTTTTGTATTTCATCCTTAAAAGAACGAGCCATAAGCTTACCTACATCATTCCTTTGTGAGTGGAATAAATCTTAATTAAATAGCGCATGGACACCGGAATGTACCTTTAGCAGTACGTTCTACATTTCATTCCTTAAGGAAGAGTCACCTAAATGACTTCTTTGTGAGTGAAATTTTAATTAAAAGTGCATGGACACTAATACCTTCAACATTTAAGTGGGGTTCGTAACACATGTATTTCTTAAGTAAGATGTCAAAGTGGGAACGAGTTTTAGAACAGTTTATATAATGCCACAGGTCACAACTTGAACATCAAACTCCAGAACAAGGTTCATAATATGTTAACCATGTTTTAGTTATCTCTGCGTGACGTTTGGCCTGCTTTGTCTCCCACTCTCTGTGTAAGTCAAATTTATACTATCGCTCCGTTACAGTAGTTCAACTAACTGAGTTCAACTAACTTGGTGCTCACTTCGGTACCAAGTCAAATTTCGATTATTATTTACATTATCTGAGCGTACATTGCCTGATTGTGACATTTCGGTCCACATTAGGAGTCCTACGTTTTTTGAATTAAACCTGTTTATTTCAAAAAACGCTCTAATCTATTATCTAACCCTCTAATGTAACTGTATGGAGATTGATAAGAGTTCTTTCCGTAAGTTCCATAAGTTAATGCTTTTCACGTGTCGCCCCTTTCCAAAAGAAATTATTTCTACTTCTAATTGTCATATAGTACTCAATTCATCACATTGAAATTCGACGTAGTAGTATACTATACTACGACAACATATTTCATAATGTAACTACTAAAACCCCGTTCCTTTCATCCGAATTCGGATCATTACCTGACGGAATATCAGTACTGTTTATTTTGTATATAGAACTATGGTTCTACCTATGTCTGTCCCCAATATTATTATATGTGAAAAACTTATTGGAAATGGCTGTAAATTATACGTATTGGGTGGGTCATATGAATATAGACAAAGACATTATATCTTATTTTTGCGGGACTTATATATATTACTATGTATAACCTTAAACTAAAAAAGAGATCTTAATCATCAAGTATTATATAGTATTGTATTACTATGGCAAAGTAATGGAATACTGAACAGATGAAATTGTTCGCGTAAATTGCGTAAATGTACATGGATGTCGTTTTGTCGATCTATCAATCAATCTTGGACCTTTTCCTTTAGGTGCTACGCTCTTGACATTAAATTAGAAATCAATTTAAAGCTTTGATTGAAGTTATTGTTATGTACAACATGTTATTTTGGTAACAAGATAACATTTTGCTGTGTTATTTGAACCTATTACCCTAAACCCTGTATGATTTTGTATTTGATATATCTTTATGTACTTCAAGTTTTCAAGATATATAGGTGTCAAGAATGCTAAAATTACGGTACGAATTATAGTTTTAGCCTTTGCAATTTCTTCTTAACGTCTGACCCCTATAAATCCTATTACGATCTCCACGGACCCCTATAGTGTTTCAATAATAACAAACCTATGTTTTTATTGTTTCATAATATTATTTTAATAATGTGAAGGTTGATGTCAGTTAGAAGTAAAACTAGAATGGCGTTCGTGTTTTGCAATCAAATTTTAACACTACATGTAATTAAAAGTAGCAAACCCTGTCATTTCCACAACACTATTTTATGTGTAAAATACAGTAAGCATATAATTGTAAAGCGCTAATTTATAAATTTCCATTTATTTAAAACACGCTAGCATTCGTAACAGAATTTTATTTAGCATTTTTACAAAATATGCTTTTAATAATTATAAATATATTTTTTTAATTCTTGTTATATTTATTATAATAAAATGATGTTTCAAGAGATAAATGATATTGTCTCAGCATTTTATACTAAGGCTATTAGCGATACAATCACTTTTGTAGAGAAAATAGACGGCGCGAAAATACTTTTCTCGTTACACTAAGAATTTTCTCTTACAGTTTTCATATTTTCATGTTAATATAACAAGTTTTTATAAAATTAAAAGAGTATTTTGTTCATGTCAAAATATTAAATTTTCAGATAACAATACATATACCGACTGTTAACATTGTAACAATGACCTCTTTATTGTCAACATTTTAACATTTCCTATTAAAAGAATTTGTTAATACACGCTCTATATTATTTCGACATTGACATCACTTGAATGGCATTTCCGCCTTAGAACTAAACGTCGCGTGGGAAGTAGGATCAGGAGCAATGGTACCATTCGAATTAAGCTTTTATTGTTTTAAGTCTAGCATTTGCTTTTGTTGGGTTATTTCGTGTCTTCACGACTTCCCGCTGTGCCTCGGTGAAGACTCGGACACGAGGCATCGAGGCCAAGGTTTCTATGAATTATGGAGTGTATGGTATTATTCAGGCGCAATGTGTGTCAGTGTTCTGATTTCGCGGCCGAGTCGATCATTATAGCAGCTGAAGGTCAAATCCGTCTGATACTTCTCCCGCAATTAGAATTTCCGGATATTGTTTTACATAGTGGGACTTCAAAATAATGCCTGCGGATTCGCCCGCATTTTTTATTCGCACGTACATTATTCCTGTTGCCTGGTTATTAATATTATAAATGCAAAAGCACGTAGTCGTGCTGTAAAATACTCAAAAGGAGCTGTGCAATTTTCTGGGATTAAACTAAACAACGTTACTTTCAGAACCATAACCTGGTGTTGCTCTGTTGATGCGTGATTGGAGTACAGATCGACAATCGAACCAACCAATCAAAACATATTTATATTACAAAGAATAGTGTTTTCTAGTGACAAAGAGAAGTTATTAGGAAAATCCTCTTTGTATATTACTGTAATATGGGTACAATTAAGTAGGTTAGTGACCTCTTACTAAGGTATTTTTTTTTTACATTGGTCGAAATAACATTCTTGAAAATACTGCAGGTATTTGAGGTTATAGCTAATGGCTATGACAATTGAATATTCACTATATGTCGGTAACTTAAGCAATATCCACATAAATAAAACTAAAACACATCCTTGCAGACCTCTCCTGGGAAAAGAAGCAATCCAGTTTACAAAGATTATTGAGTGTGTATTAATAATATTTTAGATATTGTCTTTCAGGCATGACTGTACGGAACAAAGGCTCCTTTTCACAGCACGCTGTTGTAAAGGCGGGCAAACATTGGCGCTCATTCGCGCAGTTCGTTCTAAAATGAGGTCAGTGGAACACGAAACATTACACTTGACCTCTTTCCGAGTCCTTACCTCCGCCAGACCTTCACACTTTTTACAACGCTTTTACGAGCTAGGTCGAGCCAATTAAGTTTGGTCGAACGGTCGTAGCAACAATGACGCCCCCGGTTCCACGCGGCAGATGCTTTGCGCTCGGCCGACGTACGCAGACCAGCCGCCTTGCCGCACTCTTGACACACATTCGGTTCACTGTTCAATGTCTGTATTTATTTTTTAATGATTACATACATACTATACCTATCTACTAGTCAATGTCTTCTCGTACACTTGCGTTAATGACACGAATTTGTTTAGAAATAAATATACGTACTTATTAGGTTACATTTGTCTTGTTTGGATACACATAATGGTGATTGTAAAGGTATCTGATATCTCCTTTGGAAAATAATGTTCGATAATGGTGTCGCAGAACCGAAAGAAACGGAGAGAAGTGGCATCCTTATGTGGTTCATATCCAGCGAACTAGAACGAAACGTTTTTCTTCAACGCTTCTGATACGAACCGCTAAGGTGTGGAACGCCCTCCCAGCTTCCGTGTTCCCTGCCAGCAGAAGAGTAAATAAAAGGCTTTTCTTAGGTAAGCGCGTTCCACCCTAGACCTGGCACAACTGTCCATCAGGCGTTGTAGTCAAGCGCAAGCTTATCATTAATTTAAAAAAAACTGCCCGATAATGTGCTGCAACTAGAAATTAGAAGAAACGTAGATAGCTTTAACCCTGCACCACTAAAAGGGAGATTATTGGATGAATATCTAGGATAAAAGGCTTTAAAATGTTTGCAGAATATTAATTAAATATACCTACAAACAATAATTATATTATGTAATTATAATTATATCTGAATTAGGTTACCTTAGTTTTATTTGATAATTTTATCGGCATGATATGATAAATGATTAATTTGTCGCGCGTTTCATTGCGTATTTATAAAAGAAAAATTTGCATCGGTGGTGTTTTAATTTTCAGCGATAGAATCTATGTTTATTTTTGTGAAAGCACCAAGATATATTTTTATTATGTCTGGATGCTGCCAGACGTAATAAAAAATGCATTAAAACATTGTATCTACCTACTCAACAAGTAACACCGGTAGGCATTTGTCAAGAGTTCAGAACTGAGTGGCTGTATTAATGCCCTCACAAAATGTTAAACATTCTTATCTGAGGACATTCAATAACCCCTCTGTGTCATTCAATCATATAGCGACTAATGAAAAACTGCACATACACTTACAGCGATGTATTGTTAGGTATATAATATTACACACACATACTCATGAGTTCCTAGTAAACAAGGTCAGGCCAACCTTGGTGGTAAATTGTATTTTTGTTATTATTTTTATATAAGTAAAAATATCACAACGGCAAACAAGGAAGTCATCGGTTATTTTGCGAAGCGATTAATTGAACTTTATGTAGATGTGTTGTTTTAATGCCGTTTAACGTTCAGGGTCACTACAATCTAGCAACGTGATTCAGACAGGAACTGACTGAGGAGAAGCTCCTGACCAATGACGTTAGGAGCTTATGATTCAGTGGTTAAGAGCAGATGCTTGTCATTGTGCAGGATTAAAATGGTAGCATAATGTAATGTTTGTTTTAATATATTGCTTTAGTTGTATAATTAAATACCACGCACCATCAAAGAACAAATAATAGATATCGACAGAAAAAATACCTATAAAAAGATGGGCGCTAAACAGACAGCCTGATCTGTACTATGCTATCTAGTAGAGGACACGATAAATAGAGCAGTTATATAGTAGTAAAAGTATAATTTAATTATGGATCTGGGTATACACAAAATATACATAGACTAACATTATGTTAAAAATACATTATTTAAAATTATTAATAAATCTATGGAATACGGTCTGAAATTGTCGATAAATAATCTACATGTAAACAAGAATAGCGCAAGAATAATTTTTTTGTTATAATGTTATAACATCTAGTAGTATTTGTTAAGAAAACTGTTTAATGACGACGAGGTCTCACGTTAAAGGTTCTGGAGCATTCAAGAAAATACTTATTTATTTTATAAAAATAAAAATTATTATTATTATTCAGTATGTTAGGAAGGTTAAAATAGGCAACGCGCAGGAAAAGTATTTATTACAAAAAAACGCTAAATTTCTATTCCCAAAATGCATGTCGAAAGTGTTTTTGAAGTTTTATTAATTTATTTCTATATTTAAGTCGCAACAATAGTCAATGGTGAGGTTCCATGACATTTGTCAATTTTGAGATTGTATTCGATCGCAAGAGATGTTTTAATAAACAATTATTTTGTCAAACAATAACCGCGGCTAATCTGGATAGTTTTGCATGAGATTTCAGATCAGGTCCCACCTCTTGCAGAAAAATAGCTTTAATATCAATGAATCTTACAGACAATGAAAGTCATCATTAAAGTTATTTTTTTATCCACTACAGGTTAGCCCTTGACGACAACCTCATCTGATGGTAAGTGATGATGCAGTTTAAGATACCAGGCTAACCTTTTATGGTGAACCCATACTCCTAATTGGTTTCTACGCCACATCGTGCCGGAACGCTAAATCACTTTGCGTCACGTCGGTGGTAACAAGCCACGGCCGAAGCTTCCCACCAGACCAGACTCGAGTCAGAAATCGAACCCAGCCTAGATGTTCACACACTCCTTTTTTATCTACCATGTTCTTCACACTGCTCCTATACGGTTTGGCAGGCTTATTGACCAAAACATGCCCGCAGTGGTTTTTTAGAACGTTTGACTAGATACTAAAAATATTGAGCGTATTATATTAAATATACATACGACATTTCTAATAACTTTAACAAGGAAATGGATGACCATATTCCTAGAATAAACCGTTTGTAGGTACTTATTTGTTGATACACAATAATGTCTTTGTTCAGCGCAAATACTCTGCTTATGACAATTTATCGTCATTCGTAACCAGTTCTAAGGAATTATGATAAAGAATAGCAAATATTTTTGGTATTAGTGAAGCCAAAACAGGTTAACCGTTTTGGTCAACGATATTTTGCCCTGTCTATAAAGATAGAAAACCCTACTAATGCAATAAGTGTCAAACTGCGTTGATTGGTTTTTACAGAGCAAACAGTGATCGTGATTTTTAGCAAGGCTACTTTTATGCCAAGGCTACTTTTGGATCCGGAAATATGCACATTTGCTGTGGGTGAGCGGTAAATTCTTAAAACGTCTGTATGTGGAGTGTGTGAGAGTGGAGTTAGCTCAAAACGGATCTTGCCATAATTTGAGAGAACTGAATTGGAAAACATTTTAGCCCGGGAAGCGACAGAATCCTAAAGGTATTAAAAAGTAGAAACGCTGATGATACTGCTTTTAGAGCTAGTCTTAGATATAGATAAATATGCAGCTTCATCACGCAAATCGATTAATCTAATTCATATTTCTTTCTAACATCTCGTCTCATCGGTATTCGTCAAACATTATACATACAGGATTTTAAGTATATTTTACGCTCGCTTCTCTCAATACAAGACTTTTTAACATCGAGTTTAACTGTTTTTCATCCGTCAATGCAATATAATAGACCGTCCAGTGGTCGAAAGTCAACCGACATAAAAAACTTTTACAAAGTTTCACCTTTCTGCATTCCTACTCCATAAAAAGTTATGGAGAAAGAATACAAAACTAACTCCTTGCGCACATTATGATTAAAATTACCAAGTTTTTCCCTTCGCACATTAAAAATATTGATAGATGGGTATACTTAATCTTTTATGGTAACAAAACAAGAGTAAAAAGAAGCTCCATGGATACGTAAGACTATTTTACAAAATATCAAACAATATGCTTTCAAGGCTGACTACTAAAAGCCAAGGAGTATTCGAGAGACAAGCTTTAGTAGGCCAAGGCTAAAATGAGCCTCTCAAATATTATACCAATCTCGAGAGTCGACACATTTAATTTTCTAAGTAATCTGCTAAACACTAGGTAGAAAAATATTTGATTCTACTTTTGTAGATATTAATCAGGGTCCATCTCTAAGAATAGGTCTTGATCACAGACTGGCATAATTTATTTACAATACCTCGGTACTAAGAATCAGTATTTTTTGGGACTAAGTAAAGGTCATGCGATTAACCGTCAAAATAAATTTCACTGTAAGGTGGCATACCTGTCCGATACGAATTAGAGGCGTAACATCGCATAAAGAAGTATTACTTTAAATCCACAGTTTTAAATGATATAGGTTGACGTCCTTAAAGTATTGATTATTATTCTATAACAAAACACCTAATAATACAGCTTTACTCTATTGTACTCGTCAATATGGACCTTATCGTCTTTAATCTTTACCCGTAACAAAACGAGTAATTTATTTCGGGTGCACGGATTTAAACACATGTTAAATACATGTTGAACACATGATGTCTACAGAGCTGCGAAGACCTAAAAATAGATGGTATGATAGGTTTCTTTTTGCAAATCGAAGTGGGTAGTTTAACTCCCGTAGCGTAAATCTTGAATTGTGGCTCCTTATTCCCAATCTCTGCTCGCTGTCTATTTGTTATATGGGCATCTATTCAATTCAGATTGAGTTATATTCTTCCGAGGCAAAGGGTCTCGGAGTGCATGTTAGGCTGATCGATCTTGGTTATTATCAATAATGATCCTGAAAAGGCAACCAACCCCCATTGGGATTACGTGGCAGGTTTGGGCTCCATGAGATCAGTTAGACAGTCAGGATAATTATTTTTATAGGCATAGATTATGAATGGGAATATCATTATAATTAGATTGCAAGTATGTTTATAAAAACAAGTGGCTACGATAAGGAAAGAGCGGTGCTCTGGCACGCCACACCGCATCTATCGTTCAAGATTAAGGTCATCCAACAATGTACGTACGGCATCTTAAGGTCGGGTGGATCATGTTTACCTCTTGCTTACACATTGCGTTGATTATACACACATAGGAGTTTATATTGTTTACTCCGTGTAACTCTTTGTTTAATTATAGCATCAGTTGAATTCCGATGACGATCAATTGCATATCCATGTGTTATGTATGTTATATGTTCACTGCTTAGAATTAGCTTAACGTATCGCGATGCTGAAGTGGTATATCGATAGGGGATGGGATATAGCTCGCAGGACCGATGAACTGGATTGGCGACCCCGCAATGTACAGGTGCAAAACTAAGTGGTAAGAAATTGAGCCACGGAGCAGTTGGACACAAGCAGCTCAAGACTTTACATAGAAAAAACTTACGACCATCACTGAAAAAAAATTGCTTCCTTGGCGAAGCTGTGAAGGCGTGGGAAGAGGGAAGGTGGTCTTATTAGTGGGAGATGCCGAGTTCAATCCTTCAAAAGTAATTTAAGAGTTTATAATTACTGAATTTTCTCTGATCTGGGAGGCTTTGTTCCAAACCTACTGATATAAAGGTATCACAAATATATTTATTGACAAATACTGGTCATAAAATATTTATTTCACTACCCTACAATTGGATGCTACATAAACAGTCGATCACACACTTAACAAAATTATATTCTTCTCTCTTCTCGTTGCTTTTGTGAGGAGCTGTTTTGTTACTGAAAACCTGTAATTGTTTTCAAAGCCAATAATAACGAGCTAGAGGTGCTCGATTGTTTGGAAAATATTGTTGCGTAATCAACGAGAACAAAGGCGACAACGGAGAAATATTGCCATAACACTGGTGACTCGGGCTTCCTGAGAAACCCTATACGAGCTACCATTGAATCAAACTTTTAAATTGCGCGTTATATAAAAGGCGCAGACATGTTGAGAGAAGGTACTTTACTTAGAAACAATGATGTTAATTAACCATTCATTCATTTAGTTTCAACTGGTAGTTAATGTTACATTTCATTATAAACAGAAATCCCGTAAGCCACATTGGTGCAGCATAAAACTCTTACTCCTAAGCTCTAAAGCTCTCTTAGTTGGTTATGCCTGTTTTAGCGATTTTGGGTAATTTCTAGTGTGCATGCCCATTGAAACCCAACTTCACAGCACATGCTTCAGCGTATTGATGGCGTTTTGATAATTTATATGATGAGTCAAAAGCTTTTTACTAGATACCTAAAGTCGCGACCAGTAAAAAGATCGCTTTGTAAGAAGAGGACAATTTACACAATTACGTGCGAAATGTTGCTATTATAAAAGTTACGAGTATTAATGTTTGGAAAATTCCCACAAGTGTAATTTCTACACTTGATCCACGGACTTGATCCACGTGTAACGAGGACGATGGCTTCTTGCTAGCTAGACGACGTCACTATGGACTATTGGGTGAAATACTTTATTTGAGTCTGTAGAGAATCTCCGAGGATCAAGTTCTTGCTACTATCCGCTAGTAGACTCTCAGTCACTAGTGGGCCCTTTTTAATTTTATGATCACGAATGAACGAATCTTCCAGATCATTATGGTGATCTGGATGAAGATTATTTTTCTATCAATAAGTATCACTGAACTTTATCTTTTTTAAAGGAATCTATTATTTAGAAAATAATGCTATGTAAATTAAATAGGGTAACTTTGTAAAAGGAAAACAGTCGAGTGAAATTCGTGATATATTCTGATTTTTTAGATATAGGGTAGTGAATATATATACATAATATAACACTAGTTATCACATTATTTATTTATTATTACCGTGTATAATATTAGTATCAATGTTCGAACTTGTTCCCTCTTGATCTTCTGTTCTAAAATCATGATTTGTAACGGAAAATCATGCCGTGTTGATTTTTAAATTATTATTTGAATAATTTTGGGCAAATTTGGGCAAAATTTGAATGTTTTAGGCATATGAGCTATTTGTTCTGGAATAATTTAAATAACCAGTTATTTTTTCCCCAGTTATCAACGACCTTCAATGTTTTCCGCAACTACTCGCAACACATATAAGATGGTGTGGCGATATTTATGCTGTTCCTTATTATTCGTACGTACGTCATATAATCATGGTCAAATTGTATCACATGTACGTATAATTTTCTATACTTACATTTTTATGTATATTTTTTAATATGTATGCTGTCTAATCTGATCTAGCTAGTTATTTCCTTATGTGTGAACATTTGAGGCGTTATTTTCTTAGCGTACTTTATTAAATCTAGACTACAAACGAAATTTAGTTGAAATGTGTTATTCTCGCGTATAAGTAGTTCAATTATTTATTTCCGCGGGAATGATATGAGACACAATGATTTAATATAGAGTGCTATGACGTAATATTAACGTCTATAGCCTGAATATGTCGTCTGTTGCTAAACGCTTTATTTGGATAAGCGAATATATACAAATAATTAAAAAACGTTGTCTGTTTGTTTGTTGATATTAAATGCCTTTCGTAAGCTACATTTGGAATAGTGTAATAATTGTTATAGAATTCTAACCTTTCCGCGGGAATGATATGAGACACAATGATTTAATATAGAGTGCTATGACGTAATATTAACGTCTATAGCCTGAATATGTCGTCTGTTGCTAAACGCTTTATTTGGATAAGCGAATATATACAAATAATTAAAAAACGTTGTCTGTTTGTTTGTTGATATTAAATGCCTTTCGTAAGCTACATTTGGAATAGTGTAATAATTGTTATAGAATTCTAACATACGCTTTGTTTATTTTACTCCGTCTGTCTTTTTGTCTAACCTAATCACAGCAATGGTGTAACAGGAGTACTGTGACAAAGGCACACACGACGTTACAAAGACGACACAAAAATCCGTCCATATATTTTATCCCTTTAATACATCTTTATCTTTTATCCGTGCCAAGTAAATAAAATGTATTTATTTACTTGGCACAGATAAAGATTACTTCTTAGAGGTATCCTCGAATAATTAATTCTTTATCATTCAATCTAAGTCATCATATCTAAGTCAATCATAAACTTTATTCAAATAATCCTTTAAAAGGCACATTTGACACGTCAATAATTTACATAGTAGTGAGGATGATAGTGATGATCACATTTATAAACTTAAAACTAAAGCTATAAAAGTTTCAAACGCGCCCTGGTCTAAAAAGAAGCCCACAATAAACTAAACAGTTGATTAAAGAAATATCATAAAGTTTGTAAGATTTTTTTATAGGTGTGTATTTTAATACAAGTTTTCATGTTTAATTTATAACACACAAAAGTCACTATACTTGGACAGACCCATCACCACCATCGGTTGCCCGTGTAGCGTGGACTTCACAAACGTAAAATTTTGTTATAGTAGGTAATCTCTGAAACAACAAATCGGATTACACTAAATCGATTCAACTCTGGGGTAAATTGGGTATATTAATTCAGTTTGTTTATTTCTTTTCTTCATATCAGTATCAAGTGAAACAGATTTTTTGAATTTAACATTTTATCCATAAAATGGAAATCATGGAAAATCGCAGAATCCACGCGGATGAAGTCGCAGGAACTTACGATGTAACATGTAGAGCGGTGGAGCAGATCGTTAGAGGAGAGGCGAGTGAGCGTGGGTGGAGGGGCGACTACCGAATATTTTTTCGCACACGCAAGGTCGAGGTCATACCGCTTGACTTCCTAGATCAGCTCGACCTCGTCGGCCAGAGTGGCTCTACTCTTCAACATTTAAAGATTATTAAGGAAGCTGAACCTCATCCTGTTACGTATACCTTCCTACGCACTTTGAGTCGTGCAAACGAGATCATAGTGTGTGTTAACTTAATCCATCTTTGTTTTGATGCCTAAAATAACATAAACGTTTTATTTAGGCAAATATTTGCTCAAAGCGATTTTAATAACATTTCAGACGTTAGCGTTTTTGGGTTCGTCTTAGTTGTTGTAGATTGTATAGACGTTTTATCACTTTACATTACAAAAGTGGAAATGTGATTAAAGAAAAAAAAATTTGCTCAGTCTGTAAGATTATTGAATTACATTAAATGAATGTAGTATAGCTTTAAGCTGTACAACTACAACTATATTGATTTTATTGGATTGATTAAACGTTGGATTGTAACATGTCTAAATTAAACAGATAATATCAGCACGGCGAAGTTAGAAAACAATTTTTGACAGTATCTAAGTCACTGTCTAAGTTTCTCAAGATAGAAGATGAAAGAAAGTTGATACATGAGGAATGTGTGCTTTCTACATTGAATATTCTAAGCAAAGTAGGTAGGTAGGTTTAAAACAATTTATTTAGATGCCAACTTACGTGCATATATCACATAATGTCATATAAGGTTGAAAGTATCAAATTACGTCTTTCGTATCTAGATACAATATACATTTGCGAAATATCCGGATAAAAATATTCAGGGCCGGCGTGAAGGTCAGACCGCTTTTCTGATTAGAACTATAGCGATAAGGAAGAGACGAACAATGTATTATGAAATCTTTTATTTGCGCAGTAAAGTACAATTTCCGCCGATGGGTATTGCTTACACGAGTAAGTATAAAAAAACAATAACTGTAAGTCTGCTGATTTGTTACTTCTGCAAGGTTACAGAGTACTTACCTACACATGTATTGATAGGCAATAAGATTATAGGTATTATGTGAAAATTGTTATGGAAATTTATATTTCATATTTTGTACCTATTTATTTTTGTGCTTATTTATAACGGACTTCTGAAGAGATTCATTCCATCAATTTTTTTTTATACACTTCAAGTTAGCCCTTGACAGCAATTTCACCTGGTGATAAGTGATGATACTGTCTCGGATGGTAGCGGGCTAACCTGTTAGGGTTATAGTAAGCCCACGCCCATAATTGGTTTTTACGCGACATCGTCCGGAACGCTAAATCGAAGCCTCCCACCAGACCAGACTCGACCCGGGAATTGAACCCAGGACCTCCAACTTTATAATGTGACAGCGCACGCACTGCGCCACGGAGGTCGTCAAAATTTAAGCGAGATCAATAGATATGTCGTAAATAAGTCTTGTTGTAACAATATACAATATCAGCCTAAGACTGAACTTATAAAAGAACACGTAAATAGTATACAAGGACAGCCTACCTCTAAAAAGATTTCTTCCAGAAGCTTAGACTTCGTTTGTTAATTGTAATTATATTGTACCTACCTATAGGAACATATGTGTATATGTTACATAATTTATGTACATATATGGAGAGTTTTTTGAGTACTCTCTATTATCCTTACTTATTCCATAACACACCATAGGAACATGAAGTTAAATTGAAGAGGAGTAGAAGATCTAAACTCTTCTCTCTCATAGGAGATCCCATCTAATCTTACTTCATATATCATTGATTTTGAAACTGATGAGACTTCTTGATTAGACAGTGAATGATATATATTTGCTTTTATCTGCATTAATATTATGGATAAGATAGAATAATTGAACTAAATTGCTCGCAATATAAAATCGATAGCAAATAGTTATTTCAATGAGTGTAAATCATTGCATCAAGACGTAAAACTCTTGCGCAAACACGATCAACAATACGCGCGCACGATCAACATATTAATAGAAACCATAGATTATCAAAATACCTCTATAATATACGAGCAAAGTTCAACCGGACTTAAAAAAGTTATGAATTCTAAATTTCAAAATTAAAATTGTAGTGTTTGTCTGCCATAATTAATTGAACAATCTTAGCCAACCCGCATAAGAAGCGAGGATGGTCTGTCCTATGAGAGAACGATAGTAGGCTGATTGAATGAATATGAACAATCTTACGTGAAAAAGATGTCAAATCGGGAATAAAACCATTACAATAACTTAAATATCAAACACCACCGCCGCTTTTCAGTAATGTTGATTCACATGAGAACTCAAGATTTGAAATGATAACTCGAGATGCAGAGAGGTGCAAGGTTTTCGATCAGGCCTTAGCAGGTAGATAAAATGAAAAGGAAAAATTGTTCTTTAGAACTTTTTTCTTTTAGATTTTTTTAGACTCATTTTAAAACATGAGTTTAAAAAAAATATGAAGGAAGTAATATTATGCATATTAGTTTGGTTTGAAGTTTCTACTGGAACTTGTTACTGGTACTAGTTACAATTTTTTTTTCTTAAATTTATTGAAGCTTATAGTTCATATTATTTTCGCATTCCGATGTTTTCGCTTATAATCCGAAGTACTCTTTTCTTATATCCACTTCAAGTTGGCCCTTGACAGCAATCTCACCTGTATGGTAAACCGATACACCTAATGGGTTTCTACGTGACATCGTGCCGGAACGCTTAACCACTTTGCGACACAACTTTGTCGGTAGGGTGGTAACTAGCCACGGCCGAAGCCAACCAGACCACACTCCCACCAGACCTCTTTAAATGTGACACCGCTGCGTAACGGTGGTTATCAAAAAACCTACAGACTTAGCTTTCCAGAGATGTCTGTTCCGCGTACAGATAAGGCTGTCATCGCATACTATATTATTATCTACCAACCACTAGGTGAGTTTATAGTCAAGGGCTAACTTGGAGTGAACAAAAAAAAAACTGGCTGCGTAAAACTAGTTTAAAAAGTACGGGAAAAAATAACAATAACAACTTTTAAAAAAACATGAGAAAACATGCTCAGTAGTTAAAATTCTGAGAAGTAATACTGATTAATTATTGTTCAAGTAGTTTTATAATCGATACACATATAAAAGAAATAATGCATTTAAGAATGAATCAGAGTCGGTACCCTTTTAAAGACCCATTGGTAATGAATTTTGGTCTCCCCAAAGGATAACCAAATTTAAGACGACCTTCCACTATACACTAGGCTAGCTATACAGAGTAAGTTGTAAAATAATAAAAGTAAAATTACCAGCACGAACTTATGTATCTATTGTAATACTAGCTGATAATGATTCGTCCATGTTTTAAAAAATACCTTATGAAATACGCAGCGCTGACATTGTCAATAAATGTGTTGGTGATAGCTTTGTAAAACCAACTTCGTATTATTGCCTTTCTAATGAAACGGTATGGAGAATAAATGTTTTTTTTTTAATTTCGCGGCTTTGTTAATGATCATACGCAAAGAAGATGAGTCATTAAAAGGCAAGAAGATTTACATCTTCAACAAGTATGTGGAGGATACTTTCATATAATGAAGATATAACATAAAATAAAACTTAGATTAACCTAAAACCAAAAATCTTAAAAAATAAATAAATATTTAACCTCCGCCAGTCCACCACGCTGGCCATGTGCGGATTGGCAGACTTCACACGCCTTTGATAACATACATTATGGAGAATTCTCAGGCGTGCAGGTTTCCTCACGATGTTTTCCTTCACCGTTGAAGCAAGTTTTTATTTTTCATACATTACAAGTTGGCCCATGGCTATCTCACCTGATGGTAAGTGATGATGGAGTCTAGGGGCATGATAAACCCACACTCCTAATTGGTTACTACGTGACATCGCGCCGGAACGCTAAATCGCTTAGCGACACGTCTTTGTCGGTAGGGTGGTAACTAGCCACGGCCGAAGCATCGCACCATTCTAGACTTGGGCCGGGAATCCGGGGTCCGGGCGAACCCAGGACCTCCAACTTTATAATGTGTATGGTCATCAAGTGATATGTTAAATGCTTAACAACGCAAATAACTCCGAAAAGTTACAGGTCTGTGCCCGAGTTCGAACCCCCGACCTCGGATTAGGAGGCTGACGTCCTAAACACTAGGCTATCACAGTAATATACTGTATATGTAGTTAGATGGATATAATGTGCATGTAATACGGTCCTATCAACAGTTCCGCGTACAGTGGCGTGAAGTGGTCCGACGGCGGCGAGAGGGTGCCGGAGTCGCTGCGGCCTTGCCGGATGACATTGGCGAGCACGGACGCTTCCTGTTATCTCATTGCGATACTCCTCGACACTCGCGACTGGCATTAATCATTATTGGAACAAAGAATGTCCACTCACGGTAATTGTAATTAGCACGCGTCGGCCTTGACGCGCTCATTATCTCGGCCACGGCGGTCACCATAGCGGACCGCGTCACAAAGGAATATAACTATGTAGATAGACACTGGAATGTTTTCCTCGATCATTGTTTATGCTTTTTACATTTATTTTTTACAAGTCATTGGTATTATTATTGGGTAGGTACATTTTGCAATTTTATACGTCTTACATTTTCATCGTATGCCCGTTAATTAATTAAAAGAACATCATCCTTTTCCACATGTACATAATATAGAAAAAGGATTCCTCTGGCATAGTAGAGACGGTTTTAATCAATTCATTCAGCACGCTACTCAAATAGGAGCTTGACTGCTTATTATCACAATGTAAGTAATGCTAAATAATGTTAAAATTTTGTGTTAACAGCTAATAATACAATATAAGAAAAGTTTAATTGGATGAAACAGTAAATGAACTTAAACAACTAGAACATAATTAGCAGTAGAATAAATGGCCATTTTTATTTTATTTTTATTTAAGTGATGCTAACCGGGTCAGCGTAACTTGCTCTCAGCGTAAAATTTGGTGAGATAAACCCAATTCAAATATTGAGTCCGAGCATTTAATGGAAGCCAGCCTCGTGATCCGTAGATGAATGTATTATGCTATTAGACCTCTAACCAGTATACAGTTACCTACACCTAAAGTAATACAAATACTGATGAAATGATTCAATTATACAAAAGCTAACATTATAATATTGGAACTATAGCAGTAAGATTTGAATTATAAATATAGTAATGATAAATTGTAAAATTGTGTCTAACCGGTCTTTTGTATTTGCATTTTTTTTTATCCACAGATAATACAACAAATATTAATACTATGAACGAATCTTCGAATGAATGAATATACTTTTATTACACACACAGATAATACAAAATGCATTTACAGAAGACCGGTTAGACACAATTTTAACGCTAAATAGCGATTTCTTCCAGGCATAATATCTTTCAAAATCGATGAATCCTTGTTGCGTTTTCAATAAAATCTATTTTTACAGAAATAGAGACCATTAGCTTCAATATTTAGTGTAAATTTGAACTCGATATTTACTAGTTCTCCACAAATATTCCTATAAGTGTGCTGTTTCTCATTTTTAGATTCGGAATAGCGAAAAACCGACAGCGATTCACAGCATATATATAATTCATAGCAATTATAAATATTAAGAATACATCCGGTGACAATAATGTGGTCCCGTCTCGTTTATATCTCGTTATAAACAAAAAGTGGGCGTTAATCCGAATATTGCCCATATAATTGCGGCCACGTGCGAGCGTGTGGTAAAACAAACCGGTACGTTAATAATAAACAAGTACATAAGGTACGTATAGGGTAAAGTGAGACGTCATAGCAATATTGAATGCGCAGTGCTTGCTGCGCAAACATGTTTACCGACGACCACTCAAAGTTCAAGGCCCTGACTAACGACAACTGTGGAACGATGTACTTACTTTTCTTGTGGAGGTTACCTCGAGGACAAATCAGCTAGGCCATATAGAGACCCGTTTTCGAAGCCGGGTCGAGGGCGACCTTTAACTTTCTGTTTAGTGTGCTGGTTTGTACCTAAGTTCACATTCTGATGAATGAGTAGTACTCCATAAAAAAAATTGTAACACAAAAAAGGTTTTGTATTTGTAAACCACCAGGAGAACAGAAAACGAGATGTAAATTTATAAAGTATTAAGTCCTTGTTGGTGAAGTGAATATTGAATTGATAAGGTTATCAATTCGAAATAAATAAAGGATGAGAGGGCCTTTTGGAAGACGGTTAAAATTATACTCATTGGTGGGAAAGGGCACAATCACGAAAATAACTATACGTCCAACCGATAAACAATGTAAGGTTAACAAAATTTTTTTTATTTCTTTGTTGCCTTGTGTGTATTAAACTGTTATAATTACAATACAATGACACGTGTTGGCGTTACAATTAAACTTAGGTACTTAAAACTAATGTAGAAATACCAATCACTAATATAATGTGCCAGTCCGGTCACTAGATACAGGGATAAACGCAATGTAATACTGATTTCGGTGTCTCAGACCAGTAGCGGTTAGGATGTTGTACTGCTCTACAAAAATTTGGGGGTGGACACGCATGTGGAAACACGTTTTTGGCGACCTCCGTGGCACAGCGCGTGCGCTGTTGCATTTTAAAACTTGGAGGTCCTTGATCCGATTCCCGGCTTGAATCTGGTCTGGTAAGAAGTTTCGGCCGTGGCTAGTTACCACCCTACCGACAAAGACGTGTCTCCAAGCGATTTAGAGTTCCAGCACGATGTCATGTAGAAACCAATTAGGAGTATGGGTTTACCATACTCCTAATCGGTTAGCCCTCTACCATCTTAGACCACATCATCACTTATCATCAGGTGGGATGCCGTCAAGGGCTATCTTGTGGCGTATAAAAAGCCATAACTTAACTGCGGCCACAGGTTTCAATAATTTATTGAAAAAGATACAAATGTTAACATCAAGATAATATTTTTTTGTCACATTAACGAATCAATTAGTACAGCGTACTTGCATGAGATTGAATACAATTGTAAAAAAAATTACGTTGCGTTCAATCCCACCTCTACCTTTTTTGGAAATCGTTTAAAAAGTAGAGTATTTACATCGGACATTTGTCATTGCGTTGCCCTCCACCTGTAAGGCCTTCTAGAGGTGAAGCTTTTTTTAGTCAATGCGGATTTATATTCGAGGGTCAGAGCAAGTAATCTCGATTTTTTGCGCGCCAATTAGCAATGTTTTATGTAAGTGTAGTTTTATACAAGTCTTGAGATGTGTTGATTGTCAACGCGAACTTTAGAAAACTGGCAAAAAGAAAAAAGTTTCTTATCTGGGGCATGTGCTTAGGCATGACAGATACAGGCTCCTGCAACTCATAATGATGGGCAAAGTAGCGGGAAAGAGGTGCATAGGTCGCTTGTAAAGATGTTTGGATGTTTGTTGATCTTTCACGCAAAAACTACTGATCCAAATTATACTCTGGATGAACACTTAGGCTACTTTTTAGCCTGGAAAATGTATGGTTCCTACGGGATTTGTGAAAAACCAAAACACGAAAGCGGTCGAAGAAAACAGGCAACAGAACTCTGTTAGTAAGCATATTGCTTTAAAGAATTAAAGACTATACATTTTTAAAGTTCTTTGATCTTTGGCAAAACTGAACACGTTGGCATGGTTTTATTCTTTTTCCTTGCTAAAAAAAAACAAATAAAATTGGGAAACGGCCTTTCAGAGAGTTATAATAAGTATTTGGAACAATTTTTTTGGCGAAACTTCCCTCAAATAAATCCACTTTTAAAGCTCCTGTTGAGAGAACGGTAATGGCATTAGATTTAGCTAATTGCACAATTGTATCCTAAAATTAACTAACAAAAGCGATGGTACGTGTGGACTCCTGACATTGGATGGGTTTCCTGTCTATTTGCATTACTATAGGTTACCTTCACACAAGCGGGCTAAGGTCACCTCGACAACCGTTCACAAGAACGCCGATATTACTCGCTTATTGTGTTGATCTTTGATGATGAGATATTTTATTCTAGACTAGCAATTGTTCCATACTCCGTTTGTATTTACAAAACTTTTACTGTAACTTCTACTGTATACTATCCTATATAATACTGCGCATGTATCTCTTAAATAAGCTCAGTGATTCTTCTGTTATCAACAGTTTTAAAAATATGTTTAATATTTTTTTTTAGTATTAAGCATTATTATGTAACAGAAAAACGCGTGTTCGTAGACTATGCTATAACATAGCATTAATCATATTACAAATCAAGGCAATATAAAAAATACACTCGATCGTTTCTAAGGACAATATCTATCTATATCTCACTGAACCTGCTTATTGTAATATAAAAAATATATGCATGCTTATTGTAATATACATTATGATATAAAAAATATATAATAAAGCCGTAAATTAGAACGAATAAACTTTCGGAGCCCACAATAGATATTTTTACGTGCTTTTTGCCTTATAATATACTTAGGCCAAAAGGATCTGGAAAAGTGAGAATTGCATAAGTTTATAGCTGTATACCAGTGGTTCATATAGACACTTAAATGTAATGTAGGCGATTCAAACGTTTTAACGGGCCATACTCGTACCTAAATCAAGAAACAATAAACAGGTACACTAGAACGTGAATATAATATATATCGGGATAAGACTTACAAATATACATTTTTTTTGGTATCAAATCGACAATATAATAATCTGTAAATATTATTTTCTCGATTTATGTCTTATTTATGTAGTCGGAATGTCTTTAAGCTATTTAGATAGATATAATCTAAGATGGAATTATGTTGCCCTTGTTCTTGATACTCATGATCGATACGAGATTAGAAGAGATTTCAAACTGGCACAATGTCTAACTTGTAGTTATTGAATAAAAACAGAAAGATCTGAATCTACTCGTTTGTGTTTATAGAAAAGTCGAGAAAATGGGGTATAAAGATGACAAGTGCCTTTCGCTAAGTCGATCAAGGTTCCCATATTACGATTGGCGTAGGGAGCGAAGCTTTGCGTTACATTGACACATTTTCCTTCCGGGGGTGGTTCTCACACCACGTGGAAACCTGACACGAACACGTCACGTTAGCGAGCGGTGCCCGGCGGGTGACGGGCGCCGCGACCCTGACTCTTGAAATAGTCTTCCGCATTAACGCGGAGAGCGAAAATATCGCATGATGCTGCCACAAGGCCACCAACACTCCTCCGTACGCACCTTATTAGGACGCAAATCTACTAGCTCTGTCACACATAACGGCCATTACCCAAAATATTATTAACTAGCTGATGCCCGCGACTTAGTCTGCTTTGAGTTAGTGTGTGAAAGTGTGTTTGTTTGTCTTCTAATCACGAAGCAATGGATTACAAAACTGACGACCTTGAAATAATTACAGGATAAACTTCTAAAGTATCTCGTTTCCAACAAAAAAAGAAGGAATGAAATCGGAGTACGCTTTAATGATTTACAACTAAATACACATTTTGACTTTTATCTCCTCTCCCAAGGGAACCGTGCTGAATTCCGGGATAAAAACTCCTATATGTTGAACCGGAGTATCAGCTACTCTTATACCAAATTTCATTCAAATCCATCCAGTTATTTTGGCATGATGCGCGGCCAAGATGCAGACATACAGACAGACATAAAAAAAAAAAAAAATTGTTTTGGGCTCAGTATCGGTAGTAAAGCATCCTCCAATTAAAATTTTCTAAATATATTTGATGTACAGAATTCGTCCTGTTACAGTCTTCAGCCGTATTTGTTACGGATTTTTTTCTAATTTCTTGGCTCAAAGAAATACCTGTATATGTTCAACCATGCCCCATCTACGCTTCGCAGCCCGCGAAGTAAGCCATAATACGGGTATGAAATTTTCTATACGCGTATTTATATATTAATATGGAAGTATAAAATCGTCATTAACTACTTTTATCTATGCTAATAAATTACAGGTAAAAAGTTCCTTTGTATGAAAGTTTGTTCAACTAGCTAATCTAACTAACCAAGAGTATGATTAAAACAATATTTTTGCGTGATATATTATATTTTGCATATAGTCCATCTATTGTGAAAGGTTAAAGGCTATAGGTAATATATTTAGAACTATAATATACTTGATACTAGTTTTTCTACGCAGGTTCCTGACATTAATTCCGTCATATTATTTTTCCTAATTTTAAAACTGTCAGAATTTTACACAAATTTCAAACTCCATCGTGCAGATTCTTAATACAAATTGATTGATAAAAGTAGCTTTTATTTGATTATTATACTTTTTGCTTTCAACTAACAATATAGTCAATAAAAAGTATTTAACTGCTAACTGTGATAAAAAGCTTGCGTATGAATACTAAAGCTCTGAGCAAGTAAACTTTTTATTATTTTACATTACGAATGAAAAGTTGCTAATAACTAGTAATTTTTTTGGAATTAATAATTTATTTACTTTTCTCAAAGACAATGGTTTAATATAAAACTTTAGCTAGGTTTTTATGCCTTATACATTTGCCTCAATTACGGGAGTTTTTGATATATTAGGTGTGTTAGTTATGTCCATATTTTGCTTTCGATTGAAATTTCATACAGTGAGAACTAAGAAGTTAGTATATAAAAAATCGAATCATGTTCACCTTTATATATTATATATTGTAGTTATAAAAAAACTTACGCCTTATTATTACTAGCTGTTCACAGCGGTTTCACCCGCGTAAAGTAAGTCGTAAAGTAATATTATAAGTTGGCATAATATTAGCCTTACCTATTGACGTACTTGTTTGAATTTTAACCATCTACTAAATTATAGTTCCACATAACGTGCAAAGGGCAAAGTTTACCTACATGAGATTGTCTTATTAATAAAGATTGTGTTAATAAATAATCGCTATTAATTACTATTGAAAAACATCTTTTAATTATAGAATTATATTTTAAATTATTCAAGAATATATATTAAAGAGTTGTATTTTTGTAGTAGATACGTATTGTTTAAGTTCAACGTACCGTTTGGTCAACGCATTCGAATAAAGTGATCTTTCCAGATACCATTATTTAGGCTGAAATCTTTTTATTACTGAAATTTAATATTGCTTATAAAATATACGAGTATATATTTTTTTATTTGTGTAACATTGTCCTTTTTTATTGCATTACACATTATGTACATATTATAACGAAATAAATATTATATGTGTTATATATCAACTAGTAATCCTAATAAAACGTTCAATAATGTCCTCCTTTGAGCGAGCGTTCTATTCCGGGTTAGAGTTATATGAATCTACTTTATCAATTTATATTACCCATACTGAGTATTACGTTTATCTAGACATTTCCTAGTAGCCTGAGTGCAAGGTCTGTCTAGTTGTTGGTTTTGTGATATGGTTACCTACTCGTTTATTCAAGTATATTTTTGTGACTGAATATGAATGGAATTTTTGGCTTAGTTTCCGCTCAAAGTAATATGTTGATTTTTATATTAATTATTAGGTAATCAACTTTCATGCAGTCTGTTCAAACATTTTTTTTTAACTTCCTTTGTAATGAACATTTACACATATTCATTACAAAGGAGGGTATATATGTAGGTTTAATAAATAATTCTAGTGCATGAGGTAGATACCCTTATTACAAGTCGCAATATTTCATTGTAAATTGAAGAAATAAAAATGTTTTATATTTTTAGCAATAGAAATTCCCATTCAGTAAAATTGTAGTAAGGACCGGTGATAGCCTAGTGGTTAAGGCGTCAGCCTCCTAATCATAGGTCGGCAGATCGAATCCGGGCACGCACCTCTAAATTTTCGGAGTTACGTGAGTTTTAAAAAATTAAAATATCACTTGCTTCAACGGTGAAGGAAAACATCGTGAGGAAACCTGCACGTCTGAGTTCTCCATAATGTTCTCAAAGACGTGTGAAGTCTGCCACATGGCCAGCGTGGTGGACTATGGCCAAACCCTTCTCATATTGAGAGGAGACCCGTGCTCTGTAGTGAGTTGGTAATGGGTTGATCATGATGTAGGACCTTACAGGAAATGCGTGACGCCCAATCAACGTGACTCGCACTCGTCTGTCTTTATCTATATGATATCATTTTCCTTCTAATAATAATTGCTAGCGGTATTATCCAGTGCTGACTATTGTAATGGATTCCTTTAAAATACGTCACGACCTTGTGAACCGTAGTTGCCGTAACACCGAACGTGTTTAAAGTACTAAATCACACACATCGCAATTGTAAACAAATCGCCCACACTCCGCAAAAACGCCAAATTACAAAAAATCACCTGGCAAGTATTTGCGATTTTGTTGAAATATTCTCTAAACAATTTTCAGCGCCAAGGTTTTAACAGCTAATGATCATTAATTATATTATTTATGGCCGCATCCGCCCCCTTTGCTTTGCAAATACCATAGTTAGCTTGTAATATCACTTGCAACATTGATATTTCAATCAAATGTGTTTTGCTGCTTTATTTATTTCCACGAGTATATAAGAGGAAGTTTAAAAGTAGCGGCAATGACAGAAGAATGAGGAATAGGCTAGCATGGTATGGAAGAAGAATACATATAGTGCCGACTCCACATAGCGTAGAAGATGGATAAAACGTCTTTAACAATAAAATAATGTTTTGTCATTAAACGTTACAAATATAGTATATCTAGTATATCATCATCATTGTGATCAACCGCGATCGCGGGTTTCCTCTCAACATGAGAAGGGTTTGGCCATAGTCAACCACACTGGCCATATGCGAATTGGCATACTTCACACGACCTTAAGAACATTAGGGAGAACTCTCAGGTATGCAGGTTTCCCTACGATGTTTTCCTTCACCGATGAAGCAAGTGATATTTTAATTGCTTTAAAACTCAGATAACTCCGAAAATTTACAGGTTCGAACACCCGACCTCTGATAAGGAGGCTGACCTCTAACCTCTAATGGAATTCGAAGCTAAGGGCATTTTTTAATTTTAGAGCCAAAAATGTATGCACTGATCTCAGTGTAGCAGCATAGTCATAATGAAGAAATTATAATTTATATTGAAGGCTGTTGACATTTTTTTAAGACACAATTTCCATACGTAACTATCTCTTCTATATAATATAGAAAATATCATATAATCCGTAATAAATGTTACCGTTATATCCTAAGCGAAAATAACTAAAACAAATATATTATCTTTCAACAATAAATTTTAAAGACTAATTATTCTTATGTACCTACAGTATTAAAAACAACACTGCTGAATAAAAACCAATAAATTTTTCGCACAAAGCTGTCTAAACGTAGCAGAGACAGCTTATAAATTCAGTGCTGAAATATCGCTTAGGTACATATTCTTTATCGTTTTCTTTTACGTTATTTTCGTACTATAACATTTTCAATGTAAAAAAAAACGCTATTTGTCGCCGGGTGATAAAAAAAAAGAAAGCAACGCTCAAGCGAGCGTCAGTATTGAAAAAATCAGGTGTCACCGAATAAGCAAGAAATGCAGGTCAGTGACCAAAGAAAAAGAATACCCCGGAGTTTCGTATCGCTATGAAACATGAGAAATCGGGCTTCTTGTTGCACGACTAAATAAACAAGTACAAGTGAATCGCAAAATAAACCTATAAAACAATATAATTGTGGCCTCATAACTGAAATTCTTGACTTTCTTTGAAATTGTTAAATACTGTTAACTTTTTAGAATATAGTTGGAGTTATTTAAAAGAATTAAAAAATATATATATAAAGGCTTTTTCGAAATCCACACTGCTATTAAATTTAATCTACTAGTAGTTTTATGAAAGTTTTTCATAGTTGTACTCGACCCAGCATACTTTGCAATGCCATGTAAATAAACATTAATTTATAGTTTTTTTGAGCTAGTACGCTCACGGGCGTCCCTAGAACACCCTTACACCATAGTTTCATCATAATCTGATAAATGGTTACGCAAAGTATAAAATACAAAC
The DNA here is from genome assembly GCA_928268935.1 of Lasiommata megera. Classification (NCBI taxonomy): domain Eukaryota; kingdom Metazoa; phylum Arthropoda; class Insecta; order Lepidoptera; family Nymphalidae; genus Lasiommata; species Lasiommata megera. Next base: position 8,758,957 of record OV743312.1, read on the forward strand.
ATTGAAATTTAAGTAGAAGATAAACTTACAATAAAAGATGGGTAATAATTGGTCAGACTTTCTAAAGTTACATTTGAGTGACAGCTAACGTATTAAAATTTCCCTTTAGTTTATTGAAAACATAGTTTTATTTTAAGTTTTTTTTTTAAGTTTCGTCAAGCGCAAATAATTCTGCTGTATAACTTTTACTACAGAGTATAACTCGACGGTTTGGCAGGCAGCGATGCGTGCTTCTGTGACCCACTGCCCTGACCCACATTGGTGATGATTGTATGTAGATTTTGTAAGTCATAAGTCAGGCCAGCCGAGAATGCGATGACAGCATCCATATATTTTCTCCGTCTATTGTAACAGCAGTGAGATCCCTGTAATGGTCTGGTCGCCGACAGCGCCGCGCCCTGGCCAAGAGTCGCTGCGCGTGGCTGAGAGAAATTGAGATTTGAGGCGATATCAGTTGTGATACGTTTATATGTGCTTTCTGCCCTAGTGACCAACAAATATAACTTAATACATTTATAATGTTACACTAAAACTTTCAATAATATGTAAGTAATTTAGAACGTAAGGGTAAGTAAGTTCATTATTTCGTAATTGATTTAAATAAGTAGGGGCAAGTAAAATAGGTTCATGGCCTTTCACTCATTGCAGTATATGTTTTTGAACACATTTTTTTACTACAAGTTAGCTGTACTATCATACAGTCCAAGATGTCAGCGAGCCAACCTGTTAGGGGTATGTTAAGCCCACACTCTTAATTGGATTCTACGCGATATCGTGCCGTAACGCTAAATCGCTTGGCGACTCGTCTTTGTCCGTAGGGACCACCCTAGTTACCAAAGTAGCCACGACCGCAGCCTCCCATCAGAGCTGACTCGAGCCGGAAATCGAACCCAGGAACTCCAACTGTATGACATGCGCAAGCGCAGAGTTTGTCAAAATTATTTTATAATTATTATTAATATTTTATTTTATTATATAATAATATTAAACCTTAAACTAATCATAATATAAATAGCAATTTCTAGTAATTCAGTTTTATTAATAAAGGACCAAATCCTTTCTCTCGTACAGGTCGCACTGCCTTTCTCGCTCGCAGCATCCGTGCCGCCTGATTTCTCTCGTCTCGTGTCCGTATTGGGATTCAGGTCGCGTTCGCCTCGCCCAAACACATTGCTCCACATTGACAATACCAGTAATGCAATAGGTACTGCTAACGAATTTTAAATTTCAATTATAGTCCAGGGAATATAGTCATGTATATCGAAATTACTCTTTTAATGTATATTAGAATAAATACCAATTAATTTCTTACTGAATAACCGCGAAATTTCACCAATACAAAATTTCTGTTTTTGTTTTTGTTGTTCAGCTGAGCAGTGATTAAATATACTTAGACAAAAATTATATGATTAAATAGAATAGACAAAAAAAATAAACATATTCCTTCAAAGACCCTTTGGGGAACATATACCTAATATGAATAGATAATTTTATAAAATATAATATATACAAACTGGTAAGACTAATTAATTATGTATGTATGTACCGCTACGTCGTCGTTTGGGTAATACGTTTACATGTAGTTATATAAAGATTATACTAAATAGATAATGTGTTTTTTTTAATCAAAATTCAATGGTAGATCATAACGTTAATGTCCTTATATTTTCATATTTTCATTTTATGCCATGAAAATATTATAAATATGTTTTTATAGATACTAGCTGATGCCTTTGACTTCACCCATTATCAAGTAAAGGGTATTTGAAAATTCATGAAAAATAAGCAACCTTTGTAATTCAACATAAACCTTTCCCGTTCCCGTTTCCGCTCCGCTTCCGCTTCAAGGAAGTGATGGTAAACTATTCGGGTATTTTTTTTCTATATATTTCCAACGCCCACATTTTTGTAACAATTCTATACAAAATAGTTCACAAGTATAATATAAATATAATAATATAATAATATACAAATAAAAAAATAGAAATAGCAAAAAGGTTAGTCAATAAACCCAGGAGACCGAAGAGCTGTCTGCTACCGCGGAAAAAGAATTAGTCTTCTATCCAAAGGGTGAAAGCTGCCAGTATCTTCGGAACCTTGTCTAAAGGGACTCCTTTTAATAATATATTTTAGTTTTGATATTTTTTTAAGATTTCTGTTCAGTTCTAGGTTAATATAAGGTTTGTTTAAGTTATATATGTATTCTTGAAATTAAAAAAAAAAGCTGTGATAGCTTAGTGGTTAGGACATCCGCCTCCTAATCAGAGGTCGGGGGTTCGAACCCGGGTGGGGACGTCTAACTTTTCGGAGCTATGTGCGTATTTTGAGCAATTAAAATATCACTTGCTTCAACGGTGAAGCAAAACATCGTGAGGAAACCTGCATGCCTGAGAGTTCTCCATAATGTTCTCAAAGGCGTGTGAAGTCTACCAATCCGCACATGGCCAGTGTGGTGGACTATGGCCAAACGCTTCTCATACTGTAAGGAGACCCGTGTTCTGTAGTGAGTATAGGTTGATTAAGATGAGGTGAAAAATAGAAAAAAATACACAATATATAATAGTTACTAGTACACAGTAGTATATTATAAAGGCACGAAAATAGTCTCATTGTTGATGTCGTTACTAAAATTAATTAGCGTGTATCATTTAATATGTATCAGGTACCTGCCTACAATCTAAAATTTGTAACATGGCCTCGAGGATCGAGGCGTGGTCAATGTTAATCAATGTTTCCTGGTTAACCACTCAAAGATAGGAAAATCGCTTAGAATGTCAAGTCGATATTTTTGCGCGGCCATGAAATTACAAGGTCGACCGAATATATTTTTGCGGACGGCAACGATAAGCTCGTAGAAAGTGATTTAGATCGGCAAATGTTTTACTTTTGGCGGTATTCCAATCTTACCGATGAAATAGCTAACAGTTTATGCTTTTCGTCTCTTTTTTTTTAATGAATTAATTTTAATACGAAATTGTAGGAATAAAACATATAACATTTTGAGGAGCATCCGTTAATATATATACATATATCAGTTTTTATTAATATTTTAATAAAGGGTAAATTAAAACCTTTCGCAGTGCATCTCTAATAAAGTTTAGTTTGTCTCCAATAGGTATCTAAGCTCTCCATACCAGATTAAAACAGGATGCTATAGCCATTCGTTAGGGGTTAGGAATCCATTTAAATATATATATATCTATTTATATAGTAAGATTATATAAAGTTGTATTGTCGGATATATCTAACAATCCGACTCACTTTCTCATTGATTATGTTTCCATATTATAGTATTCCTTTTGGTCATCACGAGTAAGTTACGATACAGTCTAAGATGAAACCTCGCTGACCGAGATGGTTTATGGCAGTTAATAAGATGAAGCGCCCATTGCAGGCTCACTACAGAGCACGGGTCTCCTCTCAATATTCGGCCATAGTCCATAACGCTGGCCATGCTCGGATTGGCAGACTTACTAAATATCAGAGTTGATATACTAAATATCGCTATGAGCTATTATCATATAAAATAGCTACTTTAGAATAATAATTGTATAATATACGTACAAGGAAGTTTTCTTCTACAGAAAACTAAAGCTTATAGCAAGTTAGCGACGTGAAATTCAGTTTTTAACAAAGTCCGCGGGTATCATGGATATTTCCGGAATTAAAAGTAACCTATGTGGTAAACCGGGGAATAATTTATCTACGTTCCAAATTTCGCTCCAATTAGTTTTGTAGATCCAGCGATCCAGAGTAACAAACATACAGAAAAACTTTCGCCTTTATGAAGTTATTAATGTGATAACGTCTACTAGGTATGCAAACGGAAACTGTTTCCAACACTTTTTACAGTTAGTGTTAATTGGTATATAAAATTAAATATTTAAATTCATTTTCATCAGCTCAGAAATCGGAGGAGTATGCAATAAAATAACAATTATTATAGTACAATTGCATCTTCCATCAGTAAAAACCCAACAATGGCATGCCTTTTTTTTTATTACTTAGTATCATGCCCTTAGGCTTCCACAGATGCTTATGCTGATGCTAAGTGGGCTATGATTCTTTAATCCGGCTTAAGATTGAATAAGTAAAAAATAATATTACGTCGTGTATGGATGACAAACATAAGTTTATTTAATCTTTCTTTCATAATGTTTTAGCCCAACATTGGACATACTGTTATATAATTCGACTACATAGAATGAACCTCTAACCTATTCATCGCCGTAACTCCTTTAAGGCATCCCTAAATTTGTATACATATGCTTGCCATGAGGAATCAGGCGAGCGCGCGTCGCGTACGCGCTCAGCGCTAATGTGCGCGCTATCGGTCGCCATCGGTTGCCCGCCTTATCGCGCGGGCACCTCAGCGAAGGTCTCTCGGAGGTCACACACTGACGTCATTCTGATAACGATTTGCGCGGTGACCTTGTCGCGCGCGCCGAATCTCAAGGTTGCTGCTATTTGCACGGTCAGATAGGAACATAGCCGCGCGCCCGCGCCGCCGCCGCTGCTCGCAAGTCGCCAGCGCCTAGCCCGGACTTGAAGTCATATGACAGTACATCATTACGTCATAAATTACAATACACGTTCGCGTTCATGATCTTAACATATGATGAATTGAATTCACAACTAAACGATTCGTTTTCGTACTGAAGAGTTTGTTTTTTAATGTAAATCAACTAATGTGACAACTAATGGATTTGGTTTTTGGTTGGAAATTGTTTAATACTCGTACGTGTTAATATGATCATATTCACGCGCATCTGACGATTGTGAAATGATAGATAATGATAGATAGATAGATAGATAAACATGTCTGGCAGAGAATAAAAACCAATTGATTAAAAAATATGCATGCCTCAAAAAAGTGTGTTTTAGCTTAATTTTTATAGCAGTGTTAATATTTAGATAAAATTGTTGTACCGCAATGTAATTATTGACTTTAAACATGCGTACATTTGAGTTGTGCTTTATTTGTCATTAAGAATAGCTCTCTTAATGAAAAATATATGTTATATTGTAAGATGACGGCTCCCTCTTAATGTTATAATAAATGTAATTTTAAAATTTCAAATGAATTATCATACCTTAGGAACACGTCTAGATTATACCGTACAGGCTGTTTTACAGGTGGCCCAGGCTAGCCGCTTGTCTATAGAAAAGCTATCAATTTAGTACGCGAAATATTTTGCCCATAGAGTGGTAAAGCCGAACTAAAAACCACCACGGCATGTCTCTCTCGCTGGTTTTTTTTTGGAACCCATTGTAGACTTCTCGGACGATCGCGGAGCGATCCCGGACACGCACCTCTAACTTGGTCTTCATAGTCATGTACGTTTTTAAGAAATTAAAATATCAAATATCACGATAAAGGAAAACATCGTGAGGAAACCTACAATATAGCGAAGCGGTGATAGCCTAGTGGTTATGGCGTCAGCCTCCTATCAGAGGTTGGCGGTTCGAATCCGGGCTCGCACCTCTAACTTTTCGGAGTTATGTGCGTTTTTAAAACATTTAAACGTCACTTGTTTCAACGGTGAAGGAAAACATCGTGAGGAAACCTGCATGCCTGAGAGTTATTCTGAATGTTTTCGAATTCCCCTTCTCATATTTAGAGTAGACCCGTGCTCTGTAGTGAGCCGGCAACGGGTTGAGCGTGATGATTTAAATTACCTACAGGATCCTTAAACAAACGTATTCGCAGAAACAAAAAGCGATGTTAGCAGACAAGTTCGCAGCCGGCAAAGGCAAACGAGCCAAGCGTCTCGTCGAGTCAACAAATATTGTTATTATACAGGGTGGCCTCGCTCCGTGACGCGGAAGTGCTGCTTTGCAAATTAGTGCTAACCAAGGACGAACTTGACTAGACAAATACCACATACACGACAATATAGTGTGACGAAATAGTATTGTAATTATAACACGGCGCCGTAACCTTGATAAAAACGTTATAATGAAAACTTAATTTATGCGCATAACGTACGTTGAAAACTAGTTATAAAATAGGTAGTTTCTATGAGGATTCCGTATCCAAAGGGTGGAAACGGGACCCTATAGTCTACCACCCTTCAATGTGCCAGCTGGATGTATCTGGTGAACCGTACTGGATAGAGAGTTTAAATGTACACATTGAGTGTATCTATTCCGTTATTACAACAAGTAAAAGAAATTTAACGACCTCCGTGGCACAGTGAGTACGCTGTCGCAATATAAAGCTGGAGGTACTGGGTTCGATTCCCGGGAGGCTTCAGCCGTGGCTAGTTACCTAGCCTACCGACAAAGTCGTGTCGAAACCAATCAGGAGTGTTGGTTTACAATACCCATGACAGGTTAGTCTGAATCATCACTTACCGCCAGGAGAAATAGACTTCAAGTGCTAAAAAAAAAGTTGAAAATTTATAGAGATCCCATACAAGAAACGTGTTCTTTTAGTGTTTTTTTTTATCTTAATTTATTTTTATTTTATCTTTATTAGGCTAATATTATGTAGTGTTTTATAGAGCACCATAGCAAGTAAAACGCAGTGAAGAGCTCTAAGCCAGTTTTTTTAAATATTAAATGTTAGATTTTTTTTTGGTGTATTTTTTTTTTGGTATATATTTTTTTGAGTGTTTTACTGTTCTAAAACCAACGTGCTACACGGAAGTCCGTATCTTCGAAGAGGATGGAAGTGGACGTTTTGTTGCGAATATCTAAATTACGGAAAAGTGTATACAATTACATAATCCTTTTAATTACTTCCTTGAGCATTCTAGAATTCATCTGGGACTGACTATAGTTTTGCCCCGAATTTAGAACTTTGGCTGTAATTTCATCTTCAGCCTATTAAAAAGGACGAAATTTTATATATTATTGTTGTATTGATTTTAGTATTTGTGTCTTACTACAGGATAAGGTTTAATGTCTTAGTCTGTAGTCTACACATCATTGGAATAGACTTTGATATATCCACTACAAGTTAGCCCTTGACGGCAATCTCACCTGATGGTAAGTGATGATGCCGTCTAAGATGGTAGCGGGTTAACCTGTTAATTGTATGCTAAACTCATACCCTTAATCGGTTTCTACGTGACATCGTGCCGGAACGCTAAATCGCTTGGCGAAACGTCTTCGTCGGTAGGGTGGTGACTAGCCACGGCCGAAGCCTACCACCAGACCAGACTCGAGCCGGGAATTGAACCCAGGACCAAAAAGTAAACTATCTCTTATTTATAACATATCGTGTTTCCTTCCAACTCAATACAGTCTCCTTCTATTCTAATCAATTAGCTAATAGCTTCAAAAGTAAATAAAAGCTTCAATAGTAAACTAAATTATTTTAGCTAAAAGATTTGCCTAAAACACGATTGGAATCGAACCTAGAACCTCCAACTTTATAATGCGACAGCGCACGCACAGCGTTACGGAGGTCGACAAAAAATTGGTAGCCTAAAGTTGCATACAAGTTTTTATCCCCGAACAGGACAGTTGTTTCATCAAAAAGTTAACAAATAGATCTTCACGTAACATATATACATATAGGTAGCTGTGATAGCCTAGTGGTTAGGACTTCCGCCTCCTAATCATAGGTCGGCACGCACCACGTTGTACATAAATACGAGTATATGCACAACAAAAATACTGGTCTTTAGTAAATCAGAAATAATATACCATATGCCTCTTTATTATGAATATGGCACAATAGTGAATTTTATGTCGTAAATAATTCATGTTAATTGGACGTTACGTAACACGTTAAAATTAAAATATCTACGCGAGGGGAGTTTACTGAAGGTACGCGACTCTTATTATGCTAAATAAAATAACGTTATATATGCGCATATATAGTAATATATTATATATGTGTTTATATATTAAAGCGTATGTATCTATATTTTAAGTGTACGGCAAATTGAGAACGTCCATTTTATTCGCTCGACGTCGCTTGAAAAAACATTAGCTTACGACTTATATTTTATTTCCGTATTTGGTCCACAGATTAACATAATGCGTTTTAATTCAGAGCTTAGTACAATAAACGTTATTTATTTAAGAAATTATAGGGTTCTGGCAAACTGACAGCAAGAATGCAATTTCACCCTCGAAAACTGAACTTGAAATAAACATTTTATTTGCATTTTACCTTCAGAATCATTAGTTCAAATATCTCCGTCGCAAAACAAATTCTAGATCTAATTTTATGTTTACTGACTGACTGCTGTAAATTGCTTGATGACGGAACATGTACGAACGTATGCCTCGTGGCGTAAGTATCACAAATTGCGCAAGATAATATGTTGTCCTGAGCGATACCTTGTATTCAATGTCAATGTCAGTGTCAATGTCACTGTCAAATGCGACACGTGCCGCACTGCCTTAGTAGAAAGGATGAATGAACGAATAAATAAACAACAGCAAAACTAACAAAAAAACTCAACCCACAAACATGTCTAAGAACTTCTCTAAGATAAAATTTATCTAACGCAATAAAAAACACATCTCTAATTGTTGTTGTAATTAATAAGTAAGTAATAAAAGTCACGAACGTATGTACAACCTCTTACCTAAAACACATTTTATGAGTCTTAAAATAGTCTTAAAATACATATAATTAATTTTGCAAATGGTTTTTAAAATGACATTAGTAGAGAAGATACAAAGTGCTAGAGAGAAAGGCGGGAGACTTCGTATATGGCGGGCGCGGGTTTTTCACGCTTTTCTTAAATTAATGATTGTTGGCTGGGATTTGGAAAGGACTGGTGTTGGTTGTGTTGTGGACAGTGTTGGTGTCGTTTGTGTAATGGCTAGTTTTCTGAATGGTTAACAGGTATTAATTTGAGAAAGGTTTGAGGGAGCCGCGTCCGCAGAGTGCGAAGTTTCCCGCCATTTCTCCCTAGCTTCTACATTGCTATAAACTTGACATTGGCTGGTCTGTGCAAAGCCATAGAGGGAGAGAATTAATAAAATAATAAACTTGACATTGGCTAATCTGTGTAAAGCCATAAAACTAAAAAAAAAAAAAAAAGATACAAAGTGGAAAAAGGCGGGAGACTTATACGGCGGGCGCGTATTTTTTTTCACGCTTTTCTTCAATTAATGTTTGTTGGGTAGTTTTTAAAAGGATTGGTGTTGGTTGTGTTGTGGACATTATAGTTTTGGTGTCGTTTGTGTAGACAATTTAATTTTTTAATGATTAACAGGTATTTTGGAAAGGTTTGCGGGAGCCGCGTCCGCCCAGTGTGAAGTTTCCCGCCCTTTTTCTCTAACTTCAATTCTCCATTGCTATAAACTTGACATTGGCTAATCTGTGTAAAGCCATAAAAAGAGAAAAAAAAGATACAGTGATTACCATACATAATTTGATAAATATACGTGCATATAAGATTTGCAACCGTAAATTTTACAGCGATGCAGGTTCATTCAAATTTCCATCCCGTTGTGGGGCTAGTAAAGCGGACGAATAGGTCTTATTCTACAGAAATTAAGTAACCTTGCCGTCATTACCTATTTGTTTTAAAATTAATGATAACATTCCATTTGACATGACGAAATCGTTAGCACACATCGGTTGTTATTGTCAGTTGTGTTGCTAATGCTTAGCCCAGTCGTTTAACGAATTCGCGGTGTGTGATCATGAGTGATGCTACGCGCTATAGATACGAGTACGTCCGACTCCGGAGCAATGTGGCGCGGTTACGCAACTCGTGCGCTGCCGCGTGAAGAGTGTGAAGTTCAATGTCACACACACTCACACAGGCGCAAATCGCGAATAAATACCACTAGATATGTGACATAGGGTTAACACATTCACCAAATATTAATATCAATCAAAGTTAGTTTAGTTATTAAGTGATCAACTTGCCTTGCCTTGTTATTCTAGCATTTTGCTATTAAGGAATTTTTAGTGCTGCATAATACCCTTTTTCTTTTTTTTTGTCTTGTGGAAAAGTTTCACAACTACCTCTACCGGAGGTTATGTGGGAATCCCCCCTCCCCCCCACGGTATGTCCAACTCGCGGAATTTGTTGAACGCCCAGGGAACCCGACGTATAGGTAATTCCCGTACGGCTGTATAATACCCTAGTGTAAAGTCGATATTCCAGCCGACGTTACAGTGACATTCGTCGATGTTGACAACTGAAGGTGATGTGTCATCTTCATAAACCATTTAGTTTTGGCGTTTTGTATGACGAATGAAACTCCTTGGTAAAGTATACTTACGAATAATGGATACTTATACTTGGATAAGTTACTGAATTGGCTAATCTAACTATGTTTATGATACCAATCGTTGAAACTTGCCAATTTATATTCCACTTTGTAAGCTAGAGGAGAGACTGCCCAGGGGTCGGGCTGGACAGGCCGGTAGATGGTGATATTATAACAGTTCGCTAGCCTAACTATTAAAATAGGGCGTAGTAAAAATACTGCGTACATACCTATAAATAATAAACGTGACCTTCTAATATTTTGTAACGTATTGTTTACATAAAGTTTTGTTTAGGGGTGTTAATCATCTATACAAAATACATATATTGTAAATGGTTCAGTAATACTAAATTTTGGTTCCGTATCCAAAGATAACATTTGTCTATACAACATTGTTTGAACAGACTATACACCAATACTCTATTCTAGAACGTCCATACGTCAATCTGTTTATCTGCTGTAACTCACGAACCTTACTTACCTACCTACGTAATCGGTAGGAACCTGAAATAATTGAGTTTAGTTATTTAGTGTCGTCTTCATACATTATAATGTAGTGAAAACCTTTTCCGGAAATTTTCCTAAACTTGATTTCAATTCTGTCTGGTGGGAGGCTTCGGCTGCGCTAGCACCTCCCTTTCAAAGACATGGCACCAAGCGATTTAGCGATTTGGTTGGCTGCCGAGTAGAAACCGACTAGAAGGGTGATCGATTAGTACTTAGCACTTAGTAGGAAGCTTTGATAGCCTAGTGGTAAGGGTGTCCGCCTCCTACTCAGAGGTCGGAGGTTCGATCGGAGTTATGTGCGTTTTAGCGATTAAAATATCACTTGCTTCAACGGTGAAGGAAAACATCGTGAGGAAACCTGAGAGTTCTCCATAATGTCCTTAAAGGCGTATGAAGTCTGCCAATCCGCACATGGCCAGCGCGGCGTGGTGGACTATGGTCAAACCCTTCACATATTGAGAGGAGGCCCGTGCTCTGTAGTGAGTCGGCAATGGGTTGTTCATGATAATGATGATGACTTATCAGTAAGTCGTATAGGGAACAAAATATTTATTTATTTTTTGGCTTGTTCATAAATCATATTCACATGACACACAGAGTTCCAAGAGTGTGATAAGCCACTTAAAGACATGCACAACAATGAGACATAGTTATCTGAACAACAACCCGTGAACCAGGAAATCGCTACACTTTCGCGGACGCAGCAACCCTGGCGTGTGTCGTCAGTGCGCGATATCTAAATAATCGCAGCCAACCCGTTACTCGCCTCTATCAGTACTTCCCGGAATAATTCGCGAAAACGCGATTTTCCTTTGTATACTGCGTAGATATGAGATGTCGATCGCTGTATTTTTGCGCAAGGTCATGGTAAAGTCACGTCTCTATTTCTAGCGTAAAGCGTGTAAGTATTCTCTGCCTTTTTCACGGTCGCATATTGATATAACCTTACTTGACTTACAGACGGTTACAACACGTCACTTTAAACGTGCATGCATATATTTATTGCTTGTTAAAAAAATTGTTATGGTTATCAAAGTGTTACAAAGATGTTATTTGTAACACATGTATGCTCAAATATAGAATCGAACTATATTACATTATAGATCTTATATTTTTATAAATAGTACACACTCCCGCGCGTATTCCGTATCTGCCTTAATAGCTATTTATTTATACTTTACAACTTGTAAAGTATAACAAATATAATATAAGTAACTTCTGATTAAGCTTTAAAAAATGAGGATAAAAATACAGAAACATTCTAGTTCATTCATTAAAAAAAACCTAGAATATACTAGATTTTTTTTTATCCTCTACACGTTAGCCTTTGATGGCTATCTCACCACGTGGTGATGATGCTGTCTAGGATGGTAGCGGGCTAACCTGTTAGGAGTATGGTAAATCCACGCCCCTAATTGTATTCTACGCGTTACCGTGCCGGAACGCTAAATCGCTAGGCAACACATCTTTGTCGGTAGGGTGGTAACTAGCCACGACCGAAGACTCCAGACTAGACTCGAGCCGGGAATTGAACCTAGGACCAAAAAGTAAACTATCTCTTATTTATAACATATCGCATCTCCTTCCAACACAGTCTCCATCTGTTCCAATCAATTAGCTAATAGCACCAAAGTAAATAACAGCTTCAATAGTAAACTAAGTTATCTTAGCTTAAAGATTTGCCTAGAACACGATTGGAACCAATATCCTGTCATGTTGACCATGTAGGCTTATGATTGCGGCAATCCGAAATAAATTGACAACTCAAATTAATTTAAAAATTAAGTAGTAGTAATTATTTCAGAAATTATAAGGGGATATCTATCCCCTTGCAATTTCTTAAATAATTGAACGTGCTTACAAATTTTGAATGATCTGTGGAATATCTGCGACATCTCCTGCAGTTTTGTGGCCTCCTTTTGGAACCGAGTAAGACTGTCTATTACTGCATTATAGGTAGATATAAATTGAATTATTTAGATGTAATTTTAATTTTAAGGTTGCATGCTGTGGTCATGTCTAGAAAGTCACTATCTCGTGTTAGTTCTTCTGATTTGTTTTTTTTTTTATTTATTTAGATTGTGAATAGTTTAACGGTCCAATAAAAAAAAATACAAACACAAACACAAAGGCACCGACAAAGACGTGTCGCCAAGCGAATAAGCGTTCCGGCACGATGTCGCGTAGAAACCAATTAGGAGTGTGGGTTTACCATACCCCTACAGGTTAGCCCGCTACCATCTTAGACTGCATTATCACTTACCATCAGGTGAGATTGGCGTCAAGGGCTAACTTGTAGTGGATAAAAAAAAACAAACAAAGGCAAAAAAAAAAAGAGGCAAATCCAGTTGACGTATTAAATCTTTCAACGATGAATATATACAGTGTACTGACACGTACTTGAAGATGAATTAACATATTATACGAATGATTTAAATTGAATAGAGTTCTTAACGGGGGGCGCCCTTGTCTTGGCACCCGTTGTATTCGGGCCAGGGTATTGTGAAAGGCGCGAGCTTGCCGTAGGTCAAGGCTACATAGTCTCACTGACCTAATTGCTGATGCTCACAAAATACACCACCCGTCATCCTCTACACCCCATTCTATCAATCAAGCGTCAAACGGTTTCAGTCTTATTGTTACTTCGAAATTCGAGTTATCATAAAACCTTTTCCTTATCTATTTTTCCTTATAGCTGGATAAAAAGATTAACAGGTGGAAGTCTTTCTCCTATAGACGCGTAAGCAACGAGCTCTGTCTTACTGCAAACAAACCATGAAACTCTCTAAATTACTTAGTTAATTACATTTTAGATGAAGCTACCGAATATTTAGCTTGGTTGACACCTAGTGCATAGTGTAGCCGTGATGACATGGTACTGGAATAATTACGAAATAGGGTTTTGTGCAACGTAGTTTAGTATAAGTTTCAAATAAATTTTACGTGGTAGAATCTCACGTTAATTTGTTACTTTGTACGAATCGTCGATACGATACGATTTAATTTAACTATAAACAATTGAGACTATAAACAATTGATACTATAAACCTGTATATAGAAAAAAAATGTTAGAGATTTGTATGTTTAATTGTAATCGATAAACTCTGGTAAAAAACATAAATAAATGGTTTTTTATTGTATAAGGTATTTATGGTACATTGTAAATGAGTCCTCTGTACTACAAAAATATAGTTCTTCAATAGATCTTATGAATAAAGCCAAAAGATTTTTACGTTGATAATAATTCTAAATAATTTTCAATCGTCATTATTAAGGATGGGGTAATAATCCTTATAAAAAAGTATCCTATACATAAGTTTTATTTGGATCTTTACTGTATGTTATATGGACATGTAGTTTGGATAAAAAATAAAATACGCACTGGACGAGCTTTTACGTGTAGGTAACCGTGCGCCGCGCGGAATTATTATGAAATTAAACTAAGTTATGAGTTATGACCCTTAGTTAACGCGGGGACCAGCTAAAATACAAATTAGGCTTCCGTATCCGGTTCTCACAAATCACGCATTTTTTAACTAAATTATTTCATTTCATATCGAAAGTGTCTATTTACTTTTAAATCCTAAGTTCCCGCGGGAAAGGTATTAAAATCTGACTGAGCGAGAGCGAATTGTAACCAGTTGGTGGTTGCTTATGATATTTGATTTTAGTAAATCAGGTGTCTCGTTCGTTTTATTGAAAATATACACTGAGGGAAATATTCAGAGAATAAAATATATTTAGTTTATCGTTCATAATAACGCGTAGGTATCTTCAATAGGTTTTGGTACCATCAATTACTTTACTCAAACAAATTTCATAGAACGAAGTTGTTTATTCACGAATGAGTAAGTGATAACACATAGATTATGTGGAAAAAAATAAACAGTGAATCATTTACTCACAAGTTTACCTTTAAGGGTTTCAAAACTCATGATATAAAAACAGAGGTTATGGGATCGTTTTGATGGTTTTTGTTTGACCGTCCGTCAATCCGTCCGTGAGTCACTACTATTTTACGCTGTAAAGTTAAATCTTGAACTTTCAAGCTATAAAGCATAATCTTTGAATTATATTACTTAAAATTAGGCAAGAAGGCAGAAGTGAGGGATTTATGAAAAGGCATCTTCCAAAATATATTTTTAATTCCAATATAAAGTTAGGTTTCGTACCTCTTAAGTTTCTCCTGAATTTTGCAAATCAATAATTCTTAAAACATTAGATACTTATATTTGCATTGATACTTATCATTTATTTTGCATTCCTAATAGATGTTATGCTTACAGCCATTTTCCTTTAGCAAAATCGTAAAAATAATTTTCCAAGTTTTACGATTATCATCAGTCTAGAGATAACGACCAGGAAGATTGGAAGGTTCAGTTGAGATGACCTACTATTAAAGTCAACTTCCGTATAAAATATATTCCGTACGTTACGTATAAAGTACGTTGTATCTATTATCTATTCTGTGTTCGAGTCAAACTGATGACGTTGGAGGGGTTGACTTTTGGAGAAAATTCCGATATATATATAATATATATAGAAATACCCTTACTAATCGCTTATTTTTTAAGCCCATGCTTAATAGACAAAAAATAAGCGATGGATAATTCTTCTTTCTCTAAAAGAAGAAATTATTAAAAAAATTTAAGTGGTTTTCATGACTAGACAGAATGGTTGTATGCATATATTATAATATGCATATATTATATTCGAGAAAAGGCGTAGCTGATGTCTTAAAATAGGTACATTTTTGTGCACTTACATTGAAAACGAAGTTAGCCTTAGTTTACTTTTTCGTAACCTTAACAGATAGATCAATGTAAAGTACCAAGCAATCTTTTATGTTAAAGACATGGATACAAAATTTCACGATCGTATTTATGTCTAGATTATACATAGTATTTTTTTTATTTTATACATATTACAAAATTGAAATGGGCTATCAAACAATACAGTCTTATTCCTTATCCAATTAACTACGTTTGTACTTAAATGGATGAGGAATATGTTGTGCATTTAAATGGATCAAAATTGCCCTTTACAGTATGTAATTAAAATGAGTAACGTAAGAGACATGCCTACTCAATTTTACATCCATAAAAAATTCCACTCGAACGAAGTGGGCAACGGCTAGTCCGTACTATTTTATACAATTGAAGTTTGTATATTACCTCTTAGAATCTGTGATGGCGTAGTGGTTAGGGCCTCCACCTCCTATACAAAGGTCGGGCGTTCTAGTCCGAGCACGAACCTCAAACTTTTCAATGTTATGTGCGTTTTTAAGCAATTAAAGTACCACTTGCTTGAACGGTGAAGGAAAACATCGTGAGGATCCATCATAAAGGCTTTGTGAAAATCATTTATTTTGTTTTATCCAGAAATCATATTAAGGACTTTTTCTGTTGGAATTAAGCTAGTGTTGAAGAATATAGTTGGCCTACACACCGCCACGCTCATGAATATATCTACGGCACCAGAGGAAATGTTTCATCGGATTTTCTGACATTTCTTTATCCGCCCCTCTATACAATCAACAAAACTTAGTGAAAACTAGATCTGGATTGGAACCACTCTTTCCGTAAGTATCAGAGCCGTTATACGTGTGTAAGATTTTCACATAGAATAGAATAGAATACAATATATTTATTTGCAAGAATGTACCACACATTATCTATTAATAGCACATAAATAATATTTTTGTCTTACAATGGTGTGTCTCCAAACTATCAACTTATTAAAGAGCATGCGAATATTCTTAAAATTTAATATAAAATAATGGCCTTCGCCAATCAGCGCGAATTATAGTTTTAACTGTTAGATATTGTTTAATCTTTCGCTCACGTTATGTAGGTACACACCCATATACCTTATTGGGAAGTTAATATAAAACAATACCTACAGGTTGGTTCAGAAAGCTCACTCATATATTCGACCTCGAATACATAATGTGACAAACAAAAATTAATAGTGTATAGATGAAAATATAGTTATACCGGAAACATATTTGACAATCCATTAATATCGCGACGGTGCGCTATATTTGTTGTATTATATATATTTTGATGACCTTTGTGGCGCATTATAAGTGTCCCAGCTCGAGTCTGGTCTGGTGGGAGGCTTCGGCCGTGGCTAGTTACCATCCTACGGACATAGACGTGTCGCCAAGCGATTTAGCGATCCGGCACAATGTCGCGTAGAAACCAATTAAGACAGTGGATTTACCATATCCCTAACAGATTAGCCCGCTACCATCTTAGGCTGCATCTTCACTTACCATCACGTGAGATTGCCGTAAAGGGTTAACTTGTGAAACGTCCGACATCACGCCGCGTCGCATGGGTGCTGTTCCTATCCTTTTAGGTAGGTACTTGATTATTTGCCACGAAAAATAAAACTAAAAAGGTATCGTGAGGTGGTTCGTAAATAGCAGAGTTCAATTAGGAGGTGCACGAGTAGGTGCCTACAGATAGCGGTCGATGCCGCGACCCCGCGTCCTTGCCGCGACCTTCCTCCTACGTCCATGCTCCACGCTCCACGCTCCAAGTTCCCACCCCACCCCCTCTCAGGACTCAGTATAAGTTATGCAACCGTCAAACATTCTAGAGGTTTCTAAGCTACTTTACCTTCTAATTTGCTTCGGCCTATTGAATTCTCCTTCCGCAATAATTTTAATAGGTTCAGGATAAAATAAATACAAAAAAAATATTAATTTATATTTTGACGATATTAAAATATATTTTGACGACCTTCGCGGCGCAGCGCGAATGCTGTCACATTACAGAGTTGGAGGTCCTAGGTTCAATGACTTTAGACTTGAGACGGTCTGGTGGGATGCTTCGGCCATGGCTAGTTACCATCCTATCAACAATAAAGTGTCGCCGAGTGATTTATTAATTTTTATTTTTATTATATCGTATAAAGGTATATAATTTGTAGGGATTTACCATACCCCTAACAGGATAGCCCACCAGGTGAGATTGCAGTCCAGGGCTAACTTGTAGAGGAGTTAAATAAGTTTCATCATTAGCGTATCCCAATCCCATAGCTGGCCTCCTTTCTCTTACGAGGTTTTAGACCTCCGATGTTACTCCATTGCGGATTGCTTAGCTGTAATTAAATTGAAATGCCAAAAGCTACCAATATTTTTTCTATCCAATCATAAAAGTGTGTTTTCTAAAATGAAGATAATGTAAATTGTAAGAAGATGTTAGCAGCAACTGACTGAGGAACCTGACTCTGGACCTGAGCTACTTATCTATGGGAATGGCATAGAACTTGCAGGAAATTATAGTCCTTAGAGTTATGTTTTGCCACCCCACAACTAGTAGGTAGGGAGCTGCTGGATATAAGAAATCCCAGCATCATACCAGTACATACAAAAAGACATACGCCCAGCATCAATGGCCACAGCTGAGAACTGCTTGAGACGGTGATAGCATAGCCAGTAATTTCGCACTTATCACTCTGAACGATGTCGCAGAGAGGCTGGACCTATTCAGTTGTAATCAGAGTGAACTCACAAGAGTGACATGTTGGACGATATGTTACCGAATTATTGAAATTAAGGCAATTTTTATACATATATATATATATATATATATATACTTTTATATTAGGCTACTCTAGCAAATTAGGTTTTTATCCTGTTAAGCTAGAATAAGAGGAGATAAATAAATAAATTTGACTGATATTGCTATCAATACGTATCGTAAACATAACTAAAGTTACGAGGGCTCCAAAACGCGCTGATCAAAAAAAGAAAGCCAAAACAGACACCCAGGTCTACCGATTCCTTTAGGAACAATCTACTAAGACCAAACATTCATAGCTTGAACATTTAATATAACTTATTGAGACACATCACTGAGATATCATAAATGCAAGTCACAATAAGTCGAATCATTTAAGGGACAGAATTCGTTCAGCACAAATAAATCACGATATTCGGGCCAATCCATTCTGCTCCTCAATATTGTTTGCCCTCGATCCCTCCGCGTAAGTAACCTAGATTCTGCCTCGAAATGCCTGTCATCAAGGCCAGGCAGGGTACGTTAAGGATACTTTATATACCGACTCACAAACGTATAACCCTATATTTTGGTGTCAAGGACTTTTCTCGCCGGGTAAATATCTCTACAGATTTTGGTAGGGGATCCTCTTCAATGAATATTAACTGAATTATTTTTATTGGGTCTATATTAACGGATTTCAATACAACGGACTCGTTAATTTAAACACATAATTAAGCTGCTTGAATCAATTTAAATTTAGTAACAAATTCTAAACTTTATAGTATTTTGCTATGATAGGCTGATAAAATCCGGCTGCGCTTCATAGAGGCTCAGTCTCATAGAATTTATTGGTGTGGAATATATTTATTTAATGCTAGCTGACGCCCGCGACTTCGTCTGCGTTGAGTTAGTGTGTGAAAGTTTTTTTTTTTTTTTTTTATCCACTACAAGTTAGCCCTTGACGGCAATCTCACCTGATGGTAAGTGATGATGCAGTCTAAGATGGTAGCGGGCTCACCTGTGAGGGGTACAATAAACCCATACTCCTAATTGGTTTCTACACGACATCGTGCCGGAACGCTAAATCGCTTGGCGACACGCCTTTGTCGGTAGGGTGGTAACTAGCCACGGCCAAAGCCTCCCACCAGACCAGAACATAGAACCTCCAACTTTATGATGCTACAGGGCACGCACAGCGTTACGGAGGTCGACATAAAATTGGTAGCCTCTTTTCTTTTATTCACCACAAGTTAGCCCTTAACTGCATCTCACCTGATGGCAAGTGATGATGCGACCAGACGAGACCAGACTCGAGCCGGGAATCGAACCCAGGACCTCCAACTTTATAATGCGACGGCGCGCGCGCTGCACCACGGAGGTCGTCAAAAAAGTGTGTTGTTTGTCTTCCAATCACGAAGCAATGGATTACTAAACCGACTACGTTGAAATAATAACAGGATAAACATTAAAGCATCTCCTTTCTAACAAAAAAAGAATGAGTGAAATCGGAGTACACGTTATAATGAATTACCACGAAATACACATTTTGAGTTTAATCCCCTCTCTCAAGGGAATCGTGCTAAATTCCGGGATAAAACCCTATTCGTTGAACCGGATTATCAGCTACTCACATACCAAATTTCATACAAATCTATCCAGTAGTTTCGGCGTGATGCGCGGCCAAGATACAGACAGACAAAAAATAAAAATAAAATAATAAAAAAGTTTGGGTTCAGTATCGATATTAAGGCATCCTCCAATTAAAATTTTCAAAATATATTTAATGTACAGAATTCGGCCTGTTCCAGTTTTACTATATTATAGACTAGCTGACGCCCGCGACTTCGTCTGCGTTGAGTTAGTTTGTGAAAGTGTGTTTGTTTGTCTTCCAATCACGAAGCAATGGATTACTAAACTACGACAGACGACCTTGAAATTATTACAGTACTTGGACATTGCAACATTACTTTATTTTTGTAAAACAAAAGACTTTTTCTAAAATAAAAGTAGCCTAAGTTATTCCTTATTACATCAGCTATATGCCAATAAAAGTCCAATAAAATCGGTCCAGCCATTTCAGAGATTAGCCGGAACAAACAGACAGACAAAAATTGAAAAAAATGTTATTTTGGTGTATTTACCGTATTCATATGCATGTAGTAAAAAACGGTTATTTCAATATTACAAACAGGCACTCCAATTTTATTTATTATTATAGATAACATAATTATGGATATCATCATCGTGTAATCAAATAGTAAATCCGTCGAATGCTCTTCGAGTTTCGCGGTTACAAACATACGGAAGCTGGACGCATATAACATTCGGCCTTGTTAATTTTGTGAATTATGTCATTATTACTAACTAATTGGACATATAAAATTGTTTCCTGAGAAAAAAATTAGAAGTACTAGACATTACTAAGTGATAAATAGATCGATAACTGATAAAAATAGTTTTTGCATAATTCTTTCAAATTCGTGGCTATACCAGTTAGCAATTATAGTTAAGTCACGTTATTTTTTTTTTACCACTACAAGTAAGTTTTTGACGGCTGTCTCACCTGGTGGTAAGTGATGATGCTGTTTAGAATAGTAGCGAGCTAATATGTTAGGGGTATGGTAAACCCGCACTCCTAATTGGTTTCCTCGCGACATCGTGCCTGAACGCTAAATCGCTTGGCGACACGTCTTTGTCGGTAGGGTGGTCACTAGCCACGGCCGAAGCCTCCCACCAGACCAGACTCGAGTCGGGAATCGAATCCGAGACCTCCAACTTTATAATGCGACAGCGCACGCACTGCGCTAGGGAGGTCGTCAAAAAAATGTTAGTTGACATGGTAGTGATAAAACTAACATGACGACACTTATTCTCGACAGTGTGATGAGATTAAAATTTATGAACATCTCTTTCATAATTGAGATGATAAACTCACTTATTAATAAAACATAAACAATGTTTCATTATTAATTTTGAATTACGCAATTATAAGTGACACGTGCAACATTAATTAGTGGTACGTACAGAAGTGATACCGCGTCACACACATCTTGGAGGTCGAGGACGAAACATCCGCGAACATTACCTACTGATAAGCGTAATTGTATGTTTATATAACAGATAAACGTAACTATTGTAGCCACAAGGAATTACCAACTTAGCAATCTACTACAATCTACCTACTTTATAATTAGCAGATTTCTTTTAATTTAAATTTTCGTCAAATTTAATTTTTTGTTGCATCCTTTGTAACACACGAGCATAAACACTCAATGTTTTTTTTTATTGTATGACATTTCTTAAATTGACATGATGACAGTTATGATGATGACAGATGACAGACAGACAGATGACAGACAGACAAAAAAAAGAGACACTAGCATAGTTGTTAAGTTTGATTAACTTGAAAACATACACTGAGAAGCGTAATGCTAAAGAGTTCAAAGCAAATGAGTTTGTACCCCACCAATGATTTAGTACCTCAAATTCAAATTCAAAATAATCTTTATTCAAATAGTCCTTAAAAAGGCACTTTTGACGCGTCAATAATTTACATAGTAGTTATTTCATGGTGTTAACTATATTCGTAAACTTAAAATTAAAGCTATTCCAAACGCGCCCCGGTCTAAGAAGAAGCCCACAACAACCTTAGCCGGGGTTTTTTTTTTTCGTTATCACCATCTCACCTAATGAATTATAAATCATAGTACCTATGGAGATAGAGCAATGCACACCCAAGCTTTTTTATCGTTTATATAATCCTTAATATCGTAATATGATTTTTCTACAAGCTTTCGTTTTATAAAAACTTTGAACTTATTGATAGATATCTCCAAGATATCAATAGGTAACCTACCTATTAGTAATAGTCGTATAAATATTGAATCCACACTTTAATAGCATGGATGAATCTAGATTATTGTTACATTGTGTATTCATCCCCACGTTATTCACAAACGAAATGATGCTGATGCCAATTGCGTGAGTATTCAGCATTTTACGGCGACGGTGCCAAAATAAGTTTGATGCGACAATAATATGATATGTATGGAACTAGGGTTTAGATAGAACACGTGCTATTTATAAGTTTTTTTTATCCACTACAAGTTAGCCCTTGACGGCCATCTCACCTGTTGTAAGTGATGATGCTGTCTAAGATGGTAGCAGGCTAACTTGATAGGAGTATGGTGAACCCATACATCTAATTGGTTTCTACGCGACACGGCGCCGGAACGCTAAATCGCTTGGCGACACGTCTTTGTTGGTAGGGCGGTTGGTTACTCACTACCGAAGCCTCCCACCAGACCAGACTCGAGCCGGGAATCGAACCCAGGACCTCCAACTTTTTAATGGGACAGTGCGCGCTCTGCGCCACGGAGGTCGTCTAATAGATCTAGATTAATATATAAAAATGCTATAGTAAACTATAAAAAGGTATAAAATAACCCGTTAACATACGTCATACATTAAATCGTACCATCGAACCCAGGACCTCCAAATTTAAAACGTGGTCGTCGAAGTCCACGATATTACGTTAAATGTTCATTGTATAGTTTTTTTTTGGGGTGGTTTTTGATTCTTTCATTGTAATTAATTTCATAATATTATATCATATTTTATTTAGGTGTATCTACCTAAGTTTAACCTATATATTGTTTCATAAAGCTTAGCTTTGTACAAAAAAAAAACAAAAGTTATCTCTGAAGTAGATAACATTCAAGTAACCTTTGCAAAATTTGGTTAACCTTCGCAGCGAACCGATAAATTTATATTACGAAGTTGAATTCACAAAATGTCATTTATAGTATGGTAGATAATAAAAATAATTGAAATCACTTTTTCCTTCCGGTCAGGGATTGTACTGACTGCCTTTAAATATATATATAAGTACGCTACAAGAGGTTCCAATATATCTACCATACGTGGCGGGTTTATTTCTGATGATTATTATTATATATATATGAAAATAGGCAGTTAAATACTGCCTATTTTCATTACGAGTATCATATTAACACTAACAGATTTAAACCCTTTTCACCATCACCTATAATGATGAACGATGAAGATGAACCTAATATTATAAATTGAAATGTAATTTTTAATTCATGTTAAAAATATCTTGTAATCCGTTTTACTTCCGGTTAAGTAACTACCAAAAATGGCAGATTATTTCGTTTTTGCAATTCTATTATAAATAAAGAATATGTGAATGATTACGAATACCTATATTAGATTAGATTAATTCACTTCGTAATTGTCTCGTTAGTGTAATCGTTATCATGTTTGACTACGGATCACAAGGCTCTGGGTTCGATTCCCGAGAGCTCTATACCTCTGGAAATCAAAATAAATAAGTAAATTTGATTCACGAGATTAACTCTTACTTGTAGTATGGTTACTATTTTTTATCTTTGTGCAGTTTTATATCTAGAAACAAACCTTAAGAATACAAAAGAAGCTGTATTCAGGCTCTAGTAAATAAAATAAAATTAAATTGAAAAGCCATTTATTCAACTACCAAGTCAATAAAAATAATAATTGTGCCATAGTTTTTTTTAACAAGTATCAGTCCAATTTTCTGGGTTATTATAATATACTTAGTTACAAGTTTTTCATAGAAGTCACTCCCATTTCTTTCCAAGTCTTCTCTTTGCATCCCTGGTCCATTGTGGGCCACTGACTTGAACAAACAAGTCTGCCCACCGTCTTCTTCGTCTTCCTTATTTCCTCTTGCTATTACGCGGAATCCATTCTGTCGCAATTCAGGCTCTAGTATAAACCTATAAATAACGTAAGTATTCTCAACATTTCGCAGCTCTATAGGTACCTAAATTATTAGAATTCGCAAAATTCTTTACATATTTCAAGCACTTACGTAGGTAGGTAAGTGGGTAAGTATGATATATTTTCCTATACGGTCATTGTTAAGTGGTTTAGGTACGTTTTTTTAGCTATTTGGCTTGATTGTATGCGATATGGAGTTACGAGTATTTACTTACGTCGCACATACGTATTTCAATGACATATTTAACAATGAGATTATTGAAACATTTTCCAGAAACCGATAGCCTCGCTAGTGTTACGTAAGCCTGAAAAAAATTATTAAGTATTTATGTGTGTACACAATTACTTCTCTGGAGCGTGGATAAAGGTCGCGTCCCACGCAAATCTAGGGTGTGATCGGGTGTGAGGGAGGTGCGCGGGGCGAGCGGGCACGCGCGGGCATGGCGACCTTGCCCGGCTGTGACTCTGCGACCTTGGAGCCGACCGCCCGCGCCCCCCGCACCCCGCGCCCCTCCACCGACAACCCACACCATCTCACCCACAACCCCCGACTCACCCCCACGCGTACATCTACCACCCCTTCGCCTCCATTGCGCCTACCACCTTGTGCAAAATTTAATATCCTTCTTAGTATTAACTTTATAGGTGGATAGGTATACAGCAATAAAATTGTAAGGCAACCCTACCTTCCCTACCCTACCTTCTATCTAAGAATTGTGTAAGAAAAGCTTAGAAAAGGTTGGAATAGTTTGAACGTCATTGGATTATAAAATATTTAAAAACGTTCAAACTTTTTCATACTATTTTATTATTATGCAGCTTTATTATGTTATAATTATACTAATTTCTTTATTTGATCGAATTTCTTAATTGAGACTTTCATTTTTAATATAGTAATATTATTATTTTCTAATTCGAGCTATATCTTTGTTACGAAGTATTCAGGCAGATAGTTAGCGGTTAGCGGTCATATATGAAATTTGATATTTTTTTATTCGTTTCTTACGCGTTTTCATTTTTAACTACATACGAGTATTATATTATATATTATAATTTGATGATAGTAATATATTATATTACTATCATCAAATTATCTACTTACACACTTAATTATTAATAACTTAACCTTGGTACGCGTCTAAGTACATGTAGTTATATTGACGACCTCCGTGGCGCAGCTGTCGCATTATAAAATTGGAGGTCCTGTGTTCGATTCCTGGCTCGAGTCTGGTCTGGTAGGAGTCTTCGGCCGTGGACACCGTACCGACAAAGACATGTCGATTTGGCGTTCCGGCATGATGTCGCGTAGAAACCACTAACAGGTTAGCACTCTACATCATCACTTACCATCAGGTGAGATTGCCGTCAAGGGCTAACTTGTAGTGCATAAAAAAATGTATACGTACCTACTCGTTTATCTCCTCGGTAGTATTTTTTCGTGCAATCAAATTCGAAATACCTGCTCAGTAGTTAGTTATACCCAATAAAGAAGGGAACGATCTTTGACCGACCTCTACTCGGGTGATCGTGCGAGTTATCGTCATTTTCATCGAGCAACAGGTGGATGGAGCTGCAAGGACACAGTCAACGCTCTTTTTGTTGGTCTTTGTTGAGAAATAAGGTTTCGGTTAACAAATTGTTTTGTTCGGGTACCGCTGACCTTCGCATAATGAACTTTTTTTTTGTGTTCAAGTAGGTAGGTTAATAATAAAAATATTTTATGCTACATGCGTACGTACCTACCTGACATGGGTAGTTCATTTATATACCCATTACTAATAACTTAATCTCGAGTTTAAGATATTACGTATAGGATATATCCGCGTTTATATTGCAGTTTTTTTATTATTGTATATTGATTGAAGCCAATGACAAGATGTTTCTTACTTTGAAACTATTTGTGGACGTTGTGAAAACCTGTGAAAAGCTAAACAAGCTCACAATGTTAAAAAATAGTTATGAAAAATGTATCTATTAGCTTTTATGTTGCAGTTTTATAATTATTATAGTAGAAATATCTTAAGATCGAAACATGAAAGTTGAATTATTCCAAGAAAAGCTCATGGTAAGTTTACGAAGTTGGCATAAAAATTTATGTTTGTAAGCCTAGATACCTAGAATCTTTACGATTCGAACAACAGCAACTTTTCTTTATAAGGTAAAACTGATGATGAAAGTTTGTATAGGATTTCTTTTATTATTATTTGAACAAGAAAATCCTTCTAGGGTATCAGCTTAAAAGGAATTATGCGAATAAGTAAAAACATTTAAATAGGGCGGTTGTAGGGTGGCATTAAATTCATGTTTCTAAAATAAGAACTGAAAAATTGACATTTTGTTACTACTTAAATTAAAATACCCGTAGGTACGTAGGAAGAAGCTTTCATTTCGTATTCTCTAGAATTAATATAATTTTTGGGTATAGCGTAGGCGGAGTAAAGTTCTTTGATTTTTCTTTTTTTAAAGTCTCTTATTATTAAGGTATATTATTAGTGTTATTGCTGATTTTGTCTACAGCAGGTACGAAGCCAAAATCCTAAAGCTCTGACGACGAAATATATTAAAATTTTTATAAGTCATCTTCATCACTAGGAGATAACACGATCTGTTGTTCAATATTTAGATGTGGGCAGACATTATGAACACCACTAAAACCTGCATCTTAGTTTCTCGACAGTAAACTAAAAGTAATACAATTTACCAAATACCCAAAATACACATCAGTTTCCCAATGAAAAAAATTACGTTAAATTCTCAAAATTGTTTACTAAATACTAGTTTTCTATAAATGTTTATAAACAATACTGTTTTTTAAATTTTGTATGTAGTTATTTAATTTTCTAGTAATCGTTATAAAATGTAGTTATAAAATCCGCTCTCAAATCATTCAAACTCGATTTCATAGCCACCCTCGCTCTCGCTCGTAAGACTCACAATCTCATATGAAATGGCTCGTTTTAATCCCTAGTTGAATAATCTACTATTTAAAAAAAAAACCACTTCTCAAATTTTAATCGACATTTTTTATTACATTTACTAGAATTTTTTTAGGTTATATTGGTAAGTTATATTTATAAAACAAATATAAGATAAAAAGGACAAGAATCGCCTAAAACGGAAAAACATGTGGGTTGAAAAGTGTTGTGAAAGTTTTGCGAATTTGAGGAGAATTTGATTTTCTTTTGTACTTAATGGACCTTTCTGGAAGGAATTAATTAGAGTTGAGTTGTATTATTAGTTGGTGTGTAGGATGTACTTGTGAAAATTCACTGTAAAGGGAATTAACGATGTAGGTACTACCTACACATTTAATAATATTATATATTGCTAAAATAATATCGTTAAATAAGCTATCCTGTTTCCGCGTGGCGGCGTGAGCCAGGGGAATGGAGGGGGGAGGGGGACGACCTCCCCGTACAAGGTCGCGGGCAGCCATTCGGGGTTTTCCGTGTGTCGATGTCGCCTGAAGGTCTCAACATTGACTATTTACAGCTTTTATTATGTAGCCGTTACTTGAATAATGGTTGACGTTTCAGGTCGTCATTGACTGTCAAAAAATGATCCATCGCTAATGGGTACTTTAGTTATTAAATTTTATGCGTAGTAGACAGCTACGTGTCATGTTTTTCATTATTAGGAAGCCAACGTGCATACAACTATGTTAATTTAAGGACACATTCTTCAATTCTCTTGTAATGTTGTACACTCCACTTATATAGGCGAACTCAGCATGCGTAATATGAGACAAGACATTATTTGTTAAAAAAAACTTATCTAAAAATGGTTAAAAAAATAGGTACAATATGAACACAAAAAATAATAAACAATAGAAAAATTTACTAACTATCTTGCAATATTCTTAAAAGCAAGTAGACAACTCAAATACTGTAAAATATCAAACAACCTGAGATAGCAAGATAACATTATAATTACAAAGATATGGAATGCTAATGAAGATTTCCAAAAGTAATCAACTCCGATCACAGCGTTTAATGGGGTTCTATGACTGTTTAGTGTTAGTGTTCTAATTACCAAGTAGGAATGGGTTTTTAAGTAGAATTATTGTAGAATTTTATTAACGAAATTTCAAAACAGTAATGAATATATTTACTGACTCGAAATGAACTGCCCTAATAATTCATAATGAATTCACTATTATGAACTATGCATATACTATAATCATCATGATCAACCCATTACCGGCTCACTACAGAGCACGGGTCTCCTCTCGATATGAGAGGGGTTTGGCCATACCTAGTCCACCACGCTGGCCATTGTGCAGATTGGGAGACTTCACACGCCTTTGAGAATATTATGGAGAACTCTCAGACGTGCAGGTTTCCTCACGATGTTTTCCTTCTCCGTTGAAGCAAGTGATATTTTAATTATTTAAAAATGCACCGGGCACGCACGCCGAGATAATTCCGAAAAGTTAGAGGTGCATGCCCGGATTCGAACCGCCGACCTGATTAAGAGGCTGGCGCCCTAATCACTAGGCTATCACAGCTTACTATAATAACTAATATAAATAATATGATCATATGAAATAAAAAAAATAATAATAATAATTACTCCGGACATGAGAATGTGAAATATGAAATTCTGTAACGTGAAACGATGTGTCTTAGCCATATCTGAATATGACTTTAATCTTTAAGGTGTGCTAAACGCAAATAGTGTACCTACTTAAATTTTAAGCAAAACTGTTCAACTTATTTTAAGTCAAAGTGTACCTACTTATATTTCAGGTGTAAAGCTATTGGTGGTGCAGTTCTAAAAAAAAAAAAACAATGTATTATACGTGTTTTATTTTTATTTTTTAAAACAAATGATATCTGAGAGTTCAAAAGCTGTGGGCCATGACACGTGGAAGCCCCGCACCTCCTCCAAGCACGCGTACCACGCCTACGCCATCGACTTCTATTCAATTGCCTGATTCCGTACAAACTTATATAAAACATAAAAGTTTTCCCTAGCTACAGTAGCAGAATTTCTTAAATAGAGGGGTTACTAATGAACATGAACAAAGGGAAGATTGTATATGACTAAGAAATTTACTCTCGAACAGTGTAGATAAATATATACTTATATCACAGAAACATGGTTCATCATGATGATCAACCCATTATCGGCTCACTACAGAGCACGCACGGGTCTCCTATCAATATGAGAAGGGTTTGGCCATAGTCCACCACGCTGGCCATGTGCGGATTGGCAGACTTCACATGCCTTTGAGAACATTATGGAGAACTCTCAGGCGTGCAGGTTTCCTCACGATGTTTCCTTCACCGTTGAAGCAAGTGATATTTTAATTGTTTATTCAGTTACACCCAATTCCAAGAAAAGTGAACCGATTTATTTCTTGATGAGCTACGCTATACATTTTCGATTTAAAAAATGTGTAACCGCTGCAGGAGCGCACAAGCGGCACAAAGAAGAAAGACATGTTCAGAAGATAACAGCGATTTAACGATTGCTTAAAGCTTTAAGATTTAGGAAAAATAGGTAGGTACTCTTATACTAGAATGTGGAATGCCAATGGAAATTATCCAAAAGTCCACCGATCACAGTGTGCAATGGGTTAGGATGAGTCTTTAGTGTTTTTTCTAAGTTGCAGGTATAAAAATCTAGACACAATGTAATCATGATCATTATCATATGAAGTCTATGAATGTTCCACGACTGGCATATACCTTCTTTCTCATAGTGTTCAGCAATCTACTTGGTTCAACGCAGTTTGGAGGGATAAAATGAATCTCGTCATCATGTACCTTAAAGTTTATTAGCTAGTATTCCGAATAGTAATTAAACGTGAGCGAAGTCGAGGGCAACTGCTATTATATTGCTAGATACTAGAACATTCGCTCCACCCAGTATATTTCCTGACATTCAAGCGGGATGACCTTTCAAAGGATTAGGCTGCGTGGGTAGTCCGGAGGCTGTCATCCCGGGGCGGGCCGCTGGGGTGAGGTCGGGAGGCAGGTGCGGGCGGGCGATGCACCCGCAAGGCCCGCGAGGTGCTTGCGAGTCAAGTGCACGGCCACTGCGCCGATGCCGATGCACGCTGTCGGCGACTGCGCTCAACCGCCGGTCAATAGCCAGCTCTCATCTACAATCACTCTTCTTTAAACCTACGTATGTTGTATTTCCACTTTATCCAATTAATATTTACGTTTTATTTAAAGAAATTTTTCAGCTTCATGCAACACAGTTTTATCTAATGCATTGCCGTCCTTGCCATTTGTCTGTATGACTCAATAAAGGTTTTTATTTATTTATTTATTCATTTATAAACATTCTTTTACTGTCAGCATACCAAACTGATTAGTCTTTTGATGTAAAATGAAAAAACTAAAACACCAATCCTTGAACAATAAAGTCTGCATTTATAAAGGGTGCTAAGAAAGCTTAAAAGAGAATTGGCTAAGGCAATTCTCATTTAAGAAACAGTTAAAGGCGACAGAATTATTGAACCGACATAAATCTGTCTCGTTTAGCGAAGTCGTAGTATATAGATCTCAGCTCAACATTTACGGTGGTAGGAGTTTGTGGATATTACAGCAAAATATATTTATGGAGAGAGCTATGCTAGGAGTATCTCTACGTGATCAAATCAGAAATGAAGAGATCCGTAGGAGGACCAGAGTTACCGACATAGCTCAGCGAGTTGCGAAGTTGAAGTGGCAATGGGCTGGGCACATAGCTCGGAGAACCGATGGACGTTGGGGTCCCAAGGTGTTGGAATGGCGACCCCGCACCGGTAAACGTAGCGTTGGTCGACCCCCAACAAGGTGGACAGACGACATCAAACGAGTCGCAGGGAGCCGCTGGATACAAGCGGCCCAGGACCGTGGCCATTGGAACTCCCTTCAAAAGACCTATGTCCAGCAGTGGACGTCTATAGGTTGAAATGATGATGATGATGATGATGATATTTATTTCAATAATTACCACTGTCCAATAGCGGCCGAGGTATGAATATGATAGAGTTTAAACAACTTATTTATGTATTACAGAAAAAATGTAACAATTTACTTTTCGCGCTTGTGAAGTCAACATCTCCTGAGGATGATCCGGTGTCGGGTCGAAACGTGCGTAGAGGTTCTAGTGCAAGATTTTGTGTGGTGTTATATTATACAAATCTCCCGGTTGTCGGCGGAATATAGCAAATTATACTTGCTGTTTGTTGTTTGTAACAATATGTCTTATTAATCTTTGTTACAAGTATGAACAAAGAGAGTTTGGTACAGCGCGTTGACTTGAATCTAAAAGAAGTGTCCGATAGTGGTAACGCCAATTTGGTTAAGTTCAACGCTGCCAAGACATAAGCATCTTTATTCACCGCATAAAGGAGCTTTCATCTTGGCGCCTAATTTCTGGGATGTATCTGTTCCGTTTGGAGACCATATTGAGCTTATTGGTTAGGTCTTTCGGTTAATCAACCTTGTCCAATTTCAATTTCGGGCAATGCATCGAGATTAAAGGTTATCCGGTACTTTTTGACGACCTCCGTGGCGCAGTGTGCGCGCTGTCACATTATAAAGTTGGAGGTCCTGGGTTCGATCCCCGGCTCGAGTCTAGCCTGGTGGGAGGCTTTGGCTGTGGCTAGTTACCACCCTACCGACAAAGACGTGTCACCAAGCGATTAAGCGTTCCGGCACGATGTCGCGTAGAAACCAATTAGGAGTGTGGGTTTACCATACCCCTAACAGGTTAGCCCGCTACCTTCTTAGATTGCATTATCACTTGCCATCAGATGAGATTGCCGTCAAGGGCTAACTTGTAGTGGAAAAAAAAACTTCGCTCCAGACTAACCCTCAAGCTGTACTACTACTACCAGGCTTAAAGTACTAACATGAGTTCTACAGCCACTTGTGGTATGGCTCGGTTAAGCGCCAGCTCGAAGCTAAAAAATCTAGAATCGGTTGATCGTCATGCCAGGCAAACCATAGAAATCCCTGTTTACTGTGTGAAAGTTGCCTGTTTATCGGTTTTATAGGATATGGTTCGGTTACTCTGATCAGGAACAAGGTGTGGAGCTCCCTTCAGGCATATGTGTGTTTCCTGTCTCACATAAATTGAGCACCTTCAAGAGTAGGGTGAATAGGCGTTTTTAGGCAAGATCCTAGACCTCGTTATTGCTCTCTATCTGACATGACTTGTCAAAACCAATATATCTACGAGTATCTATCTATCAACTATAAAAAATAAATTCTTTATCTCTTATGCGGTTTGGAATTTTGGAATCGGTCGAATCATTATTCTTTAACTGATTTACCAAAAAACATTGTATTTTTCTCATTATCCTTGATTTGCCTTTTTTACCCATTTTTGTTGGTTTTTTTTTAACATATAACAAAATAACAGATTAGCTTTCTTCTTTTGCTACTACTTATACTTATACTACTGATAGTGTAAGCTTCTATTCAATAAAAAAATACTAGAAAATATGAGTAAACCAACCGAATTTTCGTATCTTATACCTAATAACAGCTTCAGATATATAGACGGCGGTTCAGTATAAAATTTACACAGTCGTTTTTCAGCAGTGCAAGAATTTTCTATCGACAGGTTGATCAGTTTCATTCATATTGTGCGTGCCGACAACAAGATGGGCTGACCAGTTGAGGGATTCCCCGTAAGGAATAGATAGAATCGTGAAGATATCATCGCTGAAACGGCTTCTGTTCCAAGATTTCGATGGAGATAGTTCACCTGTTCATTTGTGACGTAAAATACTACAGACCTTGCTTGAAATTTTAAAATTTACTCAATTTATTTCCGGACGTATATGAAGTTTTTAACGCCAAAGAGCATCGACTAGACTACTTTTAATTTTAGAAGATAGATTTATTTCTATTAGCGTTTCTTTACTTTGCTCAATGATATCATAATGTGCAATGAGCATTTGAATATTTTGCTATAATCCGCGAAATGCTATTTCAATTAGTAAAAGGTTATGTGCCAATCTTTATTAAAGAAACACTATTCGAAGGTTAAGTAAAGTCAAGAGTTCTGTAATCATTTGGCCGTCTTTTGTCGTATCTCGTAAGCCTTGATTATAATGATTCTCAATGTTATTTGAAACTTAAATTTATAATGTCCGCCTTGTGATTGAGGAAACGTCCACAGGCAAGCAGCCGCGTTGCGTGCGGAAGAAGGAAGCTCGGCGTAGGGTCAGCCGCTCGGCAGTTGGTAACGGAAGAACGTGCGAGGCCTAGGCCGGCCGTCGACCTGCCTTTGGTATTAACATTGTCACTTTGTTTCCATTTGCATGTTTTTAATGTTACCTAATATGTTGCCAATGCTATAGATTATATAGTAATACTGTTTTCTATCCTTGGAAGTATCGTTATTCTTAGTAACCTTTTTAATTTGCCTTGCAATTGTTTATACTTCTACTCAAGGAACGGTCTATCACGTGAACAACTTTTCACTTTATGTGAAATATTGAGATGAGTTTGTTTTGTTGTTATCTTTAAAGCATTTTGCTGCTTTCCAAAATCTTAGTGTAAGAGGAATGTTTAATATGAAATGAAATTCAATAGGTAATTTTTACAAGTTTGTTTAATTTTAATTCGACAACCTGTCATTATATTAACAAACAAATGACTGAGCACGCTCACATACGCACATACAATACACACACAAACACACCGCGACCGGCGCTGCATTGCATTATAAATTATACTTATATAGTCTTAAATTATTTTTCAGTCTATTGCGCTCTCCTCGTCCGGCACCGGCCCCTCACACACGCGTCTTAAACGAATTATCACATATAATATATTAAACCAATTTGCGAACGATTATTAACTACATAGTTTATTTAATTTAACGTAGGTCGGGGTGGGGTAGCGGAGACGTACGGCTCCGCAGGCCGGCCTCACGCTTCCAGCATCCGGGGCATGTAGGAGCGCGGCGGCGACGGCGACTTTTTGGAGAGGTTGAGCGGCGCGTCCGCCACGTCCACTTGCAGCTCCAGCACGGGCTCGGGCACGGCCGGGGAGCCGCTGCGGTAGCACGTGAGCAGGCCGCCCGCGCGCAGCGGGCAGCCCTCCCCCGCAGAGCTGGCGCCGGCCGAAGCGATCTCTCCGCGGCGCATGTATTGCTGGATGATGTCCGTACGCTTCAGCTGCTCGGGAGTCATGCGCGGGCCTTCCATTAGACTCTTAGCCAGCACTGAGTGTGTTGAAGAGAGAGAAGCACGCAGAGGCCGCGGCGAGTGCGCCGGATGCGCTGGGCTCGCCGGGTGCGGATGTTGAGGTGGCTGAGGCGATGGCGTCAGCTGCACAGGCCGACCTTCAGCCTCGCCCGTATCGCGTCGCATAGCGCGGAACTTTTTGTGTCGCTTGTACGCCTCGTCCATAAGCAAAGGGGTGTCAAACAATGGTGGCGCTTCCAGAACACGTTTCAAAACAGGCATGTCGTCTGCCGGTGCAGTTGGACGTCTGTCTTCCATATGTTCCTCTAGAGAAGATCGTGGGCTCGAGCAGCCCGAACCGGGTCCGATGATTCTTTCATGTTTCTCGTTACCGGATTCGATGCCAGAGTCAGTTGGTGAATCCAACTTACGGTAACGTGGTGGAGGGCGCACAGGAGTAACAGTGAGACCATTATGAGCTAGATGAGCTACACCGAGCGCTTCTTCATCAACAGAGCCCCTGGAATCGAGCCTTCTGCGTCCAGCAAGTGTTGCTGCCAGCAAGGGCGTGCCACAGTCACCGATCGCTTCACCGGATTCACTACTAGAAACTGAGCCAATTGGACTACGAGCAGATTCTTCTGCAACGGAGTCTGCCCATGAGCATCCTTCTTCATCACCCCACATTTGCTGCCGTAACAACTCCTTATGTTCAGTACGGAACACTACCAGCTTCTCTGTATGGAGCGTACTCAAAGTGCGAAGGTCCGGAAGAGTATCCATCAATTCCCGGAGGAAGCCAGGTCTGTCCGGTCTGTTTTGCGAAATGACAGTCTGAAGACACGCCTTCAGTCTTGCGTGCATTCTCTCTACTAATTCCACATTGCGGAGACCTGGTCGGTCCGGTGTGATCAAAACTATGGCGCAGAAGAGGCCTATTTCGGCATCTGTCAAATTCATGGAATTCATGCGTTCAGCAAACTTAAAAGTGGAGTCCACGAGGAAGCGTGCATTCGCCCCGCTCTGGATGGAGTCTCTCTTCATAAGCTGGCCGTTGAGGCAGATTATACTATTAAGAGGAGCGTCAAACATACAAATGAGACGCACGAAAAGGGCATCAAAGAGTCCACTTTTTAACAACGTGAATTTGTCATCTTGCGTAAGCAGCTGGAATCCAGGTATGAGGCCGGCGAAGTCGATCACACCACGGATAACGTGGGCGAATCGCTGAGAGAACTCTTTCTCAGACTGAAGCTCCGGCGCTGGATTCAGAGGACACGCCTGCGACAATAGAAACTGCATGTTAATAAAAATCATAGACAATAACGTAGCAAGTACTTTTTTTTTTAAATAAATTTAATTATTATATTTGTATATAGAAGAGCGTAACTCACCAAAGTGGGTTGAGAGTAGGTGGGACAGTCGCGAGCGCGGGCACGCATGGCCGCCACGCGGTCGCGGGTGAACTCGCAGGTGTCGAGATGTGCGCGTACAACTCGTGCTAGCAATCTTGGGGCATCATCTAACTCTGCCGCCGCAGCTTGCTCTTGCGCCCGGGACGATGACGACTGTTGCATCGCCGCTAAAATTCGGGCCTTTTCACGTTTTGGTACACGCCCAAATCGTACAGCTGCAACAAAGAGAGAAATAAATCAGGGCATGTTCGACTGCAATACTATACTAAATCTATACCGCAGTTAACAACGGGATCATTGTGCAAGGTCGCGGCTGAGGGGTACGCAGACACGTACAGTTGGACTGCAGCTGTCGGCGAAGGCGCGTATGTGCGGGTGCGGCGAGCCATGTGCACGCGCAGCTGACGATAGGGGGTAAAGTTCATCGGCCGTTATAATAATTTGCGGCAGTCGCCAACGTCGCCTGTCGAAACGCGGGATGCGGAACACATCGGTGATTGGGTGAACTAGTTTGGAAAACGAATGACAATACGCGATCCGCGAGGTCACGCTAAAAAGTGTTACAACTTTCTCGCGCTAGGCACGCCGCGGGCCGAAAGGCAGTATGCGCCGAGGGCGGGAGCGCCGCTTATGGCCTTCGTGCCCGTGCGCCGGTGAAAGTGTTCGAGCTCGGCGCACGATTGAAAACGAAAGCGGAGAGCGCCCTCTCGCCATTTCTCCCGACTTTCCCTGCGCTAAGTATGCCACGCCAGATGCATGACCTATTGTTCGCAATCGTTGATGCAAATGTAGTAGTAAGTAGGTAACAACTTTTTACACTGGCTTGAATAAGTGGACTAATGGCCATTATTGCTGACGTTGAATTTATTTATGCCTAGGCTTGTATTTAAACATTTTCGTTTTTAAATATAAAACATATTTTTTTAGAATCTGCATAAAATTTTAAATGTTTAGTGAAATCTAGAGAGTAATTTGTTCTTTCGTGTTAAATAAGCAGTTAATTACCCTTTGAACTCATGTTAAGCATGTGATTAACTAACTATGTAATTTGTTTTATTGATAAAACTTAAATATCTTCGTCGAGGTAGATATAACCCTACTTATTCAAAAAAACGAAATATTTAAATAATATATAACGGTTTTGTGATTCTATACGAATGTTTTAACTTGTTATAGAAATAAATATTTAAATTAAATTAGTTTCGCTTTGTTAAATAAATCGCCGTTTGTAATATAAAAAACTAATATATACGGTATAAGAGGCATAAGGTATATTAACTGATTTAATTAAAGTAACTAGTTGATAAAAAATAAAGTTAAAGTAAAAGTTCGAAATTTTGAAAAAAAAAAAAAAGTTTGACTGATACGTACGGGCATTGTGATATTTCACGACTCCATTTAAGATTCCTTTAAGGATCGGTAAATCTTCTCCCATATCTGAGACCATTATAATTGTTTTTCACTATTAACTAAATTATTCACAGCCAATGGCCACTGATTAATAAGTTTGGTAACTATAATAACTAGTATAATTCAAGTGTCACATAGCACGATTATTAATTAAGCACAAACAAGCACTGAAATCCGAAAGTGCGGTAGTAATCCAATGTTTTGATATTATTTGCACACCGCGATGTACTCAGCGGTTTGCAGCTGGGCGATCACTGTGAGCGAGCCTCGAGTTCTCGTGGCGAACTGCGGAGCGACGCACTGACATAGCGGATAGCGAAACAAAGAGGGCTGACGACCGATGCGCGGGCCGGACTCCCTCGCACTGCGCCGCGGCGCGCGCCGCGCCAACCTTGAACTTGAGGAGGGAGGGCGCGCGGTGGAAGGCGGCCGGGCGAGAGGGGGGCGCCGTCAATAAACTCCGCGCAGGCCCCTGCCCCCGCGGATGCCTCTCCGCGCGTCCTCCCTGCCCAGTACCCTGACGATCGACACTCCCGGAGTTCTACCCATAGCCCACAGATACTCCCTACATTCAATTCAAAAAAAAAATCTAGTTACGTACGTAGGTGTAGTAAAAGCTGTTAAATTAATAGATTGTGTGGCATTAATATTTTAGCACTTATCTTAGTTTCGTTGGTTTTTTGTTTTCATTTACTTATTTAATAACATTAAAGAATTTTTGAATAGGCAGTAGATTAATTATTAATTTCAACTGATATTTAATAGGTAATCGCTAACAATTTGGTTTAGATGTTTGTAACGCACTTTAGTAATATGAATTATACGCGTATTATAAATTTTAATTATTTTTTAAAAATCTGACTTATTATAAAAATAGCAAGAATTTGTAAATTAATAAGTAAATATGTTTCTGGCTACAAGTTAAGTTTATTTTATTTTTATTCGGACTTAGATATAGGACCTATTTGACCAACATTATTATTATTCGACAAAAAAAAGTTTATTTTGTTAATCTGAGTTGTTAATCCTTTATTTACAAAAAGCGATTTTATGCCTACTTATGTAAATTTTAAACCCTTGTCAAATCAATCTACACGTTGATGGAATAATATGCAAATTATGTATCTATAATTTAAAAACAACAAAAAAAAAACCTCTTTGTATATATTTTTTTTATTAGTTAATGCATTTTGTAATCATTTTTATTATTCTAGTTTTCCTTAATCATGCGTTAGCTGGCTTGGTTTTCCTGAAGTTTTAATTATATTCTTAACGACATACAATAAATGGACCTAAATATTCCACAAAGCAAATATTTTTGCCTTCGACCATTTTAAATAAATTATCGAAGGACATAAATTTGAATGTGAGGCGCGGTGCCTCGTATACAATACATCTAGCGCCATCTATTACTGAGTGGCGGAACTAGGTACTCACAGAAACTGTTGAGGTTCCTTTCAAATAAATAGAAACGGCAGTTATGTTTAACGTTAGTCTTTGGTTGGTAAATATGCCATTGTTGATAAATTTTATAATTTAACGAAATAAGATTATCGTTTATTTATTGTAGTTAAACTTTATCGGACTTTGCATAATAAATATTCCTTATCATGAAACTGTTTCAAAAATATATTAGTGTACTATATGATTGAGCGTATATGAAATAAATCGGACTACTAAGGTAGGTTACCCAATTATTAACTTCTATTTATTTATTTTATTTAAGATGTTTCCTATTGTATATGTAAATGTTCTCAAAAGATTTATACTACTTAGTTCGGTTACGTATTGTCATGTCTTCGCCGAGGGCAATGAATAGCATTACGAAAGTGAAAACAGAAATTTCACTTTCGCGGTTACGAAATGCACCTTTCTCCGCTTTCACCGCGCGCGATTGTGTTCGAAGCGGCAAGCGCCAGCGAGGCGGGCGGCGCACCGAGCGGAGCGGGCAGCGTGCGCCGGCCGTCGACCCGCTTAGCGTGCGCTCACCCGCGCTTGCATAACCGACCTCCCACACCGGCGCACACGTCCTCCGAGCCCGCGCCCCGCAACTGCCTGTTCGCGGTTCGCGGTCTGCGAAATAGGATCGCTGCGACTAGCATAGCGTACTAGCGCTCGTGCCGCACGTCCCACTTGGCGCGTTGAGATTGCCGATTGACTGCGTTATTGCGTGACCGGCCTTACTCTGTAGTTGCGTATGGAGTGCAACTTATGAAATACCTTACTACTGTGCTAATATCGTGAGCCATTACAATTGGGCTCTCCCAAAATTACAATATTACCCACACTTATCTAAACAAAATAGAAAACAATAATAATGGAACAAATATTTTTTTTTCGTATATCTAATATTATTAATACATAATATAAACAAAACCGACTGATGATTATAAGTTAGTAGTATAATTAATATATTTGTTACATATTTTTTTAAAATGTGTATACGAAAAAATACTTATTTGGTCCAATTTAAACAACAAAAGTACATAATGAAGGTTTGAGGAACTCACCATCTCTGCTCATTCCGACGGCGATACATTTCTTCAATCGGCAGTACTGGCACCGATTTCTGTTGATTCTTAAGATGGAGCACTGCTGGTTTTTGGTGCAGGGCCTGTACTGGATCTTCTGTTGTATGGAGCGGCGAAAGAAGCCCTGGGGATCACAGCTACAGTTAGAGTCTCGCTCGGGGTCAGAGCTCTCGTCGCTGGAGCAGCCCGAGTCGCTGGACTCGCGGCGCGCCTCCAGCATGCTCACCAGCACCGCGTGCCGTTCGCGCAGTTCCGCGCCACACGCCATGCCCACTACCATTCACCACCACGGCACTCACTAGCACACAGCACCGAGCTCGCTACGAGGACGTGTCTCGCGGGTCGCGCCTAGCCACACTGTGATAGTCGCGCTGCGCTGCACCGACGCGGAGGGAGGCCGACGGCGGACTGTGCGGGCGCTGCGGCGTGCGGCGCACAGTTACCCGCGCGGGCGCGACCTACTTGCCGGCCGCCGACCCAACCGAGAAAGTGAGAGTGCCTGCCCCCCGCGCACCGCCCGCCCCGCGCGCGCTCCTAACGGTCCTCGCCGCTCTAGAATGCGCTGCTGCCGCTGCACCGGTGCGCCGGATATAGGCCGGGCGCATCCCGGCGGGCGTCGCGGCGCGAGGCCGTTCACCCCGGGTCGACGGCCGCTCGATTGCACAACAGCCGTACTCTGTCCCTTCACCCCTTCCGCACTCCTCGTGGCCCGGGAGCTAGGACACGGGCAGCTCGGAGCGACGACCGCCTCTGCGCCCGGTGACGTCAGCCATGCGTCACGGCCTACCTCAATGCGCGCGCGCTTCCCTCTAGGGGTGCATTGCTCTAATTCATTTGTTTGATATCTGAGCATGTGCCTTCGAATACCTATCTCAATTTATTTTTCTTAAACGTATTTTTTTTCGCACTGCAATAACCGTAACCGTAGTGATCTAATAGGTACGATATGCGTCGATAATAGTTAACGCATAATTTGTTTACTGTATTTATTTATTCGTTCAAATTAACTATTCGATTAAATAAATATGCACCTACCTACAGCTATCTGCTGAAAAAGTGGTTTACGAGGTCATATTAAGTAGCGATACGAATCATCGCGGCCGGGCGAGGCGGAGGCTGCTGAGCGGTGCAGGCCGAGAGACTCGGTCCGCTGGCCCAATTTCGCGCTGCCATCGATCCATTGTGCGCTGTGCGAGTGGCCCATAATTGGTCGCAACGCGGGCACTGACCGGCCGCGCGGCCGTTGACCCAGCGCCACGAAAACAAAACCTTTTCTGAACACCCGCCAACTACGAGCATCGTATATAGGTACCACTACGAATATACCTACGTAACAGTTCGCTTGTTTTATCATTTCCATATAAATATCATACCTAGCGTTTCTAGTTATTGTTACCGATTTTTATTACAGTAGCGATTTGTAAGATTTAGGTGACTAAACATTCGACCGTTCGTATTAGAGGACGTTGTGCTAGAAATGTATTTATTATGTTAGAATATTCATCTCGATATGTCAATGACCGCTAACAATTAACACGGTGACATCGTTCTGTGTTTTTAACGACTAGTTACTTTTATAATAAATATTTTTTAACCTACAATTTATTACATTATTGCTGAAAGGTTGTGTTTTAATGACTACTTACTTTGTTTTAACTACTTACTTTTATAATAATTAATTTGTATCGTATATTAAACATTACAGATGAAAGGTTATCTATTAATGTGACAAATTAATGGCTAAAATGATTTCAACTTGTTTCACTTAGTTACTTAAATATGTTATACATATGTGTGTTGTACATATTTAGCACTATGCAACCCTCGGCTTAAGCGGTGATAGCCTAGTGGTTAGTGCGTCAGCCTCCTAATCAGAGGTCGGCGGTTCGAATCCGGGCACGCACCTCTAACTTTTCGGAGTTATGTGCGTTTTTAAAAAAGAAAATATCATTTGCTTCAACTGTGAAAAACATCGTGAGGAAACCTGCACACCTGAGAGTTCGCCATAATGTTCTCAAAGCCGTGTGAAGTCTGACAAACCGCACATGGCCAGCGTGGTGGACTATGGCCAAACTCTTCTCATATTGAGAGGAGACCCGTGCTCTGTAGTGAACCAGTAATGGGTTGATCATGATGAACCCTCGGCTTTACCTCTCTCCGCTAGCAAAATTAGACAGCTACTAGTAGTATTAAAGTAATATTAAAGGTGAACATTAAATATACACAATAGTGACGATCGGTTAGTCTATAGTAGGTCAACCTCGGCCCCCATCTAGAATTTTCGATTGCGATATTACTGACGCGCGAGAAGCGGATCAACCATTTTTGTTATGAACGTAAGTACATTGACATACTTTACTACGTTAATATTTATTTTGAATGATATCTAACTCATTACTTTTAAAAATGTTTATGTTCTTATTTATTTTCAAACGTGGTTTTATTTATATGTGAAAGGGCAAAGTAGTAGAGATGGATGGATTGTGTAAAAGAAGATTTGCCTTTAAAAGGTATGGGTAGTTAATTGGTAGCTGATATAAGTGAGTGGAAGAAGAAGACGTGTTGTGCCGACCCCACATAGCGTGGGATAAGAGCAAGAAAAGATTGCTTTAACTATGTGTTTTTAAAAACAACGTAAATAGAAAAATCTTGATATAATTGCATTTACGTTTAGGTTTCTTTTCCTTCGGTACTAATTCGGTACGATTTTCCGCTTTAAAAAAAAAGGTTTTAATAAATTTTTCTCAATAATTATTATTAAACCTAACTAGACCCCTAACCTAAATAGATACCAACGAATAGAAAGAAATTATGAGGTTTTATTTGTTTACAAAGCATTAAAATCGATTAAGCAATTTATTTTGTATTGAATACAATTCTCTTTCTGTACCCAATAGATCTTTGTCCAATACTTATCAATTTTTTTTACCAAATAGTATAAAATCTTTAGTAACATTACAATCCATGCATATAACCTCCCTGGGTGGGGTTAGTAGAATAGTTTTTTTTATACACTAGAAGTTAACCCTTTACGACAATCTCACCTAATGGTAAGTGATGTTGCAGTCTAAGATGGTACCGACAAAGACGTGTCGCAAAGCGATTTAGCGTTCCAGCACGATGTCGTGTAGAAACCAATTAGGAGTATAGTTTACCATACCCATAACAGATTAGCCCGCTCTTATCTCAGACCGCATCATCACTTACCGTCAGGTGAGATGCAGTCAAGGGCTAACTTGTGGTGTATAAAATAAAATGGCTAGTATTGGATAAATTAGCGATTGTCACATTACAGGTTAAGAGTCAAGACCAACCGGCTAACGGTCTCGCGGACAATGACTGGCTTAGCCGAAAGCTCGAATACGCTGACGCACGGGCTTTCCGAGGAAGCCTCGACCGATGACCGGCCTCGACTAACAGTCCACTACGTGCCCGCCGGTGTACAGATGTTTGCCTACTTGATAATACCATGAATCATAACTTGTGATTCATTTCCCGTTCGCATATCGCAAATCTATATTAGAAGTCCGCGTGCCAAACTAAATGCTGCCAATAAATAATGAATCGTCATACAATTCATGTATGACGTACGTTAACTTGGGTTATTTTATCCCTTTTTACAGTTTACTATAGTATTTTTATTTTATTTATTTATTTTTTAAGATTTTTAGTTTTAGGTTAATCTAAGTTTTAAATTAAGTTATATATGTATTCCTAACAACTAATTGTCACGAATTTTTTATATATTAATCTAGATCTATTTGACGACCTCCGTGGCTGTCGCATTAGTTGGAGGTCTGGGTTCGATACCTGGCACGGGTCTGGTCTGGTGGGAGGCTTCGGCCGTGGCTAGTTACTACCCTATTGACAAAGACGTGTCGCCAAGCGATTTAGCGTTCCGGCATGACGTCGCGTTGAAACCGATTAAGAGTGTGGGTCTACCATAAACCTAACAGGTTAGCCATCATCACTTATCATCAGCTGAGATTGCCGGCAAGGGCTAACTTGTAGAGGATTAAAAAAAAATCTAGTATATTCTAGGTTTTTTTAACGAATACCTACTAAAATGTTTCTGTATTTTTTTCCTCTTTTTTTAAGCTTAATCAGAAGTTAGTTATATTAACCAGGTATTTATAGCACCATACTGAATGCTGTAACTTGAACCGGTCTCGGATGAACTGTTATAACTGGGAAGTTATTACAGTTCAATACCTTAGAATACGGTTACTACATCTTTCTTACACGTCTGTATTAAGAACAAATTCGAGATAATGAAGCCGTGTTATTGTTACGATATAATTTCTATAAAAACAATCATCATCATGAACAACTCATTACTGGCTCACTACAGAGCACGGGTCTCCTCTCAATATGAGTAGGGTTTGGCCATAGTCCTCCACGCTGGCCATGTGCGGATTATGCCATTATGGAGAACTCTCAGGCGTGCAGGTTTCCTCACGATGTTTTCTTTCACCGTTGAAGCAAGTGATATTTTAATTTTTTTAAACGCACATAACTCCGAAAAGTTAGAGGTGCGTGCCCGGATTCGAACCGCCGACCTCTGATTAGGACGTTGACGCCCTAACCACTAGGCTATCACCGATAAAAACAATAACTGTAATTATTTATTTAAAAGTTTTAGGAAATGTCGCACATTAAAGGTAATCGTATTCACAAATTGGTCTGTCACAAGAATATACACCGTGGGATGTTCTTATTAAAAATGAACGCGAACGCGGCGAGATCAACGAACTTTTAAGCTGACAGTTCAAAAATAATGTGGGTTACGCTCACGTTGCGTTCATACATTCGTTGACCGTAAAAGTTCTTACGGCAAGGAGAGGCTGGAGGCATGAGGCGAGCGCGCGGGGTCGTCGACCGCCCGCCCTGCACTGCGGATCGGTGCCGAAAAAATAACCGACCCACAACGAGAAATATGTCGGTCACCGTGCGAACAAAGAGCTGGCATGGCTATGATTTACGCGCTCGGTTTATGGTACAATCAACATTAGATACTAGAACGATGCATCGACCAGGATCATTAGAGGTACCCTACTTATTACTAAAACCTAAATAAATAAGACGATCATCATACTGTTACTCGAAACGTAAATAAGTCATAATTTTTCGCGCTAGGTCCATTGTTAAATGTAAGGTACTAAACTATTTAATTGTACTAAGATTTTCATTGGTTTACCGAAATAGTTAAACTGGATTGCTAAGATATAGCTATAGTTTATTGAATGCAATCCATTATCAGGTAGGTACCTACCTAGTTATTAATGATAATTAACGTGTAAACAATGGGTTATCATGTTAATGCCATTCAGATTTAAACAATGCAACGATAGGTAAGTAGACACCTTTAGATACAGCA
Source organism: Lasiommata megera (assembly GCA_928268935.1). NCBI lineage: Eukaryota > Metazoa > Arthropoda > Insecta > Lepidoptera > Nymphalidae > Lasiommata > Lasiommata megera. Next base: position 8,803,833 of record OV743312.1, read on the forward strand.
AACTAGTAATAGTAGGTAATGCTTCGATTATTAAATTATAAAACATGTAGTAATAAAATGTGGGTTCGTTGACATCGGTGAGTACGAACACGCGCGCTCGTAGTAGACCGTAAAACCATTCATTCACGATTTTCGTTTGAAGCGCCTGAACATGATGTGTGACTATTGCCGCTTATAGCACACGGCGCCATCTCGCGGCGAGTAGTCGAACTACGGTTTGAAGTTATTTTTACTGCGTCGCCAGTTGGCGCTAGCAGTTTTCTTTTCAAGTGGCATTTTTGTCGTTACAATTTTTTTGATAATTATTATTATCATTCCAAAAATTCAGAATTTGCTATGTATTTTTTTTTTATTTAATTTCGAGTCATGAATGTAAACTAATTTAGGAAAAAAAATACAGAATTCGCAGAGAGAGCAATATTCAATAAAAATGTAACAACTTTTTAAATTGATAATAAGGTAAACAGCTCTTAATAACATACCTATCTATGTTAATATATGTGTATTGCAATTTACTTGTAAGTCGTGGCACGTGTAGTTAGTAGTGTATCTTCACACCTTATATTATAAATAGGAGTCTATTACTTCATGTTTTATTACACGTCATAAATATCTTCATACCACCATGATATGTATGATATGTAACGTATGGTATGATAAAACCATACGTTTTTAATTACGATTCTTCCACTAAGCAGGTCAATCGTTGGCGCTATTCTTACATGAAACCTACTTTATATTATTTTGCTTTTTAAATACGTTCGAAAATATTTTTTTTATAAAAAATTGTAAAAGATATTACCTACTTACTAACTCTATTTTATTGGGTAACACAAATATTATTTGTATAGGAACCGATCTACTGTCTCAATTCAAAGCTTTGAAAATACCCACAATGGTCCAGACGATCGAAAGGACCACGCGTTATCCCGCGATTTGAAGCGATCGCAAACAAAACTTCCTATCTTTATAACCGGTTATTAAACACTTGCACTTTTATCCTCGTCTTCCTTGCATCGCTTTCACGCTCTTATAGCACATCCATATGACCTTACTAGTTGAACTGCAGTCGTCATAACAACGGTCAACTATTGACGCAAATTGCCTATACATTCTTAAAACTTTGAACGGAAATATTGTCAAGGTGAAGCTAAAAGTCTATGATAAGCTTTTCCATTTTTAGTTCCCAATTATCGACGTACGTAAGAAGGTTATGTTATATATTCTGGTTGAGGAAAAAAAAATCTAACTACCTATATTTACATAAATAAATTGAATGCATTAAATGATGCGCTATGCAAGGCACGTTTTGAAAATGTTCTTACTGCAAATTGCATACCTAGTTTACTTAGCTTGAGCACGAACTAATTAATTTAGTTAGTAATAAAATGTTACCTTAAAGATAAATTGAGTTTATTAAATGGACCAGAGTTACCGACATAGCTCAGCGAGTTGCAAAGTTGAAGTGGCAATGAGCGGGGTACATAGCTTGGAGAACCGATGGACGTTGGGCTCCTAAGGTGCTGGATTGGCGACCTCGCACCGGTAAACGTAGCGTTGGTCGACCCCCAACAAAGTGGACAGTCGACATCAAACGAGTCGCAGGGAGCCGCTGGATACAAGCGGCCCAAGACCGTGGCCATTGGAACTCCCTACAAAAGACCTATGTCCAGCAGTGGACGTCTATCGATTGAAATGATGATGATGATGATGATGATTAAATAGGTATGCACTTTCACCCAAATATCTATCTATTTAGTAAATTGATGAGTTATTTATGTACATCTATTTACGGCACTTGCTTAACCCTACAGCGTTTCTTCTCTCCAGACGCTTTAAGAGCTCTTAATAAAATTAATACAGGAAGTGTACTGTTGTCAGACAGTAGATCAAGTGGGAAAGTTTGTATGCGGGCGTCTGTTACTCTGAAATTATTGAGGTAGGTGCCTACGCAGGAAACTTTGTGTAACAATGAATTGTGCACCTACCTACCTAGGTAATAGTGATGAAATTGAAGTGCAAGACGGTGTTACGTTTTGATATCTGTTAGCCTACAAGCGACAATTATTGTCAACAGAAGATCTTTGACGCTTGTTGTATGAAGACAGGTAACTTAAGTAATCAACTTAAAAATGTCCGAGCTCTCTAATCTATATAGAAGTAAAAATTTAATGACTTCAAATATTTATTTTACCAAGTACCTACCTACCTTCCTATGTAAAACTACAAATACTAGAAAACCGAATAATCGTATTACTGTTATATTATAACCATCGGCGGACTCATACATATATTCGCAATTTGACCGTTCTAGTATAAGCTATTATTAAGGTGATAGGTACAGTATTCTGTAGCTCAGAAGAAAATAAACAAGTACGTGTTAGCTGCCAATTACTGTTTTTTTTTTTAATATCTAGTGACCTGTATTATGTTTTATCTTTTCAAAAATAAATAAAGACCGTTTAACCTTATCATCATTCGGTCTGACCTCGACCCATTGCAAAAAATACAAAAGAACTTTAAAAAGAAACATTCTTAAATGACGACCCGTTCCCGTGTGATTGTTCCGGGCAGGTAGGTAGGGCATCACAAATAAAACTTATAAAATTAGGGCGAAGGGACTGACCGCGGAGCCGTGGCCGACAGGTATCTCTACCTTAGGGAACGATCGACCCCAATAACCACTTCACACAGACACTATCTATACCGGTACCTGAGTCTGATTTTACTTACGTCTAATCAACTCGCAGTTTGACCTAATGCCTTCAAATATCAATAGGCAATAAATTGTGTATCAAATTTTTCTGGAAAGTTCCCTGAACAAGGTAAAAGTAAGTGTATAAGTCAAGTGTAGTCATTTCTAACTGTTAGGTAGGTACACGTTTAATAGTAAGGGACCTAATTAAATAACATTCGTGAGTTTTTGTTAAATTATTTTGTTAGTTTTTGTATTTTTTATTTCAATCTCATAATTTATACTAACATCTATTTTGTGACGGCAAAATGAACCGATTATTTTTAGCGGAATCTACGAGCGGCGTTGCGTAAACATATTTAAGAATTAACTAGATTTTGACCGCGGTTTCCGCTTCGACTCCCATGGTATATTTACTGCCCATCTAATGGCACATTACCATAATACTAAGTGGAGTATGGTTAATGGAAAAGGGCTGGGAATCGCACCCAAGGTCACGCAACAAAATTGATCTTAGTCAGCAGTTAACTCGAATTTCAGTTTGCCACAAATTTGCGGCTAAATCAGTCAGTACTGGGGACAGCCTTAATGTACCGTTGTAGATTATATGTAGGTATATGGCGAATAGGAATACGCAAAGTATTCGAATGTTTATACATCAAAAATATCACGGCCGAGCTTTGTTATCTGTGTCTATAGAGATTGTCTTCCGCGTTTCGCGACCTTGCTGTTGAAACTCATTGAAACACTTCCAGCTGTCGCTTATAAATAAATATACGAGATTGTAAACTAATGTAAATTAAATTATTTCATGTTTACGTCTAAATGTGAGAGTAAACTTGACTTTTTATTAAGTTAAATTTCTGACGACCTCTGTGGCGCAGCGCACGTCACTATAAAGTTGGAGGTCCTGGGTTCGATTCCCGGCTCGAGTCTGATCTGGTGGGTCTACCGACTAAGCCAAGCGATTTAGCGTCCCAGTACAATGTCGTGTAGAAACCAATTAGGAGTATGGGTTTACCATACTCCTAACAGGTTAGCCCGCTACCATCTTAGATCGCATCATTGCTTACCATCAGGTGAGATGCCGCCAAGGGCTAACTTGTAGTATATAAAAAAAACTTATCATTGTTGTAAAATTATTGATTAACCGATCTATTTTCTTTCCTCCAATATAAGAGACCTGTGCCTAACAGTTGTAAGTTTGCAGGCCGAGTGCCGTGATGATTGTTCGAATTAATAAGATTCTTATGGACAGAGTTGTTTGTTATTTGTATACACGAGGACGTTTATCTGTTATTTTTATTATAACCGATACCGACCACTAAATCTAGACCACCAATGATTTAAATGACGTTTGCTTAGCTATAAAACTCAAACGTTAAAGAGCTCCAACGTAAGACTTTGTAGCAGAATTTATGACGTTATTTATGAATTAATATAAAAAAATAAAGCGACCTAAAACGCTTCCGATTTTTTCACAAATAAGAACACTTTAATTACAGTCGTAAAGCTCTTTCGTGCATTGCAATAAAATTACTATCGCTTCAGTATCTAGACTTTTAATGAAATTTAATATGGACCATCGCAAACCACAATCACAGACGATGGAAGATAGAAGACCGTAGCGCGACGTATGTACGGAATAATTTAAACTTCTTAATAGAACGTGAAGGTACGAAATATTGGTATGGCATGGCGTCTTCAAAGCGTCTCGCTGGTGAGCATACTAGATTACGACGGCTCTAATTAATCACATTACAAATGTTTGATAAACAGTTTGAATATTTACCTTGCAGCCCTCGCAAGAATGCACTCCGTAATGGAACCCACTCGCCTTGTCGCCACAGACGCGGCACAGCACCGTGGTACCGTCGAACTCTGAAACAAGCGAGAACACAATGAGGAATAACGATTTTATTGCACGTTTGTTACGATTAGGATCGTTTGTGAACGCCAAACATCCTGAATTATGATGATAGGTATTTTAAACAAACACGCGCACGTGACCTGTGTCGAGGTGACCTTGTCTCACCTTCATTTATTATGTTACACAAGTGTTTTATTGCAGTTTTGCTGCACCAATTTCGTATGCATATAACATAGTTATCTAAATTATGATGTATTTTATGAATTAACAACTACCTTTATTTTTAGAACTAGCTAGCTAGCTGGGTATAGTACGTGTGATAAGGCCTAGCTATGATGGCAAAAACATAGGTCTAAATTGTGAACCCCATTGATCATATTATTTCAACGTTTAGGTAGGTAGATCACCCTGTCTTTTATTGAATTACTGAAGTAATAGGGGATGATACATACCTAACTAATTATTAGTATGTAAAGTTTGGTTTATCGATGAGATTCCTAAAAACTAAATAGCTCTCAAGTCAAACAAGAGGCACCCAGAGTCATGTTACGCAAGGTACATACATTTCTTTAGCTAATAAAGCAAATGACGCAAGCGCATCATGTTGCGTGCTTTGGTGACACTGAATAGTTATTTTAGAAAGTGCTAACTCTCCACTGCACTTGAGGGGAGTCGTTGACCCTTTCAGTGCGACTACATTCACATTCTACCTGGCTTCGCGTGTCTCATTTTGTCTGTGATTTTAATTAATATACAGCTGTTAGTTTAAGTTATCTTAACACTGTATCGATAAATACATTACTCCTCAATGGGTAATTAAAAAATAAATTAAGAATAGTCAAAGTTTAATTATCGAACCGATTTGTTATTGGGGCAGTGATAGATAAGATGGCGGACGAATGCCACGAACGACGCTTCAGACGCTACGATATGACGTAGTACGTCGCCCGAGTAGGACGAAGGCGTCGCGGGACCCCGATCGGGAAACAGGTTCGTTTGGCGCCCCCGACTGCTCTCACTTTCCCTTTACTATGTTTGTTTATTTGTTAAGGGAGCGAACCGGCCTTTAGGAAGGAACTTTCTATTTCTGGCGTCAACCACTTGCCTCGGGTCGACGTTCGGCGCAGTCGCTTTCTATGGTGTTACTTTCTTTTTTTAGTAGCAGTGAGCGGCTGCTCTCGACGCAACATTAAATTTGAGTATCATCTTTAGTATTAACGACATGTATTGTGCAATAATGATAATAACTTGGAGAAAACTATGAAAGATTTAGTAGATACGTAGCGCATTGCGAGCGTATCACAATTGTGCATTCATTTCTCTTCGTGTGATGCAACTCGGGTGTGTTTTTCTGTGGAGCGCGTGTGAGAGTCGCTCGTTCGTTACGTCAATTAAAGAGGCGAGGAAAGTGCACTAGAAAGTGTTCAGAGCTAGGTCCACGTAACGTGCGAGGCGAAGGCGCGGGCGGCACGCGGTCAGCCGAGCGTGCAGCGCGGAGACCAAACTATGTCAGGGCGATATGTGCAAATAATTAGATCACCCAAACATTGGCCACCATCAGCAACCATCAGCGCACGTACGTGTCTGCGCGGATATCACGTTTGTAAATCAGTTCCTAGTTAGACGTTTAAGCGTCTAAAGATAATATATTATTATTCTTTTCTTGTTTTAGCACGTTTTCTGTATTTTGAGTTTCCACTCTGCAATAACTACAGTTGGTAGGTTTATGAAATAATTTACTCGAGCCGTCACGCCCGTCGATATTTTAGAGGCTTCACAATGGTTAAGTTAAATATATAAGTATTACTTATAGAGAGGAGCACTAGCAGAGATTTATTAACAAGTGATATTTCAAATTGAAATTCAAATAATCTTTATTCAAACAGTCCTTTAAAAGGTACTTTCAAGGCGTCAATAATTTACATAGTAGTGATTTGATCGTGATAACTATACGTAAACTTAAAGCTAAAGCTATGAGGGTAAATTTTAGTTATATATTGTAACAGATAGATAGGTATACTTACGCAGCTGAATATCTAACTTACTATGAAGAGATTTGCATCGAATTGCTAACAACTATTTTTGAATTGTAATTACGTTCGAAAGTCGTAAAGAATCAGTTTTCTAAAACTACTCAAAATGTAAGATACCTATCTCGTTACATTCGAGATAAACAGTCACAATAGCTAAGTGGAATGAACTAGTGAAACGAGAATCGAGAGAAAAGTAAAAGTGATAGCCACGGAGAGGCGGAAGCTGACGTTACGTTGAACCCGCAGTTCTACTAATGACTTTTGTGTGATAATATTATTTTAGTTATAAGTTAGCTGGTGGGTACCTACGTAGAGTAGGTATAGAAAGTCACTGGTTGGAGAAATTTTATCAAAACGCCGCCGACTTCTTGTAGCGTATATAACATATTATATACATAACAGAGAAATTATTATCACATGCGTGGACTGTAATAATGATTTAAACTGAGTTCACTTTTTTTAGTTTAGTAGGTGAAAATTTTAAGCCTGCTTAGGATTTCTGTGATTCTATTATTGATAATTTTAAAGATCCTAACGATCAAATAAATCAATTTCATGAGGTAAATCAATTCCTTACCAAAGGGTTTTTAATCTTTAACATGTAAAAAGCAACGCTCTCTCTGGAGGTTTATATCAACCCTTTTATTTTTATTTTTTAAGCAATTAAAATATCACTTGCTTTAACGGTGAAGGAAAACAACGTGAGGAAACCTGCACGCCTGAGAGTCCTCCATCATGTTCTCAAAGGCGTGTGAAGTCTGCCAACCCGCACATGGCCAGCGTGGTGGACTATGGCCAAACCCTTCTCATATTGAGAGGAGACCCGTGCTCTGTAGTGAGCCGGTAATGGGTTGATCATGATGATGATGATATACATAACAGAGAAATTATCATCAGATGCGTGGACTGAAATAATCATTTAAACCAAAAAGAAGAACTTTCAACTACAAAAGATTTGACCTTTTTTAGTTTAGTAGTTGACAATTTTAAGGTTTTTTTACCTGCTTAGGATTTCTGTGATTCTATTATTAATAATTGTTTTAAACATCCTAACGAACCATCTCAATTTCATGAGGTAAATAAATTCCCTACCTTGGGTGTATATGTACTCTGTACATATTAAAAGCAATGCTGTTTCTGGAGGTTTATGTCAACCCCTTAATTGTTAATTGTTGTAAGATTTCTTATATATATTTTGTATTGTGAGTCCTGCTGGTCTAAAAAGCTGTAGTTGCTAGGTACATCCATTAGGAGAATTGTTAACAAAAAAATAAATTATTAATAACACTACATCTTTTAAGGTAAGTAATTGTCGTTACAATCGCAATGAACATCATTAACAAAATTATTTCACGGACTGGCAAAGAAAGGGAGTTTTATTCCCAGACGAGACGGTTAACTCTTTTGTTGTTTGCAATATGGTCTGCAAAGGTAATCAATAATAAGCGATAACATCATTAGGAATCGAACGCAAGACTATAGGCTCCCTATGGAATTTCACCTTCCCTGCTGAAGTATCGAACCCCATCGAATCGCACATGGGGGGTGAGGACCCGTTATTCTGAAGTGCCGTAATATTTGCACAATGAAATTTTAATTGTTTACGCCATGCCCTATGCAGTAATGTTCAACAATCAATCCATCAAACTTTCGTTCTACAAGTAGGTACGTTTTAAATGCTTTCAAAGCCGTAACTATTAGCTTTTTACCCTTTCAATTGAGACTATTAATCAATCGAGAAATTTTAAAAATGATGTGAAAACAAGTGTGATATTGCATAGAAAATAGCCGAAAGAAAACAGACTATTTTTGTATACTGGTGTTTAACAGCTGGTAAAAGAGCTTTTCTCATATGAACGTAAGCTGTTTTGTTTGGTGGGAGGCTTCGGCCGTGGCTAGTTACCACCCTAAGACAAAGACGTGTCGCAAAGCGATTTAGCGTTCCGGCACAATATCGCGTAGAAACCAATTAGGAGTGCGGGTTTACCATACCCCTAACAGGTTAGCCTGCTACCCTTAGACTGCATCATCACTTACCATCAGTTGAGATGCCGTCAATGGCTAACTAGTAGTGGATAAAAAAAACTGGTCCATTGGCTGAGTCCAGATGGTGATCCGCTATGATTAACGTGGACTCACGTAGTTTGGGCTCGTTAGATTGATTGATAAAGTAGCCAGCAATAAAAGCTCGTTTTCTAACAACAATATTATTTAAAAACAAAGCTTAGATGCCTATATCAATAACAAATAATCTGATCAGTAAATAGTTAAGATGAAAGTTATCTAAATCTCAAGATTTTGCTGTTCTGTTTTATTTATTTACTGTAGATTGTATTGAAGTTTAGTTAACAGCCGACATATGCCTAATCAGGGTTACAATATTAATCATACCTGTACGTTAGTCGGTAAATCTACTTGGCAACAAGTTATCTAAGTGGTAAATAGCATATGACAATAAGAATTATAAATTAATAAAAAAACAAAGTCATTAACCGCTTATCAGTGAAATTTTTACAAGAGTTCGTGCGTAAATTAAGTAGTATTTTTTTTTAAGTCTTTGTCGTTAAATATCTAAATTCACTTCGTAGTATCACTTATTAATAATACCTACTATTCCCCTCCATATCCTCCATACCTTGTAGCAGGAATAAGTAATACCTATAATACTATATTATGTTTTTTTAGCAGTATGGTAAAACCATACGAGTGACTGTTTTCTACGCGACATCGTGCTGGAACGCTAAATCGCTTGGCGGCATGTCTTCGTCAGTAGGATGGTAAATAGCCACGGCCGAAGCCAGACAAAAAAAAACCCACAGTATGCTGTTAAAAAGGTACCTTACCTAAATATTCTCAAAATATATTTTAACCTATTTAGGTAGCTTCGCATATGAAACTTGCCAAAATACATCTTTATACGTCACGTTATCCGAGGGAGTCAACCGAAAATTCGACTTTACCATTGCACCTATTAGTGGCAGGTCGAACAGTATGTTTACCTAATAAAGTAATGTAAACAACCGCACCAAATGATCTAAAAAAGATAAAACCGTTTTCCATTAAAACTAAAATATTATGATGTGTATTGTATTTGTTTTTCCTAGTGACTACACCTTATACTATACCTATTAAAAAGGAAAGTTACCGAACATTTATGTAACAGGTATATATACTTAGGTGCCTATTACTATACAAACTATACTAACCTACTATTATATATAACGTAGGTTTCTACGTCGAATAGTATTAAAGTCAATCAGCTGTATTTTACTCGTAGACCGAGCTAAGCCAGTTTGTTTTTATTACATACCTACCTACGTATCTACAACAAAAACAAGTTCATGATCAATTTATTTTTATTTTTCTTTAACGCAGTTAGTTCACTTTATTATAAACAATCATGTTTTTTTTATTTGGTAGTTAGCATCATTATTATAGATTTTATTTTTGACTTTTTATCCTCGTGACTGAAAATGAAGTAAAAAAAATTAACAAATCTATTTCGTATAGGTACTTAATCATGCAACAATTATAACTATAAGGAACAGGTGATATAACTAATGTTTCTGGAAACGTTCAATTTTGGTTCAATCGTGGCGCGCGCGAGAGCTCGACGTAAACAAACAAATGGCCGACTCCTACCTATATGTAGCTCTGGTTCCCGTTCCTTGGGCGCCGAACTCATCATGGTATCGGCTGGAGTTAGCGCATCATAGCGCCCATAGCTGCTGTCCGGAGACATCACTGAGTCATATGATTTAAACTAAACAATATATTTATAGTACTTCCGTTCACACTACACTACACGTTATCCACATTTGAGCCCCACAATTCCACTAACATATATGTCCTGGGCACAGTATTAGGGAATATAGGACAGGATTGCATGAGCCGAAACGCGCGGTCGACACTTCGCAAAGGATGAAGGTCGCTCGTCACACAAAACTGCCGCTGCACGTGCCGCGTGCGTCTCAGTCGAGCTCGAAAGACGAACTGAGCTCGGGTCGCGCGCACTTCTGTTCGTAGTCGCGCTCGTCGACCCTTAAGAGTGAAAGTCTGCAAAATGATCAACGCTTTATGCGATACAATCGCTTCGACTGCGTGCCGGACTGCGTCGAGCGAATATCGCCTTTATCGGTATACGAATCCTGTCAGTGAGCGAGCCTCGGCGCGCTTCGAACTCCGGTCTCCGAGGTCATTGCCGCGTTGCCGATGGACCAATCACGAGCGCGTTCAGACGTGCGCGGCGAGCCATTGGAGGACCCAAAGCCCCGCACCCCGCACTTCGCTCCGCGCGTTTGGGTTCGAAGACCTGAACCTTGCGGGCGCACCGCGGCCAAGGTCGCGCGAGAGCGGTGCGGACTGAGAGCACAGCCGAACGTTCGAGTGGGACACAGCTGCGGCCGTGTCGGTTGCGTCACACTACTAAAATATTTTTGGTGATGGAACGCGAGTGAACTTGAACACGAAATCGAGCTAATGGATGGCGAGTGCTGTGTAGGTCGCCGAGTGGCGGAGTGACCCGCTGCCATCGCAAGCCTGGCCCCCTTGTCTGCTGCCCATCGGCTAGCACTTCCGGGGAGCCTCTAACTTAAGAATATCTAATTATTGTTATGTATTAACAGCAGAATTTATGCCCTATCGACTTGTAGGTATCTCGATGGTGATGATGCTAGTTGCATTAATACTTACCTACATAGCTACGGAGGTACCTATGTAGTATATATTTATGAATCTCTTTCGAATTACATACATTCTTGCCAACTAAAGGTAGGTACCTACCCATTTACAATGTGGATAACTTGTTAAATATAATTACTGAATAAGACCTAACTTGTCAACTAAGGTGGCTACCTAGGTACATAAATCATGTCATTTTAGTTTACGCGAAATAAACTTTTTAATGATATACCTATTTACATACATACTACCAATAGGTACAGGCAGAAACAATTACGTTTCCCGATGGAAATACACGAGGTTTTAGGGTGCAAACTAATCTTTTTCTGTTTGTAAAACCCTTATTGGCAGAGATTGGATTATTTGGGATTCGCCAATTATTCCACGTTATAAAGGCTCTCTGGCCAATATGAACACATTTTGGAATTCTAGGGTTATCCTAGAAACACACGAGCCCGAATCCACGACGCGATGGGTTCCAATTAATTTTTCACGGTTTTCTTTTAATAAGAATCTTCGTTAAATTAAAGCGCCAAATGAAACAAAAACAATGACGTCAGCTCAGCACGTATGGAGTTATTGATAAACAAGTTTCTATAACCTATAGCTACCTACATAATATATGATTTAATTTTATATAACATCCCTGGCAATACGTGTCAAACCGATTTGAACCGTGTTACTAGAGCCAATATACCGCAATCCGCTTAACAGCAAGAGTTATTTATGTGAGATAAAGACGAGCGGCGGTGGGCGGCGGGGCGGGTGAACGACCTGGAAATTTTGGCGCAGGCCGGTCAAGGCCACCTCCCGCGCAGGCGTTTTGCTACACTCACAAAAGAACACTCCAATTCTCAATTTGAAAATAATTTAATTTCACCGCGTGACACTTCACAGATTACACGAAAACATTAGGTAAACTGAAAACTCAAAGAGAAGAGCAATCCAAGTCAGAGACACTCGCGAACTGTTAAATTATGATTTATGTCCTATTTCGGTATATTATTATTTATAAATTATTATTTATATAATGAAAGGATTTTTTAACGTTTGCCTAGAAATAGAAAGAATATTCCTTGATACTTATATCTACTAACTTATATTGTTTATCAACAAGCCTACCCACTAAACTGTTGCTCTCATTACAAATAGGGTTGCCATTCCAAAAATCTGACAACGTAGAAAAGTATCGGAATCGGATATAAAAAATCTCGTGCTTTTTGAATCGGTGAAAATCTTCAATGTTGTTGAAATTGGAATTTCTAAAAATAACACTCTGTACAGCCTATAAACTTGGGTGCCATTTGCTCACAATTATCCTAGATCCAAGGTATTTATATCATTTAACAAACCTTCTAAATAACTGCTGGCCAATTCAATAACTCACGATAAAGTTGGCAACTGTTCGTCTTCATATAAAACGCATCCTTTGGCAAGAACCATTTTTATATCTAAACGCCGCAAAATTTAAATGTCTGGATATGTGTATGGTTATAATTTCGTAAAGAAATTTTGCATAAAGAATTATTGTTAGAAATATGTATGGCATAAAAACAAAATAGTGAGAATCCTATGAAAAAGCTTGTTTTTTTTCGGCCTGTCTATTAGCTGTACTAACCCTATTGGTTGCCACAGCGTAACTGGGCAAATTCTTTCCGAAGCTCGCCAAACTGCCCAAATATATATATATATATATATTTGGGTATATATATATATATATATATATATATTTTTTTAATTAAAATATCACTTGCTTCAACGGTGAAAGAAAACATCGTGAGGAAACCTGCACGCCTGAGAGTTCTCCATAATATTCTCAAAGGCGTGTGAAGTCTGCCAATCCGCACATGGCCAGCGTGGTGGACTATGGCCAAACCTCTCATATTGAGAGGAGACCCGTGCTCTGTAGTGAGCCGGTAATGGGTTGTTCATGATGAATATAATTTATGGTATTGGCAGAACTATCACTGTATACCTACTCTATGTATTACAATTTGGCAGATGCTGAACATTGCGAGGTAAAAAACCCCAATACGCCTAAAAGGGTTACCATATCGCCATGCGATTGAAAGGTGGTTTGTTATCGGCACATTTTGTTTACACTTTTTGCAGAAATTATAACGCCTCAATACGTAGGCACTTTTTGTTCCTTTAAAAGTTTCACAAAGGGAGCGTTTTTTTAAGGTTTCGCAAATATCCTCCTCCTACGTCATGGACGCTTTTAGATGGATAAAAAGGAAACCAATTTTTATGATGTTTGCGGCACAAAAAATTGAGTTATATTTTGAAACGAACTTAAATAAAAGCGTAGGTTTCTTTTTTGTGCGACTGTATACTCACATATAAATTTTTCAGCTATTACTTTGTTTACGTGATTTTATTACGATGGCAGTAGTATATGCATTATATATCTATTAATTAATTTAAACATTTGAAGTCGGTTTTATAGCCAATATCATATATTGTTCAATGATGTCAGTTCACGACTTCTCTCTCCTGACGAGGTCAGAACTATAGAATTTGAGTTCTGGGAACTTATTTGGATGAAGGATATATATATGCCTACAAATATATGTTTAGTTAAAAAAAATATATATTGAGTAAGTAGATTAGAAACCTTAAATTCATTTTTCAATTTCATTCATTCAACCTTAATTTGAATCCATATTCAATGAATTTTTATTTATTTTTATACACTACGAGTTAGTCCTTGACAGCTATCTCACCTGGTGGTAAGTTATGATGCAGTCTAGGATGGTAACGGGCTAACCTGTAAGGGGTATGGTTTAAACTCAAACTCCTAACACACATATCAGAAATAAACAGCGAATACATATATAAACATATTTAAATATAAATGTATTTTAGATTAGGTTTGGCCTATGATGAAAGAGTTATAATTTCTTTTTCTTTTTTATTGATTAAATTTATATAACCTTTTTAAGTTGCAATTTTCAAGGATGCACTTAAAGTTAAAAACAAACAATGTAACTACAATACCATATGTGCACATCGAATAAATTCGTGAAAGTGAAATGGGTGCCCATTTTTTTTTACTTCCTTCCGCTGCCCTCACTTTTTAATATCGGGACGCGAATATCAAATTACATGGTAGATTGTACATTGAATATTTTAATTTGCAATTATACCTTTATTTTTATCGTGGTAAAGATCATAATAGAGTGTACAAAGAGTTGCATATAAAAAGCTCGCCTGGTGTCAGTCGGTAGCCACATGTATTAGAGGCATTGTTCGTTATGACCGCAGCGATGCACGGTGGGGCCGATTCACTTTTATCGATCTCGATAGATCGGACTCGATTTTTTTGCGAATAAATAAAAAAGTAAGCCGACTAGCCATATTGTTTGCAATTTATGGCTTCCGTTTTTTGCATATCCGGATTTAAATTGAGAGCTTTCCTCGTGTAAAAAACATTGTGTTTAATATCGTTCAAGTTCGTCCAATAAAATGTGAGCGATTCACAGAGGTGCCTATTTTGTGTATAAAGGATGTATAATAGTTTCTGACGAACTCCGTGGCGCAGCGCGTGCGCTGTTGCATTTTAAAGTTGGAGGTCCTAGGTTCGATTCCCGACTCGGCTCTTGTCTGGTAGGAGGTTTCGGCCGTGGCTAGTACCACCCTACCGACAAGCGATTTGGCGTTCCGACACGATGTCGTGTGGAAACCAATTAGGAGTATGAGTTTACCATACTCCCAAAAGGTAAGTCCGCTACCATCCTAGACTGTATCATCACTTACCACCAGGTGAGATAGCCGTCAAGGGTTAACTTTTAGTGTATAAAAAATAGACGTGTTGTGCCGACCCAATATGAAGTTGGATAAAGGCAAGAAAAAAAAACGTCCTAGGGTATTCGCAAAAATTGACGTTTCACTTGTCTTACCTACATTAATAAACACATTAATGACTTTAATATAAATAATCATCTGTATACTAAAATATTGCAATCGTTGTACGTTTGAGAGTCAGGAGTTTGCGCCAACAAACGAGGGCCGGCCGGGCGGCCTTCTCGCGGTTCTGGACCAAGGACACAGACAATGCGGGCGAGCATGCCCAACCCACACCGGACAAACGGGTCTTGGACACCAGGTATAATATAATCATGAAGGTCCCCGATGTTGAATACTTTATTCGGTTTTTGCAATGTTCCATTAAACCTTCAATAAAATGAACAGTTACAAAATCTATTAGGCATGATCATTTTTCATTTATTCTTTTTCCCATTTAATATTATTTAGACACTGAAATAGTTCGGTATCAAATAGGTACAAACGTACACGCTTAAATGAGGCATTTTTATATCCCTAATGTCATTTTGAGAGCATCTGTCTAATGGATTTTAATGTTGAATGTATTTAAGTGTTTTGAATATAGTGAAATTGTAATCTTCCATTAAAAAATTAATGTAAACTTAATCATTATTAGGTAAGCAGATCCACACAGCAACAGAGTAAGCTTGTCGCCCTAAACAACGTTTGAAAAGTTTTCGGACCTACCCACATTTTTTTCGGACTATCTATTAGCTTTACTAACCCTATTGGTTGCGACAGCGTAACCGGACTGTTTGGCGAGCTTCGAAAAGAAGCTCTGCCAGATGAAATTTTGAGCCCTAGGGAACGTCTGCCTAAGGGCGCCTTCTTTGAGGCCGAACCTCGGCTTAGGCGACGTTTGGGATAACGGGGGGGTCGGACAGTGTCTACCCACTTACACATTTCTTATTTAGGTTAAATTGAGTCGTTACTCAATACATCTCTTTCTTTATTACGCATGGTTTGATACCTGCCTACAATTTTGTTTAATTATTAACGTGAACAAAAACAAATACAACAGTATCTGTATTTGTTACACTTTGTTACGTACGTAAGTTCTCGAATATCTTTTACACCAACAAAGTAGAGCTTCGAAGAAAACGTCTAAATCCTAATCGAAGATGGGTAAGAGAAAAGCCTCTACGTCTAGCCTAAATGCGTAAATATTTTAACTACAATTTAGAAAAAAATAAACCAGGTTCAAAGAACTGCAATAGTAGTATTTTGCCAACCGATACATAATACAAGCTATACCTAATTATTTAAGGCTCTCAGCAAAATAACGAAGAAATGTTCCGAGAAGTCACGTGGCAGCCTGCCGGTACAACGGATGCCTGTGGTCGGGTTCGGTCAAGGTCTTGCTGACAGGCGGTTATCCGATGCGCGAAATCCGAAGTTGTTATTGTACCCAGTTGATATAACCTTTATATACGTAAGCTTCGTGTATTATACAGAATTTTATGAATGAAAAATTCTCATAAACAAGCAAAACGTATTTAATGCACAAACAGCAAGTAAATGAACTACTTAAGACACCTACTTACATGTTACTACACCCTTGCTTTGAACACATTTAAACCGTTGCGAAATTTGATATATCAACTCGACAGAAACCTTCTACCCAGCTCACACTTTAGGTAGGTAAAATTGGGTGACAAGCATTACAAACACATTCTAAGCTTGTTTTGTAGTCATGATCAACCCATTGCCGACTCACTACGGAGCACGGGTCTCCTCTCAATATGAGAAGGGTTTGGCCATAGTCCACCACGCTGGCCATATGCGGATTGGCAGACTTCACACGCCTTTGAGAATATTATAAACTCTCAGGCTTGCAGGTTTCCTCGCGATGTTTTCTTTCACCGTTGAAGCAAGTGATATTTTGCTTAAAAACACACATAACTTTGAAAAGTTAGAGGTGCGTGCCCGGATTCGAACTACCGACTTCTGATTGGGAGGCGGACGCCCAAACCACTAGGCCATCACAGCTTTTTATATCATATATCTTCATTTTAAGTTGACAAAATAACTAAGCATTGATTTAATAAACTAAGTAGTAAATATAAGTGTATAGGGTTTATTGAGAGAATTGTCAATTTTCTTCATATCAATACAGCTTGTGTTGTAAGTCTCATGATAATAGTAAAATAAATCAGACGTAATGTAGACTGAACGCGCAAGCATTTGGGAATGGCGACGAGTGCCGAGCTTCGTCGAGTTTTTCCGAAGCTACGCGAGGTCAGCCCGAGTCAATTACCCCGGCCGGGCCTGCTGGTGCGACGATGACGATGACACTACGCGCACAAAATGACAGCACCACACTATTATTTTTTTTAATTTATCAATGTATATATGTTACACTTTGAAAAACTTTATTTATTGTTTGATTTGTACATTACATTTACAGTGGCAGGAGTGTTTTACGGGACTATTGCTATATTTGCAAGCAGCAACTACGGTTTGATCATTTTTTTCACGATTTTCAATAAAATTATTCATAAATCATATCACGAATAATAATAAATTTGTATATTAATAAGCGCTATTTGGAGAGGTATCAAAATTTATGACCCGATTAAAAAAAAAGTTGCTGCTCAGTAAAACTGATATTGTACAAAATGCAGCAGTGAATAGAATAAAGATTTTGTTATGTAGTGGATCTGTTATGAAAATGCGCAATGACTACAACTTTTTTTTGTAGATATAGATGTAAGTTTAAAAGGTATTAATGTACAAATGTAATTAAATATGTAGATCTATACATATATGAATGAATAGATTTTGTTTTGCTTCCACGGAATTCTACGAACAATTGCGATGAGGAAACTTCATAGGTTGATAGTTAACGTCTAAAACATAAAAAATGAAGTGTAGGTATAGTATCTATTTTCGCAAGTCCCATTAGCCTTAAAATGTGAATTCAATATGATGAATGTGGAAGCGACACTATACTGTGTTAATATTATTAGAATGAATAAGCATGACATGATATACAGGCCGTGTGATCCGGACGAGCTCAATCGTATCGACCTCGGCGATTCGGCAACCCGTGCCAAGGCCAAGGTCGAAGCAGCCGCGTCGGGTGCCCTCAATTAATAGCTACATGCGATAGCCATTGGGGCCCAAGTTCTAGTACTAAACTCCAGCTGTGTTGGGTTATCGAAACGACGATATGTGTACATGTTTATCGTTATTTTGCTGGAACCCTCATTGGTGCCTACGAATGTTCATAAAAATATTGATAAATAAAAAAAAAAACCACCGTTTACAGGGTAGGCTCCACAAAATAAGTAACTCGTTCCAAGGAAATTGTATTTTATTTTATAATAAATTACCTAGGAGATGCCTATCAATAAGTTCAAAGTTTCTTTAAACCGAAAACTTATAGAAAAATCATATTTTGGTATTAAGGATTATATAAACGATAAAAAAGCATGGGTGTGAATTGCTCTATCTTCATCGGTACTATAATTTATTATTGATTATGTGAGTAGGTGAAAATAAAAAAAAATCCGGCTAAGTTTGTTGTGGGTTTCTTCTTAGACCTGGGCGTGATTTGAACCCCCTTAGCTTTAGTTTTAAGTTGTCAATTGTAGTTATCACCATCACTTCACGAGTAGAAATAATGAAATTAACGATTCATAGATGCCTATAATAGGTTTATGTCAATAAAGCTATTTTTGATTTGATTTGATTTAAGTGGGTAGGCAGGTACATCGGAGTGGCGATGACGCTGTGTGACACCCAGTCCTTTTACCGATGCCAAGAGTAGCGCTTGACTGCGCTCTCACCTGATGTTATTTAACAAAATATTAAAAAGCATCTATAGGACTTTAATAGGGGTAACCGACATAGCTCAAAGAGCTTGCACGCTGAAGTGGCAGTGGGCTGGTCACGTTTGTCGGAGAACCGACGGACGTTGGAGTCAGAAGGTCCTCGAGTGGAGACCACGTCTCGGAAAACGGTGTGTGGGCCGTCCTCCGGCCAGGTGGAGCGATGACCTCCGAAAAGTGGCAGGCATCGACTAGATGCGAAAAGCCGGAGACAGGATGAGTTGGCGCTACTTCAAAGAGGCCTATGTCCAGCAGTGGATAAATGTTGGCTGATGATGATGAATAGGACTTTGAATATCTCCAAATTATGGCAGTTACCACTTACATGCGTCTGTAGGGTGTCGATAAATTTGTCCGTTACATAAATTTATTTAGACCAATTAGCAAGCAGGAGACAGGTCGATAACCGAAATAAGAATGCTAACGTAATCGACCTTCAGGTCTTAGCAGAAACGATATATTTAATTTTGATCCAGTGAATAGGAAAATACGTCCAACTGTCGGCTACTACTTATCATTGAAATATCGGTATTAAAGAATGGCCGTGGGGATTAATGTAGATACATTTTCTGTTAAGACTTTCCGAGGGCAACCAATTCTATTTTCTATTAGCAGGTGGCTTAAAAAATAGTAGTACCGACTATGTTTCATTTAAAAACACATTTATGTTACAAGTAGACACTAATTTATATACGCAAAATAAAAATCAAATTTTATGCTAAATGAACAAGGTAATTTCCATATATGAATTACAACTGTAATTAAATTTCGTGACAATTAGTTGTTAGGAATATATATATAACTTAAAATAAAACTTAGATTAACCTAAACTAAAAATCTTAAAAAAAAAAAAAAAAAATTAACATCATAACTAAAATATATTATTAAAAGGAGTCCCTTTAGGCAAGGTTCCGAAGATACTGGCAGCGTTCCCCCTTTGAATGGCTAGACTAATTCTTTGTCCGAGGTAGCTGGCAGCTCTTCGGTCCCCTGATGATGATGTCGACTAACCTTTTTGCTATTTCTTTAAAAAGCCTTAGAGCGCTAGGACCCCACGAACCAAGGGTCTCGACACCGAATGGGACAAAATCATATTCAGAGCCTAGACCCCTGTATTAATTACTGTACTGTAATTAAATTGATTCCAACAAACGCTTCCTGTCTAAATATAGGAATATATTGTTCTGTATCGTCTGCATGGTACGATGCGAAAATATTAAAAAGGGGCCTTTACTTTATAATTAGTTACTCTATATTTTTTATTGTGTTTTGATTAAAAAAGTATATAATATAATATAGGGTTCTGATTCTCTATCATGTAAAGCTTGTACGAATTAGTCTGAAAAGAGAATTTACAGCTCTAACATGAACATTTGTTCGTATATATATTTTCAATGTCGGAGATAAACTAGCCTCTAGTTAACCGGTTTTATTTGATAGTCTTTGACCTATACGAAACCGTTGTTAGTGCGGGGTACGCTAATAAGTTCCTGTATACCAGAAATCCGATTGTATGTAAGCCACACTATTTCCTGATACCTACATATAGAAACGTGTCAATGTCAAATAGTACCAAATTAACCGCAATGTCAGTAACGTCAAGGCGATGTTAGCACGCGGAAACTTTGACGGTTCCTAATCTACATCTCGTACCTACCATACGTTAACACGCAATGGAGTATGGTATTATAATAATTGATTATTTTGTGTTACCCTCGAAAATTTCAGTTTTTCCGTGATTTCGTTGACGAAAAGTTATATTTTTCCTACTTTCATAAAGTAGTTTAGAAAATTTAATGTCTTTTTCTCTTTAATTCTTAACACTGTAAAACATATACCTTATTATTTCTTGTTTCGAAGTTCATCATGATCAACCCATTCCGCTCCGGGTCTGCTCTCAATATGAGAAGGGTTTGACCATAGTCCACCACAGTGGCCATGGGCGGATTGGCAGACTTCACACGCCTTTGAGAATATTATAGAGCACTCTCAGACATGCATGTTTCCTCACGATGTTTTCCTTCACCGTTGAAGCAATTGATATTTTAATTGCTTAACTCCGACAAGTTAGAGATGCGTGCCCGGGTTTGAACCCCCGGCCTCTGATTATACTACTACTGACTAGGCTATATATTAGTATAATTATTAATTGTCTATTAATTACAGTTTCAAGTAGTACTGAACGCGAAATGTTCGTAAGCCTTAAAGTTTAAAATATGGAAATACTCAATGGAATCTGCGTTTGAGGAAGTATATATCCAGAAAACCTACTAGATAATTGCAAGACAAGCAATTCCTTTCTCTTACATGTTGTTTTGCGTGTAACTTACCTTGATATTTACTTCGTACCGAGACTTCCTGCTCCTGATAGAGGACGACTACGTACGGAGTGAATACATAAACATTGCGAATCAGTACTTTTTATATGTATCTACATGTACTGTATATAAGATCAAAAGAAATACCGAAAATGTAGATACATGTAGTGAGTTATAAATAAAAACCAATAATCTGGCATCTCAAAAAACATGATCAACTCGAAATAAAACGCGAGTTAAACCACAGGGCATAGTTAATTTTGTTACAATAACAAAATTTGGATGGACTTTCTTTATCGTATGAAAATACAAATACGTTTATGATACAAATAATTTTGTTTCTATGTCATAAGTAGTTGAGCATCAAGGTTTTTCTGAGCGAGGGATTTGACAATCTCCTTAGATCAATTATTACAAAAAAATATCTTATTATATATATATATATAATAAATATTTGCACACAGCAAAAACACACGGTATCGGGTGGGTAGGTTGATACTATTTAAGAATAACATATATAAAAATATTATAATTAAATTAGTGTGTGTAATGTGTAAGTACGTTCAAAAGTTACTTCTTATGAGAAGTACATTCATCATTTAGACAACTTTGAAGTTTACCTAGCAAACCATATAAAGGTAATCTGTAAGCGTCCCGTACAATATTGGTTAATAAAATTCTATAGTAGGTTTAAAAATTTGATAGGCGTGCATAATTTTGATATGATGAATAATTAACATAAAATTCAATTTCCTGATATACCGAACAACGAAAGAAATATATTCGATGTTATTTATACTTATTTTTGGAACACAAAATGTGCCATTGACCAAAGCATTAGTATTTACGCTGAATAATTGCAGACTGTCTTTTTAATGGTGTACTATTATATTATAAACCCGGCTAAGTCTGTTGTAGGCTTCTTCTTAGACCAGGGCGCGTTTGGAACCCTCATAGCTTTAGTTTTAAGTTTACGAATGTAGTTATCACCATTAAATCACTGCTATGTAAATTATTGACGCGTCAAAAGTGCCTTTTAAACGACTATTTGAATAAAGATTATTTGAATTTTGATTTTTTTTGAGTTTTATTATATAGGTATGTTTTGGTTACGTTAAGTTTGAGAAAAAAGAAAAATAAAATCAAAATCCTACTTGATCTTTGTGTGTGTATAGTTTCATGTGGGTAATTGTTAGAGAAGTGAGTTGGTGGTGCGTAATCAGAGCGAAGCGAGCCCGGTTGTGATGCATTCGGTTGTATAATGCGCCCGCGCAGTGCATGTTACGTTGCATTACTAACTGCTGCACAACAGGGACGAGAATGAGGAAGTGCAGTGTGCTCGTTTCCTACTGTTACATTAACTTGGCCTCATTAACAGATAGTATATAGGTAACCGTTCCATTATGATAATTGTAAATAATCAATAATTGCCTCATTTATAGTCCGCGAGTACCTACTAAATTCTTTTTGCTATTATACGCGGTAATAGAAATGCTATTTTCAGTAATTCAACTTAAATTTTATTGCTACTGACGTCCCATATATCTATTCGTTTCCCGCCAATTCGTGGCATTATACAGATTTGCCCCGCTTATTTTTATGAAACGACGCAGATTTCGTCCATTATGCGGGACCTAACATCAAAATACACTTGAACTCGAACCAGATACATTTTGATGAGTGTTATCGTGGAAAACAAAATAGAAGTTGAAAAATACTACCGGCGCGGTCGTTGTCTAAATCTTATTTTTTCGGTTAAACCTCCCGCTGTCAAAGATTACGATTGAACTAGATTCGCGACTCATAAATCTTTTGCAGCGTCCGGAATAGGTAATTTGAGGTGAGTGGGAGTGCGCGGGTGCGGGGAGCGGGGCTACAGGCACTTGGGTAGGCTGTGGCGGAATATTGCGCAGCATTCGATCCTGAAAACGTGTCCGAAGAAAGTTCACGGCCGCGCGTTGACGCTGCTGCCGCCCGCCCGCCCCGCCGCGCGCCTCTCCCCGCGCTCGCCCCCGCTTCCGCAACCGTGCCACCTTCCGCGCTCTCACCTCGCGCCCACTCTGATAAGACACATCACATCAACCTAATACCCTATCGGAGCCCGGCAAAGCTATTGTATACGTAATTACACCATAAAAGCTTCATTAAATTATTTAACTTATTTAATTTATTAGTTCGCATTAACTTATTTAACTTAGTTCGCAATACACTACAGTTTTATCTGAATGGGATATTAGATTTCCTGTAATGCATTTACTAATAATGTTATAATATAGTAAATGTATCTGCACTCTATGTGGTAATAAATGTGCAAGTGACTTAAGTAATGAAAGATTTAGGATGTAATGTAAATAAGATGTATATGTAAAGTAACTTGGATATCAGATATTAATAAATAAAACAGTTCCATGAAACCCTTTCAACAGCCAATATCAGTGCGATATTGGCTGCACCTGGGAAATTCCATACTCACGAAACATCGATTTCTAATGTGTACCTTCCTCGCTAGTTAGCTAATTACAAACTATGCACCAATGAGCTCTATAAAACATAAACAATTGTTACATGTTGTTTATCTCATAATAGTTATAACAATTATGTTGTTTTGATGACTGTACAAAAATTGTTTGTTGATAGCCATAAAAATTTCCTTCGCGATGTTTACAATGGCGGAATGTGTTAAGTGCGCGCGTTCGGATGCTGGGGCGATGGTTTGGTGAAGAGATAACAGCGAGGGGGGGCGAGCAGAGACACCATGGCCTTGGCGCGTTCGTTAACCGCTCGGCGCGTGTATGCCGCGGGCCGCGATAATTTCGGCGCGGGCGAGGGGAACGCGGGGCGGGGGCGGCGGAGTCTACTGACCCCGTCGATGTTTGCGACGCAAATGATCCTTGACTTTATTTAAATTACCTATTCCACATTCCCCCTGATACGTTTTCATGTATGACCTAGGTGCTTTATTAGAATCCTCGTATCATGGATGTATTGCTACATTTATTCCCTGACGCGTCACAAAAAATAGCGAACCTTCGACTTGTTTCAGTGATTCAAAACTGAGTTATTTATGGCAATCGGAAATTACACAACACATTCTATAATAGGACGAGTTGGTGTACGTAATGTTGGTAAGGTACCTATTTATTGCCTAAAGAGATATGACGTAGAGATAATAGTCAATATTTATTTAAGTAGGTAGGTACATCATTGGCTTGGGCCCAACTAGCATGAAGTATTTCCAATAGAAAATTCTTCCTATAACGCGGTCTAACTTTTAAACCGCTTTTAAAGCTTTATGATAGTTATAGCGCCGTAAAGCTTGTAATAGGTAGGTATGCCCTAACATTTATCCTGCTGAGGAGCTCCGTTAAGTCCGTAGATAGAGTTTGTTCTTGCTCGTTGGAAGGTTCTAGTTAAAATAATACCAGGCAGGTCAAAATAGGACGATTTTGTATACGTAATCGTAGTAATGCACCTATTTATTATGGTATCATGATCAACTCACTACAGATCACAGGTCTCCTCTCATATGAGAAGGGTTTTGGCCATAGTCCACCACATGGCCATGTGCGGATTGGCAGACTTCACACGCTTTTGAGAACATTATGGAGAACTCTCAGGCGTGTAGGTTTCCTCACAATGTTTTCCTTCGCCGTTGAAGCAAGTGATATTTTTTAAAACGCACATAACTCCGAAAAGTTAGAGGTGTGTGTGCGGATTCGAACCGCCGACCTCTGATTAGGAGGCCGACACCCTAATCACTAGGCTATCACCGCTTCACTATTATGGTATTACGTATAGATAATAGTCAGTAAGTGCCTACGTAAGTACCTATGTAGACGAAGTAAGAGACGAAGGCGGAAGTTCAAGAGCTCTTGTATGGCTTAAAGGATCTTAGTACGGGCCCTTTACCTTAACCGAGGTTACGAGTCATTTCTAATTGACTTCTTGCTTTTTGGAAAAAATCCATTAATAACGATTAAGACTGCATTGATTTACGAGGTAAAATCTTGCCTAGATGTGAGGCTATTTCTGATATTTATAACATTTGTAGCCCCTAAATACTAATATATTAGAAATAAAAACTATTTCAATATCGTAATTTTATGATGTGCAATATAGTATGAGCCGCGTAGTACACATACGGTGAATCACCGTACCGTAGGTGAGTAATATGATTTTAATTTTCATTATCAACCCTAAATATAGATCAAAATAACATAGTCTAGGTAAAGGGCAATATTTATCTATATTCTACATGAGATTGCCTTGATAACAAAATGACACCTATCAAGATCTGACGACAATGAAATAATTTAAACAGTTTGTGCCATTACGAGTATTCTAATTTCTGGATAAGCGGTTTTATATATACAGAGACATGAGAAGCAGTGTCTTTCACCAAGTACCTGAGTACTGGTGTGTTCATGTTTATTTTCTAGTTTTAAGGCAGTTTTTTATAACTTTTATTAGTATATTATATTAATAAAAGTTATGTCATACACGAAAACGTATTAGTTTATTATATTGTGGAGGGTCTGCCTCAGCGGACGCCGCTGGCTGGGTTGCGGTCGAGTGCACAAGTGTTCCCGTGACCCAGCCACCAGGCGACGCGAAGAAACATCGCTGGGTTTTAGTGAGTATTCTCGTTGCCACTCTGGTCGCCGGGGAGTCCCACATACACCGTCGGAGGGGATGCGTAGACGCATTTCCCAGCGGGGAAAAAAAAAGTATATTATATTAATAAAAGTTTTAAAAAGTAGGCACTTTTACCTAGTACTTAGGCCAGTTTTTTAAGACTATGCATCTCAAGATGCATACGCAAATAGTATTATACATGGAGCAATATTTCATTAGACGAACTCCAAGTGCAGTTTGTTTGGAGAAAGTAATAGATAGATAGGTACGTTACCTATACCCAACTTTCATTTCATCACGGACCGGTTTAAAATATTTTTTTTGAACACCGTGGCGCCCCCGTTCTTATTATGCAACGCTTTCGTCTCATGCATACCTTAAAAATATTCATTGACTATTCATTAAATAAAATTTCTTTTTCAACATCAACAACACATAAATAACTTTATGTATCTATGTAATATTAAATGGATAATACTCGTGCCTAAAGTACGTACACCTTTACCTAGTTATTTAGTAATAATACCTATATAAGGTTGACTAACGATTAGTATCTAGGGTTCACCAAACTCGTAACCTTGGAATATTTTGCGTAGGATCAGATTAACGTTATAATAAACTAATAAAATTAAACTGTCAAAAATCTACTTGTTCCAATCTAGTCCTTAGCGAGGGGATGGAAAGTATAAAATCGCGGATTGTAAACATTCGGCTGATAAAAAATGTTTAACAATAAAGGAGTCGTTCAACCGCGAATAATTTATATAATTAAAGGCAGTCTGGAGAACATACGGCGTAAAGTTATATAACTATACTTATAGCGATAGTTAAATTTTGGCGGTTTCGATTTTTTCGCAATCTGTATAATTGTCGGCCGCGTATTGTGTGCACACTTCCTCGTTTTACAGCTGGCGCGGGTGAAACGTGGCCGCCTGCTAACATCTTGTCACAAGTAAAAGTGGGAACAGATCGCTTTTTTAATTTCCTTTATAATAATGTATTAAAAATGGAGGATATTATTTCCGGACGCGTGGTGACGTCACTGCAGCCTGCTATCGCGTGCCACGTCAGAAGAGGCGTTACGTCAAAGGCAGCGAACACATGTCCGATGGAAATTTGAAGCCCACAATCATACTCGTACCTCAAACAATATTAAAAATGGGTGCTCATTCTTAGCCAATAATGACGACCTCCATGGCGCAGTGCGTGCGCTGTCGCATTATAAAATTGGTGGTCCTGGGTTCGTGTTGGAGGCTTCGACCGTGGCTAGTTACTACCCTACCGACAAAGTAGACGTGACGCCAAGCGATTTAGGGTTCTGGCACGATGTCGCGTAGAAACTAATTAGGAGTGGGTTTACCATACCCCTAACAGGTTAGCCCGTTACCATCCTAGACAACATCTTCACTTACCACCTGGTGAGATAGCAGTCAAGAGCTAACTTGTAGTGTATAAAAAATAATGACACATTGTTAATGAAATTACCGACCACACTCTATCCAGGTTTCATAGTGAACCTTATCCTATACTAGCTGCACTCCGTGATGTTTCCGTTACCGTGAAAATACGGGTATTAATGATAGTAATATTTCATCGGGTGAAAGAATTTTTAATGGTTTTAGTGGTTGAGGCGTGAAAGCATTAAAAAGAAGCCAATTTACATTCGTATTTTTTGTTAGGATGAAGTAAATATATATGCGAGTATTATCTGATAGACGTTTGTTCTTCTTGCAATAGTAAATCCTGATATCATTTATAGGTATTTACATATAAGTAATATAGGTATATCGGCATGAGTGATTTTTTTTGGGAATTTTTATCTTAAACTTATCTTCGCCGGTTTATTTGAGTATTGAGTAGTAGAAATATATTAGTGTGCTATTGCACAGTTATCCTTATTTACTTAGAAAATTATCCTTATTTGATTGCTGTAGAAATCGATTGGCGTAGAAACGTCAAAATCGGTTCAGGTGAATAATTTTAGGCATATTTTTTACTTCTTATCACTCACCATAAACTAACTATTATAATGTTTTTGATGTTATAAAATGGGTAAAGTATTTTCTATGGTTATGGAGGGGGATAATAACTATATATTTTATGGTGATGTCGGCGACCGCGCGCGCGTGCACTCAACTCCACGAGTGCGTGTAACGGTTCCCACCGAGTCTGTGCCACTTTGCCATTGCTCGACAAATACACTGGACTTGAAAATTTCAGTTCAAGCCAAAACCTACCTACAGACAATATCATCATGATCAACCCATTCTTGGCTCACCACAGAGCACGGGTCTCCTCTCAATATGAGAAGGGCTTGGCCATAGTCCACCACTGTGGCCATGTGCGGTTTGACTTGACTTTGACCACTTCACACGCCTTTGAGAACATTATGGAGAACTCTCACAGCATCCAAAACCATGTTATGAAAACTGTGAACTATGCAAAGTTGCTTGGTTTAGTTAAATCTTTAATAACTATCATGAAGGTCTGACTTTTTATTTGTAACGTAAGTATAAATAGAAATCACTATCGGGTTGTAGTTCTTTCATCAGCTGAGTGTGTACTTTACGAAGGGATTTTACATTTGTTTGTAATTATTTTGCTGTTAGAAACACCAGAGCGATAATCTCAATGTGAGCGGAGCCGCAGGCATTGTGTCGTCTATTTTTTTAATACAGTTTTGGTGTGCTAGTAATTTTACGTTTAATTTTTTTTTACTATTTAAGTTAAATTTTTGTCAAAAGTTTTGTTTTTTTTCCTTACAATTCAAACAATGCATTAAGTATGAACTTAGAGTTTAAAAGGTTTTATGATACTTTTTTCATTTGGTCATCTGCTCGCTCACCCGATCTATATTCTTACTTAAGATGACTGCTCATAATATATAGACCATGACTTGAGAACTTTATCTTAGTTGAGCAAATATTAATTTATAAATACGGGCTTACTCTCTATCGCTTCAATGAAGTTGGGTAGGTTATTTTCTCGGCCAATAATTGTATATAAATAAGATAAGTTAAGATATACGTCATTTGTAAAGATTGTGCATGAAAAAAAAAATGTGAAATGATTATTTGTGACCCATATTATCGTCGGGGCATAGAGCAACTAGCAAAATTTATACCATCTGCTGTGGGAACAATGGAATAATAGAAATTTTTTAACCCTTAGCTGACTTCCTTTTAATTTCGATTTTTAAGGATAAAAGTTTTTAAGGTTTTCGCCAAAAAAATCAGGTAAGACGAAGACCGATTCCCCAAATAAAAAATTCACGGCGCGAATCGACCTACCCTTTCATTCTTCTCGGATTTCACTAACAGGTAACATCCAACTTTTTATACGCGTATCTTTGTACTATTTTGCGATATTCAACTCTTCTGTGATATTGGAAAAAAATAAATTATTGTTTAATCGGGACCTTTTTGGCACAAAAACGAGGGATTGAACTTTTTAAGAATTGCTTTTTTTCGAACTTCCTTTTGTTGGGGCGACTCGTAACTGACATTCCCAGATAGATAATGTGCTTGTGTCGTCGCTGAGATATCGCAGAGAAACCCTCATTCAAATAGCCGTGTTAATGATAAAATACCAGCGGGATACTTTAAAATATTTTCACAACATTGTATTATCATATTTAAGTTATACGTTCCGAAATTGACTTTAATTGCAAACTTACAATTTTGATGGATAGCCTACAATAAATCACTGTGTATTTTATCAATTCAACACAATCTGCTTTACACATTTTATTTTATTTTCTCAGAGAGTCAAATTTCAAATATCAATAATAGCAGTTCAGCTGGGATAAACGTACAATTGTAGGAAACGTCCAGTGTTGAGGCATTGTTCTTTTGCGATTTCACGGGCAAACGTTTGTATTGCTGTAACAATGTGTAACTGCGGTAATTTTTGTGGTCCATCTATTGTGAGGAGCCCCCAGCGGGACGTTCGGACATCATTATCGCTTGTGTTAAAGTTATTAGCTTAATGATTCATGGGGAATGAATACGAAACAAGTCACCGGGGTGGGTGACGGCTAGGCGCGTCGCTTTATTGGTGTGATCGCAGATATTACGTATGCATTAGTAGTACAGTTGCAGTTGCATTAGTAAGCGAATGCACGACAATTGCGACGCGATGACGGCAGTAGTAATTCGCGGTGCACAAGCGGCTATAGGGCGAGCTCCGTTAGGACGGGGTGACTGACTCCACCACTGCAGCCTGGTGCATTGTGCTCTAACGAGAACGCAATACGTGCAATCATAACTTGCCAACAAAATCTTACCGAACGCGTACCGATCCGCGGGGAATCTTCAGCTTTGACACTTACCTGAAAAGAGAAGGAATTCGATTATTAATACAAATACTTTAAATATAAGATCTGTTTTTTTTTTCAAACACCAGTTGGCCTTGGTTGAGTTTCCAGCTTTTGAAACATTTTTTTAGTGTGTGCAGTCTAAGATGGTAGCGGACGTGTCAGGGGTATGGTTGGTGTATCCAAAATTAATTTCTACGCGACATCATGCCGGAACGCTGAATTGCCAGGCGGCACGTCTTTGTCGGTAACCACCCAATTAGAAGATAAACGAAAATTTCCAAATATTCTCTTTCCGAGCGAAACCATAATGTTCTCAAAGACGTGTGAAGTCTGCCAATCCGCACATGGCCAGCGTGGTGGACTATTTCCAAACCCTTCTCATATTGAGAGGAGATCCATGCTCTGTAGTGAGCCGGTAATGGATTGATCATGATGATGATGATGAGCGAAACCGGGACCTCTCACTCATAAGACAACTCCAGGGCGCATCGCTCAGTTCCTTTTTTCAAACAAATAAATTCGCATTGATTACATTTGTAAGAAAGTAGGATACACAAAAATAATATTTGCGTGTACCTAAAGCTGCGTATATTATACTATTGATTTGTACAAAGATAAAGAGTTGATATTTCTTATTTTGTTTGATAGCCTGTTTTTATTCATTTTTATAAAGTTTTAAATGTAACGTATGATAAACCGTACAAAACAACTGTATAGTAATAAATGCATATTAAATAAAAGTCTTAACTGTAAAAATATAAATATTTATTTGATCCACTCGTAATAAATAATCTTTTTACATAATAATGTCTCATTGTTTCCAAGTCAAAGCAGTAATGTATGGCCCGATTTTATATGTGTCCAAAGCAGTTTCGTGTAACCGACACAGAATTTTATTTGCCTCACAGGAAATGTAGAGGGTCAACGCACGAAATGGTGTTATTCACAGTCGAAGGTGGCTACTGAACTCGGGCTCGTCGTCCTTGAAACTTCCACCAAAATCGGCAATCTACAAAACGAACACGAAATTGTGTTTGTGTGTCCCTTTGTCATACTATCATGTTCTTACACATTTCACAATACATGGCTTGTGGAAGGCGTATAAAGTACTTGTTAACACACAGATAACGAGAAATTTGATTCACGTTGGTAAAGAAGAAGAAAATATTTGAAGTTAAATAGAGAAAGTTAAGTTTTATGAAATCTAAGAAGTAAGCAACCATTTTTTTATTATTATTTTGTATTCATACGAAATAGTTATAATAATAAAAATATCAATCTAGCAATTGTTTAAGGTGAGTAGGGTCTTGACATACCTATTTAGTAAATGGAGAGTCATTTTAGTGAACAATATTTAAATGTTGCCACTAACTTTTCCAATTAAGTACCTACTACCAATATATCGAAAATCAAAGCATCTTTTACCGTGGAAAATGATAAGATAATATGTAGACGTGATTCTTAAAAAGGGAGGCTATATCTTATTAGCATAAATATTTGAAATAAAAATTTAAATCTCAAACAAAGTAAATGAAAGCTTCTTCTGGCCACGCCAATGCGAGCAGTAGGTAGATAAGCCAAATTTCTAAATTGAGCTTAGCAGTGCAAATAGCCAGGCTGTTGATAAAAAATGTACAATATACTGAGCGAGGTTCGGGCACTGACCGCTGCCGAATCTCAAGGTCTGCGCGGAGCGCGCCGCGGTAAACAAGTGCCGACGTAGATAACTGCGGAGTTCGGCCTACCTAGTCACATAAAGCGGTGTCATAGGGTTGCCGTATTCAAAATACGATTCAAAATTAACTTTCACCTATAGATTATCTAATTTTCAAACAGACAGACTTCCATACATATGTCCTTTTACCCCCTTAAACATACAAATACATCAAGTTCTCAAAAAAACATTTCTTAGCAAACGCCTGCGTTATCTATAACACAATTCAAAATTTCAATGTCATCCTGCCTGTGGTGTGAGCTGTCAGTCAGTCAGTCAGTCAGTCAGACATCTCTTTCTTTTATATATAAAGTTAAATAGGATTTAAAATTAATACATAAATAATGTATCCAGCTTCCACACACTACACTAGAAACTAACTTATAAATACACGTAAGTCTTTTACATGACAGCATATAAGTACTTCAAATTTTTTGTGAAGTATGACATATGTAAGGTCAGAGCCTTATCAAACGTTGCTTTCAAAGATTACTTTCCACGCATGTATTCTTAATAGATCACAATATCAAAAGAGAAAAGTGGCAATCCTATACACGATAAATATGTGTATAACGTAGCTCCTATGTACAAGGTAATACATGTTAACCTTGCAAATAAAAAAAGAGATATTTTTGGTAATCGACAAAATGTAACTTTGAATATTGGTAGCTACGTTGTATAATAACATTAGCGAAATAGGTATATAATGTGGTATTTGCACTGGAAGCTATTTAAAGTAATTTGCATTAAAACCTACTAAATGTTGAAGTAATAATATCATTTGTACCATTTATTCGCGCTTTTTCTATTTATATTGTTTACATTAGGTTGCTTGAGTTTTCGTTAAACTAAATTAGAATGAACTGTTTACTCTCCTATTTCTCTTATTTAATAAGAAACAGGAGAAAAAAGAAAGTATATTATATTGTCTAGAAAGGCACATTACTATCATATAAATAACACATATGGGTTGTTAAATTGGACTTTTTGCGGCCTTATCGCTAAAAGAGATCTCTGCTAAGCAACCAAACTGCTGAAAATTTAACTATTGACAGGTGGGTTATAGGTTTTTTTTATACTCTACAAGTTAGCCTTTGACGACTATCTCACCTTATGGCTAACTTGTTAGGGGTATGGTAAACCCACACTAGTAATTGGTTTCTACGAGACATCGTGCCCGAACGTTAAATCGCTAGGCGACACGTCTTTCCTCCTCCCACCAAACAAATAGAAATAGGTGTATAGTTAATAGTTAGAAAAATGATAAATATAAATACGTTCGTAACTTTGTAAGGTAATGTATAAGAGGTAAAGATTTTTACCATAGTGAATGAATTATTATCATTATTATATTAAACGAGGCACATCTAGAGCTAAAAACTTTACATGGAAGTAAATACATATCCTTGAATTGAAACTAGTCTCATCGAAAGTTCGATATCGCATGGAAATCAGCATCGAACTGCTTAAACATGAAGTCGTTTTATAGTGTCGTATTTATTACAACCTATTCACTATATTTATACAAAGATAGATTGTAGAGTTAGGAACGTATTTAAAGAAATTATATTTTAAGAAATTATGTATTTTGGCACAGAATGTGTGTTAATGTAATTTCTCTAGAGAAATTCTGCCAACTCTTGCATTTATTTTAAGAATCTCAAATAGTAGTTGACCAATCTACACTTCGTCTTAATAGTATATTTACGATATTTGAATCTACTTTATTTATATATAAATAAATACATATGATAAAGAATAAGAGGACATATATTTAAGAATAAGTCGCTCTCTGTGTATGAGCTGGTAATATTAAAAAAGCGGTAACAATATTTTATACGACTCTTTGTGTAGTACGATTGATACGTCATAAATATTGTCACGTCTTCGTCCACATGATAAAAGAAATCAAACTTTACAAAGTCTTATCAAAATCTAATTTTATTTAGCCCATTGGCAGTCATTGCTTTCCATAATTAATAAAAATGTTTTTATATGTGCATAATAACCACAAATAATTTGGCGATAGAAAATTCAAAGAAAATTTTAGTTTACTTTATATATACACCAGTCCAACTACCGAAAGGCAATTTTTCATTCTGTGTTATATTAGCTGTGTACGTAAGCAATACTATTGCGTATTGTTTTATACCTACTTAGTTAATTAATGCCAAATGTTTGCATTTCAGCCGCGAATAATGTAGTCTTAAAATGTTTGAATTGTAAAATAGTAATATCAGAAAGGTTTAAATATCAGTTTTAAAAGCAACAGGTATCTTAAATGTTTGTATTAAAATGTTATTTCAACGTTGGTTAACTTCGTTTAAAGGCAAAAAAAAAAAAAAAATTTACGTGGCCATTCTCGAAATGAGCGAAACGTAATATTATTTTGTACATCATGTGTAGAAGGGTTACGCGCGAGTTACGAAGCCTCGTAGCACAAGTCGGGTAGTGTAGCTAGGTTTCGAGGTCTGTGGAAACACGGGCGTGTTATTTGGGGAAATAGTCCACAAACTGGTCACAGGGGCACCCAAATCTTTACAAGAAATCTCAACCTAACAACATGACTTGTCTTTCAGAATAAATTTATCATATACACTTCGAAGTGAAAATATTAATATAACATTTATCTCGTTGGTATATAACTTAATATGTTTGGCTACTTCGCGTTCGGGCTTCCATTCAAAGGTCTGTTCAAAATTTGATGGTTAAAGCAAGGAAATTTTCAGTATATACTAGCTCGGAGGTGGAATTGGACGTTGTATCTTGTTTATTAAAATTAAACTAAATGATAATCCTTTCGCATTCGGACAGCATGGATGTTCTTAGTTAATGGAACTAAAGTCTTAGTTCTGTGTCCTAAGTCTATTCTTGGCGTTGAAGAGGAGTTCTGAGCCAGGCAATACTTGGGAAGATTTACAGCAGAGTAAATTATAGTAATAGAGTACTTTTATACAGTAATAAACCAAAAACGATGTGCTCCACGATTGGTAGTTTATTTTTGTTTTATTATTGAACTACTTTACATTAATAATAAATAACAACCCAATGGAAAATTTCCATTTCTCACTGTCACGATTCTTGCCTACGTGCAATTAAATTTCTCTTTATCAAGTTCAACGACATTTTATCATTTTACCTTGGAGTTATCGCATCAGTTGTGTTCTTGAAAGTGTTATAAGTCAAATTTCAAAAATATTTTATATTAATCATCATCACCCTCATTTCAAACGATAAACGTCCACTGCTGAAGATAAGTTTTTGTAGAGGATTTCAAAGTCCACGGTCTTAGGTCCCTTGCTTGCAGTGGCCCGCTTTGACTTATTTGATGCCGTCTGTCCACATAGTTAGGGGTCAACCAACGCTACGTTTAGCGACAACAGGATCTTGGGACCCTAAAGTCCATCGAATTTCCGAGCTAGGTGCCCCCCTAATTGCCACTTTAGCTTCGCGAATTGTTAACCCATAAAAGTAAGTCTAATTCTCCTGCGGATTTCTTTGTTTATGGTTTGACCACATAGAGATACTCTTAGCTTATGAGGCCCATATAAAACGACCTCTTAGAAATAAGGACGTTATAAATAATTAAATAAATAAACATATTATCGTCCGCCTAAATGATAATAACGGATGTGTCACGGATCGGGTGCTCGGCATTGGCAAAGTCGAAAGGGTCGCTAGAAACTAGGGTGCTTTGGAATGTGGGATATTAGTAAATTTTTCAAAATTTGTGACTTGGATTTGGCTATAAAATTAACCGAAGTGGGAAACTTTTATCTTGTAACCTGTAAAAAATACTTTGAAATATTAGAAGCGTGATGCAATCTCAAAAGTCTAAAATAACACGAATCCCAACCAAAAGTTATTTCTGTTAGGATCTAGTGTTTCACCAAGCCATCATACGTTCATCGGCGACTGGACGGTATTAACAAGTGCTTTGCCTATCATTTCTTCACCATGATCAACCCATTGCCGGCTCACTACAGAGCACGGATCTCCTCTCAATATAAGAAGGGTTTGGCCATAGTCCACCACGCAGGCCATGTGCGGATTGGCAGACTTCACACGCCTTTGAGAACATTATGGAGAACACTCCGGCATGCAGGTGCATGAAGGATCACCGTTGAAGCAAGTGATATTTAATTGCTTAAAAACGAACAAAACTCTAAAAAATTTGGAGGTGCGTATGCCCGGGATCGACGTCTTCACCACTAGGCTATCACAGCCAAATTTACGTACATTAATTACTATTATAATAGTAAAAGTAATTAAAATTATAAAAACAAAAACCATTATCAAGTATATGAATAAATCTGATATGGAAGCCGGGTGGATGCACGCATGAATGCAACGCTGGAAGAGCCCATCTCTTCCTGACGAGGCGAGTGGCCATCACTGCGCGCAATCAAGTGTCGTGCGAATCAGCTTGATTTTCTAGCCAGTGCGCGCCAAAGCGAGCCGGCCTACCCCGCCTGTGTCGATGGCCTCTTTGAACTTTCCACACATTAAACTTGATTATTGACATATGGTTGCTCGATGCTTCTAATCGAGTTACAATGGGTTACGTAACATACGCCTAGACGCTTTTTACGCTCGATCGCATTTTTGTTATTTATTTTTTATATATTCGAACACATGTTGATGCTATTCGGAGACGATATTAAAGCGAAGTATCACAACCTATATTTGTACAAAGTATTTCGTCATTGTGAATAAAATTTAATGACAGCAAAAAATAACGTACCTAACCTTCTTACTTTGCGGTAATTCATTTAGCGGAATAAATTCAAAATAAATTAAAGTTTATTTCACGTATCGATTTCCGCATCAATTATAGGCACATGTTTCTCAGTCAGTTAAACAAAGTGGTATTGATGTACAGAATTTAAGTTTAAAGTTAAATTAAGTTTAAAGTTGAACTACTATTCCTACGAAAAACGATGTTATGAACCAAAGTAGAACTGTAAGCATTATCTGTTCCTTTATTTTTAAGGAAAGAAAAAAACTTTGCTCTCACGTAACCATGAAATACCATACATTTAGTTGCCCGGATATCACAGAAAATCCAGACTTAGTTGGAAAGTATATTCCAATTGAACTGTAGATTTATATAATATGGAGTCAATGTATCAATCAATCAAATATTATCAAAATCGATCGTTTCTTTAAACATTTTCACTCAGTTTATAACAAGTAAAATCATTTTTAACACCTTTCAAGACGTGTTTTTTTTACTATAAAAACAGAAAATGTCTTTTATACAATTCATATACCCATTAGGCGGCCGGTAATCATCATGATCAACCAATTGCCGGCTCACTACTTTGGCCATAGTCCACCACGCTGGCCATGTGCGGATTGGCAGCTTCACACGCCTTTGAGAACATTATGGAGAACTCTCAGGCATGCAAGTTTCCTTACGATGTTTTCCTTCACCGTTGAAGCAAGTGATATTTTAATTGCTCAGAAACGACCTCTGATTAAGAAGTGAACGTTCTAACCACTAGGCTATCACGCGGCGGGTAATGATGAAAAAATAAAAAGGTAAACAATGAATATATAGTTGTACACTATAGTTTTGAGAGTCGGTCATTAGCTAGTTCTGAAACGAGTATAGCACATAAGTGGCTCGTCGATATCTATGGATCATGTCATACGCATGCGAGGCGCGTAATCGGACAGGATTCGCATTTCGCACGGTGAGGCGTGCGGGCGATGCATCGGGGTGCATTGTGCGAGCGAGACGGCGCGAGTTCAATGGTATTTGATATAGTGCACTGGAGTTCTTTAACCCCTTAGCCTACCTGCAATTCCTGCGAATGAGGCAGCGCGGCCGTTGTCCCTGACTATACCACTATCGGCCACGTCACTTTTTAGGTCGCCGCTAACCGATGTAACGACAGCATAACCATCTTATGACATAATTTATTATTTATTATCACTATAGTATTAAAATAACTTTTCCTCGCCGCTATCGCGAGTGTACTCCACTGTATTTACAGCTGATTAAGTGTCACATCCCTAAAACGGATAGACATAATATATTACCTATAGTGTTTTGTAAATAAAGTTTTGCTACTTTTTGTGGCACGTCAACTTAATTAAAACAAAACACTTAATATCCAATCTTACAGATTGAATTTAAAATTAAGTTATGAATAAGATTATTATCATCATTTCAACCGATAGACGTCCAATGCTGGACATAGGTCTTTTGTAGGGAATTCCAATGGCCACGGTCTTGGGCCGCTTGTATCCAGCTTGGATACAAGATTATTATATATTTTTTGAATACCATAATTTGACTTAAGAATTAAGTGAAAAAAAAAAACATTTCGTATTTCTGTTGTCTACGGCTATCGCGTGATGTAACTGGGTGTTTTAAGCATGCCAATCACGTCATATCGGACCTGAACGCATGTCAACTATAATCTAGGATTTTAAAAATTCGCAGCAGGTGTAGAGGAGTGCGCAAGGAGCGGAGGGGCTCGCGGCGGGGCGGGGAGGGCGGCGGGGGACACTGGACTGGTTTCCGTTGTTTCGCAATAACACGGGTTCAATGACGCCTCCACACTTATAATTGCTGATGTGCCACGGCTTACCTCCGCCCCTTCACTTCGGTGAGCTGTCCGCTAATCTCAATGATCCTACCCACGTAAGTAATCCATCTGACGCGGTTCACTCTAGTATTCCCATGGTGGCTACAAGGCTTCAGAATTCTGGGTGGCTTTTTTCAACGTCACAACGTTTTCTTCAACAACGATATAAAAGCTTGGATGTGAAATGCTCTATCTCCATAGCATTTCACATCCAAGCTTTTTTACTTTAATTTATTATTGATTATGTGAGATGGTGATAACAAAAAAAACCCGGCTTAGTTTGTTGTGGGTTTCTTCTTAGACCTGGGGCGCGATTTGAACACTCTTTGCTTTAGTTTTAAGTTGTCGATTGCAGCTATCACCATCACTTCACGAATAGAAATAATGAATTGATGGATTCATAGATGCCTGTAATAGGTTTATGTGAATAAAGCTATTTTTGATTTTGATTTTTAACACATTAATTATTTCTTACAGTTCTAACACAAAAAAGTGGGATCCAAGTGATATTGAGTAGCGTTATGTATATTTTTTTAGTTTTAAACTACGTTCAAAAGCTCCTTTACATCTACTATTAGATTTTTACGTCGAGTTAGAGCTGGGCTTTGAAAAGTAAACGTTAAACATTAACTTGAAGTAGTAGAACACTAAATACATTAATCGGAGTGTGTTTATTTATAAATTAAACGATAACTTAGTAAACTTGAAACAAGGATAACTCATATGGCACTCGCAAATAAACACTCTTCTGGTCTGACCTACAAAACAGATATCGAAGAAAGTAAACGAACACAGACAAACAATCAGGGAACACATTAATAATTCATGCCCAAAATAAATAATAAGATTGTTTTGATATTGACCTATTTACAATTATTACTTTATATTCACTAGCGGTCTGCTATTGACTTGCTAATATTCCAATTTATTAGCATGACGAAAAATCAACAAGTCCCCATACAAATATAAAACAAAAGTCAATTCCTATTACTATTATTGTGCGGTATCAATACGCCAAGTTGTTTTTAATTATTTTAAGTATCACGAGTATACACTCGTAAATATGGAAAAACATATTTCTTGTTACGAGCAATCCATTTAATATATTTAAAACCGTTAAACGGACAAAAGAAATATGCAAGAAACATTTTGTTTATAAATGACGTCAATATGAAATATTGTACAAGTAAATAAAGTTACAAATAAGTAAGGTAATTCATATATGTACTTGTAATATGTTACGTGGTGATAAAATCTGAAACGTTTATGGTAGAAGTGGTTGACTGAGCGCGTGCGAGTCGCGGTGGCAGTTGATGGCGCCGCGGCGTTGACCTGTGCGCGCGATCGACGACCCACGGACTAAACGTTCACGGATATCACTATCTGAACTACACCTATCGCCATCTATATGTGTATTATATGATTCCTAAGGTAGCCACCTAGTCAGGAGCTTACCACCACTGTCAACTAAAGCTTACCCAGTTTGAAATTGATAGCATCATGGAAATAGTACGATCATTAAGACTAGCGAAAAGCGCACTATGGTCAAAGGTCAGAATATCAACTAGTGCTAAAGTTAAAGCCCCTTCCCATCTACATGGAACCAACAACAGAGTTGGTGCGGCTTTTGAAGCGGCTGAAAAAGCTAAAGCATGCAAATACAGGGGGTCTAGGCTCCGAATATGATTTTGTCCCATTCGGTGTCGAGACCCTTGGTCCGTGGGGTCCTAGCGCTCGTCACAGGAGACCGAAGAGCTGCCAGCTACCTCGGACAAAGAATTAGTCTAGCCATTCAAAGGGGGAACGCTGCCAGTATCTTCGGAACCTTGCCTAAAGGGACTCCTTTTAATAATATATTTTAGTTATGATATTAAATATTTATTTATTTTGTAAGATTTTTAGTGTTAGATTAATCTAAGTCTTATTTTAAGTTATACCGTAATAAATATTAAGTGCTAAAGTTATCACGTAAATACAAACTCGTCGAGGTCGTTGGGTATATTTATTAAATTATGTGTCACTGGCACGAGTAAACCTTTGCCCTACCTTTTACTAAGCCAAAATGACGCCTAGGTTTACCTTTCTTGTTAAATTGTAGGTAGATAGGCAAGGGTTGGCCAAGCGGGACTAAGAAGAGGAATCAAAGAGTGAGGATTAATTTCACTACGTGTTATATAAAGATAATACTATGCTCACGTCTATCGAAGAAGAGAAAAGACTCAGCTTTAGTTGTTAACTCAAAATTAGAATATTAAAGTGTTAAATTCTCGAAATAACGTCCGAGTGTACGCAAGCGAATGTCGTAAGCAGTTCCGTGGTCGATGACTCCGAACGTTCTAGTACATCTCTCCACGGGCGTTACGTAACTGCGAGAAAGTTGACATGTATCCGCTCGACGCCGACGACGCCTGCATTGCTCGGTTTAACTCAACCACGTGTTACTATAGTGGATAAGATATGCGCTCCCGAATCCTATTCACTTCCTCTTGTTGAGCGCTCAACTGACTTGTTTTTTTTAATACTACTTATATATTCTTAGTTCGTTAGTTCCAAAGTTTGTATGTAATCGATAGCATTGTAAACTCAGATTGGTGCTATTGTACACAAATGCCTTTTCATGATCATCATGATCAACCCATTGCCGGCTCACTACAGAGCACGGGTCTCCTCTCAATATGAGAAGGGTTTGGCCATAGTCCACCACGCTGGCCATGTGCGGATTGGCAGACTTCGCACGCCTTTGAACACATTATGGAGAACACTCAGGCGTGCAGGTTTCCTCACGATGTTTTCCTTCACCGTTGAAGCAAGTGATATATAGATATATATTTTTTAATTTTTAAATGTCTAAACTAAACTAAATTGACAGATAATAAACTAGAGTTTTTTTACACTATATTATAAAGCCGTGCAAAAAGATAGAATCGTTTTAAGATATGTCAATTTTGATTTGTTTAGAGATTGATATATGAGATAATTGGCACCATTTTTATTGTTTGCGATATGTTAGGTAAACAAATGTTACATAGTGCTGGTGATTTCACTAGAAATGTTATGCTCCGTGAGCAAGGGTTCATTGGCTCCTGAAGTAGTTTCTTATTTTTGACTAACCATGATAGGGCCATAATGCTAATGTGTGAAAGATCTCTTTCAAAGTCGGGTCACGGTACCCCAAACCCCTGAGGACACATTTACGGTTACTTTATTGTAGGATAAATGCGAAACGTTTGTGTGAACATTCTTAAAGATTTCATTGATGAGCAAAGTGGCGTGCAATATTCTTTTTTCTTTTAGGGTTAATATGTTAAACCTACATGTTGAATATAGAATTACAAAAAAGAGTAAGCGAGCATGAACCAATAAAGACAACGATCGCTCTAAAAACGGGCATTTGCCTTTCTTTTCTTGGCCACGCGTGTATGAGAGGCATATTACAAAATACCTACATCGTGAAAGCGCGATAACAAAGAGTTTTATTGTAGGTAGCACGTAGGTAGGTACCATTCAATGAAAGCGTGGTCAACACGAAATGTCATTGTCACAACGCTATCAAAATCGAGGATTTTTTTTTTATATAATTCTGGGTCAATGTACCGAAACGATGTTTTGTTCGGCTTATCGGAGCTGCGCTATCGAGCGAGCTATGTATGTCACTGATAATGCACTCGCTTCACCGCTTGTTGTTGCTAAACAAAGGAGTTCTTATACGTTTGAAGAACGTTAAGGCATTTGTACCCAATTCCTGTATACCTAGCTATGTTCATTGACGTTACTACACAGAGTGGAGGCTCACATGAAATTATTTATGGTAAATCCATGAATGGTATTTTTTTTTTTCTTTTTTTTATTCACCACAAGTTAGCCCATGACTGCATCTCACCAGATGGTAAGTGATTATGCGGTCTAAGATGGCAGTGGGCTAACCTGTTAGGGGTATGGTAAACTCATACTCCTAATTGGTTTCTACACGACATCGTGCCGACACGCTAAATCGCTTCGCGACACGTCTTTTTCGGTAGGGTCATAACTAGCCACGGCCGAAGCCTCCCACCAGACCAGACTCGAGCCGGGAATCGAACCCAAGACCTCCAACTTTAAATAGCAACAGCGCTGCGCCACGGAGGTCCTCAAATGTTATTCTCAGAATGAGCTATAAATGAGACTTGAACGCTATCAAAGCGATATATGGAATCAATACCTTTTATTGTAATAGTTGTTAATACTAGTAGTTACCAGCAGACACTAGTCAACTCTGCTTATAAGTAAAAGTATGAAAAATATATTACGATAGATTATGAATGATGATTTTTAAGTATACCTTATGGTAGTTACTCCAGAATTAAATAATCTGTAATAATTTTTACGTTAATGACACTGATGACAAAGGTTAACGAACGCAACCAATTTGTATTCAAATTTATAAGGGGTTTAATAATCTGATGAGTAAACCTCAAAATTAAGTTTATGCACCGTATTAAAAAACGCATCGCGACCGCTTCGAGTGAGTCGTTACCCTCGATAAGTTGTCGATAGCGGTCACAGCATTTCGCTAATAAGGAAAATCTTAATGGATCCTTTGATTATGTGTTCCCAGTACTTTGATTTAGACGGCAAGCAATGTATTATGGTGAACTAGAATTTCTTACTAGCTAAACACTACTAACTTATTAGGTGGTGTCATCTTATAAAGAAACAATTACCTTCCTCTTCAAAATCTTAAGCAAGTAAGAAGGTTATGTCTATTGTCTATGATAAAGGAAACAATATGAATTCGGCGATGTCAGTGTACACATATTATGGTACTATATATGTGGGTAAAGTAGATCTGGAATTGTTAAAAATCGTAAAGTTGTAGAGTCGTTAAGTATCTGTAATCTTACTGTCGACTTATGAATGGTATTGAACGGCATTCTGGCAGTGTTAGATAGCAACAAACAAAGGTTAAATACTATATCCAATGAACGAATGGACGAACGAAAAAACGAATGAGTTGATCTTCGAAGATTTTCTCACAACTTCACCAAATATGTATTAAATCTGTTGTTGTAATAACAATTGCGAAAGAAAAATCGCTCAATAATCACGATAAAGTTATTGACAAAGAATTGTTCTCAACAAACATGAAATGAAAATCTGTGAGTTAATTTTTAATTATTTATATTTACTATAAATATCAGTACCTAGGCGTAATTTACGTAATCGAATGCATCGTACAGTAAACAATATGCTAAAAGGTGGGTGTTTTATTACGTGTAGAACTAGAATTTTCGTTTGATTTTCCATTGTTCTATTTTGAGCATGAATTTAGATTAGCGTACAAGTAAATTATACATTGATCATAAGTTCTGTATACGTAGGGTTGAGGAACAATCTAGTAAATTTAAAAAAAAGTTTATTTCTCTTTTAATTTTGAATCCACATCGTGAATTTGTATCACGTTCCCGTATTTTGATTATTGTATTATTTCAAGCGCCATTAGATTGTTACGCTCTCTAAAATTAAACTACTATTAAAATTTTATCTAACATGATTTTCAGTATTGGTTTACATTAAAATAGCTAATAAATAATATATATATGCGGGCTGAATTTCATATCATCAAATAAATGAAATTTAATA
The DNA here is from genome assembly GCA_928268935.1 of Lasiommata megera. Taxonomy (NCBI): domain Eukaryota; kingdom Metazoa; phylum Arthropoda; class Insecta; order Lepidoptera; family Nymphalidae; genus Lasiommata; species Lasiommata megera. The sequence goes on from OV743312.1 coordinate 8,847,975, forward strand.
CTAGTTATTCTATTTACTATCTTTTCAGACCTGTCAAGATAGCTACTTTAGTCTTTCTGTATAACCGAATAAGAATTCAGTATCATTACAACACGGTCGGAACAAATACTAAATGGATTGATAAATATTTGTGCCGACTTTTGCAACTATGTTAAAACAATCTACGTGGCAACCCTCTAAGCTATAGAAGGGCGTTGCCCTTGCCTGGCAGGCATATATTAATTGTTGCCTACATTATGTTTTTACTAGAAGTCTTGGGGTATGTCAATTGTGTAATAACATCGTCATATTTTACTACATTAAAGAACTATTACATAGATAGCGATGAAACATTGTAAATTATCAAAAACATAACTACTATACGATAAATAATGTGACAAACATATATACTATAAATAAGGTGAGTGACCGTATCGTACCTACTTACAAGTAAATTTCACTGAATTGCTTCGTATTAAGGACACCATTTACGTCAGTACTAGTTAGATAAATGTAGATAAAAAATAAGTTTTGTTTTTGATGCAGCTAATTTTCACTATAAAATTTGCATTGAATCCATCATCATCATCATGATCAACCTATTACCAGATCACTATAGAGCACGGGTCTCCTCTCAATATGAGAAGGGCTTGGCCATAGTCCACCACGCTGGCCATGTGCGGATTGGCAGACTTCACACGCCTTTGAGAACATTGCAGTGAATTCTGCATTGAATGCACTGAATTAATATTCTTATATTAGGTAAACTATTATAGGCCTGAATTCTACGGTAATTTTGTCACGAAACTTCTGAAACTCCTAATCGAATGAAGTAAAGTTAGATTATATCTTGTAACTTATTATAATTGACATGAATTTACGTTGTATAGTAAAAAATAAGTTTTGTTTTTGATGCAGCTAATTTTCATTATAAAATTTGCATTGAATTAATATTCTTATATTTGGTACACTAATAACGAAGGTCTGCCTGGATTCTACGGTAATTTTATCACGAAACTTCTGAAACTCCAAATCGAATGAAGTAAAGTTAGATTATATCTTGGAACTATAATTGACATTAATTTATATTGTCGTATATAGCTACAACTATTAGGAGGGATTCGTATTACCAATACAAGTTTCTATGTTATTAACTTACGTACCAACTTCATTATAGAAAGTTACCACCTATGTACTTTTTTATTGCTCATTATTCAAAAGCTGCAGTTAGAAGAATATATTTGTGAAATGACGTGCACTTTATGAATGGCTGAAATCGCAGCCTACGCTAAATTTTAATCATGAACCTTATTTGAGAGGTTTTATATTTTATCTGCCTTTTTAAACCTACCCCAATACAACCACCCGTGCCCTCTTAAACCTATATTGTTATTTTTAAACGATGACAATGTAAGCGATAAATTATAATATAAACTAAAGTGAATAGTTTCATAAGTGATTAAGCAATATGATGGAAAGTTTGTGATGTCATGTGAAATTTGCATTCAACGGGCAAAGCTTATGCGAAGTGTCACTTGCGGCGGCGACACTCGCACGACAATACGACAAGCACGGTCATTCACCTTGCACCCCGATACTCTAGTCTCTATCCCTTGACTAGCTTAGTAGGTAGGTAATATTCAAACAATTTTACGTGACCGAACACAATTACTCAAGTATATTTTAATAAAAAAAAAAACGATTCTAAGTTATAACATTTTTGCTCATACGTTAAATTTGATTGTAGATAATTTACCTAGAGCTACGATCAAAATTATGTGAGCTTAAAATCAATCTGTGCGTAATCTACAACCGCCACTCTATTCTTGCCAAGCTTAGGAGGTAGGCAATATTCAAACAATTTTACGTGATCGAATACGTATGCTCAAGTAAATTTTAATTTAAAAAAAAATATGCATCATAGCTACTGCATTTTTGTTCATACGTGTATGTATGTATGTATGATTACAGTTAATTTACCTAGAGCTACGTTTACAATTATGTGAGCTTAATCAATCTGTACGTGATATACACCTGTCATACCTTCACTAAAGGATATCGGAATGAGAACTGCATTAGCATTAGCTTCAAGCGGAGAATAGTGCTTGAAGACAGCTTGCTTTTTCATAAAGTAAACAGTAGGTAAGCACGTTTTACTCTATTAAATTGTTTTTATATCGGTTTTAAAAATTTTAATGCGTTGTTACGAAAGTGCTCATCAATTCAGGACGTGTCGTCCGATGCTATCGCCGGGCCCGCACAGGATTGTTCTAGACTAGACCTGTACAGTTACCTAACGGCACAAACCGTTTCCGCGTTCACGCATTCGCTATGCATTATTATTACATACCACATTATTCGACAATTTTACAGTAGAACAACAAACTTATCAGTACATAGATTATGTCCACCCGACCATCGACAATTTGTTATTATTGGTAGGTTGGCAACGGATTAATTTTGGATATGGAAATTGAAATGCAGCGTGGCACGTGAGGATCGCAGACGTTGGAGTGGCGACTGTGGGACGCGGGAATTAGTTTCCGCGCCACAGTTAGCCGATATAGGGGAGTCGCGCACGCATCCAGCGGGCAACGACCGCGAGAACTTGTAACTACATCCATGCACTCGTCGACGGTACGGCCTAACCGACGCCCGAAGTCGGCAGCCGGTGTATGCTCGTACAAAGGCGAAAAGCGTAACTTCACTTACTTACGCTCATACGCCGTTGTGGATACGCGGCGGCTGTTACGGAGCGCTTTGAACCTACGGCCGGCAGCCGTTCTTCGCGATATCGATAACCCGTCCTCACAATTAAAACTTAATTGGAACAATCTGATCGAGTAGGCTGCGTATTTATGCCGTTAAAACATGACAAATAATATAAGTTAAGGTCTCAGAAGCAGATCATTTTTTACTAAAAGTTAGCCCTTGACGGCGGTCTCACCTGGTGGTAAGTGATGATGCAGTCTAGGATGGTAGCGTGCTAATGTGTTAGGGATATGGTAAAAGTACACTCCTAATTGGTTTCTACGCGACATCGTGCCGGAATGCTTGGCGACACGTCAACGTCACGAAGCCACCCACCAGATTAGACTCGAGCCGGGAAACGAACCCAGGACCGTCAACTTTATAACGCGACCGATGGGTGCGCCCCATTGAGCTACGGAGATCGTCAAAATCACTTTTCATGTCAATTTGTAATTGGCTAGGTTCTGCCATGGTTGGAAGATTCGACTGGCAAAGATAAACGAATTGACGCTCTAATATCATGCCACGAACATACCCATTAAAGGTTTGGTATATATGCTTAAAAGCTACCATACTCATTCAAGACTGACGACATCATGTACCTACGACTTGCCGTCAGGGGTAACTAAGTAATCGTATAGAAAAAAAGTGAACAAGTAAGTAACAAGCAAGTCCCAAATACAAGTAAGCGCGACCGTGAAAAAAGTAACAGGAACCAAAGTTCTCGGAAGCTGTGAGCTGCACGTACAAACACGACAACAAAAGTTACCAAACAACAATAATTTCCCTGTCTATCAGAGCCGGGTCAGGCCCTTAAGCGGAAGGCGAGAGACACGTTCAGAGAAAGGTTTGTGGAATTTCTCCGCATTACGACATCGCGCGTCGTGGCACACTGAAATTAGCGAACGGGACGATGGAAATGGAAAATCGCGAGGTGCAGCGGAGGGGGGTGAGGGGCGGCGCGGGGCGGGGGCCGGGCACCGCGTGCACTGGCCTATATGCAGTGCGACGACACCCGCCCGGGAGCGATGCACTCCAAGTACATAGTCGCGTACTAGACGTACACTCAGTCACACACCTATTTTTTTTCCCTCCACAGTTGTGTAGGGCGACGTCGAGTCTCGCTTTACAATTTCTTGAAAGGAGCCCTCGTCTTGAAGGAGATTGAAACCGTCCTGTGTAATGCGCCTTCTTTTATGTTTAAGGAAAATTTACACTTGAAAGACAGTTGTGTTGTCGTTATGATACAGGACGATAACGCTTTCACGCAGTTTATGTTACATTGCACCCACAGGGATATGGTGATATTCATGTTACGAAGACATTGATTTACCACTAGCCGTAGATAGAGCGCGTCATACAAAAACAAGGCGAGAATTTGTCACTAACTATACATTCCTACATATCGGTATATCGATGTATTACAACCGTTATATTATCTATAGGGGCGCGTAGTGCTTTGTAATTCATTCGGATTATACGGCTCGAGTGTTAGAATCGGTGACTTTCGTCTAGCCTTGTCACACACGGGGGGAAGGAGTGCACGCGACGCCATTTGTGCACTACTTTTCCGTCCCATTTTTTGATCTTTAATGATCGATCTACGGCTAGTGGTAAATCAATGTACGAACCACTCACCCAACCTTTACTACAAAATACCTTGCTATTACTACCTATCTTACGCTAAGCAATCATCAAAAATTCAATAGCTAGATATCTTAGGTACATCTACTATAAACACCACCAAAATCTTTATTCCCGCTTTTCGCTATAAAGTAAATAGCCCGTAGTCTGAATATAAACTATATTTTTTTTTATTATCTTGATATCTACTTAACAAAAGTATAATAAAAATAACGAAAATTTCATTGACTCGTTATAAAGATTGTTAAGTGTATACGCACAAAAGTATCAAGGGTTAACGCTCGCTTCGCTCAATAAACAATCAACAAAGATTTGCATATTATTAACACACTTTAATAATTCTTTAAATATTCTTATTTATAAAGGCAATGTACTATAGTAATATGTTTTAGTACAATAGTTTTGTTTAAATCCTTCATTTAATAGGACAAATCTGATTTAAATGTATTTCATTGACTTTTTTTAAATATTTAATTACAATATATCGTCGTCATTAATATCAATATATTATATACATTATGGTGAACTCTCACGCATACTATATGCTCCTTGTTCCTTTTGTTTTTCTTCATCATTATATTAAAAATTGCTCGTTTAAAATTACAATACATATTATTTTTAAAGAGAATGTTCGGTAATTTTTCCATAATAATTTTGACGATAAACTTATCCACAAGCCATTACATAAGTTACAAATATACTGATCCAATATAAGTAGGATATTTATTTTAATATAGTCATAATGGTGGAAGGCAAGAAAAAATATTGTAGAGTTAAAAAAATAAGTATAATGAATATGCAACAAGAAAAAAGCTAATAATATATGCCTTAACACTCGTAGCATGTTGCAAAAAATAACTCCTTTATTATAAGTAAGTATAAAAAAAAACTGCGGGAATAAACCATGTGGTTAAGGCAACAGAAAATTCATATAATCAGACAGCACAAATGTCTTTTCTAATAATTGCCGTACTATTACCGCTTTCATTTTCCATTACGTAAATCGTTATTTGGAACGCGACGTTATAAGACGGTATACACGAGTGTGAATACTTTATAGTGCCAAAGGTAAAAAATGTGTCGGACAAAAAAGGCAAAAAATACCACTATATAGAAAAATAAGTTTAAAAAATAATAATATAAAAGTACTGTATAATAATAACGAATATTTTGTTCACAATGTTTTTTAACTTTACTTAGTTATACCCAATGGGGCGAGATTTTAATACAGAAAATTTGTTAAAAAAAAAACCTATTTTAAACTTATTAATCAATAGTCCAGTATAAAAAGCTTCTTTTGGTTTGATGGACCAATTATGAGCAAGGTTTTATTAGCTTATATTGAATAGTTTTTACAAGACTTGGTTTATAGATTAGAGTGACCTCTAGCCACGACAATCCTTAAGAGCAGAGCTAATGAAATTTCATGATAATGATCAGTTTACTTAAGTGTAACTTATTAGATAGTTACTAGCAGTAGTTTAGTATATGAAAACGAAGTCGTGGGGTAACCGCTAGTCGTTAAATATAACAAGAAAAGCTGATTGACTGATCGATTGACTGACTGATCTATCAACGCATATCTAAAACCCCCGCATACTCTAGGTCAGGCTTTATATAAATAAATATTTAGATAAACTTTTACATATAAATGTTAAAACATAGAGTTATCTACTATAACGAAGGTGTTAACTAAGAAAGTATTTATGAAAATTCAACCTAAAAGTTTTTTTATTATACTCAACAAATTAGCCCTTGACGGCTATCTCACCTGGTGGTAAGTGATGATGCTGTATAGGTAATAACGAAGGTGTTAACTAAGAATGTATTTATGAAAATTCAACCCAAAAGTTTTTTTTAATACTCTACAAATTAGCCCTAGACAACTATCTGACCTGGTGGTAAGTGTGATGGTAAACCCACGCTCCTAATTGGATTCTAAGCGACATCGTGCCGGAACGCTAAATCGCTTGGGGACACGTCTTTGTAGGTAGGGTGGTAAATAGCCAACGCCGAAGCCTCCAGTCAAAAGCATACACAAAAGGGATATGAAATTTGTACGAAAGTCATACGAAAGTAACGTGAACAAATCCGCAGGCTTAGCTAGTTTAACATAATATGTAGGCGCGCTACACGTCGGAGAGGATATGCTGGAAAGTGGAACGGAAGTGCACGTTGCAATATGCATGGGTTCGATGCAGCGTTGTGACCGTGCCTGATGCAGCTGAGGTAACAGCTTCCGGTCTTAATGCGACTGTGGAACCGTGGACGCCCGCGCCCCGAGCTTTTTAATCACCTTCAAACTTTGCCTATATTTTTATCGACGTTTATTGACGACCTCCGTGGCTCAGTGCGTTTGTTATCGCATTGTAAAGTTACTGGGTTCGATTCTTGGTGGGTCTGGTTGGAGGCTTCGGCCGTGGCTTATTACCACCATCTTGTCGACGAGCGATGCTTAACGATGTCGCCTATCTAATTAAGAGTATGGGTTTATCACACGGCTGAGTTAGCCCGCTACGATCTTAGACTGCATCATCACTCATCAGGTAAGATTGTATTGAAACTTGTTGCATAATAAAAATATAAATATATCTAGTACATTATATATCACAAATGTAATAGTTATGTAAACCAAAAAAATAAGTTTTGTTTTAATCAATATTTTTTTTTTAAAGTTTTTAATTCCCGCTTCGATTTTTGCTAAATTATGCCTATCTGCGTTTAGAAATATTTAATAAAACTATGAGACACTATAACATAAAACGAAAAAAAAAAAGAGACACCATTTGACGTCTGTCAACACATTTGGCATATCGAAAACATTTATTTGTAAAAGTTACCACAATATAATTAATCCGTCAATGAATTGACTTAAAGTGACACCTTATTTTTTATACATTGAACTTTTTAAAATTTAAATTAATAAATTAAATGAAAATGAAAATTGTTTTAACGAATATAATTAAATACGACTGTAAGCTAAAGTTAAAAATTTTCCTACGTAGGTATGTAAGTAATTAATAATTTATAAGTTAGACAGGCAATTTTTGACAAGTAAACTTTTAATTTTTACTGTCCTAAGTATTAATCCTTTTTATTCTACAATGCAAAACGTGTTTGCGGTAAGAACAAATAAACAATATATATTCATATGCTATAAGTAGATAGATATTATTTATTACAAAGGCAATTGTTTATTACTAAAGCGTTTGGAACAACAAGTCTGTTTGTATTGACTATCTAAAAATGCCGACAGAAAACACAACTATAATAACTGTATAATAAGTTATTTATACCAATAGTTTATTTATTGTTCATAACAACATGTGGCTTATATCATAATATTTACTTAAGTATTTCATAATATAATTTATTATATAGTAAATATTATAACTTAAGCACACAGATCTCACAAAAATGCATTTACTAAATAGGAAGGTAATTTAAAAAATAATTTAATAACCACCAAAGACTTAACCGGTCGTTCGTCACATCAGCGGTCAATTAGAATTAGGGTCAAAGTTCAACGACCTCGATCCAAATGAACTAACAATTTGTATTGGGTTATGCAATGAGTATATCATACCTGCTATGCGATCAGGCGGCAACATGTTATCGCGTTTGTCTTCCATGTTGACGGACAGATTTTTTAGGTTATGACAGGCGCACGGCACGCAACCTACCGGCAGTTTGGCGCGAAACGGCGGGGCGCGCCGGGAAGCCGGCGAACGCGTGGGCGAACACCACGCATGCGCCCCGTGACGTCAGCTCAACCCCCTTCTCCCAGCTTTAATTTATAATTGGCCCCATCTCGGTTTTACACCCCTTTCAAAAACATTTAACATCCAACCTACACAATTTGATTGTTTCCAGAAAACTATAGAATGATATTTAAGACGGTGGTAGGTTACCGAAGAGTAAATAAAGTTTAATTAACAAATTATATGAATGGTTAGCGATAACGCCGACTTTTTGCACAACCGCCGAACTATTTCTGTTTTAGTTTCGCATTAATTGGTTTTTGTGGTGTGCCTCAAAGAGTTATCATGCATAATGGTCAAAAATATGTCCTTAATTATGAAGAACTATAATTTCAAATTATATTATTATAAATAGTCTACTACGGTCGATTCCAGACCAAGTTGCAACACCCAAACTGGGTATGTGTACACAATATGCAACGAAATAAATAAATAGTAAGTAATACAAGATAGTTTTAAGAAATTTTTGAAATATCGCTGGTAATAAATGATAACCAAAATTTAGCACTGAACTTCTCATCTTGTTTTTTTAATTATCTATTTATGGTATATTTTAAGTCTACTAGTTAAATAAATGTATTCCCGATACTGTAAACATAATCAGGAAAAAAATATGACGGCTACTGTTTATGTATGTAGGTAGTTAGATAGCTACGCGGAGGCGTAGTACGGGGATGGGGTCGGCGCAGTTCACGGCCAAGCCACCCTGCCCCCTCAGCACCATTCTACCATACCGAGTTTACCATCCAGCTATTTTTAGTTCTCAGCTAAATGAGAAATGTATGAACGGATCATAGTGATAAATTGAATAGGTTTTGCATAAGACTACCCTCAGAGCCTGTTATCATAGCAATTATATAGATAATTATATACTTCTATATATTTTATACCGTAACGATAAGATAAAAGTGGTTTGTTTTTGTTTACTAAGTAAACCTGTGTTATTTCCTATCTAAAAATATTATGAATGATATATTTCTAATTAAACTAAGCAGCTATTAAAACAAGACTCATTTCAATTTGATTATTTAAATTTACTAAAGTTTATATATATTTAATAATATATGATACACAGTTATATATTTCAAAAAATAATATATGATTTCTTCAGCACACGTTTTGAATGCTCTTGCAATTTAGTAGACGTAGCGACATCTATTGGACATTATTATCAAATCTACTCGACGCTAGGTGGCGCTAAAGCGATATGGTTTCTATCGAAAATGATTGATAAGTTTACAAATATGTATTATTTTAATCGTCATTATCTCAAACGGGTTAGCAAATTTATTTATGTATTAAGTAACTAATTAAACTTGCGTTACATACATTATTAACTTTGAATCAATATATCAGTTTATATCAATATATAGTTACAATATCATCTTAAATATATGTATTTAGTAGTCTTATTTCCTTAAGTTTGAATTAAGGTTTTACCCATTAATATAAATGTTCCAAACATTCCCCATTATTTTAATGAAAACCGTTCGCAATAATACCACTACACAAATAACAATTACCTAGCTACCTAAATTTTTGAGCTCAATTCTGTGTCAAAATTTACGTCGCCCGGCGAGTGCGGAGGGCAGAGCGGGCTGAGGTCACTGACCCTGCTCCCTAACCTACTCTGAGAGTATTTAGAGCATGTAGATTCCCGCTTACCGTCACCGGCCTACCACATCTGGGTCAGCGCTGACTCAAGCGGACTTAATCATCAACTTCAGCTCAGCGTAAGCGTAACAGTTGCGTAGTCATACACATGTAATCGAATGTACGTCCGAAAAAAAAAATATATATATTTTGTCTTATCGAATGACAGACGAGCAATGAAAGAGGACGAACAAAAAAAAAAGGATGACAATTATTCACATTGCCTATTTACTATTATATCGGGACATTAACTATTTCTCAGATCTATAAATGACGTATCCAAGTAAAACTTTTTTGTTTTAAATTAAATATTTTTTGAGAACACAAGTGTACTATGAAAAGCAATGACTTCTATACATATAAGTCATTAATGAAAAGTTATTAAAGTTGTTCATGTGATAGGATAATAATACAAAGAAACTAAAATTCAATGAAAATTTTGCGCTAATCTAAATATAAATAAAATGAAATGAAATGAAACTTTATTTGTTCACATATTACAGTGTCCGATAAAGCTGAGACCATAAGCTGAGATCATTCTGTTAAGTATAAAACCTGTGTCAGAAGGACTCGTTCTTCCCATTATAAAATATACAATAAACATAAAAGGTTTATAATATCTAACAAGTTTGTTTTTTTTTTATCAACTACTAAAGCTAAAAAATAAAAATGTTGACTTAGCTAAAAAATAGACGATGTTAATTTTGTTTTTTCGTTTCTGTTGTGTTTTAATTCCGTTGTTTAGTGTCCCCAATAGCATAACCAGCGATTTTTTCCGGAGCGGTTCCAGGTTAACAGGTTAAGAGGAAAATATAACGAATAATAAAATAACGCTGGCTCCTATTCCACGATAAGGTCACTGGCACACATAGCCCAGTTGTTGATGTTCCTATTAAGCGCAATCTTTTTCTAACTAGATGTTTTAAAAACTAGTGCAATATTTATCGTATTATAGTATACGTCACAGAACGTGCGTAGACCTGTGTTACATTTTTTACGTAATGCAGCACATCAGAAATTAAAGACTTGAAATTTTGATAATGACATGAATAGTCGTGTGATTTCAGCGTAACACACATAATATAGTTAAGTAGGTTTTAATGTAATTATACCCTTTGTTAAGAAGAAGAACTTCAGAATAGTAATGCTTTAATTATGAAAACATCTAACGTTACTATTGCTTTGTAAAACCTATCACTCATAAAACAGACTACTTTGTAATGTTTCGATGCATTTGAATTATGAACAAAACTTGGTTGGTTTTATGTAGCCTTATTTGACATTTAATCGCGGTAACCTCATTGCAAATTTCATGTGACTAAATCATTTAACACTTTCCGTCAATGCATCAGCAATTTACAATGTCCTTGACATATTGCATTATTTTAACTGTGGTTTTGCTTTGTACTTCTAGATTCCGACAAAACTATGTCTCAAGAATTTGCTTCTATTTATATATGTATATCTATCTAATATAGCGATATATAGTTGAAGGTCTAAAACTTCAATTGACAACTAGCCAAGGATTTAATTAATTAAAAATAGTGGCATGATAATTATCATCATGAACTACCCACTTCTCGGCTCACTACAGAGCACGGGTGTCCTCTCAATATGAGAGGACACCCGTGCTCTGTAGAGTAGTAGCTCAGTAGAGTTTGGCCATAGTCCACTGTACTAGCCATGTACGGATTGTCAGACTTCAAACGCCTTTGAGAACATTATGGAGAACTCTTAGGCATGCAGGTTTCCTCACGATGTTTTCCTTCACCGTTGAAGCGAGTGATATTTTAATTGTTTAAAAACGCACATAACTCCGAAAAGTTATAGGTGCGTGCCCGAGTTCGTGCCCGAGTTCGAACCCCCGTCCGGTGATTAGGAGGCTGACGTCCTAACTAGGCTATCACAGCTTCCTAATAATTATTCAGCTTCATAATAATTATACCTAATCAAAATCGTAATTATTAAAGTTGGTGAGGATACGCCAGTTAAACAAATAAGAAAACACTATAGACCAACTAGCGTAAGACAAAATTGTTTTGATGTTTCACATAATATTTTCTGCAACACTTTCATGAAGTGGTTATGTTGTAACAATCAATGGGTTTTTTCCGCTCGGTGTGCCTGGACGCGAGGACCGCGGTATGACGCGAGCGATTGAATCGGGGTCAGGGCGGCGCGGCCGTCGACCTGTAGCCTCGCTCTCCCCCCCGACCCGCTCTAACCGTGCCCCTTCACCCGAGCCTACCCTTTTAGGATAGTTGCTACCCTAATATTAACCAAAATTCGTTACAGTTAATTTATATATTCGCCAAAATAACAGACAAGACCATCGCATACTTTCATACGAACAAAACACAACTTTGACAATTATATATAGCTCATAATTTCACGATCTACACGATAATGGGCACTAATCACCATCATGAACAACCCATTACCGGCTCACTACAGAGCACGGGTCTCCTCTCAATATGAGAAGGGTTTGGCGGTAGTCCACCACGCTGGCTATTTGCAGACTTCACACGCCTTTGAGAACATTATGGACAACTCTCAGGCGTGCAGGTTTCCTCACGATGTTTTCCTTCACCGTTGAAGCAAGTGAAATTTAATTTCCTTTAAAAAAACTATACTAATATAGCTTGGATCTATTATGGTATTTACATATTGGTTTCTATTTGGGTTTATTTATAATAAACCGAAATAGAAACCGTATATCTATAAAACTGTTCATTGTTATGAACCGTTCAAAAAACTCCATTTCAGCCAATATAAATATATTATATTGGCTGAAATGGAGTTACAGCCAATATAAATATATAATAGTTTATTTTTAATTATTAAATTTGTTCTATTCCTCGTACGATATATTAACCTACTGTACTCTTAATTATATCATATATTAAAAATCTAGTTTTTTAGCCCTCTTTTACATTATCAAAAGAGAAATTACTTGATCCCGTGCTATCAACAATGTTACCTTAAACATTCGCTAAAAGACAATAAAGAAAGACTCCATGAAATGAGTATTGTTCCTTTATAAAGGAAACAAGGAAAAATAACATTTTATCTTCTTTTTTACTGGAGTAAAATTAACTTGACGCTTAATTCTCTGACTGAAACTTGCAAACTTTTATTCACGACATTGTATGGGGCAATACTAACAGTATTGGAGAGAGAAAAAACATTTTGCAAAGAGTTTGCGAGTGTCGACACATATGCAATAGAGTGAATACGCGGGTCAATCTCTTGACCGGGTTAAGATAATTAAAGCCACAATTGCTCAACGACGGGACTAAAGGATGGATACGATTTGAGCACCGGATTTTCGTAATGTTAACAGCTGTAATAGGTATTATATTAAATACGCGTATTAGGTTATTCATTTAAATTTGATTTGCCAGAACTTGAACTGAATAAAAATAGACAATTAATATTTTGACTGGTGGGAGGCTTTGGCCGTGGCTAGTTACCACCCTACTGACAAAGACGTGTCGTCAAGCTATTAAGCGTTCCGGCACGATGTGTAGAAACCAATTAGGAGCGTGGGCGTACCATACTCCTAAATGGTTAGCCCTCTAACATCTTAGACTGCATCGTCACTTACCATCAGGTAAGATTGCCGTCAAGGGCTAACTTGTAGTGGATATAAAAAAAAGAAAATGTTTTTTCTTAGTTCGCCTAGTCCTATATTAGAAAGTATTTTTATCTGCGTACATTAAATAACAACATTTCATAAATGTACCTACTTGTATTTATAAGTATTGAAACTTATAAACAATAAAATAACAGTTCCAAATTCACATACGTTAGAGGTATTCTCTTAGTAATAACAAAATGACGTCATATAAGTACCGAAAAAACTATTCAAGTTTTGTACCGAATTAGGTTAACAGCTAATGTTTTTTCAATATCAGTGGACCAGAGCGCGCGTACTATGTACACCTATTAAGATTTTCCGAACCCCGGGTCATTGATCGGCCGAGCGTGTTGCATTAAACCACACGGTAATTAAGGTAATTATGCAAGCTGTTAGCATATTGTGAGTTGTGACATTACAGGGACAGATTTAGTGCGAGTTTAAAACAGTTATTTGTGTGGGGCGCGGGGCGCAAGGCGGCGTGACCCAATTGCGGGCGGGTGAACGAACTCGAGGCCTTGGTCGCAATACTGAGCAGTGAGCCGCTGCTCGCAGGCCCCGCGCCGCAGCCCGCTCGCCTCGCTACGTCACTAGGCGCATTGTTTTACTATTCCAAACCGACTTCCCAAAAGGGAACTGTTGCATCCCTAACACTATCATAAATACATACAATATTTTGTCTTTAGCACGTATCATATATGTAGGGTTCAAAAGATTATCGAAATATATTTATATCTGAAAATACATATATTTGTATATGTATATATTATACACATATATATATATATGTATTTTTGGATGGCTATTTTCGATTTAATGAGTATCAGTAATCATTGTAGATGATAGAAATGAGTCAATATGATAATTATCATATTTTAACAAAAAAAATTGTATCTTGTAAAAAAAATATATTTTTTTTTTAATAAAAGTATCATATGTTACTTCTAATTCCTCCAAGAAAATGTATACAAAGTTTCATGATGATCGATAAAGTAGTTTTCGCGTGAAAGCGTAACAAACAAACTTACATTCACATTTATAATATTAGTAAGATAATATTGTGTTGACTTTACCGCGTATTTTATTAAGGAAAACTATTCATATTTATTTTTTAATAAATTAAATAAAATTGTAATATTAATACATATAAATGTAACACTACTAAAAATATAACTACATAAAACTAATATGTTGATAATATATTTGTATGTATTTTGTATTGCCTTTTCAGTTTTGTTTTTCTCTGTACTTTTAGTGGTCTACGATAAAGACGTATTCATTCATTCAATCATATTGCTATCATACTTTTATGAATTTGCGTGATGATAAAGTCGAAATATGCTATTTTATTAGAAATGTAACAGAAGTTTTACATTTTTAGATTCGTTTTTATATGTGTAAAACTGAAACCAATTTTGTCGAAAACATATATCATGATTAGCGAACGTGTTATATTTTATGTACATATTTTAATTACATGTCTTAGTATTATATAAACAGGTAGTGTTTAATCACAGTGAACAGATCACACCTGCTAACCTGTCTTAGATATATAAGACGTAATAATGCGATTAGGGTTGTCGTCTACGAGGAAAATATGTAGCTATTAATTTTTAGACTTCTATAGAGACGTATTCATTTCGCTACATTATTTTAATGTATTTTATTAAATCAAACACGAGTCAAGAACCATTTATGTATTGTGTGGTGTTATGATCATTATTTATTATTAAGATCGAGATGAAGTCTAGAATTCTAAACAACTAGTTCTGTCAAGTGAGCTTCGCTTTCAAGAGAGAAGGAGACAGTGAAACCTAGTTAGCTGCTGCCTGTAAAGTAGGTGTTGCGAAACGTTCATTGTCGCTATTTATGTGAACGGGCTAGAGTGGGACAGCAGCATGCCCCAAGGCTCTCTTTAGATTATTATTAGTGTATCGGCGCTAGGTTATTCTGAGGCGACCTAGATAGTTGGGGCCGTTGACCGCGGGCCCTCAGAGTGCTCGCGCGGCCTCCAAATAAAATGGCATTCAGCGATGGGCTCTCCTTGCGAAACCCGACTCGACCATGATGGCGATTGTCGACTAGCGACTCACTCTCTTTACGAATAATGCAACTATACATTGACTAATCTGATCGTTTGCCCCGCATAGAGCAACTCTGTTCGTACCTACATTGTTCAGTTGAGTGATGTCTCATCGCCTATTCGCTTTTCTCTTAGAGATTCTAATGTATGGGCGGTGTAAATACCTGTCAATAAACTGGGCTTACATGCCCACAAACCTATAAAAATAAAGGACCTTGAATCAGTTGTAAATTGGGTCACGTTTTAATATAACATCCAATTGCGTAGATTTACGATTGGCATTAAATAATGTCTATTTGTAATAGTAATTTAAAATGTTAAAACGATTATATTAGTTTGAGATGAGGATTTCCGAACTTTGAGTAATGGTGAGTGATGGTACTCGACGGAGACGCAAATGAATCTCAAACGCGTGCTCGCATAGAACGTGCGATACAAGCGGCGGTGATTAGCGAGCGACGTCGAATATAGCCGGGAAGGCCGAGGGCAATGAACTCCGCTTGACCTAGATTCGCGGCCTGCCCCGCGCACCCCGCCCCCCTCCCCGTGCCCTCACAACGTCTCGACTCGCAGGAAAGTGAAAAGGACGTTATGCGATCCATAACAGCTATTATCCGTTCCCATTAAATCAATTATAACGTCCATCCAAAAAAACAATGACAACAAAACATTTCGACGATCGGGTAGGTTAGGTACGTAATGCCAAGCAAGCAACGAGGAGTGCTTACAAATATTGATAGCGTTATGAACATAAACAATGAATATTGCAAACGCTGCTGGAAGAATGTAAACATACGCGTCACATTAAAAATGCACAGTAAACATTACGGTCGTAAACAATGGCGATCAGCTGATCGGGCGAGGGACTCACCTGCGAGCACTCTGCCGAGGAGCACGTCCGCGTCATTGGATGGTGGGTGCGGAGGGTTGGCGTCATGGGGCTGGTGCTGACGGCACTCGGTCACAGTCATTTTTGGCGGGAGACGCATTAGCCGCGCAAGAGGGGCGCGTGCGGCCGGCGACGGCGTTAACGCGAATGCCGCCCGCTCGCTACGCGGCCGCGACAGGGGCGCGCGTAGACGGCCTACGAGCCGCCCGCCCCTACGAGCTCCCCTTACCAATTCACTATACTTACTCGGCAGTGGCCAGCTGTTCACGAGGGATTATGACAATTGAGACAGTTTTCCCCAATCATCATTTTTTAGTTCGCCTGGATTTAACTTCGTCATCAAAATAAACAACTTATATATCAAGTTACTCAGGTCTCTCATACTACACGTTAATTTATGCAAAAAAAAAATTCGATAGTTGATGTATTTTATATTT
The DNA here is from genome assembly GCA_928268935.1 of Lasiommata megera. Classification (NCBI taxonomy): domain Eukaryota; kingdom Metazoa; phylum Arthropoda; class Insecta; order Lepidoptera; family Nymphalidae; genus Lasiommata; species Lasiommata megera. The sequence goes on from OV743312.1 coordinate 8,864,812, forward strand.
GGTTTCAATAAACTTTTTGGCAATACTAACTTATAGCTCGTGAAGTGCAGAAATCGCAGTCTAAGCAGTCGTAAGAAGGTCAGCTGTTTTATAACGTGATATTTTTGATATACTTAATGATAATTATCTCTTATATTAAAACAACATTTTTATCATTATATTGAAACAAAAAAAAAAATATTTTATGTCTTAAAAGAGACCTCAATCGCCTAATTCTCTTTTAAAATATTTGATTCTTTTTAGGTTAATTTTATTTTTACACGTTTCGTTGTCTGATGGGAGGCATCGGCCGTGGCTAGTTACCACCCTACTGACAAAGACGTGTCGCAAAGCGATTTACCGTTCCGGCACGATGTCGCGTATAAACCAATTAGGAGTATGTTTACCATACCCCTAACAGGTTAGCCCGCTACCATCTTAGACTGCATCAAGGTCTAACTTGTAGTGGATAAAAAAAACGATTCGTTCTATTCTCAAAAGTTGAATGTTAATATCATTAGATCTTTTATCTTTATTTCTAGAAAGGAGGTTATAAGCACTTCTCATCGTCACTTTTCCGTAGTTACAGATTAAATTTATTATTATTTACTATTGCTCTCGCCGTTTTTCCACGTACTACCATAAAGGAAATGTAATAATGCAAATAAATTAAAGACTAAGCTAAACTGGATTTTATTTTAAACTAGCTCATTACCTAACAATACAAAAGGTTTATATCACATAGACATACTCTGGCTCTTTAAATATTTTATTGTCAAAAATCACAACGAATCGCTGCTCCATTATTAAGTAGCTATAAGAATTGATTGTAAACTTATTTTTTAAATACATGTCACTTTAAAAAATGCTTTAAAATAATCATTATAAACCATGTCATTGTCACAAAATGTTGAACGCATATCAAACAATTTAACCAAAATAAAACTAGCCTCGCCTTTATTTGATTTGAACGACGTGAGATAAACTTGTCGTAATAATGCGTTAGCCGAAATATATTGCTTGTCGAATCGGAAGCGTCCAACACAACCCACTGAACTGAAAACCTAAATCTAGAATTGGCGAATCGGTTGTTGAGCGGAGACGTTTTAATAGGCCAAGGCGACTAATTTACCGCTAAGAGCTCGAGAGCTGCCGTAAACACAAGGTTTTTATGAGCGCCGATATCTCTATGAAAACGTTCCAACATATCCTCTTGTTGACATATTCGTGCGTAATGAATAACAATTTTTTCATAAAATTCAAATTCAAATAATCTTTATTCAAATAGTCCTTTAAAAGGCACTTTTGACGCGTCAATAATTTACATAGTAGTGATTTGATGGTGAGAAATACATTCGTAAACTTAAAACTAAAGGTATGAGGGTTCCAAACGCGTCACAGTCTAAGAAGAAGTCTACAACAAACTTAGCCAAGTAAATTTTTTGTTTGTCATCACCATCTCACATGCCACTTAAAATTATATTAAGAGCTACCTTATTAGAGCAACGTAACATACTAACAAGTTTAGCAAACATAATAAGAATAACTTTATTGACGTAAACCTATTACAGGCTTCTTTGAAGCGTTCATATATAATATATTTTTTGATAGTGATAACTATACTCGCCAACTTAAAACTGAAGCTAAGAGGGTTCCAATCGCTCCCAAGTCTAAGTAGAAGCCCACAACATACTTAGCGGGGGTTTTTTTAATCTCCATCTCATAAAATAAATTATAATAATCTATGAAGGTAAAGCAATAACCCTTGAAGGCAATCTAACATAGTGACCTGGAGAGGTATCGCAAGTTCATACTCCTAATCAATCTCTCATGCCAAGACTTGAAGTCTTTGTTGGTGGTACTAGCCATGGCCATATCCTCCCATCGGACTAGACTACAGAAAAATCGGAAATGATACATTTATAAATTGTCTCAGCCGAGGATCGAATGCGGGACCTCCCGTTTATAACCACAACGCTCAACACTCCAGATAGGCACCTTTGTTATCGTTGTGTATTTCTGTTTAAAATTATTGTTGTGCGTCTAATAATAAGTTTTTACACAGAATCGAAGGCTGCCGTCGATACTGAATATGAACACACAGCGTTATGTCTTTCGAAATAAATACTGTTTTAGCATATTATTAACAGGGGCTTAAAGTAGGACGCTCTTTTTAAATGCCAAAGAAATGTTTAAAAATCAGAAAAAAAATAATTTAAATGGGTCAACATTTAAATCTCGATGATCTACTTTAAGGTATTCAGTATTAAAAAAAATTGGTTAATAACCTTTCAATCAAAGTCCGTTTTAATTCTAACAATTGAAATTGAAGATTTATATTAGAAATAAATTACTAAGTGCGTAGAATAAATCGAACGTCTGCGGGTCAGACTTTCGTAATAGGAGTTTTTACCTTGGAAGGAAACTTAAAAAAAACAGTTGTACCGCCACAAAAACCATAAACAATAGACATCGAGTAAGAAACTGATAAAAATGTTCTAAAACTCAAAACTGAAAGGGTGAAATTATTTATTTATGTATTTAAAAGTAATCTACAGCGTTATAAAAGTAAGAAAGTTATAAAATAAGGCCAAAGAAGATTACACAATATATACAAAATATGTTCATACTTATATAAGGGTAAAAAATTTAAAATGTACCTAAGTTAAATTGACACGGTAAACAACAAATTGACGCGGTAATCAACAACTAAACATTAACAATAATATTTCATATTCAGGATATAATTAGAGAAAATCTTTTTGTTTGTTTTAGCAGTCCTTAAAAATTATGGATAGGTTATTAAAGTATTCGGAAATAAACAGTTAATAATATACAATAAAACCAAATTAATTAATTACACAATTTACAGTTAGACAGTTTTCGAGAACAATCTACGTCTAATATCCAAGATATATTATAGAAACAAAAATCTGTTAATTTGCCGGTAATGGGATTATCTCGCGCAGTAAATCCAGAATAATGCTTTTGTTTTGCGTGGATTTAGTTAAAGTCGGAAAGAGTAAAAATATCTAGGTAAATTTCATGTCCCAGAAAACAAAAATTCCACGCAGACGAACTTGCAAATACCACTCTGTGATAGTAAAGCAAAAAGTTGCGATAGTATACAAGGAAGCTAAAATATTTAATTTGTAAAGTTGCTGCAAATAGCATATTAAATTATCTTACATAGATTATATTACCATAATTTACTTTTAGTTCAAGTGATTACATGTACAATTAAGGGACACATTTATTTAAATGAGGAACATATACCTATATAAATAACAGCTAAAATAGAAACTTTTAAAAATAACATCAGTAGTAAGTATTTAGGTGGACGATTTCTAATCTATACCAATAATAATATTTCATATTATATTATAATAAATTTATATAGGGTAACGTTTTTAAATATATTTTTGGGGTAATCGCCGATACTATTGTTATAATTTAAAAAATTCTTTCATCAATGGAAAGCTAAAATTAGCAGCGAGTTATATATTTTATACCCGTATTCCCATGGAAACGGGAAATTCATGGGTACAGCGAGCTTAAGGATAGCATGGGTTAACAGCTAGTTTGAGATGAATAAACACATGCGCAATTTGTATAATAATCTTTGGTTTTACATAAAATACCTATTAAAAATACTACAATACAACTTTTAAGCAATAGATGTGAAAACTCCAATAAATTTACCAGCTTTTCTAACAAACAGACAACTAAAAAATGTTTCTAATAGAAAAAGCTGCTATAGTATTTTATATTTATTTTAAACTGTCATAAAAAAGAAATAATTCTCAATGAGTATTTTTGTATGCAAGTTTTTCGATTTCTCCGAGATTTCTGGATAGATTTGCGAAGTTTTTATTCGATATTTTGGTTATTTATTCAATACTTTGGTTCTGTACCTATTCTTTGTTACAGCTTCAGTGTAAACAAAGACATCAACATCTTTCGAAAATTTATATTAATGTGAAAGCTACATTATAAAAAAAAAACAGCAGAAAAGAAATATTTGTAAGGAACCATTTTTTTTTAAACCTACAGTAATTGATGTCGTTATCGATTCGATCCGGACTTCAGAATATATAAATAAAATATTATAATATTTTACTTGGACATAGCAAATATACGAGTGTATATAAGTCGGAATTATATGCGAAAGTTACACAACAGAATAGTTAATATGGAAGCTTTGATCAGGTCATAGTTCGGGTTAAGCTCGAACCGGGCAGCATCAGGTCACACTGACGTCATCCGAGTTCATTCAACCGTCACCCCTTCACCCGGCACCCTCGTTCCATATTCATGCTGCAATGATGCTTCACCTATATTGTATCGGAATTAGTTTGATATGGAAATGCGCAAATGCGAAATACTCTTTTATTGAAGCGAAAATTAAATCCAAATGAAACGAGAAAAAATGGCGAATTGCTTAAGTGAGAAAGGTATTTTAAAACCAAATTAGTACTAATCGCTTATAAACATTAACTACACAGCTGGGGCCAGCGATTTTACCCACCTTTTAAACAAACAATTTTACAAATCAAACAAATAGGGTAGTGAGTGGAGGTATACATATATATATATATATATATATATATATATACAGGAGGGTACAGAGGAAAATTAAAATAGAATTTTCACATTCAAAGTCTATCATCCGTCCTCCTATCGACTTGGCTTGTTGAATGCCGAAAGATGCTAAAATGTTCATGAATATTATCGATGAATATTTGTATATTCACCTCGCAAAATTACTCTATCAAAATTCTCTAAGCCTTTAATTAGTATTACGAGTAATATCTGTTATGGAAGTCAATGTTTCAAAGTATTTAAACGGTAATCATCGGTAAATTGTTACATGGGAATCTATTTATGACCGAGTGGATTATAAGAAAAGTGTAACATATTGAAGTATTGAAATTGTTAATTTTAGGTTGTTTGTAAACATGTGAAGCGTAGGAATCATTAACATTTTTTAAATTGATGATTCCCGCGACAATTTGTCGTTGGAAGTTTCAAATAACCATTCATAAAACATAAAACATAAAATATCATATATCAAACATAAACGTGAATATGACGTGCCAATATAATAGAAGCGACGTAACTTTTACTCGATTACCACATTTAATGTGAGTTCTATGCAACGCGAGGTGATCTGGTGACTGTCAATTAACTCGCTTAGAGCAGCAGGGCCTGAGGTGTTTGACCCCAGCGTGGAAAGTGGACCATAATGACACACCACTTTCATTTTCGCGCAACTCTCACCAACGCGAGTTGAGATCGAAAGTGTACCACTTTGTTGCTGCGTGTGCGCACGCCCCACCTCGCCCTCCTCGATCCAACTTTCTTGCGTTGTACGCTTTCTTCTGATGCGAGTGCTGTGCTGAAACTTGTGCAATTCGCTTTCTAATTGCATTGTAAATGCAGTCTGTCTGACGCTTATTGGTCGTCATCTACTCTACTTTCATAAAAGATATTGCCAAACAGGGACGCTTGGTCCAAGGTCCCAACGTTCTTGTTTTCAATTTTAGAATTTGTAAACAAAGTAGGTAACTATTTGTTTTGAAATATTTTCAGGTTGCATTGAAATAGATTTAAAATAAAACTAAAATATATTTAAGTAATTTAAAACGATTCTTCATCTCGCTCCATCGTAACAGTTTTCATAATTTAACACTTGACCCAAAAGTTTTGAACTCCAAACGTGTTAGGCAAAATCAGCAATATTTGACAATATGAAATCGTTATAAATTTTATAAATAAATTAATAATCTATATTTAATAAAAATGTACGCTTTCTAAGCAAGTACGCTAGCCTATTTTAATTATCTTTCACAATAAATCCCAGCTTAATCGTATACCTGATACACAAAAATTTAAAACGATTACAGATTTTTTCATACAGTTTTTTATGAGTAAATATATCATAGACCCTAATAGAAAACCCAAAATCCCTAAGACGAGACGCGGGCTGTTTTATATTGTTGCATAGCAAAGAGCATATCACAGAAGTAGGTGGAAAATGGAAGCGATGACAGCCTAGTGGTTAGGGCGTCAGCCTCCTAATCATAGGTCGGCGGTTCGAATCCGGGCACGCACCTCTAACTTTTCGGAGTTGATCATGATGATGATGATGAATCAAAATGCGTTAAAAATTGGTCAAAGACATGTAAAATATGCGTATATCGTTTTTAAAATGGAAATGTTAGATTGATTGTTGTATTATATGTTAACGGAGTTAGTGAACATACAGAATCAGGGATTCCTTAAGAGCTCCTGGAGCTGAAAAGGGTTTACACAAACAAAATATAGTTTAACGACTTGAATTCCTAAAATAGCGATCATTTTGAAGTAGGTTAAACTATAAGTAGCCCAAAGTGACTCAGAAGCTGTGTTGTAACAGTTAGTAACCCAGATTTTCTGTTGTGATGTTTATAATTTAGTATTATCTTGTTGTTTGAACTGCTCATCTGCTATCTTGAATAGTTTTCACACCTTGAAAATGATGACAGAGCGGTGGACGTCACTACGTACACATAATAGCCATGTCTAGGAATAAGGCGAAATCTCTCTTGCCTCATTACTGAAAACATCCAGTGAATAAGCAAATTAGTGATATACAATAAACAGCAAGTATAATTTGCTATATTCCGCCGACGACCGGGAGATTTGTATAATATTACACCACACAAAATCTTCCACTAGAACCTCTACGCACGTTTCGACCCGACACTGGATCATCCTCAGGAGATGTTGACTTCACAAGCGAGAAAAGTAAAGAAATATAGCAAATTATACTTGCTGTTTATTGTTTATCATGGACTTCCGCAAAGTAACGCCTGCTTCTATTCATTAATTAGTGATGTATCGATTCACTAACAATACCAACGGCAAAATATTATTTATGTTTTCTAACCAATGCAATGAAAAACGTCATACATATTTTTTATATTTGTAGCCCCTAAATGTACCCGTATCTAGTTAGGGTACAATTTTGATACAGTTGTTTCTGATGTATATATATATTCTGTTAATCTTCTCTGTGGTGTAAAATAAAATTGTTTTTATATACTCATTTGCTTTATTAATTCGAGGTTTTTTCAGCTTGCTTTCGCCTCCACTCTTTTTAGCAGGAAAAATATAACACGCCCTATCGTTATAAGTAACAAAAACTTTTCACCCCCTAATCCAAAGGATCTAACGCTCACTATACGAGATGGCATAGCGGCTTTTGGCATAAAAGTCGGTTGTAGAGCAAGGAAAAAACATAATTTCAAGTACGTAGGTAATTCAAAAATTATGAGTAATTTCCTGTAACATGACACAACAGGAAAACTGAGGTAATTTAATACGATACAGAATACTCATTAATAGTTGACTGAAAGCAAGGAACACCATGAGTTACTACTGTATTCAATGTAAATTAAGTATGCTTTTTTTGGTACCAACCACTTCCATACATATAATATGCATTGCATATTGTGTCAAAGGAAATGAGGTGATAAACAGTAGGTAGGTACAAGTTGCGGAATAAATATCTTACCCCAGTTCAGATATATACATATATGTATATATTTTAATACACCACAAGTTAGCCCTTGACTGCATCTCACCTGATGGTAAGTAATGATACAGTCTAAGATGGTAGCGTGCTAACCTGTAAGGGGTATGGGTAAACCCATACTCCCAATTGGTTTCTACACGACATCGTGATAGAACGCTAAGTCGCTTGGCGACACGTCTTTGTCGGTAGGGTGGTAACTAGCCACGGCCGAAGCCTCCCACCAGACCAGACTCGAGCCGGGAATCGAACCTAGGCCCTCCAACTTTAAAATACAACAGCGCACGCGCTACGCCACGGATGTCGACGAAAAGCCACTTTATATGCCTTTTAATCAGTAATTGAAGATAGAGAAAGCTTAATTTGAAGAAAAATGGCAGTTATATAAACCGTTACCTCAATATCATTGCTAACATCACCTCTACAGACGCGCAAGAGTATTGACTGAAGGCTTTGCCAATATCGTATCTATCTATCATCATCATCATCATGGTCAAACCAATCTCGGCTCACTACAGAGCACGGGTCTCCTCTCAATATGAGAAGGGTTTGGCCATAATCCACCACGCTGGCCATTGGTAGACTTCACACGCCTTTGAGAACGTTATGGAGAACCCTCAGGCATGCAGGTTTTCTTCGCGATGTTTTCCTTCACCGTTGAAGCAAGTCATATTTTAATTGCTTAAAAACGCAAATAACTCCGAAAAGTTACTAGGCCATCACAGCTTCTAAAATATCTTACCCCAGTTCAAATATATATGCCATATAATTAGTAGAGTAAGAGGGCTGAAGGCTCTGCCAATATCGTATCTATTGATCATTCCTTTCATATACTGTAAACTTTCTTTGCATAACTTCTTTTTTTTCTCTTTATATAGCTTGACACACATAAGCTAATGTCAAGTTTATAGCAATGGCGTATTGAAGTTAGAGGAAAAGGGTGGGAAACTTCGCACTGGGCGGACGCTGTTCCCCCAAACCTTTCCCAAATTAATACCTTTTAACCATTAAAAAAACTAGCCACTACACAAACGAAACCAAAACTGCCAATGTCAGGTTGCCCGGCAGAGATCGCTATCTACTAAGCGATAAGGCCGCCTTTTGTATCCTGTTTCTTCATGTTATTCTTATTATTTCTATTTATATGTGGTGTACAAATAAAGAATAAATAAAATGTCCACAACACAACTAAACCTAAACCTTTTAAAAATTAGCCAACAAACATTAATTCTGGAAAAGCGTGAAAAAACCGCGCCCGCCGAATACGAAGTCTCACATAACTTCTTAGTCCTATGTTTTTTATAAATAATAGATATAAAAATGTTGTGTTTTCAAATTGGCATAATATGACTCGAAAACGAATTCGTACATATATAATTAGCAACCTGGAAACGGACAAAGGAAACTTTTAACCCGAAATAACATCAGTTGTCAAATCGGCACGATGAAATAATATAAACTCCGTAAGCAACGTTTCTAAAATAATCTGCTAGTGTATTTTCCGAACATATTTAGGGCAAGTTTTGCTTACGAGCTATTTCGGACGAGTTCACTGTGAAACTCAAGCTGGTACTCACAGTTCAGCTCGTAAATAACGGTTCTTTGTTTAACATTCAGGGTCGAACGGGCAGTTTACCGTGTCCATCGTAAAACTTTATTGACTTGGACAGGTTTTGATTTACGTAACGTATGACGAATGCGAGTCCAACAATCTTATTGATAAGCCCGATTGATTTTACTGTTATTAGGCGTAAGCCGATGTTTACTTCGGTATATAATTGTTTGCTTTTATGCTGCCTTAGTATACCAAAAAGGCTTAACTTTATAATTTGCTTAACTTTTAAATTTTTTCACAGCTGTTTTATTTCGAGACTATCCATTGGCCATACATGTGATAAAATTACATTACAGATCTAAAAAAAAGTCTAAAAACATTCGAATATAGAATAGCCACAGAATAAAATCTCGAAAAGAACTGTGAATGTATATTATAATCTATTTAAGCTGGAAAAAAGTCGGTATTCGGCAGGCGCGGTTTATTCGGTCTTTTCTTGAATTTATGAAAGTTTGGGGGAGCCGCGTCCGCCAAGTGTGAAGTTTCCCGCCCATTTTTCCAATCTTCAATTTTCCATTGCTATACTAACTTGACATTAGCTAATCTGTGTAAAGCCAATAAAAAAGAAAAAAAAAACTAGTGCGTACTAAACGGACTTTTAAGTTAAGTTTAACTTTTAATAATTTCTGACTTACTATAACTTTATTTTTGGTGGCAACCCTGCGAAAAATGTACTGCATTGTTTTTAAATTTTGACTTTCACGAATAAATAATAATAATGTAACCTTTACTTAGCCTTTACCTACATTATAATATTTTCATTCACATTTTTTAGATCAGAAACCCTGCACCCAATATTATTTTCTTAATAGTAAACAATAGTAAATGTTATTTATTTTATGCTAATAATAGACAATGTTTACATGAAAAAGTATAATAATTTCGCAATTTGTGTCTATTTAAAGTAATTTGGAACATTTGTTTGAAACCTGACATTCTTCGCATACATTCGTTTACAGTTCAAAAATAAATAAATATGTTCATAATGTTCTTAAAGGATGGGTTGGCGCTTCTTCAAAGAAGCCTATGTCCAGCAGTGGATTAATATTGGCTGATGATGTTGATGATGATGATCTTAATATTGGTCACAACTACAATCCTAGAGTACTAGCATAAATGTTATAATATTACAAAAACTTATGCCATGGTTCATTAATAAGCAAGGTACCCAAAACGGCACTATATCCTCTATGTATGACTAGACACTAGGCTAAATAAGGACTATCGAGTTATATAGCTATGGAGTCACTTGACGCGTGTAAGAATATTTTGGTACACAATTGTTATTTCAAGTACGAATTATTCATACATTTATTTCACTAAGCATCAAGAATTTATATAACGCTGATAGAAAAAAAAAACGATTCTAATACACCAAATCACATATCTTACTACGAATAGCAGAACGGCGAATAGAAAAGTTAGGCTGATTTTCCACAAGAGATGTGCTACTTTGTTAAGATATCTTAAACTATATGTACACATTTGATTAATCGGAAATTAAATTTGTGTCAAACCCATTCATTTAATAGCATATGTTTGCTTGAATTTCATAGCTGTACTGAACTTATCTCCAGTTTAGTTTAAAGGTCTTACTTCGGGAAGTACAGCACAATAGATAAAACGACGCGATGCAAGCTCGTCACCGTATCTTTGTCGCACAGGTATCTCACGCAAAGTGCATCGTCATACCAGATCTTCATCCGGTCCGCTAACCTGATTATCTTTGCTGGAAATAGACAGATAATTTCTAAGCTTAGCTTTGAATTCCCTAAAAAATAACCTACATTACAAAGCTCTAGTGCAAAGGCAGCCATAAGCGGGCGAAATGGATGTAAATAAGCCGAGTACCTCCACCCTTCGAGAATGATTGTCAGATAATGGTAACCGTGTTGCTAGACGGGATCTAGGTTTCGAGTACATAATTCTGTAGCTATGCATTTATGTATATAGCCGTATAAGTGTGTCAAAATGTATTGAGGGCATCGAAGGCGGTGCGTAAACGATTTTTTGCCTCCTAACTCAATGTGAATGTTATTTTGACACGTGGTTCAGATAAACTTTTTAGTTCCCGATGTTTCATCAAATGTTTCAAGCAGTGCTTCATTAAGTTTGATATTCTCGTCTACACTAATATATTATATAATAAATAAATATGTATTCTAAATTCATTCTAATCTTGGTATATATATATCTTGGGAATAAAAGATTAAATTCCGTATTAATTACTCGACCAGGCAAAAGGACTAATTATAATTAAAATTTTATGATATATCAATTGATATATTATATAATTACTGTTAAATAAACCGTAAACAAAGATTTTTTTTTAAATTTTTACACTACTTCATAAACCAACGTAAAAATACTGTTAAAGAACAAAAAAGTCGAGACACACATAAAAACTGTGTAGTTAGTGCTAATTGTAACCCTTTCTAACTGTGAAGGAGGTTACAATACGTCTCATACAAATTCCATAGTAAAGCAATAGTGAAGCTATGTTGTTAGCTTCAAAGCTTTATATGGGATAAACACTTAAAAATGTACTAGAATAATCCATTCAAGAGGTGATTGCAAAACTATATCTAGATAGATAGCACTATCATATTTTACAGCAGGAAAATTGTATAATGAATTACTTGTATAATAACTTTCACTCTTGTCTATGTGAGAGTGAAAGTGGCAATGTGTGTGAAAAAATGGCAATGGACTTACTGTGGCTAGGTATATTTTATAGTTAGGTTTTTTAGTTAGGAAGCACCTCAGAGCAAGTACTTTTGTATGTTTTATAGTTATATGTTATCGCATAATGTAGCAGTACACATAACAAGTAAATATTTACTGTCAACATTCTAGATCTTACCAAAGTGCTTGTTTTACGGATAACAAAAATTCAAAATTTTACAGACATCTATGAAACATTCATTTTATATAATATATGTATTTTTCATAATTTAATTCGTGAAGGGTTTTTACAGCTAAAAATAAAGTTATTAGTTAGTTAGTATGGTATTTTTATCGGTAGGTTTCTATATGTAGATATGTGTCTGATATACTCGTATATATCCCCTAGATGTAGATTATGAAATGTAACAGGCCTGCCCCGGTCAGCGCAGCCTTGAGTTCTTGATGAAATTGGCAATATCCTGGACTGCGAGAAGCCCGGCTGGCGAAACCTTGCGACGCGCAAAAGTCGGTCATCGAACTCCCCAAGGGCAGGCCGCTGCCGCTTTCTTTGTTTAAGCTGTCGCAACACACAGGCTCACAATTTAACCTCGGCTCGCTTTATCAAGCGTTCACCCATCTAAGTCACAGCCGCTGTAAATATTATAATCTCTCATATCGACCTACTACTTTTTAGGGTTCCGTACCCGAAAGGTGCGAGCAGGACCCTATTACTCCGTGGGATTCCCTCCCCCTCTCCTTCCATCTGTCAATCGGTTGTATCCTACGATATCTATTTGGTAGTAATTGGTAGACAATTGGAATTTTCACACAATGTGTTAGTATTACCGCTATGAAACCAATAATGAGAAATAGCTGGTTAGTTTTTCTATTGCTTTAAACTATAATATTAATCACAGTCTTTTTAGAAATATTTGTAGAACTCGTGAGAAAAAATGGACCTATCATGTCTGACAGACAGAACGATATCAAGTATTATTGTTATTTTTTTTTTGAGGGTTGTTTTTTACGGTACCGAAAGATTAAGACAAGCGGACACCACAGACGACAGTGTAGGGGATTTCCGGTGCATACTAAGCTAATATCCAGCTTGAACTAAACTATAAAACAAAATTGGAATCTTCGCAGAATATGTTAGTATTACCGCTATGAAACCAATAATGATATCGAAATAAAGTTCATTAAGTTAAAGAAGTCTCCATGAAATAAACGTGATGAATATTATTAATTGTTAGGCGTAAAAACTTTAATGCCATTTAGTATTTTATTTTTGGTAAGGAACCCTTTGTGTGCGAGCCTAACTCTCACTTAACTGGTTTTTAATAACTCGATGTTCTAGAACCATCCAATGGCGGTTAGTTAATCTAAATATCATTACCGTTACCTACTTTTGATTTGGAATGCCTTTTTATGCGGTTATATGAAATATTTCATAGTTTTGTCTGGTGGGAGGCTTTGGCCGTGGCTCGTAACCACCCTACCGGCAAAGACGTGTCGCCAAGCGATTAAGCGTTCCGGCACGATGTCGCGTAGAAACCAATTAGGAGAGTAGCCCGTTTCCATCCCAGACTGCATCATCACTTACCACCAGGTGATATAGCCGTCAAGGGCTAACTTGTAGTGTGTAAAAAAAAAATCATGTCATTACTCCACAGGGTATGTGCTATGTTTTATTCCTCCTACGTTCCTTCGTATCAAATTTAAATACAATGCGTGTAAGGAACCCTTCGCGTGCGAGTCTAACTCTCAACTGATTTTTTACAACTCGATATTCTAGAACCATCCAATCGCGGTTAGTTTATCTTAATATCATTACCATAGCCTACTACAACCTAATACTATACTTTACTATTGTTTTGGAATGCCTTTTTATGCTGTGATGTGAAATATGGTAATGTAATTACTCCACAGGGTATATATCTTTTATTCCTCCAATGTTTCTTCTTATCAAATTTAAATATAAATGGTATCAGTGAGAAGAGTATAGGAAGACCAAAGAAGAGATGGATGGATAATATAGAAGAGTATATACGAGTAAAAGGTGTGGGTAGTGAAGTTACGGTTAACAGAAGTGAGTGGAAGAAGAACCATGTGCTGACACCGCATAGCGTAGGATAAGGACAAGAAAAAGAAGAAGAATATAAAATTGTTAGTTAGTTTTTCTATTGCTTTAAACTAGAATCTTAATTTTTCTCTTTATTTCTCAGAAATTCTACACGTCTGACGGATAGAACGATATCGAAGAATTATTTTGAGGGTTCCTTTTTACGGTAATGAAAGATTAAGACAAGCGGACACCACGGACAGCAGTGCGGGAGATTTCCGGTGCATACTAAGCTAATATCCGGCTTGGATTAAACTATAAAACAAAATTGCCGAGATCCTACACGACATAGTTCTACGCGTCCGCTTAACAATACAAAATTGCCGAAATTCAGGCACGTGTTTGACACCGATCTTGTTCATAGATTCTATAGTTACAAAAATAAACCTTATTACACAATCTAGTGAGGAAGGGAACTATTTAAAGTTAGATAGAGTATAAAAAAACATAACTATTTGATTGTGCAAGCGCAAAAGTATTGTATTACAATAATTCTCAACGTTAAAACAATGAAGTTAGTAATCTAAAACTTCGTAACTTTCAATAAAAGAAGAAGCCCTCAATTCCAAACGTAAATCAAGCAAGCCGTAATGCGAGTAGGTAACAAAAACGTCTTAAATACGTAAACATTACATAAGCTTCACTTATTACGTGTGTAAGTACGATATATTTACGTAAGATGAGTCTATTCAATCACTACTTATACTGTCTGACGATTATATAAAGTGCTACACGTATCGCACTATTATTTCTCTAACAATAACATGTCATAGTTTTTACCCCACTACTGGTTAAGTTAAATTTAGGAGTAGGTTAATAGTCTATCTCTATAAGGTAAACTGTTCTGTTTTAATTACCTACTAAAAGTCTTATATATGGAATTTCGACAATTAATGAGGTGCCATTGGATTTATTTATTACTCATCTCTCCTTGAAATTTTAATCGATTTTTATAGTTCTTTTTACATTAAAATTTTTAAGTTTCATATAAATAATTATTTAAAAAATAATTGTCGTGGTTTTTTTTTTTGTATATTTAGAAAATAGTATGGAAATGATTGATAGATATTTATATATATTATCGGGTTTGTTTTTTTATATAATAATAATATTAATTTGTAAATTTCAGTACAGCACAATACAGTGGAATCCTGACACATTAACTAGGAAAACCCGTATCGTAGGGGCCAGTGCCTTCCCAAATATTGAATGATAATAAGACTTAATATCTAGTGCACTTTAATAAGTGTTGAGTTTACCGAATATTAATTATTACATTAGAGCTTTTTCTTGCTTAAAAGTTATAGTTAAGTTTAACAATTATATCTTATATATATTTAACTACGGTAACCAACTTACATACGGTTAACATTTTGCTTGATGACATCAGCTTTTAAACCTTCACAGTTCCCAACATAAAACGAACAAGCAATCTCTTAGTTTACAAGTAAACATTATATAATTCCGGCCTATGTTATGTCATTCATAGGAATTATCCAATTTTTGTCTTCCTTTACTATGGGACGATTTAACTAGAACTTATAAATAAAAGAAAATTAGAATTCGGTATATCAAGAGAGAAATAACAATTTATAGTTGCTGGCAAAGTATTTTTAAATTTAATAATCATACGCAAGTCATGTGTTGGTCAACCCCTTACTATGTGGACAGACGACTTCATTGAGTCACAGGAATGCACTGGGTCCACAAGCAGACCAAGACTCCAAGTCCAATCTAATTTGTTCTACATCTGTCTTATCTTGCCGGAGTGTACCAGGCAATCAGGATGCAGGGAGAAGTGCCGAAAGCTAATGTGTAAGGCCACTATTTCCGATATTATCTTAATATTATTATAAACATGATGACGCAGTACGTCCAAGGTTGTAAGGAAGATGATAATATGTAAATTTTTGTCTTTTTGCTCTTATCTCTTTGTGGAGTCGGCATATATTATGTACATATTCTATTGAAACTTAAAGACATGTTGTTTTGGTTTTGTTCATATTTTTACGACTATCGGAATAACAAACTACAAACATATAATTTTTAGTCACCGACTTTAAAGTATACATATAAATAAACCTACAATCATTTTCAAAATCCATTATTGACCAGTCACATTTGTTAACCTCGTTACAGTTACAAAACTATGTAAATAAGGGTAACATTTTCAATCGTAAGATAATGTATGTATAACTCAAATTCACAACTTACTAAATATAATATAAATAATGTCTGCTAAATCGCCCTTAATTATAGTATCTCAAAAAATTATATATTTATTTATAAGCCCAATATTTCCGGAACAAATAACATTGAAGTTGACAGGTCTTTCACCTCGTTGAAAACACCTTATCAATAAAATAAAAAATAAAAAGTATATATTTGTCAGGAGGAAAATGATCTCTATTTTAAAGGCAATGCGTTTACATATTTGCAGCGGCACTGTTTCGCAGTTATCGTAATAGGCCCCATGGCCAAGTTGCAAAAAGCCAGCGCGTGCGCAAGTTGCCGACGCGTTTTGCCGCCATTGGAGGCGCGGGAGGGCGCGGGGACGAGGAGGGCCACTTTCACCTGGCGAGGCTGCGCGGCCGTCGACCCCGGGTGCCCTACTCCCCTGACCCACTATGAACTAACCGAAACACTACACTTTCGTTTCTGAGTTCGTCATTAGGTACGAGGATGCGTCTTACGTCGACTGCGAACGGTTTCACCATCCTTGCGAGAGCTATATTCTCATCTTGCTTAGAGACTCGCCGGTGGTGGGAGTGTCTCGGAGATAGCAGCCAAGTGGCAAGTAGAGAGTTGCCGGAGCGTCGTCGGCTCTTGCGTAACACTTGTTATTTGCGAGAGTGAAAGTGGTGAGCCACTGTCTCCATACTAATGAACGCGAATCGGGTACGACGCACTTGCACCTCCGGAATCCGCACCACTGGGTTAGCATCATAAAACCGCTTTCTGGCAGATGTTACGTAAAATATAGCGTTGGAGACTTTTATTTATATATTTATATATAAATATGTATTAATGTTTAAAGCTAGACAATATTAGAGAAGGCAATGTTAGTTACGGATTCTATAAACTAATGTAAGGAGAAGAATACTACAACCGATCGTCTTTCAGTCAGTTGAAACAGTATGAACCATAATTCTAGGCTATTCTGCAGTTCGTATTTTTGTTAACACATACAATACAAAAAACGTGTTCTTTGCTGTTTTTTTGTATAATAGTATGAAGTGGTTTACAATGCACTTTGGTACGACACCCAGCGTGTGTGAGTTCAACTCACACGTAATCGGTTTTTACTATTTTTGTCCACTTTAACTTCTTAATCCTAAATATGTGAATGATTATTACAATACAGTTAATTTATAGACAAATATCTGTGCGATAAACATGCAAAATTAGCCTCGAACAATCATACAGTGAGAAAATGATTTTTTATTGCCATATCGTTTATAATTATACTAACTATATATAATTATACTTACTATATCTTCCCGATTAAGCAAGGGATTACATATGAGACCTTAATCGACGGTGGAGACAGTAGTGTTACCACATTCATTTAAAATTGCAGGACAGAAACGGAATAAGTGTGTTTGTTTTATGTGTTATTTTAATTGTAAATCTAAATACAGTTAGATGAAATTAGTCACTTGTGTATATAATGTTTGCGTGTGTATTGAAATTTATAATAAATGACTATAACACACTTCCAATGATAAAATTGATCCATTAACTCAAAAATGGCTACAAGCAAAGAATTTTTATACATTTCATAAATTTTGCCAACAAAATGGCATTTGTTACACGTGTCGTGATACGGTACGTGTAACATGTGTATTATTTCTGCCATTCTAGTTTTTTTTTTGTTTTCAATGTATGGTGATACATTTTTCACGCCGTATACAGGCAATACATTGTATCTTATCTATTTTTAAATATGTAGTAAGTGACTTACGTGCAATATGCAACTAAAGATAACTAAAGAATGCTAAGAATTTTCAGGTAATATTTATGGTTTATTGATTAACAAAATTTTTGTTCACAACTACATATTTCAACATTTTGGCCTCCCACGCTTAAACGAGCTAGAAGTAGTTAGTTTATAGCACCGTAGCCTTTAGAACTACAAAATACCTGCATCTTTAATTGTACTACAAAGTATTTATGCACTACATATCATTTAGTCAATAATTATCGGCATGGATAAAAACAGTAATTGATTTAACTAAGAGAATTATTGCAAGTACAAATTTAATTATGACTAATATTATAATATACAAAATATAATATTCCTTCTTGATAAAAAACCTTCTAGAGGTGAGTGTTATTAAAATCGGTGCAGTAGTTTCAGAAGTTCTGATCGATTAAAATCAAGAAACATATCTTTCATCTTTTAATATTAATGTAGATAAATTAATTTCCTTTAACCAATGTGTGCTTTTGCGTGTCAATCAGTCAAAAATCAATGTTTTTTTCATTCATTCAAATTTCAAAAAGGGAATTCATAATACATAAGTTTTAACCCGTGCCATTACCTCGCGTCAGTTTCAATATGCTAAAGTTATAAATCTTTTTTAGACTTCGCGCGAACCAAGTTAATTGGAATGAAATAAATCATGAGGGGCTGCGCGAATATAGTTATTAGGATTTCAAATCATAGTCTTCCTTTTATTTATTGGCGTTTTATTCGCGCGTTTTATCTTCCAACTATAAGCGAACTTTGCCAAAAAACGTCTTACGATGATCACTAACAATTTATTAACGCACCCCTGTTGCAAAGGCCTCTCGACTAGGAAAGAAGGTTTGCGAATAGAAATAGCATATACCCACCATGCTACTCTAATGCAGATTGACGGGTTAACTATTATTATCTCATCTTATTGGTAATAACTGGGTCTGATTGACTAAAGTACTGTACAAGTCACGAGGCTGTTCACTGCCACTTTTCTAACTATGGGCTGGTATTGAAAAATATTAACAGAATACCGCAAATTTCTTAGTCGAGGAATCAAACCTAGGACTCGTGGTGCGCAATTGACCTTACCAGCCATATGACTAACGAGGTATATAGCTAGGTTACTGGGTTCAGCCGGCAACGCATTAGTGGCTCCTCTAGCGGTACAAATGTTCATGGGCAGCGTTAACACCTAAGCATTACCCGTCTACTAGATATAACTCAATGTATTTTTTTATATTTATTTTTATTATTTTTGTACCAAATTTGTTATATCAATAACTTACAAAAGAATTATACAAAGGAAAGCTTATCCCTATAAGAGATCTCTTCCAGCTACCCTTAGATGTGAGTAAGATGAATGTATAAAGTGGAATAGGTCAAACAAGGTATGTTTAAACTACATACAAATAACACATATTTATATATATGATATTATATATATATATATATGTGTGTATATGAACAAAAAGAAAAATAATGTAAACGATGGTAACCCTAGCAATTGCAACCTGTGCATTGTGCAAGCCAATTTGAATTCCGCGCCAACACTTCGATCTGCGATTTCCGTTGGCATTCGGGCGCATTCGGCGCTCGCTGTTTGCGGCCTGTAGCTCCACACTCCACAGAGCGGCTCGCGAGCCGCGGCCTCGAGAGCGGGGCAACGAACGCTGACTAGGCCGATCGTATTACAAAGTCCGACTCGGCCGCGGCCGCTCCCTGCCACTCTGCTTTTGAGATCCTAGGCTTACCTCTTACTATACCTAAAGGCTACCTGTAACTCATTACATCAAGGTGAAATAAGCCCATTTCAAATGGCAACACGATGCCAATCATTTCAGCTTTAAATTGCAGAAACGTTTGGCTGGGATTTTCAACGGGGAAATATTATTTTTATCGTACAACATTTTTATGTTTTCTGTAGAAAATGTAAATAACATTCATAATAAGACAAAATAAGTTATTCCATATTGCGAGAAAAAAAATGTGTAAGACCCATAAACAAAGAATCCAGAGCGGTGATAGCCTAATGGTTAGGGCGTCAGCCTTCTAATCAGAGGTCGGCGGTTCGAATCTGGGCACGCACCTCTAACTTTTCGGAGTTATGTGCGTTTAAAAAAAATTAAAATATCACTTGCTTCAACGGTGAAGGAAAACATAGTGAGGAAACCTGCACGGACTGGACTATGGCCAAACCCTTCTCATATTGAGAGGAGACCCGTGCTCTGTAGTGAGCCGGTAATGGGTTGTTCATGATGAATCATGTTTCCAGATAGTCATTTCACTTATCGATAACCTAAAACCAGCCTATAGCAACTATTCTAGTAAAAACCTTGTTTCGAATAATTTCGAATTAAGGTTAATAGAAATTGTCTGAATTGGCATGACTACGGAAATTTACTTTACGCCATACGCATAATGTAGGTTTGTTAACAATTACTTGTATTGGTCGTAATCGTTCTACTCATATGTACTCGTATGTACTGCGTTTTATCAGTGGCAACTGGACCTGTTTTTGTGATAAACGCGATTAAATCGCATTACTGACCTCGCAATTTGGCTTAGGGCTAAAAAATATCAGATTACCAATTGGTGCAAAAATTGCTTGTGTGCAATAAAAGGCAACACGCACTCATAGTTGAGGAAAATGGGTGAAGCATACTGTTAAATCTGAACGATAAAATGTATAAGTCTGACGTATTAATCCAGTTATCTAATGGTAACGAGTTTTATGTATATTGCGCTTAACGAGATAATAAAACAGTTTATTGTAAAACGATTTTATTATGAACCTAACCTAGAGGCAGTCTGAAGCTTTGTTGAGATTATAAACGAAATCCGTTTTGTTGGGGGACATTTCCGTGAAACGGTGTTAAATCGAGTTACTAGCAATGGAACACTAAGCATTAAATAGTCGGGTTGTAAAATTCGCCAGCATTAGAATGCGAATTTGCGCGCGGCTCACGTTTGCAAGATAAGTCAGTCAGGGTCGCTCGGTGCCGACGGCCGGCCATGCCCCCGGCTTGCGACACCTCCCCCTCACCGCCCCGCACCGCTCGCACCCGCGCTTTAGCCTCTAGCAAACTTCAGTTAACCATAGAGAAAATAATAACACCCACGTTCCTTATAAAAAATATCTGTATTCATAGCCTACCACAATTTCGACACAGGTTACGATTCACCAAATTAATTAGACTATTCTACTTCTAGCATTACGCTATTGTCTGCTTTAAGAACAATTTATGATAGAAACTACGTATGCCAATAACTTATCTAGGTTCGTTAATCTGACCCATAAAAAAAATTGTATTTGAAATTTGATTTTGTTTTTTGGGATACCGAAATACTCTCAGATTTTAATCTAATAATGGGAGGCACTGACAAGAAAATTATGTTTAAGTTATTGAGCGTTTAACTTATATTAAACTTTAATCATATATATTTCATTATTCTATTCAATCATACAGTTTTTAGATTGGTAAAATAATGTTTTATAATTTTAAGTCTCAGTTTTGGCACAAGCAATATGGCCGCCCTGTTTAATCATACCAAATGGGTAAGCTTCTTAAAAATGACTAGTTAAAGTGATTCATAATAATTATGTTATTGAAACATTATTAAACATGCTTTATTAAATTACCTATAGTTACCATTGGTAATGTCTATTATTTTTTACGGAATAGTATAAAAATAAACTGCTTTCCTATTAATAAGATAAAAACAAACCAAAATTGGTAATTTTATTGGTAGGTTTAGATTTCCACCGTAACTAGCCATTGAAGAACAATTGGCTTTAAATGTATAAGTTGATCAACGACCACAACTCCGATAGCTTTTATCCCTCTCTTTGCGTTTTCTCTTTTATTTTATAGTTTTATAATTATATTTTTATTCAAGTTGTTTGATTTTATTTATTATTTTTAATTTTAACTGTTTGTACCCTGTAGTGCATGCTACGATCGCATCACGATGGCAATGTTTTATATTTTGTATACATAAAATATTTTTTGTATCACAGGTAAGACTTAGGAAATTTTTGTCAGTTTCGCGAACTAATAATTTTTTTATTATTTTTATTACTACAACAAATTTTCTTAACTATATTATTTTTTTTTTGTTTTAGGTTTTTTATCCACTACAAGTTAGCCCTTGACGGCAATCTCACCTGATGGTAAGAGATGATACAGTCTAAGATGGTAGCGGGCTAACCTGTTAGGGGTATGGTAAACCCACATTCCTAATTGGTTTCTACGCGACACGTCTTTGTCGGTAGGATAGTAACTAGCCACGGCCGAAGCCTCCCACCAGACCAGACTCGAGCCAGGAATCGAACCCAGGACCTCCAACTTTGAAATGCAACA
The DNA here is from genome assembly GCA_928268935.1 of Lasiommata megera. Taxonomy (NCBI): domain Eukaryota; kingdom Metazoa; phylum Arthropoda; class Insecta; order Lepidoptera; family Nymphalidae; genus Lasiommata; species Lasiommata megera. The sequence goes on from OV743312.1 coordinate 8,887,096, forward strand.
GCGCACGCGCTGCGCCACGGAGGTCGTCGGATGTGCAATAAAGATTTTATCTATCTATCTAATAACTCGACCGAACCATGAAATCCATGTAATTGCGTGCGCATCTAGTGTATTACACTAAAGCAGCTGTCGCCATCCCCCGGAGGGATTTGGGATTTGGGATAACCCCCCTGTTATACCAAACGTCGCCTAAGCCGAGGTTCGGCCTCACAGGAGGCGCCCTTAGGCAGACGTTCCCTTAGTTTCTTCGAGCGAGAGAAAATTTCTTCTGGCAGAGCTTCTTTCCGAAGCTCGCCAAACAGCCCGGTTACGCTGTCGCAACCAATAGGTTTAGCACAGCTAATAGTCAGTCCGAAAAAAAAACTCGTTTTCAATGCGGCTTCGTTTAGCTTTATTTCACTTTTGCATTGCGTCGCAGCGGCTCTTGCGACAGTCTGCGATCAACACACCAGTGCTATATCGGTTAAGAGGGTGGTGGCGGGCGAGGGAGCGACCTACTTGCGGTGCGACGAACTTGATATATTTAGCCAGGCTCCCAGTTGGGTGCATCCAACTTACTGCCGCTGCGTTCGTTATCACGCATCTAACTGAATCTCAGAATCTGCTCAACCTCATTTCCTTTCACGTGTCTAACGATATTCCAAATGCCACGTGATCCTATTTATACCCGTCACACATCTGGGTGATTAATTCAACAAACACTTTTGAAAAACATAGTATTTGTAGGCAAGCGTTTAAAATTTTACTCGAGTCGTTTTTCAAGTAGGTTTGCTTCTAGAAAAATCGATCATTGGTATAAAAATTATTTGACTAATCAGTAAAAGTTTTGTGTAGTGTTAAAGCTGTGATAGCAGTGGTTAGGACGTCCGCCTCCCAATCAGATGTCGGGGGTTCGATAACGGCCACGCACCTGTAACTTTCGGTGTTATGTGCGTTTTTAAGCAATTAAAATATCAATTGCAATGGGGCATCTTCATGAGATCATAAGATGATGATGAATCAGTTAATTATCGATTTAACAGTACATACATGTACATAGTATGTTATGGTAGCGTATGTTTTGGTAGCGTAGACAAATAAAAGAATATGAGGATTGTTTTTGTCATACTTTTAGTGTTAAAAATGCAATATTTTAAAATAAAAACATCGAGATATACAGACGAGTACCTACAGATCTTCTAGCTAATAAGTTTTTATAGCATTTAAATTTCTATTCTATTTTGACGAGGTAAAATAGTTTAAGTTATATTACTTTCACCCCGATTTAAGATTTCACCCCGTTTAAAGGCATTTGTAAAACCAAAGGTGCGAAATATTAAATTGTATTCATAATCTTCACTCTTTATTAAATAGATCCAAAAAAAGTCAAGCAAGATAAGCATACCTCATAGGAATTTTCCACAATAACGTTTTTCATGTCGAAAAAAAAAACTCAAAAAGTTTAGTACTTGTTATTTGGGCGTATAATTAGACGGTGTATCCATAAGATTGTAAAACGAGTTTTTTTTTAATCTAGTCAAAAAGTAATCTTAAAATATATTTTGTATCTGTGGTGATAGATAATAATTGATTATCTTCGATAATTCTTTTTTTTTTCTCTTTTTATGGCTGTACACAGATTAGCCAATGTTAAAATTGTTTAAAGCAATGGAGAATTGAAGTTAGGGAAAAATGGCGGAAAACTTCGCACTAAGCGGACGCGGCTCCCACAAACATTAATTCAAGAAAAGCGTGAAAAACCCGCACCCGCGGAATGCGAAGTCTCCCGCCTTTTTATAATTCTATTCATAACAGTAAAGAACATTGTTTATAGATTTTTATAATCTGTGGTATTTAACTGTAATAGTATTTGACAAACTCCTCAGAAATTTTGAGATTGAGAACATTCATGAAGTAGGACAATTTCGGCATCGACCCCAAAACCTTGTGGACAGTACTTACCTATACATCGTTATCAAAATACTAAGATGATCTCTAAAAACTACTGCGTATACAAGTGTCACGTAGAAAGAGCGCTGGCAGATTTACTGTACATCGCTCGTTTTTTTCCTAGTGGTTTTATAGTGAATATTTTTTTGCTTGTCTAATAATGTAAGTGTAATCTTTTAGTTAAATAATAAAAAGAAAATAAAGAAAATCTCGTTTTGATTTAACTTATTTTATTTTTATTTTTGAAACCTATTCGATCTTCACAAAAAGTAATGAATAAATCGTTTTCATCAGGACAAGTATAAAGAAAGTTTAATGTTTTGTTTTGTTTCATCATCATCATCAACCAACCCATTGCCGGCTCACTACAGCGCACGGGTCTCCTCTCAATATGAGAAGGGCCCACCACGCTGGCCATGTGCGGATTTGCAGATCACACACCTTTGAGAACATAATGGATAACTCGCAGGCACGCAGGTTTCGTCACGATGTATTCCGTCTCCGTTGAAGCAAGTGATATTTAAATTGCTTAAAAACGCCCATAAGTCGGAAAATATAGAGGTGTGTGATCAGGATCGAACCCCCGACCTCTGATTAGGAGGCGGACGTCCTAACCACTAGGCTATCACAGCTTCATTTGATGTCTTTTAAAAACGCAAATTTTCGCATATCATTATATTATGTACATACGCTGAGCAAGTCAAACTTCAGCACTCTTTATATGTGAAACTTACTGTCTCACTGGACGTTTTTGCGCCAGATTTGAGCCCTTACCTGTAACAAAAAATAATCCTATTAGTATTAATATTATATAATAGAACACAGTTTCATCAAAAAACAATAACATCTGTGACTACGTACAACGTCGTTATGTTGGAGATAGGAATATCTCAATGCTTTCAATAAATCTAAGCCTATTATTACCCTAGAGTGAAATACTTGAAGCTAGCTCGCTGCTGTCGGAGTCAGCGTAGGTATTTGCCTAATTGATCAAATATATGTAGTTCAGGTTGCCTTTGTGAAAAATAATCAATTGTATTGCCATAACGTCAGAGTTTAAATTTGTTTGTAGCACCGTGGCGCTCGAGTCATTTCGTTGTCATCGTCCTAATTTTGCAGTGTCCTCGTTTTTGAGGTCAGCCTGTATTGGGGCAACGAACTCGTGCCCTTATGGCGGGGAGAGGCGGAGAGGACGGCGCGATTGCTAAGCGTTTCTGTGCTGACTTTTGTTGATCCTACTATTCGATAGATGGCGTAATGAATAGTTTAAAAAATTCAAGAGTCTCTAGTGTAGGCATGTAAATCAATTGATGTTTGGGTACAAAATTGAAAAGGTACTGGATTTTTAACACATTTTAGCAACACGTATTTCAGAGATAGAAAAATAATGTAGTCAACCAAACAACAATTAGTCTGATGCATCAACAATAGACACGCGAGGCGTATGGCGCGAAGTCGCGATCTGTATTATCGTAGAGTGGTTACGCACACACTCGCAGCGGTAGGCCGTAGATACGTTCTCGTAGGTACGGGCCCGGGTCGACGAACGGCAACCGGGGCAGCCTTGCTCTGTCCTCCGCGCCCTATTTCTGTCGCCACAGCGCTCCCCCTCTTACCCCGCGCCCCGGGGCCCCTCATCAGACGCCCTCACTTCAACCCTCCACTTTGAAAATTATGGACTCCAAAAAAACTCAGAGAAAAAAAAAAGACACAACTATATGTAATGAAGAAAACTAAAATACTTTTGTTTTATAAAATTTTTGTGTAAGCTCTAATTTGACTGAATATTGCAAGTATTTATAAACTTTATTTCTACATCACAACAAGAAGAGAAACCAGACAAGAGAACCAGAAAAATAAAGAAATAAGTATGAAACAAAAAGGCGGCCTTATTGCTTAGTAGCGGACTCTTACAACCTTACTCGACTCCTGTAAACTACGTTCATATGTTCATAAAACACAAATTGTATTTTAGTTCTGTTCTTGTAATTATTAATATTTACTCAAAAGGGAACAGTTGCCATATAAAAACCAAGAACTCTTAAATTTATTTCTGTTTCATTATTAAAAAAAGTTTAAAGATATTTCTAATCATAATATTGATGATGACTTAACAATGTATATTTTTTAAATAATTTCAGTATCCTTTTAACTTATGATAATGTTTAAATAGTATTAGTTTATGATAAAGTATATTTATTATTTTATTATATAAAGTATAGAACCAAACAATTTTGTTGAATATCGATCATAGAGGAGTTTTCTATTTTTTATTTAATAAGATCTGTGGCAAGAAATCACATAACAAACGAGTAAAGTAAAACCTCGTTCACGAGCTTCGTTAAAGATGAGGCCGTTAATGAGTACTGGACGCTTTCTGCGTATTGGGCGAGGAAGGCCAACAAACAACACAGAACAAATACCTTGAAGGTACAAGCGTAACCTTAGCTATTTACGGCCGTAGACCGTATTATGAAATTTAAAATTCGAATTTCTGACATGTTAAAGTTTACGATTGCTTATGAGTGCTTGTCAGTTTTTCCGCACAATAAGACGTGCCTCTTTAATTATAAATATCAATTTTAAATAAACAGATAGGCATGAAAAGTTTTTAAATATTATGTTTTACAGCAGTGGGGCAGGAGAAAGCGCTGCAAACATGTTTTTAATTATTTAGTTGTGATTTGGATAATTTTTTTCCGTTACACAGTTATCAGGGGAGGTTATTTGAAACATTTGTAAATAGAAAACTAAATATATACTAGAAAGAAACTACATAATTTCCACTTAAAATCAGGCTTGAAGGTTATATTGTAAAATATTACAGTAAATAGAATGTGCGGTAATATTTGTATCCCACGGTCTGCGCTACAGTTTAATTCAAATCTTTAGGAACGGTAAAATGTGATATGTGTAAGAACTTTTCCACTCGCATTCGAATTGAAATAAAATATTTCACATTAATACAAATTGTTTTCAGACACATGAAATTAATGACAACGATTATAATAACTAGAAGGATTGTATAACCCCTTTCGATTGTATGTAATCTGGTCAAATGCATGACTCGTCCACATATACACGTATTGGTATACATAACGTAACGTATTATATTCACGCGCGTGTATGCGTGTGACGTGGTGGTGACGCCAGTTGCGTCAACTTTTACTCGCACTTTCTCGCTTTGCGCTTGCGCAACCGACGTAGCGCAATACCGGTTCATTGGACTCGTCGGTGACAGCATTTCCCTCGAAGCCACCTTTTTCTATATGAAACCGTATTAATAATGTCACGGGCGCCATATTCGTGTGAAAATATTGTTTGAAATCTTCATTCAGGCACATTGTCTATCAAAAAATTAGAACTTCATCAATCGAATCTAATACGTAAATATTCACTTGAAATATACGCATTGTTTGCATTCGGTGAGAAATGCGTCGCGCAAAGCGTATCGCATTACGGCGGAAAAGAAAATTGCATTTCGCATTCAACTTTAACAGCTACTGAAGAAATATTAGTCAACAATCCCGAAATATCAAGCCACTCTATAAATCACAGCAGGCAAAGAGTCAAGTCAAACGAAGATCGATCTTGTGAACAGTCAGCTTAACAAATGGGCCGACTTATCGTGACGTGATGAGATTGTTCTAGTATTTAATAACGTAGTACGAGATTACAAATTCGAGTAATAGTAACATTTCAATGAAAGCTAGTGGTAGGTAACGGGACGGCGAGGGGCAGCTAGCGCAGGTGGAGGGGGCGCACGAGGTTCGTGCCCCAGTTTCGCGCGGGTGTATGAACTTTAATGAGGTAAGGCCACCGACCGCAACAAGCGTTACACAGAATTGTGTCTTATCTCGAGTAAACTAGATGCCATTTCGGCGTGCGGCGTTGAGGGCCAGTGTAATCGTCACAGTGTATATTGATATCACACGGAGGAGTTGGGCGTGTGACGCTGGATCCAGCTGCGGTGCGACCTTCACAATTATCGCCCTCGTGAGATCCGACTGCTGTTGCCTCATACTGCCAGAATCAAGTCAACCACTATTATAACAGCTTATAAACTTTTTTTATAAGTAAAAATGAGTTATGTCTTCCAAACTATCGCTACACAAACGTTAGATATCACTGATAATTAATAATTATTATACTTATAAAGTTTAGGTAAAAATATGAATCTATTAATAAAAATGAAGCATAAATAAAAGCCTTCAAACTCTCGTATAATATTACTATATATACGAGTGTATATATACAGAAAAATGGAGGAAACATAGAAGCTCGTATAACATTACTGTTACGTTAAGAAAAATTAAGGAAAACATAAACATAAATTTTGAGAATAATTAGCAAATCGATAGATCGATTTTTTAATTAGACACTAAAACTAAATTATTCTTATAATTCTTTAAATAGTAAATTATTTTTAACAAAGAGTAGAAATAACATACACAAAGGTGATTATTTTCAGTCATTTGACTCATTTACAGTAAATAAAGACGAGAGTAACAAGTATGAATAATTCTATTGTATTTATATATAGGTCACGCATCTGGATGTACATGAAGGCGCTACGAGGGAAGAAATTATCTTTGCAAAACAAAGGAATACAACATGTCCTCATTTTTAAAGGAATCACGTCTTGAACGATGGAAAGTAAAGATAGAAGCTAAGATAGAACACGTCCGCGAAGAATAGTTGTCTCTTGTTTCAAGTATTACGTAGAATTAGGTTAAAGTGGGGTCAACGAACAGTCCTACGGGACAGTTTCACAATACGCATAAATATGTGTCAACTTGGTGGAGTTACTGATACAAATATATGATGTAGTGACTTAATATGTTTATGATATCAACATGCAATTAGGTTTTCCTAAAGGGACTCCTTTTAATAATATATTTTAGTTATGATGTTATATATTTATTATTTTTTTAAGATTTTTAGTTTTAGGTTAATCTAAGTTTTATTTTAAGTTTTATGTAAAATGTTTGATGTATAATAAAAGTTTGTTTTATAATTAGGTTTTACTAAATATGTTTTCTAAATGGCTTTTCCAACTTTAAATACGCTTGATTTTCCCCTTTAAACATTCATATTATATTGATTATATAACTCGCTATAAGAAAATAAAAAAAAGAAATCGTTATTACTTAGTACATTTAGTTTTAAAATAAGTTAAGTTCAATGATGTTAGTTTATAAGTAGTAATTATTTCGTTTTTAAGTTAGTATTATATAGATTAGCGTGTATGTTCAAGTTATGTTATGTTATGTATCAAGTTACGAGTTTATAATTACACCTAATTATTATAAAAATTATGTAAATGTTTTTTCTTAAATAAATAATAAACAAAAAAAATGACAAGATTTTAAGGTACCTTAAATAAATAATAAATAAAATAAAGGCATCTACAGACAAATAATCTTAACTTCTACACGTCATGCCTCAATACTCTAATTGGTCTTTTACTGCAATTCTTCGTTGCACACTTGACGTTTATTTACTCTTAGATTCCAGTTGGGTAGCAATTATTTCATTGATGTTCCATTTTATTATTTAAACCATATGCTGATTTTGTAATCGACCGTGTTACATACCGTGTTCAACCGTTTTATACTATGACGATAAGGTATTTCATTAGTATAAATACCCATTTTTATCGCATAATCAAGTGCATTATTATTTCTTTTCGCATCAGACTAACTGCCATTTTTCTGACACAGCTATAAATTTAAACTGCAGGTTTCCGCCGCATTAGTTATTTGTGGACGTTGTCTGTGGTCCCTGGTGACAGTTAGTTTAAAAAAAACCCAGTTATTATATTGTTTATTTATCAACGAATTATGTATAAAGTCAGATTAAAAGAGCACTATCTATCTGTTTTTTAATATTATATTTAACATTTATTAAAAAAAAAATGAAACATTTTATTCAAAAAATACGTTTTACATATATATTTATTAGTTTCCTATGTTTATTATGTTTTAAGTATGTTTATTTATTTATTATTTATATATATTATATCATATATATAAATATGTGTTATTTTATTATTATTATTTTTTTAATTAATCTTTGTATATTTTTGTATGTAGTTTAAACATACCTTGTTTGACCTATTCCTCTTTATAAATTTATCTTAATCACATCTAAGGGTAGCTGGAAGAGATCTCTTATAGAGATTAGCTTTCCTTTGTATACTTCTTTTGTAAGTGTTCAATCACAAATTTGGTACAAAAATAATAAAAATAAATAAATAAAATAAATAATATAATGTATCATGCGCAATCGCAATTGTTGATGATTGTATGAGTAGAAATACTCATATAAACGCGTATGCGAGTGCAGTAAACAACCTACAATTGGAACAATAAACCTCATCAAGTACGAGCTATGTTCAATTGTTGATAGCTATATGATTATGTAGTCGGACTGATAGGCGTTTATCCATGAATTTGCATGGAACACGCTTCTGCGATAGATAATGCAAGAGCGGCTATTTATGGAAAATATCCTCGTCAATAAACCCATATCGCGTAATAATACGTTGATTTACAGTATACTTTTGTCTGGTGGGAGGCTTCGGCCGTAGCTAGTTACCACCCGTCCGACAAATACGTGTCGCCAAACGATTAAGCGTTCCGGCACGATGTCACTCAGAAACCAATTCGGAGTATGGGTTTACCATAAGGGGTATGGTTACAGGTTAGCCCGCTACCATCCTAGACAGCATCATCACTTACCACCAGGCGAGATAGTCGTTAAGGGCTAACTTGTAGTGTATAAAAAATAAAAAATAAAAAAATATTATACTGGAAGCTCAGAAAACAATAAAAAAAACAGATCAGTCGAGTTATGACAAATAGTGTTTGGAGGCATTTTGTCACTTTATAATTAATAGACTGATTCTATACCTATCAAAATGACATACTAATAAATAAATTATAGATATTATTATATTTATTAGATATTATTATCGCTATTATTCTTAATATCTATTTATTTCTTGACATTTTTTAAATGATTTAGATATAATTACAATATTATTTTTGCACGCCTACCCGGCAGATTGTAAGAAACTCAAATTAAATGTAACGCAAATCAACTACACAATCTATGCAAATAAATGATTTGATTGATTAAATAACCCATAGCTAAGTTAGCACATTAGAATGAAGATCATACACATAGAAGTGAAGGTAGATTATACATTTTATATCTATATGCATTTATAAAATCTCCGGAGATGGGCGTTAATATCTATGAAACAGATTTCAAACCAATACAATTGTTATCGTTCATTAGATTTAAGATTTCTCTGTAAATTGAGACACAATAAAGTTATTTTTTTCCATTCACGTGCAGCCGTTAAACGCGGATTATCGGATGAAAGTAATTGCTATCCACTTTACAGAGTTAACTTTTATATTATTAATTTATCTGAGATTTAATAATAGTCTCATTAAAGCTACTAGCTAAAACTTTGTATCGTATACAGGCGTATAGAAGGATTCTTATCGACAATCTCGAAGATCAATCAATACCAGAAGTCCTTATTGCAATCAATTGTAGGAAAAGGATAATCTATAAAAAAAAAATTGATTATATTATATTTTCTTAACAATCTTTCATAAAACTTGATTATTTATCGCCTGTAAATATTTGATGTCAAAAATATCGTCATCACGCCATTTAAATTAAATTAAAACAGTTTTTTTTATAAATATAAAAGCTCTAGGTCCAAAGGCTATGAATTTTTTTTTTCGGACTGTCTATTAGCTGTACTAACCCTGGTTGCCACAGCGTAACCGGGCTGTTTGGCGAGCTACGGAAAGAAGCTCTGCCAGAAGCTATGAATACATGAGATGTGAGCCTTGGACGAATGAGGCTTTAAAGTTTACTGAAAGTGTCGTTTTAATGTATGTTGTATATGTAAATATTTGATCTATTCGCATCGTGTATTGGCTGGAGGCAATGGGTGGTTAGTGCATCGTGGTATGCCAGCACAGGACCATGCCAGTGGAGGTTATAGCCCCCCTCCCCCCTACACCGCCGCAGCCCGCGCGCCCGCCGCGGCCGGAGCAACAAACTTTGCAAGGTTATCGTTAACTACAGTTACTATATCGCCCGCCCTTCTCCGACATACCGTTTTATTTTATTACATTGCTATCATGTCGATATTGTGCTGAAGGTCTTTTAGATTAGTACACTTCACGACAGTTTACAGCTTTACAGTCTGATGCTAAATTGAATTATGAATTAACAAATCGTTAAAGTTGATGATCGTGTCGTTAAAGTTATCCTTGATTTCAATCACAAGCTCATATGTTTATGGTTTTATCGAATTTAACATAAAGTAATTGGAATAAATACATTGAGTAAACCATTGAGAATCTATGTACAACCGAATCGAGTGACAAACAAAAAAATTATTGAATTTCTAATTCTTGCATACTTAAATAGATAAATTGAAATTAATTAACTTCAATGGTTATAAATAATTATATTATCTTATAATCATTAGCTAATAAATAATACTACTTATAATGCTAGTCATTTTCTGAAGCCTACAAGTAATGGACTTGTAGCGCCACCTGTTATCGAATAGCTACAACATCAAACGTAATACATGGGTATCTATGGATTGAACCGGTCTACTACAGCCTACAGGGAGCGGGTCTCTTCTCAACGTGAGAGTGGTTGTGGCAGAAATCCAGCATGGTGGCAAAGTGTGCCTTCTATAGCCTTTAATAACATTATAGAGACATAAAGATTACCCTACAATGTTTTTTTTGCCGTTTAAGATACAGATTCTTTATTATTTTTAATATAAATTAATGTCGCGCTTTACGCCGAAATGTTAATGGTTCATTTTTGCAATGTGCCAGTCATTGAAATCCTAAAGCAAGCCAAAGTTATAACCACTACGCTATCACAGCTTCAAAATATTTTATTGTGAACTAACCAAACTAGCTTACTCATAATATCTCAAGTTAAATAAAAATAACAGGTATAACCCAGATATTAAGATATATTTTAGGTAGTTAAATATGAACACAAATAACGCATGACGTAAACGCGGGTAAATATGCAATAAACAAAGTGAGTCAAGAACGTCATTTTTTCTGTAAGGAGAGCGACGACCGCTTACGTGCTAGTGCGTCATCGCTGCGGACGCAAATCACAACTTCTTTTACAAATCCTAACTTCTGTAGGTCGGTTAAATAATTAATAAAAATAACCTCATTAAAATTACATTAGTATTAACGGTGATAATAATATTTGATACTCCGTAGCTGATACTCCGGTTCAACAAATAGGATAGTTTTTATCCCGGAATACAACACGGTTCCCTTGGGAGATGAAAGTCAAAATGTGTATTTAGTTGTAATTCATTAACACGTACTCCGATTTCATTCATCCTTTTTTTTAGAAAGGAGATACATTACGGATTATTTCATATATTCGGTTCAGTTCACATATTTATTTCATATATAAATAATTTATTTCATAATTTAATTTATTTCATATATTGGGTCGGTTTCATATATCGGTCATATATTAGGTCGTCGGTTTAGTAATCCATTGCTTCGTGATTGGAAGACAAACAAACACACTTTCACACTCACTAACTCAACGTAGTCAACGAAGTCAACGAAGTCGCGGGCGCCAGCTAGTTCTAAATAATCGACAACTACTACCATTTTATGAATAGAAAAATTATACTAATTAAAAGTATAAAATATTAATCCGGTTCTGTTATATTTTTGTATTCTACCTCAGAGGATAGTAATGAATTTAATTTATTAAATGTTTCATAAATTAAAATAAAAACTTTAAATATCATGTGATATTATTATATCAGATATTTGATGTATTCCAAAATATTTTTTTTCTTTTCGTAGTCTAGTTTCTGACATAGTGGCTCCATCTATTGCAAGTCAACACAAGCTCTGAGTTGCAGGCTTCAGCGCCATCTAGCGGAATTTTCCGGAACGAAGAGGCTTCGCGGTGATGGAGTTGCGTAGAAATTCGCGAAAATGTCACTAGATCACGCTTCTTCAAACTGTTTTAACAAAGCCCCGAGAATTTCTATATTCACAGAACACAGAAAAGTCCCTTTCTTGGGAAAAATAAATACATAAATAGATCCGAAATACAATTTGGTAAAATAAGTCCAAATATGGTTTATGTTAAGAATACATTTTGTAAACCACTACCAAATTTGCTAACCTCTTATAAGGAGGTGATTAGATTACAAATTTACATAATTTTCAGTTGTTTAACCTTAGCATTTCTAGATATTTATTCCTAAACATCCTGAAAGAGTAATTTTGTATAACAAATTTACCAATATACCTGTATGATTTAAATTGTGACTTGTATGTCTTATATAGTATGACTTACTACATAGAGGTCATTGATTTAAATTGATATAGGTATGTATAACTTCGATGATATTTGCTACTGAGTTTATATAACATTTCTGGCTTAACACATCAAGACAACGTCTGTGTTAATAAATATATGGCTAACAAGACGTTTCCAGCTACTTTTTTCGCGTTTGTATTGTTTTTTTTAATACCGCGGTTATTGTTTTTCGGATTCCTACGTAGGATGTAATCCCAAGAATGTAATCTAAATATATTTGCCAGATATGAATACTATATAGAAATCTAGTGATGTAGCCCTAATAATGTGTCACAGCGTTGTCTGAAATTATGAGTATAGATTACTAATTTAACTACATGCAAAATGAATGACGTGTAAAAATTTAAAAAATAGACTAAATTGGCATATCTTAAAGCAGTGGCGCCATTTTCACTATGCTATTTGTTGGTACGCGCAGAATTATTTTTAAGCTTGCCATTTTATATTAGGTGTAGTTTCGTGTAGGTCATTTTAGTGGCGCAGTGCGTGCGCTGTTGTATTATAAAGTCGGAGGTTCTGGGTTCGATTCCCAACTCAGTCTGGTGGGAGGCTTCGGCCGTGGCTAGTTACCACCCTACCGATAAAGACGTGTCGCTAAGCGATTTAGCGTTCCGGCACGATGTCGCGTAGAAACCAATTAGGAAAGTGGGTTTACCATACCCCTAACAGGTTAGCCCGCTACCAACTTAGACTGCATCATCACTTACCACCCGGTGAGATAGCAGTCAAGGGCTAACTTGTAGTGTATAAAAAAAAATCGGCGTATCAAGTAACGTAAAAGCATTTGAGTTGCATTCTATCTATCTATGTATATGTATCTACTTATGCAAGAGTATCACACATAGAATTGATGCGGTGATAGCCTAGTGGTTAGGGCGGCAGCCTCCTAATCAGAGGTCGGCGGTTCGAATCCGGGCACGCACCTCTAACTTTACGGAGTTATGTGCGTTTTTCAAAAAATTAAAATTTCACTTGCTTCAACGGTGAAGGAAAACATCGTGAGGAAACCTGCACGCCTGAGAGTTCTCCATAACGTTCTCAAAGGCGTGTAAAGTCTGCCAATCCGCACACGGTCAGCGTGATGAACTATGGCCAACCCTTCTCATATTGAGAGGAGACCCGTGCTCTGTAGTGAGCCGGTAATGGGTTGATCATGATGATGATGATCACACATAGGTCGATAAGTAGAAAAATAAATTGGCATGTGGTATATGCATTTAGTAGCTACCTATGTGCTTTAACCTCCAGCCGACTTTCTGACTATCGTCCGGAACAAATACACGACTGACCTACAAACAGTCGTATACAGAAAGATTCGTTATCTGTCCTTGTCCAACCTTCGCGTAATCGGCCGGTGCGGCAGAGACGGCGAGTGTTGTTACGATGACGAGCCTCTGCTCTCAATGTCAAGTTCACCTATTATTATTAGTTTCAATGCCACCAAACATACTCAAGTGTAATATCGCAGCGATGGTCAGGCTATAGACGGATGACTGTACTGAGTTTAAACATTTCTTGTTTCTGCTTGCATTTTAAATAAATTTACTATACTACTATCTAGCAGGGATCAGTGGTTAGGGCGTCCGCCTCCTAATAAGAGGTCGTTCGAACCCGTGCACGCACCTCTAACTATTCAGAGTTGAGCAATTAAAATATCTCTTGTTTCAACGGTAAAGGAAAACATCGTGAGGAAACCTGCATGCTGAGAGTTCTCCGTAATGTTCTCAAAGGCGTGCGAAGTGTTCGAAGGCGCACGTTTTTTTTCCCGGACTGTCTATTAGCTGTGCTAACCCTATTGGTTGCCACAGCGTAACCGGACTGTTTGGCGAGCTTCGGAAAGAAGCTCTGCCAGAAGAAATTTTGAACCATAGGGCTCGAAGAAACTAAAGAACGAATGCCTAAGGGCGCCTCCTTTGAGGCCGAAACTCGGCTCAGGCGACGTTTGGGATAACGGGGGGGTCGGACGGTGAGTGGTCCGAACGTCTCCGAGGCCGAGGATGGAGCCCACGTCCGGTTGACGTAAGATAGCGGGGACCTCGTCTTCGCCGACGAATACGGTGAAATATGTCCTTTGCTGAACATGGGATTGTTGTAAGGATATCCACAATCCACGTTCATGATGACGCCAGCCAACCAAGTGGGGAGGGAGAACTAAAGGGGAGGAAGAACCCTAGAACCGCAACGTCCATCAGTCCTCCGAACTACTTCCCTAATTTACTCTGGGATACTCTCAGCATAGATTAATTTATTGCCAACTGATTATTAAAATTTTCCCTATATATTAAAAAATAAAAATAAAATTACAGTGAAAGTACAACTCTATTGTTTTGGTTGCTATTTACGTTATCAGTAATTTTAGCAGTGACCTTGCCCGTAAACATTGCAGGTAATCGCTGATTAGATACACAAGTAGATAAAGAAAAGTCATTGTACATAAAAAAGTATACCCTCTCAATATCAAACGGGTAAGGATATATTATGATACAACAGCGGTGACACTAAGCAATTTTTTACCTACGTTGGTAATATGATTTCTCACAAAACAGAATTAAGACAGTATCAATATACGTTTGGGGTAAAAGATTGGGTGCTTGCGAGCGTGATTAAATTGTGAGCGTGTGTGTTTATACGACCGTTTGTAACTGGGTGAATTTTAATCATATATTTTATATTACATCGCGGGCAAACTAGCAGACGGTTCACTTGATGTTAAGTGATCACCGTCACTAAAGTACATCTGTTGTATTGTGAAGTCTTTCACGACAAATAGTTACTACCTCCACCATACATATACCTGAAATGGGAATCGATCCCGGGACTTGCCACTTTTGACCTACCGCGCATTTCTACCCTTTTTTTGTTACAAGTATTATATATCTATATATATAAAACCTTTTTTTAAGTACGGCTACTTTTTAAGTTTATTTATAGCATTTTCTCTTCAGTATCGTTATATCTATGTATAGTCAAAAACATTTCTAAATTGTTTCGTAAGTGTACGATAAATAAAAACTATACAATAAAAAATCAACATATGTAAACAAATAACTATAGATAGTTATTTGTTTACATATGTTGTAGTAAAGTTTAACAAATATCCAAACTATTAAAGGAATATTGTGCCGTGGATACCTTATTTTATAAATCACATGTTCATTCTCAAGTGATCTATATGTGTTTATGTTTAATGGATCTATTTATTCGGTACTTTTACGTCTAAGTAAGCGAAGCCTAGACGATATATTTCAAAATAATTGAAATCTATGGCCATATACGTTTTCTTTTGAAAGTGTTAACGCCACTATGTATAACAAAATTATTTAATGCCAGTTTCATTTTCTTTATCGTTTGCTTTTAATGATATTTCACTTCGCTGGCACTAACGACTGTATTTATCGAGATTTATTGATATTGTTAAAACTGGATAAAATAGCCTAGGCTAAACCGAAGATGTTCCGAAACCGACCATTCGGCAGATCGGTTCTGTACTTCATAGGTTCTCTGTTTATGTGACTTGGTTGATCTCTTAGTAAAGATTTACGTCGATACTTCGTTATGTCGCCGCGTAAAAGAAGAACAAGCCAACAATTCGCACTTTTTCCTTATTTTATACCCTGTGAATCATCATAGCATAGAAAAATACCAGCATAGGGTAGAAACGTCACATGATGGATATGACGTTTATTTGATAACTAAACTAAAAGCCCAAATACCTCGAAATGCGAGTTAACTTGCGCATTGGGGGCTCGAGTCCAAAGAAAACGTTTTATTTATTTAGTAATATAAAAATTATTCGACCTATTTGTATCATCATCATGATCAACCCATTTTCCGTGTGGATATCCTTACAACAAACCCATGTTCAGCAAAGGAGGTCCATCTGGTGAAATATGACTTCTACTAATGATCGAATATCAAGATTTATATTTGCTAACATAACCATAATCTGCTAACTTTATACCTGATGTTCCATCTGGTGACGAAAAATTATAATTTAGCATAAAACTGTGCATCATCGTCATCATGATCAACCCATTTCCGGCTCACTACAGAGCACGGGTCTCCTCTCAATATGTGAACAGTTCGGCCATAGGCCACCACGCTGGCCATGTACGGATTGGCAGACTTTGTGAAGATTACGGAGAACTCTCAGGCATGCAGGTTTCCTTACGATGTTTTCCTTCACCGTTGAAGCGAGTGATATTTTAATTGCTTAAAAGCCCACATAACTCTGAAAAGTTAGAGATGCGCGCCCGGGTTCGAACCCCCGACCTCTGATTAGGAGGCGGACGTAATAACCACTAGGCTATCACAACTTCCTATTTGTATGCAGTAGTACAATCGTAAATGGAAGTTATTAATCTTTCTTGACCATGTTGCATGCTTTTTTTACAGCCTTGTTTGAGTTGCATAAGGGCGATATTAAATTATGTTCCCGTGGGAAATTTATTCACCCGCATAAGAGCGGAGTTCGACGCTTGATCTGCGCTGATCTAAAGATCAGAACATCATTCTCAGCCTATAAACGTATCACTGCTTAGTTATTTCTTCCATACGAGGTAGAAGATTTATTGATTGAGATTCCATAGAGGTTACCCAACTAACAAATTATCGTCGTACAATAGTTTAGTAAACGTTATCTTATTACACAGCTAAGTCACACTAACGTTTTAATAACGTTTGCTAAACGCAAAAAGGGCCCCATTTATACGACGTACGTTGTTGTAATATCGTCATACAATAGTCATAAGATGACTTCGTTTAAGTCATTTAAAAGTCGTAAAACAACACCTATATGACTGATTTATATTTTTTGATAGTGTCTTGCGTGTTCGTGGCTATGAAGGTGCAAAATAAATAATTACAAGGAAATAAAAGGCGAGTGTTATTTAATTTTCATATCTTGCTAACTGTAACTGTTTCTAATTCCGTTTAGTTCGACTGGGAATTTAAGTTTTATGATAATATACCTATGTAAATACTATTCATATTTTCATGCCCCTTCATAGTTTTGTGTTTGAAACATTATATATTATTATAACAACAGTGTTTGTTTCCAAAAATGTAAGACATATTGCTTTTGTCGTACACTTATCTCTATGTGACGTTGTAAAGACAGTAAGTCATATTAAGGTTATTTCAAGACCATACCAGTACGCCATTGCTGTTAGGGAAGAGTGTAACTTTTCGTTAGTATGGATGCCAAGTCGCTTAAAAGTAAAAACTTGTATCAAATGCGACAACAAGGCTGGTTAAAGTCAGGACATGACCCTTAATCGACATCTTGTCATATAGAGATCATATTTAAGTCAAAATGAACAACCAAGTCATTCAAGTGTCTCAAATTAACTGTTGTAAGACAAAATGGGGATTGTTTTACAAACGTCATTTTCAAAACGTGTATACAACTGCTTCATTATATAAATGTCACATACAGGTTTTTCTATCACCTAATTTGGTTAGTTGAAACCGTTTATTTGACTGCAACGTTAGTATGACTATTGCATTATCGTACTAACGTTATTGTTGAAACTGTAATATAACATCGTGTAGTTTAGTCTTGCTGACGTTGCTATGACCAGTTTATTATGACATATAGTCGCACGACTAAGAAGTTAAATTGAAGACGTGTATAGGACCTAGTAGTCATCTCTTTACTATTGTGAGACTGCAATACAACTTAAAGTCGTACAAGCCTTGTCTTATATGACGTTTTTGTTTGTTGGGTAGCAGGCGGCTTTTTTTTTTTATTCACCACAAGTTAGCCCTTGACTGCATCTCACCTGATGGTAAGTGATGATGCGGTCTAAGATGGTAGCGGGCTAACCTGTTAGGGGTATGGTAAACTCATACTCCTAATTGGTTTCTACACGACATCGTGTCGGAACGCTAAATCGCTTGGCGACACGTCTTTGTCGGTAGGGTGGTAACCAGCCACGGCCGAAGCCTCCCACCAGACCAGACTCGAGCCGGGAATCGAACCCAGGACCTCCGACTTTAAAATTCAACAGCGCACGCGCTGCGCCACGGAGGTCGTCAAAAAATCCAATGATATATTGACGACTTCAATGATAATTATTATCACATTTTAGTGATAGTCAACGAGAACAAGCGACGGCTTAAAATTCTCTCCGAGTTTGACGACCTCCGTGGTGCAGTGCGTGCGCTGTCGCATTATAAAGTTGGAGGTCCTGGGTTCCATTCCCGGCTCGAGTCTGGTCTGGTTTGAGCCTTCGGCCGTGGCTAGTTACCACCTTACTGACAAAGACGTGTCGCCAAGCGATTTAGCATTCCGGCACGATGTCGCGTAGAAACCAATTAGGAGCGTGGGTTTACCATATTCCTAACAGGTTAGCCCGCTACCATCCTGGACAGCATCATCACTTACCACCAGGTGAGATAGCCGTCAAGGGCTAACTTGTAGTGTATAAAAAAAAGAGTCACAGAGTGGACAACACCCTTTTTCTATTGCTCTGAGCTATAACTGGATATTTGGTGAATGTGTGAATTTGCTGGTTCAATTCTGGAATCGAACCCAGGACTACCTAGTCAATAGTCAAACAGCTAACAACTGGACCTACGAGTAATAATTAGGAGGTAGTTAAATTATAACCTGGTTACTTTAAAAATGTTAAGGCAGATTAATAACGAAATTATTCATTTAACTCTAAGCAATTACTTTCATGTGATCGAATCAGAATTAAGGAGATTAACCAGAGATACCGAAATAGCTTAATGCGTAGCGTAACGGAAGTGGCATATAGCACGAGTAACCGATGGATGCTGGAGTTCCAATATACGAAACTTGGTAATCCTGTTCCAGTAGTATACATCTTCTATAATATAATATAATTCTGTACATTAAATCATCATGATCAACCCATTTTCGGCTCACTACAGAGCACGGGTCTCAGGACGAGGAACGGAGCAAGGGTTTGGCCGTAGTCCAACACGCTGGCCATGTGCGGATTGGCAGACCGCACACGCCATTGAGAATATTATGGAGGATTCTCGGGCATGCAGGTTTCCTCACGATGTTTTCCTTCGCCGTTGTAGCAAGTGATATTTTAATTATTTTAAAAACGCACATAACACCGAAAAGTTAGTGGTGCGTGCTCGGGTTCGAACTCCCGACCTCTGATTAGGAGGCGGACGTCCTAACCACTGGGCTATCACAATATAATTTGAAAAAGCAGCTTACATATATTTTGTAAATTTTAATTGGAGGATGCTTTACTATCTATACTGAGCCCAAAACATTTATTTTTTATTTTTTGTCGGTCTGGTGCATCATGCCACAATTGCTGGATTTATTTTATTTTTTTAAATTAAATTTGGTATAGGAGTAGCTGATACAAAAAAAAGGAATGCGGGAGCGTGTTTGTTGCGCATCCAAGCAACTGACGTGAACTTGTATACGGCTAAAGATAAAAAAAATTATCGTCTATTTGCACAAAAAAGTACCAGACTACATCCAACCCAGCGTTTGCGACGAAGCCCAATCTCGATAGCACTCGATGGGTATAGCTATGGCAAATTCAACTCATGGGGGCAGTAGAGGCAGTGTCAAAGTGCAGGCGGGCGGCGGGTGGCAGCGGGCAAGGCGGGTGGAGTACGCACTTGCTCCCTGCTGCAGTATTGATCGCGGCCGTGACTCACGCCGCCCTTGCCCGACATTCAACTCCCCGTCCCACTCGCCGGGGCCACCCGCGCTCCCCGTGCGTTATCACTACACATCTCGCTGTCTATAAGGAGATTCGGGTGCGGTCGGCGTGATAGCGGTGCACTATTTGTTTCACTACATTTTTTAAAGATATACATAGGTATATCTTATATACCTGAAAAGCTGTGATAGCCTAGTTGAAGCTGTGATAGCCTAGTGGTTAGCACGTCAGCCAGAGGACGGAGGTTCGAACCCGGGCACCTATAACTTTTCGGAGTGCGCGTTTTTAAACAATTATTAATTAAAAATATCACTTGGTTCAACGGTGAAGTAAAATATCGTGGGGAAACCTGCACGCCTGAAAGTTCTCCATAATGTTCTTAAAGGCGTGTGAAGTCTGCCAATCCGTACATGGCCAGCGTGGTGGACTATGGTCAAACCCTTCTCATATTGAGAGGAGACCCGTGCTCTGTAGTGAGCCGGTAATGGGTTGATCATGTCATACATGACGAGATATTGATATCTACTACATTTTTCAAGATATATTCCTTACGCTGTTTGCTGACATTATTTTATAGCTATCACATAAATATTTTGATCCGTCAGTGGATATTTACAAAAAATGTTAAGCAATTAGCAAAATCGACTTAGTAGATGTGTTTTCTATGCTATATTAATTTACATGGTATAAAATAAGGAAAATGTGTTTGTAATTCTTTTCCGTGGCGACATAACAAAGTATCGCGTAAATCTTTTTAAAGAGATATTTTTTACGGCTTAACCAAGTCACATAAACTGAGTCGCGCGAAAATCGTGCATGCATTTATGTGTACGTGTAAAAATTTATAAATATCCATTACACTGTTTACTTTTTATGATGAACGCATGAACCTATAATTTATTTGTTAATTGCCAAAGGAAAAAGCAAATGCCACAGTTCAGTTGCGAATCTGGTAAAAACCATGTGGAAAAATAACTGAAGCGAGGCGAGGTCAAGTATAAGAATAGGTACCCCGCGGTAACTACGCACCCGCGCTCTAAAGTTAATCACCCATTGCACGCGGCGAAGCAATCGCTCCTTAACCGCCTTCAAAAAAGGTGGTGCTTCTAAGCTCGGTCTAGCTTTTTTTTCGTTTTATTTCATCCTTTTCCTAAATAGTAGTGTATTTTTAAGGGTAATTCAGATTTCATAAAAAACCCTAATGCTTACCAAAATAGGGTTGAATTTTGAGATCCTAGATTATTTGTGTTTATATAAATAAATAGATTGCAAAACTTATACTGTAGTTATCTTATATCCTATTATCTATTAACCAGCAAATGACGTCGACATCCACCGTTTATAATTAATGAATAAGGTAATCGTTCTATGAAAATTATAGATCATACATCGTATCCATCTAAATCGAATAGAAGACGAAAGCCCACTTTTCCTAAAGTATTATTTGAATTAAGTTTACGTTTGATTGATTGAAACTTTGTCCAAAAAACACTTTAATTAGGTAACATTAATCCGAGAGGTTAATTAATGAATATTCCTTAAAACAGGTAATATTCATTTTTACGCCACACACACATAAATTTACCTATAAATAACAAACAGCGTTCAATGCACGCATGATTGTGTGTCTTATAGACATTTCCGATTTACCCTCCTGACCAAAAGCACCCTACTAACTTTAATTTCGTTATACATTGAGGGAACGAAGGCAAGAGGGATCCAAGACAACTTGCGTATCGCAATTCAACACATTATTTTTAGATATATTTCACTGAATTCCATTCTGAATTTGGTATTCAATTCAAGTTTTATTTTATATATATTTATCGCTGTCAAATAGGAATCAAATGCTAACTGTATTAAACTAGTGTATTTTTTTATAAAACAATAGAAAAAATGGCTTTATTTTACTCGTAGGTACTTAAATACATTTCAACTACATCTATGTATTTATTTGAGAATTCGAGTTTTTGTAAAAATTGGAGATGAAAGGAGGTTTTGTATATTTTGAGACAATTTTACTAATAAGACAACGATTATGTCTAAAAATTATGCTAGAAATTATATTAGAAATTTTTTTTAATGTTCCGTGCTAATTTATACTGCAGAAAACAGGAAACGAATGAAGTCGCGTTTAATTACTAGTAAAACTATTTAAATAGATAATATAATTAATTTAAATAACTTAAATTATAAGGCAGTCTCAAGGTAAATCAAATAGCTTCAAAAGTATGTATTGTCAACATTAGAAGAAAATTATTTATCACAGAATAACGCGTAACGGTGCCTTAAAAAAAACGAAACTTATAAATGCGTAATTATAATGCAAATTATCATCAATGACATGATAATTCAATGTCACCGCAGGTCAATTGACATTGTGGTGCTTCCCCACATACATAAACATCATTAAAACAACACCTTCTGTTGCATGATTGTACAATTGAAACAAATTTAAAAAGGATTCGTGATCAACCAATTGCCGGGTCACTACAGGGCACATGTCTCCTCTCAATATGAGCAGGGCTTTGCCATAGTCCACCACGCTGGCCATGTGCTTATCGGCAGACTTCGCACGCCTTTGAGAACATTATGGAGAACTCTCAGGCGTGCAGGTTTCCTCACGATGTTTTCCTTCACTGTTGAAGGAAGTGATATTTTAATTGTTTAAAAACGCACATAACTCCGAAAAGTTACAAAAGTCCGGGTTATCACAGCTTCTTTAAAAAGGATTATACGGATGTAATCGATAATGTTCCCCTTCATCAGTAGATATACCATCTCCCCCCAAGATCCCAAAAACTCCTTCAAAGGGATTTTCACATACGCATGCTATGTTTTGGGGTGCCCTTCCGCGAGATCTGTTTCAAGATACTTAGTAGAATATCTGCTTAGACATCTTCAAGGCAAACGCATCTCGTTTTAAGCCACTTCAACCTACACTTTTAATTTGACGAGAGTTCAGTGAAGCGAACCCCGTATTTAATTAAAAAAAAACTTCTGCAACAGAGAACCAGACGCATCGTGATTCGAGACGCGAGGCAGTGCGGGTACACTTTCCCATTGCGCGAGGGTATGGCCGCCCGATCGATGCCGCCCCACGTTCACGGTCAACGCCCTCCGCCCGCCCTACGTTTCCGCGTCACCCTGCCCCCTCCACCTCTCCCCCTACAGCGCCTCACTCGCCTAATATACCTCCTACTATACCCTTCAGACTGCTATTATGAAACACAATTAGCCTGACTATTTTCAGACTGTAATCGTCCGACGACGGAATGAAGATTAAGCAAATGCTCAAGCATCAAATCTATAAGCGGAACAGCATACTAGAGTAAATCTTTACGAGATGATCTATTTTCGGTGACTTAGTCAAAAGTACGAGTAATATGTGCAGATATAAATAAACAAATTTATGTAGAGTAACATAATAAACGTGTAACCTATATTTTAGTAGGTATTAAATAGCTAGCTGCTTTCTTTTGATACTTTCTAAGTTTTATATATACCAACCCATTTGATGAGAATATACAACGTGGGGCAGGGAAAAGGATGGTTATTAGTTCACATTTCTCAGAACTTCTTGGTGACTCACAATGAGCCAAAAAGAAGAGTATTTTTAGTAAGTATTATTGAATAGTCTAGTATAAGGTAAATATATTTCATATCAATTCTATATAAATTAATCTCAGTAATAGTATGTTTTTAACAAAATCATCATAAGAGGCCAGGGTAAAAAAAACCTATAAGTAAATATAAGATTCTTACTTTTTCACATATGAATTGACAATATTGTTATGTTACAAGAATGTAATATGATGCAATAGATGATTTTCCAAAATTGTCCAAACATTCTACTTAGATATGCCACGTTATTACTCATCGTACGTTATTAACTGATAATGTTAAAACATTTCTTGATATCGACAGACGTATATTTTAAAGTAATCATCATCATCAATATGAACAACCCATTACTGGTTCACTACAGAGCACGAGTCTCCTCTCAATATGAGAAGGGTTTGGCCATAGTCCACCACGCTGGCCATGTGCGGACGACCTCTGATTAGGAGGCTGACGCCCTAACCACTAGGCTATCACCGCTTCAATAATAATATATCTATTATTTTAATTTCTATTAACTATCTCTTAAATTATGTTAAAGTAATATATTATTTATTTATTTCTGTAAACTCACAATGCGTTTAGTGATCATGCCAATCAAATATAATAGACACCTTAAAGGATACGAAGTCGTGGGTATTCTAGAATCACCGTAAGTTTCAGGTTTCAGTTATAAATTCATAGAGCTGTGACAAAGGTGTATTAAGTGTAAACGATCTATTGTTACTAGTTCATGGCACCTTTCTATTGATGAACTGCGATGAATTGTTTATCGTGCAACTAGAAACCTTGATAAAGCTGACGTTCGTAGTCCGGTGGTTACGAGAGACTCACAGAAATTACGTGGAACAGGCCGCGTTTGTAGAAAGCATTGTTTATATTAGGTAGCACTGTTTATGAAGCTAACTTATAACAAACTCCAGAGGCAGTTATAGTACTGCCCCTGGAGTAGATAGATCATCGCAAAACTTTTACAAAAACATCGCAAGTTTTATCTCCCAGACTTGAACACCTAAATCATTTTAATTTAATTTACGGATTTCAATTAGTAAATGGGTATACAATTGAAGAATTTTTTCTTGATTGCCATAACATACCCAGCCCAAATCCTTTTTTTTATCCTCTACAAGTTAGCCTATGACGGCAATATCACCTGATGGTAAGTGATGATGCAGTCTAAGATGATGCGAGCTAACCTGTTAGGGGTATGGTAAACCCATACTCCTAATCGGTTTCTACGCGACATCGTGCCGGAACGCTTATTCGCTTGGCGATACGTCTTTGTCAGTAGGGTGGTAACTATCCACGGCCGAAGCCTCCCACCAGACCTACAACTTTATAATGATATATGTTTATGACTTGATATAAATGAAAGTTTATAATATGCACCATTGATGATTCTATCAAGCTTTTGGTCGCGGCTTTGCTCACTTTATGGTCCTCGTTCTTGTAATTTTAACTTGAAACTGGCAGACTTTCATAGAAATTGCAAGCCCATACGTTCCCCCCTCGGGTAGAATTTTAACAGAGGGTAATTGGTATCTGTGTGTCAAATTTCAGCCCGATCCGCCATGTTGTCTGCGGTGAAGTATCAGTCAATCATTTACCTTTAAATATAGCTAGATGCCCCGCTTTGATTGGATTTTCGTGTGTTGGTGTGTTAATCAAGTCTATAATAGATTCGGCGTGAAAGTTCTGTTTATAATATAAGTGTGATCTCTTTGTAAATTTTTACCTATTTGTTTGTCTTCTAATTAGAACGGCAATCGATTATATCGAAAAACGAAACATATTCTAAACAATTCTGTACTGACTTAGGTAAACTTTTATGAAATTTAGGTGTAATATAATAAGCATTATAAATATTTATAAATTGTGACTGAATTGGCCCCCAATAGTTAAATAAAACGCCTAACGTATAACAAGACCCGTCGTTTCCGCCGATAGATTTCAATAAAATGTAAATTATTGCACTTTTAAATTTTTTTCAAGATTCCACGGTTATTTAGATTATAAGCACATGGATATGAATATTTAAAAAAAAGGAGTTCAATATCGTCACGTAACGAAAAAGCGTTATGTCCCTCCATGCGGGACAATCGGTTCCACCTGGCACATTTTGGATTCAAATGCTGTCATACTTGTTTATATTATTTGATACTTAAATTTCTCTCTGCATGCTCCGATGGTTAGTGGAGAGTACATAAGGAACTTCATTCCTGAGGGAGATCTTCCAAAAAATACGTTTTTGTTTTAATACGACAGCTAAGTAATTGATCTACCAGCTTTCTGCGTAGATCACATACATCATCTTTGTCGAGCCACATAGTTTGTGGGTAGCACCGAGACAAGTAAAGGGCAAAAGAAACGACCAACCGTTTAATGTCCAATTGATAGAGTAATTTTATTTTTATTTGATCTTACATTTTGGCAGTCATACAGATGAAAATTTATACAATATGTTAGCAAAAGATAACATTTATAACCTAAATTGGCTTTAATATTTTATATTTAACAATAATACTTTAGTAATGGAGCTTGCAAAAATCTCCTTCCGTTAGTTTTACTTTTCTCTACCTCATCTCTAGCTCATCATCATTTTTGTTCCTATTTGGTGAATTTAGCTTACTTCATGAGGTTTTTCTTATTAGTGTGACTATGTTATTTGCTTGTTTACATAATATACGAGTAGGCTATAATGGTCACTTATAAAAAAATAAAATATTAAAAAAAAGTCTATAATATACCCTTTTAAAAAAGCTTAATAACTTGATTACACGTAATGAGAAAAATGAACCGACAAAGACATGTCGCTAAGCGATTTAGCGTTCAGGCACGATGTCGTGTAGAAACCAATTAGGGGTATGGGTTTACTATGGTAATATATGGCTATCTTATGTATGACCCCTAAGATATTTCTACACGTAGTAACCGTTATCAGGTTAGCCCGCTACCATCTTAAACCGCATCATCACTTACCATCAGGTGAGATGCCGTCAAAGGCTAACTTGTAGAGGATAAAAAAAAGGAACTGGGCTGGGTATGTTATGGCAATCAAGGAAAATTCTTCAATTTTATATCCATTTACTAATTGGAATCCGTAAATTAAATTAAAATGATTTAGGTGTTCAAGTCTGAGAAATAAAACCTGCGATGTTTTTGTAAAAGTTTTGCGATCTACAGGGGCAGTATTATCACTGCCTCTGGAGTTTATTATAAGTTAGTTAGTTAATATATTTAAAATATTTACTATATATTGAATACTATAGATTCTAGAGAACAAATGTTTGTCGTTTAAACTATTACTTGTTGTTCCGTCAAAGTCAAAGTAACTAGTCGTTTATGCACCGGATATTTCCCCTCATAGCTAAAGCCCAGACAGCTAATATTACCAAGCAACTTGGCTCCTTTTTGTCCCACCGCCCTAAGGATCCCTTGCAGACAAGAGCATTCATCGCTCCTCCCTGAATGTACTAGCTGCCTACATAAAGAAAAGGTAATACAAAAACTGCGTCTGATGCGACGAGGGTCCTCAGACGGTTGTAGGTACACGTACATGTATAATGGTGCAGTGAGTGGGTGAACAGACTGCAGTTAAAGCTGGCTGAATCCCGGAAAACTACCGACCCAGTCTAGACATGGGGGCACTTCCCCTGTCCGCCCGCCAACGCACCTCACCCCGCCACCACCCTGACGCTTTCACCGACGACTTGCAGACATTATAAAAACAGAATGCATCGACGCTTTTAACTTGTGTAGTGTGTGTCATGAACAAAACCCTCCTGAAGAATGAAACCCCGTTTCAGCGATAATTACAAAAAGTTCTCTCGTATTCCACTTAAACCATGACAGCTATATTAATGAACTAAGCTTTTTAGGATTGAGCAGGATTTTTTTTAAATTAACGTACCCCTTGGATTTACATCAATCACATTTACAGTGTACCCAAAAATAATAACCAGTAGATAAAATTACAATCAGAAAATGTGAAATGATATAACAAAATTGTTTTAAAACAAATGATTATTATGAGTATTTACGAACAATTAAATTTAAGGGAAAATATTTTTTTTTTCGTTAAATATTAGATATTTTTATACGTTATTATATTAGTTTATATGAAACGAACGTTAACTATCTTAAAAATATAAAATCAAATTTTACAATAACTTTTTCAAATTTAAACTGAGGGTCC
Source organism: Lasiommata megera (assembly GCA_928268935.1). NCBI lineage: Eukaryota > Metazoa > Arthropoda > Insecta > Lepidoptera > Nymphalidae > Lasiommata > Lasiommata megera. The sequence goes on from OV743312.1 coordinate 8,914,936, forward strand.
CTTGTTAAACTTGCTTAAATACATAGGTCGTTCAATTTTGATCTGCTAATTTATAGCACAAACTTAAATTTATTCAGTGTACCCATATCGGTCTTTGAACAGTGAAAATTAATTTCCTACTAATCTTATTATTTTTTCTTCCTATTAGGTGAGTTTAGTATATCTCAGGAGGTTTTTCTGATTGGTACGATATATATTCTTTTAGAATAAAAAGTCATCCGCAAAAATAAACTTTGGAGAATTTGAGGAGTTGACTGTAAAGAACGCTTTTATTTCTGTCATACAAATTAAAACCATTAAACATGTACATATAAATGATATGAGTTTAATTTGATTATTTATAATAAACAGCGTGAAGTTGTATTATTGTAAGTAGAGGATCCAGCCTTAATGGATCCATTGCGTACTATGGAATTCCATTCCATATACCATAAACATATAAGTAGTTGCTATTTTTTTTTTTTTTTTTTTAAATATCGGACAGAAAATAAGACTCCGTGAGCAGGTATGCAAAATGCAAACATGCCAAAAGATGTTTAGGTAAAAAGAAAAATAAAAAAATGGACAGGGAGATGTTTTTGATGATGATTGTAACTACATAATTATGATGGTAACTAAGTATATAACTTAAAAAATTTATATATGAAATCAAAATAGAATAACTTGAAAATAATACTCCATTGTTGTAAGCGAATGGTAATTGATTAAAACGTTATTATAGTTAATATTTTGGTCTGAAGCCACTATTACTCAACGTCACTGGAACGTCTCCCCAAGCTTTTTTATCCAACGTGACCATTGCCTTGAATTAGACGGTGCGATATGCATGATTGACTGTGCTGCAGTGGGTTAGTGAGAGTGAATTACAGGGGGGCAGGGTGCAAAGGAGGCGATGGGGGCTTGCAGACAGGGCGGCAGAGGGTTTGGGGCCAGACGGGAGAAGCTTGACGCACCCCAGTTCCGCAACGACGTGTCGACATACATACAAACTTGCATTACACACGCTGTGTGATTATGCCTCACAATGCCTAGCTGTTACGGCTGTACTAAAAAAATATCTTGTAAAGCGCTTTATGTCACGCAACTTACAAGACGAATATTTCAAAAGGGCCCATTTCCCAGTTTAATGAGTGGGATGCGGGAATACTTCGACGTTCAGAGGTAGGAAATGAATATGTTTCCTATTATAATATCCACCCACTTGCACTCAAGGGACTTTAAGCTTTTATGCGTAAATACTTCAACTTAATCGTGAAAGTTTAATCAAATGATTTACCCCAGTGAACAGCAGTTGTCTTTTACCCTTTGTTGTACTATTACCGGTAAAACGGAGCATTTGAATGGTATAATGACGCCATTAGGTGATTTTTGTACCTTTTATTCATTTTCGTGAAATATTTTATATTGGTACACTCGAAAACCAATTTTCTATTACAATAGCCAATGTTTTTTTTTATATAGTATATTTTGAGTTGAACACATTTGATACCAATTAACGCTTATAGGTGAATCAGAATATATTTTACTATAAGTTCAGAAAAACGTCTGAATAACATTTCGATACAATGGCGTTGCTTTATCATGATCAACCCATTACCGGCTCACTAAGGAGCACGGGTCTCCTCTCAATATGAGAAGGGTTTGGCCATAGTCCACCACGCTAGCCATATGCGGATTGGCAGACTTCATACGCCTTTGAGAACTATATGGAGAACTCTCAGGCGTGCAGGTTTCCTCACGATGTTTTCTTTCACCGTTTGTTTCGCAAGTGATATTTTAATTGTTCAAAAAAAATTAAATCATATCTTAACCGCAAGTAGCAACGAGGTTTTGTACCCGAGATGCTGGCGTTGCCCCTTTGAATGGTCTAACTAATTTTGTGGCAGAGATAACATCTCAAAAACATTTTCATTCTTATAAGTAATAAAAGTGAGTATGTACTGTATGGACGTAATATATTCTAACATAATTCTGCTACAGTAATCGTAATGGAGTTAGATTACGCGTCCCTGACCGCACGGGCCTTGGTCGGGGCCGTCGACTCTCGCCCGTCGTGCTGCGCGGAGCCCCTATTACAATGTCTCGCTACATACGTATACCGAGATGCTTCACGCGGCATCTCACTTGCACTTCCTCGGTAGAAAAAGGATGAACGACCGAGATTTGGATTCGCATACTAACAACCTATATTCGATCCTTCCCATGGTATGCATAAAAATAATACCATACCTGAAAATTATCTGTAAAATATCGATACTTTTATTGATGTATATCAAAAGCTTTCGATAACTTTATTTTTGTGTCATAATAGGTTATAAACATAGTATGCCATTTACTAAGTATATAACTAGTTTTGCACGCGGTTTCATCCACGTTTATTATTCAACTGTACATACTGTGTCTACTTCCCTGCTCATATTATAAACACGATAATTGAAGCGTTAAAAAGTAGGAATAATCATAAAACTAACTTTTAAAGGCAATATAAATAATATCTTAATGATATCAAAAACTATTCAGCTGTTATAGTATCAAGACTAAAATAACAGAAATACAAATAGAAACTGTCTATTTAGTCGGGATATTATCAGGAAAATATCACTCGCCGGCTTTTATTTAGGTTTTATATATAATCTGTCCATAGTTATAATCAATCTTATTCAAAATATGCAAATTGTTTATCGTAAATTTAGTAATGCTCTTTCCTTTACCTACGTATATCTCCATACAAAAGGATGATAGCACTTCAAAATTCAATATAAGAAAATTTTCGATCGATTGATTATTTTTTTATCTTTAGCCGTATACGAGCTCACGTCAACTCGCTCAGTTGCTTGGATACGCAACAGACACGCTCCCGCATTAATTTTTTTTATACACTACAAGTTAGCCCTTGATGGCTATCTCACCTGGTGGTAAGGGATGATGCTGTCTAGAATGGTAGCGGGGTAACTTGTTAGGAGTAATGTAAATCCACGTTTCTACGCGACATTCTGCCGGAACGTAAAATCGATTGGCGAAACGTCTTTATCGGTAACCAACTACGGCCGAAGCCTGACGCGAGCCGGGAATCGAACCCAGGACCTCCAACTTTATAATGCGCCAGAGCACGCACTGCGCCACGGATTAGAAGTGGGGATTCTCAGCGCCAACACGTACATGTTCATCTCGGTTTGCTTGTCAGCAAACGCTCAGGCAGCGGAGGTCAACGCCGCGCATCGCGGGCGGGTCGTCGGCCGGGTCGCGGCGGTCGTATCGCATCGCTAATTTCGTATGCGAACTCGGCTCAACAGCAAAAACTGCCCGCGCAGCTCGCTCAATGTGATAGCCCGCCATCATTCCATTGTCATTCGAATCAATGGCCAAGAAAACGGCTAAGGACAAATCCAGATAGTGTAACCTGCTAACATATTTTTTTATAACAAAATCACCCATTGAAATCTTGGAGATGTCTATGAATAAGTTCAAAGCTTTCATAAAACGTAAGCTTATAGAAAATTCCTAAGTTGAAAACTAAGTTTGTTGTGGGCTTCTTCTTAGACATGAGCGAGTTTTGAAACCTCCTTTTAAGCTTCAGTTTAGTTTTAAGTTGGTGGAGATGTCTATCAATAAGTTCAAAGCTTTTATAAAACGTAAGCTCATAGAAAATTCATATTACGATATTGAGGACTATATAAAATATGATAAAAAAGCTTGGGTGTGAATTGCTTTAACTTTATAGCTTATTGTGATTGTGATAATAAAAAAAAACGACTAAGTTCTCCTAGCTTTAGTTTTAAGTTGGAGAGTGTAGTTATCACCGTTTACATGAATAAAGCCATTTTGATTCTTTAATTTTATTATTAAACTTTATATTATTTCTATATAAAAATATTATTTCTATCACAACGCAAAAAATGTAAATCTAGTTTTAGTCATAACAAATTGTATACAGTGTGGATCCACCTTTTTAAACACTGCAAAAAATAGTCGTCCACTAAATTATTCTTCAACCAGTGCCCCACGGAATCGAAGGAACTATCAATAGACTTGTTCTTACTTAATAATATATTCTTACGCCAAGGAGGTCGTCAAAAGACGCGTGCTCTGTCGTATTATAAAGTTGGAGGTTCTGGGTTCGATTCCGGGCTCGAGTCTTGTTTGGTGGATGCCTTCGGCCTTGGCTAGTTACATTACCCTACCCGAAGTTAACCTACTGACAAAGACGTGTAAGCGATTTACCGTTCTGGCACGATGTCGCTCAGAATCCAATTAAGAGTTTCCCATAAGGAGTTCGGTTACAGGTAAGCCTGCTACCATCTTTGACAGCATTATCACTTACCAATAAGTGAGACTGCTGTCAAGGGCTAACTTGTAGTGTATAAAAAAAACTTGGTTCGATCAAATTTTATAATACCATTCTTAGAAAAGAATGAGCCATAACCGTCGTGGGCTAGGGACTCAGATATTTCTTAGAATTGACTGCCTGTGAAAGAATATTTTAAATAGGAAATAATGAGAGAAAATTCGGAGAACATTCATTTAACAAGTATTGTCTTTTCCAAGTATTTCCTATTGAATCAGAATAAAACTTTCTATACTTCTTCAGAAAGTTAGCATACGATGAAATAGATTGTGTTTAATTATAAATATTTATTTTAGGGTGTTAAAACAGTTGAAAAACTTTTATTTATAAATATATCAATAATTTAAATTACAATCGATGTTAGTGTATTGTGAAAGTTAATTTTCAAGCCGTTTTTAAATCTTCATAATAAATTTATTTTATATTAATGTTAGTTTTGGCAAATCCGCACATGGCCAGCGTGGTGGACTATGGCCAAACCCTTCTCATTGAGAGGAGACCCGTGCTCTGTAGTGAGCCGGTAATGGGTTGTTCATGATGATGATGACTGTTAGTTTAAAGTGTCAACGGTTTATGTTGCAACTATTTCGAATGAAGAGGGGTGGTAAAATTTGACCACTGTGTCTGGCAGTGTGTTTCTCTGCTTAGCTGTATCGTGATTATCAACTTTTTTTGTTTTTTTTTAAATTACTGTTAAGTATAGTTAAGTCTGTAGAGGTTTGTTTTTTTTACTATATAAATTATCTGTTAGGTGAGGTTAAGTTTTGCTGTGGGCATAATTGAAATAGAATATTTATTGTATTTTTATTTGCATTGTTATTATTATTTCCAGTATATGCTACCTCTCACGCCCGTGTGCAAAATAAATACATATAAAAACCAAAAGAGATATAATAAACTTAAATAGATAATAATAAATAATATAATATTATTATATTATTATTCTAAATTGACTAGCGGAAAAAAGATGAAAGAAAATTAAAATAGTTATTTATTGGCGGATTTACTTACAAACGGCAACCTACATTTCACCGTTGCCCGCATCAGAGTGTGATTTAATGTAAAATTTTCTACTTATTCTATCGCGTGAAAGTGAACTTTAATTTGTATAGAACTTACAAAGCACTTTCAAAACCGCGTGGTGATCTCAGCTTTACAACCTCCGCTTGCTTTTAAAAGACCAATTGCACCGTGGCAGTTGTTTAAGATGATCATAATGATTTACAAAAATCACTCTGGAATCTCAATATTCATCTATACGCACGGTCTTTAGATTCATATCGACATATTTCAGCAATGTGATTATTATAACGAAAGAAGAATTACTATTAATGTGGCACTTCTAATAATACTCACGGAATAGAGCTCAGTGAGAGCCCAACATTTTTCTGTAATAAATTTTCTAAGATGGACTAACAAATACTTTTTAAAATGGTTCAATTTCAAAATACAATCAATCAATCATAATCTTTATTCAAATAGTCCTTTAAAAGGCACTTTTGACGCGTCAATAATTTACATAGTAGTGATTAGATGGTGATAAATACATTCGTAATCTTAAAAATAAAGAAGTAGCCCACAGGAAAATATTGTTTTTATCACCATCTCACATGTCACTAAAAATTATATTAAGAGATATATATACACAGTTCGGCTTTGCAAATTTCAATTGTCAAGGAATGAGTCACAGCTATAACATCAGGACACTTGAGAGGGATTCCCAGTACTATTGATCTGAAAGACACGTCATGGACTTCCAAGAGGGCGATTGTACTTTTACGTCTAACTCTTAGGGTTGCTGATTTCACCCTTGTATAATTTAATAAAGAAATCTCCCTAATATCAAAAGGTTCAAGCCATGTTTATACCAAGCAAATTTTTAAACGGAGTTTTGTTGAGGTCCTCTTTCTAAGATAAACTCATATTTTAAACACGTATAGTCTATTTGTGTCTTTTATGTTGTCACTAAATAATTTAACTTAAATTGCGATAATATTTAGATTAATCGATTAGTGAGTTAATATCTACAGGGTAACAGCTAGTATAAATACATAGTAATTCCATTGCACCGTTCTTGGTGAATTTTGGCAAAAATTTTGTTTGAAAAATGTTTGAAAAAGTTTGAATCCAAGATAAGATACTTTTTTAAAAAAATACTTTTTTTTAGAAATAAGATACTTTTAATCCAGGAAAAGCATTCGGCTAGTCAATCCACGAGATTTTGATACATAGCTTTTATTACCTATTCGTGGCTGCACTAAAGGCAGTCTTAGTGAAGTATTGCATTTGACCCGGGCAAATAAACAGTTCCCTTTTTCTTTCTAAAATGAACACGGGTAAATTCGCGGGCAACAGTGAGTAGTTTATGCAAAACTTTATGCAAAAAAAAGCATACTTTTACAACTCTAACATTGCCGTCATATCATTATTAATTTTCTGAATAATAAAGTCGAATCAGCGATGTTTCTCTTTTTAAGGCAGACTATTTTCTATTGCCAGTCAGTCGTTCTCGCTTTTGCTAAATTACTTTGCGGCTTTAAATCCAGTCTGGCTCCTAAGCAGAATTTACCGAAAGCCCTTTTCCAGGTACACGTCGATAGCAAAAGTAAAGTGATTTAAATAAAAATTTGAAGTCAATAATCCTATTTCTAATATTATAAACGTGAAAGTTTTTAAGTATGGATGGATGGATGTTTGTTACTCGTTCACGTAAAAACTACAGAATGGATTTTTATGAAACTTTAAAATAATATAGCTTATACATCAGAATAACACATAGGCTATAATTTATAAAGATATCGTGCAAATTGTCCAAAATATGGCGATAAGTGTCAAGTAAGTAGGAAAATATCTATCATCTGCGTGATACCAGCTAGTTGGAGAATAATTATCAAATAGTAAATTAAACTAGTTCTAGAGCTTGTGTTTGTGTTTTTTTAATCGCAACTAAATACCACAGTCTAACAGTACGTGGAATAGATCGTAGGCGCTGCGTAGCGCTTCTACGCGCGTTGCGCGAGCGCTGGGCAGGTCAGTGGCACTGAGTGACGCGGGGCACTGCACTCGACTTGCTTAGATACTTCTAACATTGCAGTTTTTTTTCTAGCGCCGCATTCCCGGGCTGAGCCCAGTCAACTGGGTTCATGCCGCTGCTTTTGTACCGAGCACGTTAACTAGCCATGTACGGCGTGAGAGAGGACGGTTGGAACTTGTTTGCGATTTTATTCTTGACTAGCTCTTGCCAACGACTACAGTCGCGTTGAAATTTTGATCCCAAAAGGAACTGTCTGTTTTTCCTAGATAAAAAGTAGCCTATTCTAGACTGTACCAAATTTAAGGCAGATCCACTCAGCCATTGTGGTCATTCGAGTAACAAAGTTTAACCCATTAAAACTTTTGCAGTATCTATCATACGACCTGTTGCCAGTGGATTCACCCGTTGCCGTTGTAATATATGAATTAAATATACTCCTTAAAGCAACATTATCAGCTTATACACTAACATAACATATATTTCTAGCTGATGTACCTGTCCTAACATCTATATATAGATTATTATAGATTAAAAAAATTTAGGGTTAAAGAAAATTATCAATGATAAATCAAATTTTAAATAACAATTTTTTATTAATTACTAAAGAATAAGTATATGGATATGGGTACATAATATTATCGTATTTAATAAGATTCACGACGAATAAAAGTTCACAACATCGGTGTCTAGTGGCCTATAATCTTGCCTCAAATGACCAAAAGAAAACCAATATTCTGTGAGTCTAGAAATTAGGTAGTCCGCACACATGCCTTGGTTGCAGCATCTAATTTAGGTAGCCATATTGCAAAATCTTATTCGATTAGAGAAGAGAAAGTAACTAAAATATACACAGCTATGAAAAGAAATGTAGGAAAGCTTCTTTGAATAAAAATAACGTTTTGCCTGGTTAAACTGTTGAATCAGCTACAGTGGTATAATCATACAATTAAGACACAGTCCTGGTCTCAATTCCTGTGTCGGGCCAAAACTTTAATTGGATTATTCTGTTAAAAAATAATTTTGAATACCGGAGTAAGAATATTGGAACAAGTAAAGCCGACGAACACTATATAAAGCACGCTAAACTCCGTGCTATGCAGCTTGGTGGTCTATATTTGAAAAGCCCAATATCCTATTGTATAGGAGGTGTTATCATACTAATGATGATGATGACCTTTTACGAAAAATCCATCCATTGGAACGTGTCGATGACAGACAGATTGACGCAGAAACAACCCCCCTTTTTGCATCTGATGTTTATAATAACGCTAGATTTCTGTAGTTAGCTGCATTCCAAGTCATTAAATAGTATTGAGCGTTAAGAAATCTCGCCGCGCAGAGAGAGTAAACTCGTACTATGTGAATCACTTTCGACGCTCGCGCATTAGATGCACGTCAGAAGTGCAATGACCTCCTGAACTTCAAAAAGTGGGTTATGCCACTGTGCTACTAATAGATTAGGCTTTAGTTTCAATACATTATAGCTAACTTGAGAAAAAACTACATGTTTGAATTGATAAACAGGGGATTTGATTCCACCATTAGATTTTTATATAGGTAGGTAGGTGTATTTTTATAAAATCACTTTGCATTTTGCGAGAAGCTTTATGTTACTTTTTTGTTCACTAAATATAATTTTTACTTATATAAGCAGTGGTAGGTATAGATCACACATCCTATTATAGAATCCATTTCAAAAATTGAAGGTACTTTTAATTTATATAAGCCGCAAAAGTATTAGAGAAGTTTAGATTGCCTGTTTATGCTCATTTAGTTTTTACCGTGGTTTTTTAGTCTACAATCACATAGTGCTAGTAGAACTTTTATGGTCTATCGATAACCCTTCTAACTCTAATTGGTTTCACAGTCCTGGTGGTCCGAAAATCCCTCATCCTGACAGACTTTAATAGCTCTTTATTACTATATTTTACAATAGGCAACCAATATGTAATGTAGTTTGGGTTACTTATTATTTTATGAACTGATATGTGATGATTGTGTTTCATTTTCGACGCAAGCGCATAAGCGATGCACCTCTAAAAGGCCCTGTTGAACTTCACCGCTCTGATGTGCTACAGAAAAATTAGGGATTTAAATAATCGATCTAGAATTACTCATGCATTAGGATAGTATATTGCATCTAGGATAGTATAATGCATTTTAGAAAAATAGCAAACCTTTTTCGTACAAAAGAAAAGAGAATACAAACTCTCACTCGATCATTGTGCAATAAAAAAATTTATGATTTAGGAATTTTGTGTTGTATGTAAAGAAAATCGTTTTATGGAGTTATTTTTGAGGTTTCGCAAGTTAAAAATAGGCTCTAATCAAACTGAATATTCTTGTTAACTGCGAGAAAAATATCACCTCATGTTGATGAAAATAATAGTGAAACTATTATCGTTATATAAATATAGATTATTTTTTTACTTGCTAACGTGGAGAGAGTATACCTATGGGTATCTAACGTGATTCACTTTCGACGCAGGCGCATTAGTTGCACATCTAAAGAGCAATGCCCTCCTGAACTTCGCCAACTGGGCCGCATATTACAGAACAGATATTTACCGATATATTAGAGTCATAATAATTTAGCTTTTTAATTAAAAATATAAACTATTCTATAGACATTTAATTATCGTATATTCATATGAAACAGCTGGACAAATGGCAACTATTAACTTCGACCGGATACACGTACTATATATGGGACGTCATAGCTTTTATATTAGCTAGAAATATAGCAGTTTATGTTATCATTCGTTGTGTGTGTGTTTTTTTTGCTACTTATATTACCGATCAGCTATAGGGACTAGTATCTAAGCAAGTATGCTCCGAACTGAAATAGTCAGGACGGGATCTATTTCCCGGGCAGCTGCGCGCGTTCGTTGCCCCTTCATGGGGCGTTAGAATATGTGCAGCGTTCTCGACTATTGCCGACGGGTCCGCGTCTAGTTAAACTTGAACTACAAGTGCAGCGAAGAGCGTGCACCTCACCTTCACTGCTTAGAAAGCAACATCGTCTAACGCACGCTGGAACGCCTCACGTAACTGCTGCGTGCAATAATCGAGTAAAAGCGAGAGGAATATTTATTTTCAGTCTAATGCCATAATGATCTGCTCTCTATATTTCTAATTACAACGTCAACGTGAATGAATTCATCAAAAACCCATTACATTATTATTTATTCCTTTCCCACAGAATCACATCGCTATAACACAATAGGATTTGTAATCGAATTAAGAAAATATTATTCAATACAGACAGTGTTATGATATCTTAATCAAATTCGGTTGTGTTTCATTCATTGCTCACTGTTATTGATAACATGGTCAAAAGCTATTAATGGTTAAACGTATAAACACAAATACTGTAATGTTATCAAATATAATTTTAAAGCCTGTGATAGTCCAATGGTTAGGACGTGCGCCTCCTAAGATGAATAAAAAATCGGGAGTTAAAACCTGGGTACGCACTTCCAACTTTTCGGAGTTATGTGCGTTTTTAAGCAATTAAAATATCACTTTCTGCAACGGTGAAGGAAAACGTCGTGAGGAAACCTGCATGCCTGAGAGTTCTCCATAATGTTCTCAAAGGCGTGTGAAGTCTGCCAATAGCCAGCGTGGTGGACTATGGCCAAACCCTTCTCTTATTGAGAAGAGACCCGTGCTCTGTAGTGAGCTGGCAATGGGTTCATGATGATGATGATAATTTTAAAAGTATGATAAATGTATTCGCGTCTTCTTAACTGCATGAGCGACATTTAGATGTGATATAATTTTATTATGAGCGGCAAGTTTACAAAAAAAGTGATAAAAAATTATCTTCATTCGTGTGCATACACATCTCTCGCGCTTTATGCGAGCCTGGTAAATAAATGCAACACATGCTGACGCGGTTCAGTTGCAAGCTAATTTGGTACTTTAGCGGCGACCTTTAGAGGACACGATACAAGCCCAAGTTGCAGGCAGGTCTTATTATTTATTAAACGGCTAAAGTTCGTTGTTTTCATTGTGACGTAGTGACACACACACACAAATGATTTATTGTAGTCAAATAAGACGTTACGCTTGCCATTATTACAGATTTTGATCAGATCATGACAAATTTAAGTTCATTAAAACATAAAATGTATCTTTACATCATATAATGTGTTTTCATATCTAATAATTCTATATTAGAATCTGTGATTTGTATTTTGTAACAACATGCAATGTCATACCACGTAGACCACCTAACAATTCTGCAATCCTGGTAACGAAAGTTCATATACCTCGCTTTTTTCGTCTCTCAGGTATTCTTCCAAAAAATATATAAATAATCATTTAGTTAAAATTGTACAGTTAAAAAGGTTTGATAATCTTTGTCAGCAATTCACCGCTTGTACCGGTAATTATTCAACACGAATTTATATATCATGTTACATAGGAAATAGATTTACTGCTTCTATTCAGATACGCAATTATTTAGAACATTTTGTGCACGCAAATAAGTTCGTGAAATCCTTGTTTTTAGTTTCGAATACAGTGTAATGATAATATCCAAACAATATTTCAAGTAGATGTTTTGTATATTACACGTAACGTGGGCGACTGGGTCAACGGACGCGTGGATAAAAATAAAGAGCACCCTAAATATGGCGTGTTCGAAAATATCGCCTAGGGAGCCACAATAATCTCGTTACATTTATACGTAAAAATGCATGTTTACTTTAGCTTTATGCATTTTCTCCAAATTCTATTCTGTCATGATTTAAAACTATAATAACAAACGATTCGATACAAAAATCTTATTGGAATGTACACTAAAAATTTTATAATTTGGCAAATTAATGGAGCCCATAATGGAGTAAGTAGCTTTATGTGTTTTAGCCGCTAGTGCCGAAATCTCACGCATACCTAGCTTTTCTTTCGATGTTTTCGTTCACAGTTTAGTCATACGATATGCGATTTAAACTTGCGAAATAAAAAAGAACATAACGCCGAAAACTAACGACTCCGAAGTATGTACCGAGATAGTCTATTGATATATGATCGAACGTGGTCTGAGCTCCAAATCCCTCTCTCATTTTACTTATTTATTTCGTTGCATATTGTTTACACATACCCATTTTGGGTGTTACAAAAAACAAAAATCGTTTACTGAGTAATAACACTTCTCCAATAAAAAGTTTTTAATACTTTGTAAAATAAATTTTCTGTTTCTACGTTTCTAGTACAGTCTGGCAGACCACTAACCTATATATTATTATAGACATTACGTAGGGATTAGAAACTTAAAGTCCTAAAACTATACTAAAGCTTCCTTTTCCCAGCAATCGGGCATAGTAGACTAATGGCGATCTCACACAACAGATAATTAAATTTTCATTTCAGAAACTTAAAGTTCGTCTTTAAAACTATCTATACGAGCAGACACTATTGCAATTTTAATGCATACAGTATAATAAATACCTCAAGTAATTAAGTATTAATAGACGCTAGCTATATTTTTTAAATTTTTATCAAGGACCAACCCCTCGCGACCCTGAGACGCAACGCCTTGAGAAGCGCTTTCCGGATGCAACCCTGCATCGATCGACCGTGACCATGGCAACGCGCGCAGAGTGCGTGGGTCAGGGGCGAGATGTTAGTTGAAATATCCAACTGTATGTGTACTAATGGCAAAAGAGCATTCTATTCTGTAGTATATTCTGTCGTTGTTTGGGTAATTGTCAATTTTGCGTAGCGGCATAAAATTGCTTGCTTTCCTCTTTACACCTTTAGGTTCTGAAGGATATTTCCTTAGTTGGCTTCCTCTCTGAGCTTCCCTAAATATAGGCTATATATCGATAGCACAAATGAATTGTTAAAAATACGCAAACGATTACAATTAATGTATTTATTCTTTTATAATTTAAATGCGTTGGAGTTTATCTACAGACAAAATATTTCTAGTTTAAATACTTCTTATGAGTTTTAAGGAATGCAGGAAACTACGTATTGATGAAATAGATTAATAATATGTATATGTATGTAAACTTACTGTCATTCTGACATCAAAGTTCTTTATGGTCTTCATAAAGCCACAGAAGTAGTTCATAAATAAAAAAAGCAAACACAAAAGGCGTTTCTAGTCCTAAAAATGATTTTTTTATATATTTACTAAAAATTTATTTAAAATTCAGTGTGTGTGCTATAGTCAATTGTTTATAAAGTGACCCATATGACTATTAGTCATATAGTATTGAATTTCATATATTATATTGTCGAGTTTAACACAAGTTTTGGTAATGTACTTTTTCTATTGTTTTGTATATGTAAGCGTATACAAGTTTCTAATAAAAAACCATCCTCAGAGTCATAAGAAACAACGGAACGAAAGATAATTGAAGTTAAAGAAATTCGATAGGGAACTTTCAAGAAGGGGAAGCCCCTACTCAATAAAAATTCACGCAAACCGCCCTGAAACGGCATACATAAAAAAAAAATTAAAAACGCACCAACTTGCGATCCACCACCTTTTGAAAGTCAGAAAATTAAACCCTTATATTCTTACAACTTTTCTACCCTGCAAGTAAATAATATACTAAAAATATACATATACTAAAAATATGTATAAAAACTAGCTATAGGCTCAAATAGAACTTAATTATTTACTAGGCGTTGTGGTATCTGCCGCAAAAAAAAAAATAGTACGTAAAACTAAAAGAACGGAATATTTCTGTCCTTGGCAATTTCAATCTATTTCGTCCGCATTCGCAATTATTTACTTTATTCGAAAATGTACTGTACTGATATTTTGTTTCGTGTATAAAACATGCGTTACTACTGTAAGTGAGCTGCATACAGTTTGCAATAAGATTTCTTATCAGTGACCTTCAGTGCACCACCAGTCGCGCAGATGCAAAAAACACCATTTTTAGATGTGATTGATATTTCAAGCGTAAGATTTACTTAAGTTCCTATTTGTTTTCCAATTAAAATGAATACACAATTATGGGAAGAAAACGATATGAAAAAACATTGGTTAGTATCACGTTTTGTGTTTATGGAATATTTGAACCAAATAAGTATTAACTAAAGCATATTCTTGCCTTTTACAGTAACCACTGTTGTTATGTGGGTAAGATTGCCGTATTTTGGCAAAACAACATTTTAATATAAATACAACAACAAACACTGCTGCGAAATTGTGTTATTAGTAGTTTGGATTTTAATCAAACAAGTATTGTACCTATCAATTGAAATTTTTTTCTTTCTTTCACATTAATTCATATATTTATTTAAACATACTTCACATCAAAAATACATAATAAATACAGAAGTATTTATATATTTTTCGTTAATTTAACAAAACAATTATTTAAAAAAGAAACAATTCAGACTAAGTCAAGGATCCACGTAAATCTAGATTTCTTCTAGAGTCTCTGGAGATTACTGTGATATTTATTATAATTTATAATCGCCGCTTTAGCCGGAGCAGACCAGAAAACTATGAAAATGCGAATACACCTATGGCTTTCAGTTCCACAAAACTACGAATTCGTCGAAAATTTTATATCGAAAATTTTATATAACTTGTGTTGAATGACCCTATGTCAAGAATTAACCGATAAGGGGCATCGGTTCAGCAGTACCGTAACGGTAGCTCCGCTGGTGCAGCAGATATTCATGGGTAATCACTTAACATAAGATGTCCCGTATCTCGTTCGCCTGCGATGTAAAACTATACAAAAAATCAATTCAGACTACTAAATTAGTACATGTCACAAATGGCATACCAAATGAATTAGTTGTGCTTCAAGTGTCATATACCCAACGTTTTTGTTCGGCACTCATGACTACCATACCGACAGAAAATTGCTTGTTACGATCGAGCCTTGACCTTGCCGTACACTTGGATGTATGATAGGTTAATTTTGCCTCCTATAATAGACCGACACCGGCAGTATTTTCAGTTCGTGTGCTTTGACCATGAGAACAACCGATTCGCTCCGATGACGGATGTGCAAATCTAAAAATAATCAACAATTTTGTATAAATCACTATGGAGGAAAATTGATTCGTTGCTGGCTCCTTACTTTTCTAATAATTTTATGTAATAAGTCATCATCATGAACAACCCATTTCCGTCTCACTACAGACCACGGGTCTCCTCTCAATATGAGAAGGGTTTGGCCATAGTCCACCACGCTGGGCATGAGCGGATTAGCAGACTTCACACGCCTCTGAGAACATTATGGAGAACTCTCAGGCGTGCAGATTTCCTCACTATGTTTTCCTTCACCGTTGAAGCAAGTGATTTTTTAATTTTTTTTTTTAACGCACATAACTCCGAAAAGTTAGAGGTGCGTGCCCGGATTCGAACCGCCGACCCCTGATTAGGAGGCTGACGCCCTAACCACTAGGCTATCACCGCTTCTTATGTAATAAGTATCAAGGTGAAATTATAACGACTAAATCTACGAGTATCATAAGTACTCCCCTTATTCCCGCTAGACCAATTATATAGGCATTCAAATAATTATTGCAACTATATTTTTTGTGTTTATTTTGCTAAACTGTTACCTTTTCCAAAGTACTCATTAGATTTTGGTTGAGGGGTATTAACCGATTTATTTAAGCTTTACGCTTGGTGAGTTAATAACGATGAGAAAATTGCGTACAAAAAAAATCTCATTCTTTTTTTATGTGTACAGAGTTTTGATATAAAAAGGATTCACTGTGTACATTCAGAAAACACGACAAAACAAATCTGTTATTTTTATTTAGCGTTTTGACTTTACATTACAAAATAATAATATCTATATCGTTTGTAAATTTAAATGTAAAAAATTTGAAACACTTCATAATATGCAATATATAAAACCAGTAGCGTGTATACCAGGATCAGTTCAAAGTAGATATAAGAGTAGATTCCCCCCTCATGCCCGGCTCCGCGTTAAAATTGGTCTATTCGAGCTACCAAAATGTTGCGCAATAAAAATCATCAAGTGTAACTATTTTATTTTGTACCTACCTAATTTGATCGTTTACTTGAATTTTCAATGTCAATCACATTACACGTTAAATACAAATGACCGTGACCTGCGCTCGGTCATATTAATAAGGGGTGGCAGGGATCAAAGTGAAGGCCGACGTTGGAGGCAGGGTCGGTAGGGAGAATTCAACTCGAGTTTATTTGTTATTCGTTATTTGTTACCGGCCGTTCTGATATGCCTCGAAACGTTTTTGAGATTTTATTCCTTTTTCCTGTGCCTACCAATTTTTAAACATAGTGATCGTTGGTTAGTTAACTGCGCAGCATCAGAGCAACGACTAATTTATCGCATTTAGAAACAGTGGCACAGGCTCTTTTTGGTCCAATTTTTTTTTTATAAACTACAAGGTAGCCCTTGACGGCAATCTCACCTGATGATAAGTGATGATGCAGTCTAAGATGGTAGCGGGCAAACCTGTTAGGGGTATGATAAGCCCATACTCCTAATTGGTTTCTACGCGACATCGTGCCGGAACGCTAAATCACTTAGCGACACGTCTTTGTCGGTAGGGTGGTAACTAGCCACGGCCGAAGCTTCCCACCAGACCAGACTCGAGCCGGGAATCGAACCCAGGACCTCCAACTTTATAATGCGAAAGCGCGTGCGCTGCGCTACAGAGGTCGTCAAAATAAATCGTCCCATAGGACAGGGCTAATGTGCAATACAGTGATAACCTTTTTACACTTACATATTCTCATTTAAGCCATTATATGGAAAATACAGGCATATAATACCTGTTAAAAGTACAGGCAGGTTAAGTCGCGTGATTTTTTAATATTAGCTTACCGATTTTTTATTTCTTTGTTTTAATAATACCTTACCGATCCATACTATAATTACAAACGTTAAAAAACTTAAACGCTATGGCTATTATATGGTTTTTGATTTTTCCAGCATTGAATATTTTCTCTGTACCCTTTCCGGTTCTAGTTGTTGTCAGTTTTAAGCAATTTTCTTTTTACTATTTCTTTATATACTACTTGAAGACAGACATAGGTATATTATTCCTTCTATAACAAATAACTACTACTTTAAAACACTTCAAAGTAAATTATACATTACAACAAAAATTTACGAAGGTTAATTTTTTTGCCCTAAGAAACAGTCGTAATTTGAACTTTATCGCAAACAAATAAATGCCATTGTTATATTTAGGACTATTGGAAATAGTTAAATAGCCATGAACTATATTTATTCCAGATAACTGTATTTCGTTTTTGATGAGAAACCTCTGTATGTTTTCTACTGGTTATATTATAATGTTTGTTTTAAACTTTAGGTCTAAAATTTGCAAGATGATCAAAAAAAAACTTTAGGCTTAAAATTGGCAAGATGAAGAAAAAAATGCCTTCTGAAGACATATAGTTTTTGACGTGGCGCATTGCGTGCGCTGTCGCATTATAAAATCGGAGGTCCTGGGTTCGATTCCCGGCCCGAGTCTGATTTGGTGGGAGGCTTCTGCTGTGGCTATTTATCACTATCGACAAAGACGTGTCGCTAGGCGATTTGGCGTTCCGGCACGATTAGGAGTGTGAGATTAGCCCGCTACCATTCTAGACTGCATCGTCACTTACCACCAGGTGAGATAGCCGAAAAAAAGACATTAATGGGAATAGAACACTCTGAAAATCTCGGTACAGAGATCTAATTAATATGATACGCCGTATCTGCGCCATGAAGCAATGTACGAGTATTACAATTTATAAGTGTTGCGAGTGACGCGAGGTGACCTCCGGCAAGGTTGCATGCTACTTCCCTGTGTATTCTATCGTTTATTACCTAGCTATACTGGTACATTGTCATATGCTATGCAAACATGCGTAGTTGTTTGCTACGGATTTTAATTTGTTATTGTCGTTTTCAACTTAAACGAGAAAATTATCGTAGTGAACTTTATAACACAATAAATGTTAATACCTTCGATCAAACGGTTTTTTTAATACACAACAAGTTAGCCCTTGACGGCAATCTTAACTGATGGTAAGTTATGATGCAGCCTAAGATGGTAGCGGGCTAATCTGTTAGCGATATGGTAAACCTACACTTCTAATTGGTTTCTACATCAGATCGCAAAATCCCTTGGCGACACGTCTTTGTCGGTAGGGTAGTAACTAGCCACGGCCGAATCCACCCACCAGACCAGACTCAATCCCGGAATCGAATCCAGGACCTCCAACTTTATAATGCGGCAGCGCTGCACCACAGAGGTAGTCAAATTACCGGACCTCCCTTATAACCACAGAGATGTGACTTGATAATAATAACTACGTCTATGTATGTACTACTGTCTTTTTTTGTTTGAATATATCTATCTCGTTTACTCTATGTTACATAACCTTAATTTTTGATTTCGGGATTCAACCACCATCCCAGCTTATTTAGATAAATATACAAATTAATGGCTTTACAGGACTTTATTGGAGGTCACATAATATGACTGATTTCGCTGTCTAAATTCTATAGAACCAATCTACTAACACCATCCCAGTGTAGATCCTTAGTTCTTTTTCTTTATCTTAGTTTCGTAAAATGGATAGATGTCGAGTATTATAGAGTAGTAGAGGGTTTAACGTTATTTAAGTGAACCGTATTACAGCAGAGTTATTAGCACATCACAGTATTAGCAAATATTGTGTATTATCATAAAAATACAAAGCAATACTTATCGTTTATATCAGTAGGAAGTAATTTTCTCTTACAGAAGGTTGTGGTGATAACATATTAGGTATATACCACGGTTGCCTCTTGCCTTGTACGTGGATTATAATATGCACAGCCGCATTGTACAATATTGCGAAACCAGAACCAGATGTAGAGGGCATCATAAACAAGTCATCGTAGAGTGTTCCAGTTGAATAACTTTGTCATAATCATACTTAATTTTATAATTAGTTAACCGCCTTAAAATTACGCGCGCTAATAATACCTACGGAGAGCGAACGACCGCGTATTTGGTTCCTCGATTCTAGAATGAACTACCTCCAACGTTCCAAAAATAAGATATTATAAATCTCAAACACAAATTAAAAGAATATTTTTTAACTAAGTTGGATGGTTGACTCGTTTGTGTTAAAAAAAATATTTTCATTTCATTTCAGCTTACTTGGTTCGTCAAGTTTTATAATGTTACCGGAAAGTTGCAGGACAAATCTCTTTGGTTTTATCGGTGTATTTATTGTAATATAAATTGTATTTTCTTAATAATAAAAAAATTAAAATAAATACTTCTTCTATACCGATAAACTTTACTCTCGCACCCGTGTACAAGATAGATATAAAAAAAACATAATTATTATGTTTTTTTTTATAATTCATAAGCCTATCCAGTGTCGGCACAGGATACCGCTCTCGAAGGACAGAGGTCTTGAAGCATAGACTCTTACGACGCTTTCCTACCACCAGCTTCAATGCAGGGCTATACGGGTTTTATCACATATTAGCAATTATTACAACCGAGAAAATTTATACTTTAGCAATAATTTGAATTGATTAGAAAAGTTATCAAGCGCCAAATCTATTTATATTTGGCCTTAAAATATCCAATAACCTGTTGGTCCAGTACCTTAGCCAGACAAAAAGTACGACTTCTAGAGTTTTATTTTCATGTCATCTTATTTTTATGCTAAGTGAGCCTTGTTAGCATGTCATTTGGATAATGCCATTTTTTTTGAGTTTTTTTTTATGTATATCTTCATTTATTTTATTAATTAGTACTTCATTTTTAGTTAATATAACAGGTTATAGACAAGAAAAAAATAATTCAAACTTGGACATATAAACAATAGAAAGGAAATCATTTTATAATCTGTTTAAAACTCGTGAATATCGAATGAGACAATATCGAATGCTATTACAGTATTAATTCACTATTACACTGAGTATGTCAAAGGGGATGTGGAAATTGATATTTAGCAGTGAAAGCACCAACTGATAGCCCGGAAAGCATATTAAAGCATAGTAAAACTCGTTTACTTATGTACAGTAATATTCCATAGATAATTGAAAAGAATGCAAATCGCAGGATATTATCGTAGAACAATGCGTGTGACAAAAAAAAAAAGAAAAACAAGAATAAACAAACTTATTTGACAGTTATAACGGAACATTCGACATTTAAAAGTGATACATCACTTATGTTCAATCAGGTACACACTGGGGGTGTAAAGGGTCACGCGCACCTGCGCCCGCGCTTCTGACATTGTGATAAGATACGGACTATTATTTTGTCACTGCTATCGGACCAATGTCACACTGACCTTAATGACACCGAATGACGCGCCGTCACCACGCGTTCATCGCTCTGACCTTGCGATATTTATTTATTCAACCATTCGCAAATTTTTGTGTACACAATAATTTTTCATACACGTCGGTATCTAACAAAAAACCAATCCAAGGATCCCAAACACTTACTGCTTTATAAATACCTAGTAATTAATTATCGTGATCTTACGTACCATATACCATTGACGGGCACAGATCTCTTATCGGATGGGAGTGAGGGGTTTGGAGAGTACCACGCCGTTCTAAAGCAGGTTTGTGTATCATTATTTTATTATTTCATTTTCGATTTCCGATATTACTGTAGTAAATTACTCTTAAATTTTAGGAGTTATGTGCATTTTTTTCTATCAAATAACATTTTGCTTTTACGATATGGAAAAACATCGTGAGGAAACCTGCATGCCTCAGCTTTGAGAAATACTGCAAATTTTCTCAAAGACGTCATGTCTACAAATCAGCTTTAGATCAGAGTGGTGGACCAAGTTCTAAATTTTCTCATGCTAAGAAGGAACCTATACCACTGTAGTGGACGGTTATGGGTTGATGATGAAGTGTGTATAAGCGTGACCGAAGGTTTAACATATTCTCCGTCTTATATGGAGAAGTTCCTAATGGAAACACCCAGTAATTATAATTTTTTTCTAAACCAGTCTCACTGGCGTCATAAACATTGTTTCAATTTTGCGAATACCTAAACTTTAGGCAAAATCTAACAACACCTCATTCATCAAATACGTAGGCCGTGCTTAAGGTCATTGTTAAGAGTCAGCCATATTGCTTTTTACGACGTCACAAATCCAGTGAAGTCTTCTAATTATACATCATTACTACGATTCACGTAATAGGTCAGATCTGACGCTTTTTTCCTGGCAAACAAAATTTAACGCTTATTACGAAACCATATAATACAGAAGTTGGTAAAAAAACTTTATCTAGAATGCAATTTTTTCCAGTAAATGAGATCATATTATATCCTACCAAAATATGCTTACATAATATTACTGACATACGCCAACCGTCTGTTAAGATATGAAATAATAAATTATATCACTTATCCACGTGCTTTTTAATAAGATAAAATCGTTTCCTCATTATTTAACATCTTGATTTCTGTTATACGTAAGTATCCTTATTTTTGTATGATATATGATAATAATATGCGTTAGGTAATTTTTACTTAGGTCATTCAGAAAATATATTAGAACGATTACTAGTAATCCGCGGGTATAGCCAAAACAATAATTAACATTATCAAGGTTGCACCCTAAACTAGTTTTGGGCGCTAAAATTTTGCACCAATACAGATTGTATATCTGATCGATCGGTAGCATCGGTAAAATCTTCACCATCATTTTGACTCTTTATTTTCCAATAAGCATCTGTCGGCAAATTTTTTTGCGTAAGGTATAGTTATTTCAGCGGGGATATATTAATTTCCGCCAAAATCAGTTAGCGTAGTCTATATGCTATTTTCTGCGTAAGTTAGCTGAAGCTCATTGCAAATTTCAGCAAAATCGTTCGTATTTCCATATTCAGATTTCACCATACTGGGATGTGAAATATTTAACGCATTATATCTTGAGATAATACCAATTAAACTTGAGCAATTGAGGGGCTGCAGGCCCAGCCGTGTAAACGACCTAATGCCCGCACATGTAGAAGTTCGCAAAGGGCAATTGTAAGAGGTACATGCACAATATATTTTCCTTACTTTGCAATATCATTCATTTTCTACTTTTGTGTCTGATATTCTCGAGTTCCACAACAACTTAGATCTCAATTGCAAAGAGCAAATATTGTACCCTGGAGCTCAATGTTTTTCTATTCCCGAAAATCTGATGATAACGAGAAACCAGTTAGTAGCGTGGGTTTACCATACTCTTAACAGGTTAGCCCGCTACCATTCTAGCCAGCATCATCACTTACCACCAGGTGAGATAGTCGTCAAGGGCTAACTTGTTGTGTATAAAAAAAAAGATACGAACGTAGCGCCATTATGGAGCGATGATCTAATTTAGTTCTTGAAACTTCCAATTTTTCATGATCAATAGTCATTACCACGCGAGAGGTATGGACGATAAGTTAGCAACCAACAGTTCAAGTGCCTAGGATTGCAATTTTTAAATGGGCATTTTTTTATAAATACCAACCTTATAATTAAATTACGTAGAAGAACCGTACGTTCTTTGCGCGTTTGACATTATGGTCGTAAATCGTCTTTATCTATCGGCGGGCATATGCAATTTTGCTAAATGTTTACATTTATATTGTAAAGTGCGATCGCAGCATATACGCGTAATCGGAATGAACGCGACCTTCGTCAATCGCCGTCATCACCCGGAAATTGCTATGTTACTGTAACCGCCGTGTTACAATTTTCCGAAGTAGGAAGTATGGAAACCCGTGATGGTCAAGGCAAAGTAAAATTGCAGCCTATCACGGCATAGTAATGAAAACCATTGCAGCTATCCTACTTAATCCTACTTACTTGTAAACATGTTTTAGAATATAATGTGGCATAGACACGCCTCTACCTTGTTAGATACATTTTTCACATTCCGAGAGTTTTCCTGATATTCTTTTCAAAATTCTTATTAGATAAACATTATCTTTCATGCAGATGAGATAATGTTAATTTGTTCAACTTACGATTACAGATGATATTGTTTAGAATGTGATGTACCATACATATGTCTGCACATTTCTTCTTTTGAGGGTTTTCCTGGAATTATCTTAAGTGCTATGAATACGAGCATCATTAAATATTAATGTGCAGGTACGAGAGATGAGCTACTGAAAATATAGGAGACAAACCTAGATCAGGAATGGAGCTCGATGGTTCCTCGAAGATCGGCGGCTTGTGGAGACGCGGCGGTGGTGGAGGCGGCGGCGGTGGCCGCATGCACTGGATAACCGAGTGCGTGGGCGGCGGTGGAGGCACCGGCACCGGCATCAGGCATGGCGCACGGAATTCCTTGCCTGGAGGCGCCGGCAGCTCCAGTCTCCTGGCACCACCCATCATCATGTCCATTTCGTAGTCGTGCTCCGGAGGCTCGCGCTTGGGCGACAACTTCGGATAGCACTGCATTGTTCCTTTTATAATACTGTAAAGTTTTTTTTTTAAAGTAAAAAGTCTACGCTCCTCCGCGAAAACTTTAGTTTACTTTCACAATTGTTGTGTAGCTTCACGAAAAAATGTTTCAGTAGTAATCTACATGTGCATCGGGCGTGTGTTTACACTTTGCAAGGGCGAGATCGCGCGTACAGTGGGTCGGTGCGGCGCGCGCCGCTCAACTCGCGGGACTCGTTCGCTCACCGCGGCCAACTTTCTCTCACTGGCGTGGCGGCGGCCGCGGACGGACGAAAGTGAATCTGCAGCGTCCCCGCGCGCCCTCGCCCTCGCTGCGCCCTCAGGTGTCCTGCACCGCCCGCCCAACACTCAGCACCACGCTGCCTGCAACAGCCCGACGCCCGACGTCAACTTTAACCTTAGATACCTGACCTCCGGTGCAATGCTCTCTGGATACGTTATTTAAATTCTACAGCTTATTTGCACGCTAATATACGTGGTATACTGATATTTATTCTGTCATTTAGATCAAAATTATATTTCAAGATTAAAAGCAAGTTAGAATGTTTATGTATCCAATACATAAACGTTATGGACCAAATGTATTAATAACAACTGAAACTTAAAGTAAACCTTAGATTGAACCTAAAACTACAACATTAAAAAATATAATATCATAACCAAAATATATTATTAAAAGGAGTCCCTACCAAACCAAACCTCCTAACCATAATATATTATAGGCAAGGTTCCGAAGATACTGGCAGCGTTCCCTCTTTGAATAGCAAGACTAATTCGTTGTCTGAGGTAGCTGGCAGCGCTCCTGTGATGTCGACTAACCTTTTTGCTATTTCCTGAAAAAGCCTTATAGTTAAAATTTTGGTCCGTGGGGTCCTACCGCTGTGTGCAATTAATATTTAACAATGAACTTACAGTCAAATATATTTGCAAAATTTTAAATGGTAAAATTTATTCCTTTCTTTATGGCCTGATAAGCTTTATTAATATAATATTGTAGAACAGACCCTTGGAAAATTTACTGATTTATGTGAGTAGCTAGTAGTAGTACCGACAAAGACGTGTCACAAAGCGATTTAGCATTCCGGCACGATGTCGCGTAGAACTCAATTAGGAGTGTTGGTTTACCATACCCCTAACAGATTAGCCCTCTACCATCTTAGAGTGCATTATCACTTACCACCAGGTGAGATAGCCGTCAAGGGCTAAATTATAGTGTACAAAAAAAAACTAAAAAAAAATAAGCTGTTATATTTATTTTTTATTTACCACCATACCATACCAAAACTGAAATAAACTTGTTCTTTTGCTATGTCAATCTATGTCATCAATAGTTGTACCGTTTATTCATATCAAATTATAATACTTACAAAGCAAATCTTTTTACAGCCTTGAATATCTCGGACATCACAATAAAATTGTCACATGCCAAGTACAGGTAGGTATATGGAGCATGTACTACTTAATCAGCAATGTCTTATATACTAATATGCGTAAAGTAATACATAACCTTCACCCAATTATTGCCTTCCGCGTTAAACGTTTAATAAATCTAAGAGCTCGTACAATCAGCAATAAATATCCGTCTAAGTTTGGTACAATATCATATATTTCCTAAAATTACACGTACAGATAATGAAATTGCTGTAAATCTTACGTCTTAAATTAAGAGTAAGCCATATTATAAAAAAATAGTAATCTTTTCTAGGTTATAAGGTTCTATATCATAAATCGAATTGTGTTATAGATTCATAATGACACAAAAAGTGCCTATAATAGTTCCTATAGTAATTAGTTGACCTACTTTAATTGATTATTTCTACCATCGCTTGCAATGGAAAAAATGCTAAAATACATATAGTAATGTGATATGATAGGTGAAGTTATTATCATCGATCTTAAGTACGACATTCGAGATCCGAATAAGTATAATACTGTTAAGAGAGGCACATAACTACTCTGTGACTTCCGCAAAAGTATGATACGCGTTCAATTCTTAACTTGCGTTTTAACACGATCACTGATAACAATCTGATAATCATCTAGCAGATAGCGCAGCAACCGAACGGCGGGGTATCTTTTATGTGCTCAAAACAATAATGAATCTGTACCTATCATTAAAAGAAGATAGTACACGATTTTATTATCAATCTATATTTAACACGTTTGATATTCAGCTTTTCGTGTGGCCCTGAACTCGCTGTTCTCTAGAAACACAGAAATCTACGTTGGAAAAGTTTTATAACGAATATAGGTGGTTTACTCATATTTCAGTACATGGCAGCCGATAGAAACTAAATATTTTCCCTACGGCTTTTACTTACAAATTTGTTGAAAACGAAGTTGTTTTCTTCATTGTAGTTTTTTCTATGAAGCAACCGTGCCAGTGTCTTAACATTATTTTTGGTTAATCAAAACATTTATTCACAAACACCTGATATGTGAATAAATGTTTTGATTAAACACTCGAAGTTTTGCCATCCTCCGGCTCGGGTCTACAACAGCGCACTAGTCTATTTTAAGGTTGCCTAAGGCTCGTGTAATATTAATATGCAATATACTAATTCGCGCATGGACTTCTATATTTAGTAATATTGATTCACTCTACGTCAGTGAATTTGAAGCAAATTTTAAGTTAAAAATGTATGGAAACGATCTCTACATAGAACAGGGCTTACTACCATCTCTAAAGTCGTAAACGTGAAGGTCTTTATGTCAAATTATGCCATTGTAATACAATAAAACCACTTCACGAACTTGAAAAAACAAAAGGGTTTATAAAAAAAAAACTAAATACAATGTTTGAGTGTAGATATTTTCTCTTAGCGCGAAGGGATGCAGACCTACTATGTCTATGGAGCTGGTATTGATTTAATATTTCTCGCCCACATAAGGTGTAGGCTAAATTCTTAAGCAGGATTTTTCGTCTATGGGGTTCGAGGAGGGTTAGGTACGCGGCGGTGGCCACGGAGGGAGGAAAAGGGTGGTGCAATGGCAGGGTGCGATCGGGTCACTGCCACCGACGGCGGCCGTGAGCCGCCGCCGATGTTCTTGTCTATTTCGGCGACAGGTTACAATGAATCCAAACTTGCCACGTACTTTTAAAACAGTGTTAAGGATATCAGAATGGACAAATAAAAGAAGACGTTAATGGCCGGCGGTAATTACTTAATAAGGTGAATATTCGAAAAAGAAATTTCGATTATGTTGGTTTTTGTTTTTATAAATCCTGCGGGAACCACGAATAATGTGCTCAAAGTAATCCGTTGTAAAATTCAAGCTATATATTTTTTTTTTATGCTATGCAAATTTTCGTCAATTTCAGTTTAGCTGTTTCACCGAGCATATGTACTAAACAAACAAACAGAAACACTTTTGCCATATAAGTATGGATTAGATTAAATTTTGTTCATTTTTTCTACTGCGAGACAATCTTTCACTGCATTCTCACCTAATGGTAGGTGTTAATGCAGTTTATAACTATAACATGAACATAACAGGTTACAATTCAACCCATATAAATTATCGTGACATTGCAACGGAACGCCTCATTTTTGGTATATAATTCATGAAATTTATTATTCGCCAAAAAGATGAGTAATCCGTCATCATTCGTCATCATAAAATATTAATTATACTATCATAATTATGAGTAGCCTCTTTAATGCTCCTTGGTAAAAATAAATATGTATGTTCCAATGGAAGCTAAAAAAATATAAATTCGGCTTTAATGAACAATGTACTCTAGCATACTCAGAGCTGCCATTGTCCATTGACGACATCCCACATCTCTAATGATCTCTACCAATTTAACGTGGAACTTCAAATTGTAATAAAATTATTATGACAAATTCAACTTCAAAAAGATTTGCTTATTCCTACAAATGAATCTAAATAAAATCTTATTATTTTTACTAGTCATTTCAAACATTTTTAATTAAATGTAGACTACTACATAATTGGGGAATTGGCCTACGAATATAATATTCCATATGTATACTCTATTATTATTTATTCTTTCATTTCATGTCTGTACCACTCCACTGAGTTGGTTTGCATCCTTTAGGATACTCTTCCGAGAACCCGAAAAATCAAACGGTTTCTACAGACTTAAAATAATAACAGAAATCAGTAGTTTACCAAGAATCTTTTCACTACAGTGTCTTCAGTGTAAAATGGTTAGGTTAGGTAGGATAAACAGAGATAGAGCACACACAAAGAAAAACACTTTAATTTTTATAAAAATATTATGAATATGGGTAAGTTGAATTAAAAACTAAGACCCCTGAAGACGTGCCACTTCCTACCTATAACTCATATATACATGCTTATATCTACAATGTTTTATTATATAAATTCTTATCAATTGAAGTACCTACTACGCAATTTACGATTAATATCTGCAAGGATATTGTTTAAAATTGATTTGCATGTAGCGTAGGTTCACTTCCGCAACATTATCAAATATCAGGGGCAGTACGCATTGCGTGTCGATAGGTAGTATACTTAGTTGTTGGCAGTGAAAGTCGGGTGTCCCGGGAAGGGCACGAGGACACGCGCTGCCGCTGAGGGGGTCCCGACTCCCGCCGGCGCAGGACGCATGCGCAATGCATGCACGCTTATGCATTATCTTGCTTGTGTCACACCGAACGTCGGAATTAATAGAAATATATTGGAAGACCAGTTCGTGGCATCGTCCACGTAAAGTTCGTTGGGTCTCGTGATTATTTTTTAATAAACTTTGTATCTGTGCCTTTTTTTTACGTTTCAAATTCAAATTCAAAATAATCTTTATTCAAATAGTCCTTAAAAAGGCACTTTTGATGCGTCAATAATTTACATAGTAGTTATTTCATGGTGATAACTCTATTAGTAAACTTAAAACTAAAGCTATGAGGGGTCTAAGAAGAAGCCCACAAGAAACTTAGCCGGTGTTTTTTTTTCGTTATCACCATCTCACATAATGACTAATAATGTTTTATGGCTTTACACAGATTAGTCAATGTCAAGTTTATTATTTTATTAGTTCTCTCTTTTTATGGCTTTGCACAGACTAGCCAATGTCAAGTCCACAGCAATGTAGAAGTTAGGGAGAAATGGCCTGAAACCTCGCACTCTGCAGACGCGGCTCCCTCAAACCTTTCCCAAATTAATACCTGTTAACCATTCGGAAAACCAGCCACTACACAAACGAAACCAAAACTGTCCACGACACAACCAACACCAGTCCTTTTCAAAATTAGCCAACAAAAATTAATTCAAGAAAAGTGTGAAAAAACCGCGCCCGCCGAATACGAAGTCTCCCGCCTTTCTCCATCTGTGCATTTTAAAGTTTATTTCTAATTTTTTTCTTGATAGCTTTTATCAGCTGTATCAGAGTAGATTATTAGCCACTTACACACACACACACATAACTTAGACACATTTCTTACATCTTAACGTTGCCTATCCTCAGCCTATTATAGTCCCACCGCTGAGCATATTCTTCGTAAGATTTTTTAGGGCATAGATATATACCCACCATGATTATAATCAGGATTAAATCTGATGAAATAAACCTCCTACCTGGTTAGGTAGGACTCTGGTAGGTTACCAGCGAATTTATTATAACACAACTTTGCATTTGTTTTGAACGTTAACTTAAGCAGTAAAGTTCTATGCCAGATCATATCGTGATTGTGGTGTAATCGTATTCAAGTAACAGTTTACTTGTCACGAAACCAGGTGAATGCTCGTAGAGTTCACCTGATTTTTCACTTTTATTACAGATGGATGTTCTAGTTATTTGAGCTATTTCAGTATTCAACTATCCTATCACTACTTGTTATCCGCAAATTCGATTCGGTTTGCTTTTGGTATTTTTTTTTAAATCCTACTGAGACCATTACTTCGTCCGGTAAGAAACGTAAATAAAATTCGTCTCTAGGATAGTAGCTATCTCAGTATCGTGATCATTTTAAGCAATTAAAATATCACTTGCTTCGACGGTAAAGGAACCGGCA
This sequence comes from Lasiommata megera, assembly GCA_928268935.1. Lineage (NCBI taxonomy): Eukaryota > Metazoa > Arthropoda > Insecta > Lepidoptera > Nymphalidae > Lasiommata > Lasiommata megera. The sequence goes on from OV743312.1 coordinate 8,944,712, forward strand.
CGCCTGAGAGTTCTCCATTACGTTCTCAAAGGCGTGTGAAGTCTGCCAGACCGCACATGGCCAGCGTGGTGGACTATGGCCAAACCCTTCTCATATTGAGAGGAGAGACAAGCTCTGTAGTGAGTCGAGAATGGGTTGATCATGATGATGATGATAATAATTCATTTTTAAATCAATAAAAAAAAAACAAGTGAAAATGATCGGTTTTGGATGCAGGGTAATTTAAATAGGCTTATCCTGCTATATCGGTGTAATTGCATTCAGTTTCACCCAGCGTTCCCGCCGTCGCGACCTCAGGCGATCAATATGCACCGGCTAGACGTGTATTTCTTCCCCTGGATACAAGGAAAACCGACTAAGTTATATAGCGCGATTATATTTTCACCTCCCTACGGACACCGGGAAATGTGTGGCGATTAGCTACACAATCTTTGTTACCAGAGCCTTGATTCTCTATGACATTGAATTCGTAATTACGCACGAAATGTTTTCTGTGACGTTGATATTTTCATGTAACTTTTTTACGTCACAAATTGTTTTAAGGGTGACTTACTCTTGATAACTATGTAATTGAGTGGGCTTAGTACAAGTTTTATTTATAACATCAGTGCTTAAAAGTTAAAAAGCGTTTCTGTCATTACCTACATATTATGGAGGACCTTTACATTTACCGAGTACCGTTAGCTTTAAACTAGGGACTCAGCACCATGACTCGATTTCCACAATCAAAAAGTCGACTCTCGAATAATATATTGATAAACAATACGTAATACGTAATTAGTAAAAATCTCAGTTATAGAAACGCTTATGACCCCCAAATTATAACCAAAGTATTAAAAATAAAAATTAGTGTATTTCAGGAGGTACAATAGTTGAGAGTTGAAATCGATTTAAAGACTGAAATGCATTGTAATACCAGTTAAATGGAAAAAGAAAGCATAGACATTTTATTAGGTATTATAAGTCTCCTAGATTATAAATTGTAACATTTTCAACATGTTTTTAATTAAACAAACTATCTAATTGAATTTATATGTAACACCTACTGAATGAACAAACCTATATAAATTTAAAAACGTATAGTGTATGTTATAAAACCCCTGAATATTATAGTCAAATAAATTAACTTCAATACATTAAAGTTAAAATTATAGCAGCGTTTGAAATGTAGTTATTTATCTAATATAAGCATTCTAACAGTTCAGCGAAACCATTTAACCTGCAAAATTTAACTGAGAAAATGGTTCGCGAGTGTTTCGACCCTACCAGCCTTGGAGACTGCAGCAGTGGAATGCCCTTGCAAGGGTATTTCAATGTCGGACTTTAGGTGCCAGTCGTCGCCCTTCTACCCTGCCTCCTCTTCACTCCTCCGCAACCCATTCCAACAGTTCTTTTAAAATGCAACTGAGTAAATATGTTATTACGAACAGCCTACAGTCGTATTGTTTAGCATTCAATGTCACTACACTAAACATAAGGGGTTGTGCCTATTCAGTTTTACGTTAGATTTTCTAATAAAAACGGTGAATAATTTTGTTAAGTATTTGTTTAAGTATTTGTTGAGTATTAAGACTAATGAGCCCAAATTATACGTATTAAGGACATTTTTCTTTTTTAACTTGCTTTCAATTAGGCACGTTTTTTCTTTATGTGTTTAAATCCCTTCCTCTCGGATAACTGGGCAGATTTGTGTAATTCTAGAGCGGCGGCATGTCTAGTCTAGTTTAGTCACTGAATATTTATAAGTTAGTCTTAAATATTTATAATTTATAACTTTAATTTGATGTCTTCTATATATTTCCTTAAAACTCTTATTTACTTCTAACTTTATACATTATATATACAAAATTCTCGCAGAATTAGTGAATCTATTTTTATATTTGGGTTGGACCATATCGTCGATATATTTGTGTAAGGCTAATTTGCTATTACTACTCTAAAGACAATAATATTATGTCGAAGAAATAAGTACGAAACTCGTTGCGCGGTTTTTTTATAATTACTAAACATAATCCGATTGTTTATACGGTCGCGTTTTACTTTTATGTTATGTATATAGTTGTTTAAAAAACAATAAAGTTGTTTAAAATAAATAAAATACTTATAGTCTGTTATTACAGTATATACAGCGCAAATTATTAATATTGTCAAATGTTTTAAAGTCCTCGCTGATAAATATATCTACATTGATTATAATGATAGTAATGCTTTCTTCTATAATTAAATGATACTCGATCACGTGCAATCGTGTTCTGTTACGCTAACCTAACTCAACCATGCGAAGAGTTATGACCGACGTCGCTCATTTAGGGTTTTGTACCTTAGATGGAAACGTAAGTAATACTTATCACAAAAATATTATTGTAGATGAGAAGTTTGTGTTTTTGAAACAAATTGGCTGAAACTTTGAATAAAGATAGGTTTTACCCTTACATATACAATTTAAGTTTTTTACCTGGAAGGTACCATGGTGCCTGTGGAATCTGAGAAAATTTAATTTCATGTCGATGAGATACAACTTAATCTAAGTTTTAGTTTGCATAGGACAACTGAAACAGGAATGAGGTTTTTTGCCTTTATTCTACATTTACGAAGTCACGGGCAACAGCTAGTAATGTCTGCACTCTCAAAAAACAGCAAGTCAATATCCTTCGTTAGTTATTTAATTAAATGTAAGTTATGAACAGGTATATGAATGGGTTTTTTTCTTTTCTTCTTTTTTCAAGATTGTCGTTTAAACGCTTACGTTTGATACCTCAGCACGTTACTCTGAAAAAGGTCCTTGAGAAATAAACTGGCTTACAGACAACAAAGTGTTCCTATGAGGGTTCTGTTCCATTATAAGGTTCATTAACCTTAAGATAGTTTCAGTGAGAACATTCGTAACATTTTAAGATCTAGAAAAATCTAGTAAAATAAACATTGTAAACTCTGTTTGCGGTACTGTAAATTATTGTTACTATTCTTTTGCTTCCTAGATTTATTAAGTGAGAAGGGTTTTTCCAAGATTTATCGAATGGAATACTTAATGGGTCACTGTTAAGCGGATGACTTGAGTACCTAGTGCTAGATTATCTTAATATAAGAACGCGTGAAAGTTAACTTCAATTTGTATTTAATCGAAACAGCTCCATCTATAACACAACCGATTATACTCTTTCAATTCCGTATCTATTCCAGGGATACCCACCGTACTATATTCCCGGTTTGCGAAGTAGCCTATGTGCCAGGCTTTATATTCTGTGCCAAATTGGATCCAATTCAGATCAGCCGATTTAGTGTAAGGTGTTTGAGTTACCAACTTCCATATTTTCAAACTTACCAACAGTCAGATTATATCATAATAATCAACATCATGATCAACCCATTGCCGGCTCACTACAGAGCACGAGGCTTCTCTCAATATGAAAAGGGCTTGGCCATAGTCGACCAAGCTGGCCATGAACGGATTGGCACACTTCACACGCCTTTGAGAATATTATGGAGAACTCTCAGGCGTGCAGGTTTCATCACGATGTTTTCCTGATAGCAAGTGATATTTTAATTGCTTAAAAACGAACATAAAATCCGAATCCGAAAAGTTAGAGGTCAGGGATCGATCATCCGAGCTCTGATCATATCTGTGATCTATTCATATATAATCTAGTGATCTATCAAAATTACGTCATAATAATATAAACTCTAAATCATTCCTGTATCAGTATAACTGCATAACGCTCATACTGATACATCCTGACATGAATTAGTATTCACGTCAAGATGTATTAGTAGCAAATGAAATCAGCGTATGTACCAAATTGGAAGGCCGTTTGCAGTCGGTTGAATTTTCGCATACCGCCTTACCAGGGGTGTGGGAGGGACAGGGGGCGCACCTCGAAGCTGCTGTCGTTGACACGGCCCGAGGACGAAACCCCAAGGTCGATCTGCCCAAATCTGCTCATCGTTTATAAATACGACTAGTGGTACGCGTGACTTGGTCCGCTTACAAAGCTACATCATTTTCCTATACAAACGTTATTTCACCACCTTTGCTGGATGTTTGGGACAAATGTTTAATGTTTAATATAAAATGTTTTTTATTTAAACTGTTAAACTGTTAACCTGTCTTCTTTAGGTTATAACTCTAACAACAAAAACATATAACTGGCATACAACGCCATTTTGGAGTAATGGATAACAGAACTTCTTCTAAATTAAGTTGTAACAATTTTACTTTGAAAAATGTAAAAAAGAGAAATATTCCTTAACTCCCTTTTCACTTTTTCAGAAATAAAATGTAGATTATACCAATATCTCTCTATACATCAATTTCTGCTTGTGACTTACCCTTCAAAATCATGCCGACGATTAGCTCGGACAAAGAGACAAACTTACATTTTTAAATATAACTTGTTGTAATTATTTCCTTACCTGTAAGTAGTTTAACATTTACTACGTGATCCATTACGGAAGAAATTTGAGTTGGTTACCACCTGGTGGTAAGTGATGATGCAGTCTAGGATGATATGGGCAAACCTGTTAGAGATATGGTAAACCCACATTTCTAATTGGTTACTACGCGACATTGTGCCCGCACGGTAAATCGCCTTTGTCGCTAGGGTGATAACTAGCCACGGCCGAAGCCTCCCACCAGACAAAAGTAAGCCTTGACTAAGCTGTTCTTAGCTTCTCTTAGCTGTCTATTATAAACAAAGTAAAATACTGCCCGCTGACAGACATACTTTCAAACACACTGCAAAGGCTTCGTAATAGTCGAAAATTTAAAACAATATTAAAAATTGTAATACGATTAATTTAAAAGAATAAACTTTAATAGCTAAAGCTTTATTTACGGAGCACGTAAAGAGGTTCATTGAAACAATGGCAAAGGCACGCGAAGGTCCATACACTTAGGGTTCAAGGCTTAACTGCCTATAAGTTATATGTTATCATTATCACGAGTGCACGGATAGAAAACAATGCCTCACACATTGTCCATTGTGCGTATGTTTTTAACTTATTATTGAGCCAACTAGGAGCTATCTGTGACATTAACCGTGTACCATAAAGTTGGACACTCGCTCTTAAAACTTGAGTACTAGATGACATGCTAGACACTCTGTGTGCCGAATCTCACGATGAGCAGTATGAATTTCTAGTGAATATACTCGTACCTATATATAAAACAGGGGGGTGTTGACTATCAATACTACCCCCTAAACGTGCTTAAATCTAACCCTTTTAATTTTGTGACTTTCTCTCTCTCTTACAACAATTTAAATTAAGATACTTATGTGACTCGATATATTTTCAAACAAGTCGATTAATTGTTAAAAAAAAAGTAAGTATTCAATATTTAACTCTCACTTGGCTCGCTTAAAGATGATATAATAATTGTAAAAACTATTAAAAAGAACCAATTAAAAAGAAAGTTTTATAAAGAAAATTATCACAAACTTACAGCTAACCTAAATGGTTAAAAGTCATTACAGATGTCACAGGTCGAATTAAACCACGCGGGTGACCTTCATTAATTATGTAATAAAATACCTAATACTTAGAGTTTATTTCATTTCAATTACGTTATAAAAAATACTTGGAGTTTATTTCACTTTAATACTTTTCATATTTACTTACCTACTTACTTTTCGGTAGTTAATTTAAGTCACAAAGTATTAGTAAATTTAGAATAAAATGCTAATATTAAGGTACGTTTGTAAAATATGATTTACTGTATTAGGTACACTTGCACTCTTTAATGCATTTCGAATCAAACAGCAATGAATAGCAAAGTTGGGTGCAATAAAACTTGTGTACTAAAATATAATTTCTATAAAGTCGATGACTTTGCCAAAACTATGTTCGCGGAGTTATTTCAGGTCAACAACGATTTCTAGAATGTTGAGGGGTTTGTAGTAGACTGCTGTCCCCGACTAGTGGGGGTGGAAGGCGGGTTACAGTGCATCGTACGAAAGGGCAACTGCAGATAACGCAGTCAGGAGCCAGACAGTCAACGTCCCGATGCACTCCCGGCTCCCCTCGCCCCGCGCCGCGTTCTCTCCACCCCTTGCACCAGTCCATTGGGAACCCGTATCCTACCGCCACACTGAATGACGGTTTTTGCATCACTTCCATTTTATACGTTTGTTGATTTGTTGCACTAATGAAAACGATTAAGTCGTATCTTGCCGAGACGATGAGAGTCGCGAGCACATACCTACTTCCATATTATGGTTCCTTAGTATTTAATCCTGTTGAATCATTCAACGGATCTTAATCAAATCAAATCAAAAATAGCTTTATTCATGTAAACCTTTTACAGGCATCTATGAATCGCTCATATATATCACATTTTTCATTATTTCTATTAGTGATGGTGATAACTACACTAAACTTAAAACTAAAGCTAAGAGGATTAAAATCGCTCCCAGATCTAAAAAGAAACCCACAACAAACTTAGCCGGATTTTTCTTTTTCATTATCTCACATAATCAATAATAAATTATGGTACCTATGGAGATTTTTTTTAATTCACCCGAGCTTTTTTATCGTTTTTGTATCCTAATGTGAATTGGTCTTATACAATACATTTGTATTGAATTTTTGATGAATATTTTTGTTCAGCTTTGATGCTAAGATCCACATAACTATGAAATACTGTAATCGATCGGTCACAAATATCTTCACTAAATTAAATTGGCAGGTCTAAAAGTAGTGCTCTCCTTTTCACAAACTTTGCCCTGGCAAAGGATAGCATCTATTTTTGGAGCTGTCAATTAATTTTGGTTTAAAGCTTTGTGTACAACAGAATAAGCACCACTATCTGACCTAAGGGCGTTAGACAATCATTTGCTTTGACAAGCCTTTGACAAGCTTTGGAACCCAATTCGTTGTTGCCTGTCCATTCACATTGGATCAGCGTTTAACTCTAAGCTTCTATTATGTAGATTCTGTATCCATCGTTGTTGTTATGATGACCTCGCTTTATAAAGTTGGAGGTCCTGAGCTCGATTCCCGGCTCGAGTCTGGTCTGGTGGGAGGCTACGGCCGTGGCTATTCACTACCGAACCGACAAAGATTTGCCGTCAAACGATTTACCGTTCCGGCTCGGTAGCGGTTAGCCCGCTACCATCTTTGACTGCATCATCACTTACCATCACGTAAGATTGCCGTCAAAGGCTAACTCGTATAAAACGACGACGATTTGACGACTTCCGTGGCGAAGCGCGCGCTGTCGCATTATAAAGTTGGAGGTCCTGGGTTCGATTCCTGGCTCGAGTCTGGTCTGGTGAGAGGCTTCGGCCGTGGTTACCACCCTACCGATAAAGACGTGTCAACAAGCGATTTAGCGTTCCGGCACGATGTCGCGTAGAAACCGATTAGGGGTGTGGATTTACCATACCCCTAACAAGTAAGCCCGCTACCATCTTAGACTTATCACTTACCATCAGGTGATATTGCTGGGATAACACCCAATATTGTACAAATTGTACAATTCTATTAATTAGTATAAAATTAGGTTGTGCAGATCTTTTTTAAACGAGAAAATTAAAAACTAATTTATTCGGGGTCTTGGCAGCGCTGTGTAACAAACTCGTGACTCAGGGCATCCGATCGATTCGATATTAATCGGGCAATACCGGATTGCCCACGATGAGTAAGACCTATCTCTATAGCCATTTTCGGTAAAGCTTCATAGAAGATTCAAGATGACAAAGGAAAGTCATTGGAGCCATACAGCATTGTAACACGACCGCGAAAGTCTTAGCTCTCTTTCTCCCCAGTCATTACCCTTACAGTTATATTTACAGATAGATAGATAAACATCATCATCATGATCAACCCATTGCCGGCTCACTACAGAGCACGGGTCTCCTCCCAATATGAAAAGGTTTGGCCTTGTCCACCACGCTGGCCATATTGGATTGGCAGACTTCACACCCCTTTGAGAATATTATAAACTCTCAGGCTTGCAGGTTTCCTCATGATGTTTTCCTTCACCGTTGAAGCTATTCGATATTTTAATTGCTTAAAAAGGCACATAACTTTGAAAAGTTAGAGGTCCGTGCCCGGATTCGAACTCCCGATCTCTGATTAGGAGGCGGACGCCCTAACCACTAGGCTATCACGGCTACTCATTATTGAACACGAATTCGTTAAAAATACATAAAATAATATTTCATGAACAAACATTCTGGTCTAGTATATTCATCCAGTGAAACATTCTGATAGGAAAATGCCGATACAATGTTTTGCCCTCCTCGGAAATCAATTTAAAAATTCAAATTCAAATAATCTTTATTCAAATAGTCCTTTAAAAGGCACTTTTGACGCTTCAATAATTTACATAAGTAGTAGTGATTTGATGGTGATAACTATTACATACATTGGTAAACTTAAAACTAAAGCAATGAGAGTTCCAAACGCGCCACGGCCTTACGCGACACCCTTAGACGTTCCCTTAGTTTCTTCGAGCCCTAGGGCTCAAAACTTCTTCTGGCAGAGCTTCTTTCCGAAGCTCGCCAAAAATCCGGTTACGCTGTGCCAACCAATAATGGGTTAGCACAAATAATAGACAGTCCTTAAAAAAGAGTACCCATGCTTGTTTAACATTTAAATAATCCTTTACACTATAGTAGGACTTCTCTTAGAATCGAATCCAGTACCCTGTGATCCATGGTAGAACATTCTAAATGAAACGAGGCAAGTTTCATAGTATCACATTGTCACAACTCAGTACTTGGCAGGTTACCCAGTTCATAAACGGAGCAATTATTATTGACTACCACCTGGCTTCCGCGACTCGTCCGGGATAAACCTGTAACATAGTATAGTGTAAAATAGTACAGTAACAAGTACTTAGGTATGCACCGTAAACTACAAATTATCGATGCGATTATATTCGAGGCTTTGATAGCCTAGTAGTTAGGACGTTTTTTTTTTATACACCACAAGTTAGCCCTTCACGACATCTCACCAGATGGTAAGTGTTGATGCGGTCTAAGATGGTAGCGGGCTGACCGGTTAGGGGTATAGTAAGCCCATACTCCTAATTGGTTTCTACACGACATCGTGCCGGAACGCTAAATCGCTCAGCGCCACGTCTTTGTCGGTAGGGTGGTAACTAGCCACGGCCGAAGCCAGTTCTTCCATCTTCATATTGCGACAGCACGCGCTCTCCCCCACGGAGGTCGTTAAAAATCATCATGTATTGTTCTAGCATCATGTGTGTAGGTAACCAAAAACACTGAGGTAACAAAAAAATCTATGATAATAGATCTAAAACTATATAAAAACTTTCTATTCCCGATATGTAAGTTTTTCCTCGCAGTTCGAAGTCTAAATTCGGGGCAACTTATTAGTGCGGTTAATAACAAAATAAATCCCATCGCTCTGCAAAGGCTATCAATAAAACGTTTTATTTCGAGTTAGAAACACTCGGCATTAGCATGTAAACGAAATAATTATGTAAAGCGTGCTAGCGAGCCCGGGAGGCTGCGCGTGTCAAGGCCGCGTCCCCGACCGTGACCGACGTCGTCCGCACCGCCCCGCGCCCCGCGCCCCGCTCACCGCCCGCTTATATCAAGCGATCACATTATTTATTATGTACTTACCGCCAAGTCGGCTATAAGCTATTACAACTGTTTCCAACGGTCGATCTATCACATTAAGCATAAAGAAATGGAAACGTTATAAAATCCGTTGGTACCCACACTAGGCCAGCTCGTGTCGTGGTGGCCTAGTCAACTTATCTTTACTTCTCGCTCGGAAACTTTTTCTATTTACTGCAATTTAGTAAAACTTTTTTTCATTAGTACAGTCATGTTGTTGATTGATCACTGAACCATAATCATTCGGTGACTATAGCCCCTAATTATCTTTTTTTTTTCTTAAACGTTATCTCAGTATTATTTTACACCTCAATCTAAACAATATATAAAATGTATATATTATGTATGTTTGAATTTTATGACCTCTACAGCTTTAAGGCAATATTTAGGAAATGTAGTTTTTTGCGCTGAGAAGTACCCATATAAATTCACAATGATCTGCAAATAACTTTCGTATGGTGATATCAAATCAAATCAAATCATAAATAGCTTTATTCATATAAACCTATTACAGGCATCTATGAATCTTTCATATAGGTATATCACATTTTTCATTACTTCTATTCGTGAAGTGATGGATACGGCTAGCTAGAGCCACCTTAAGGTCGTTTCTCTGAAATGGAATTATTGCCTACAGTGTACATTAAGCTTAATTTGCTACACAATGGACAAATCTACATATTTTTTTTTTTTTTTCGTGGGTAAATCCTCATGGATACCTCTGCGCCACGGGGAGGCACAGAGGTTATGTCAGACTCTTACTGACTAAAACCCCCACGTGTTCCTACTTACCGCTGTATGGTGGAGTCACGGGAAAGCTTTCGCATACAATCGCAACTCCACCAGCGGGTGTCCGCCGCAGCAGACCCTCCTTGGGCACGACGTGCCCAGTTTCGCCGGTTAGAGGTGTGCCGGAACAACAGCACACCAGTCAACTTGAGAACCGTACTGTGAGTGATGGACGGCCCCGTTTCCATCGCCCACAAGTCCTCCGAAGGCACAGGAGCAAGAGAGGTGGAAGAGAAACACTCTCTTGCACCCGGCCTTCCATCACCGACGGCAAGCGCAGCGAACGCTCGCCGTCCACCCCGGCCCACCAGTCCCATTCCTGGACGGGTCCGGCCCGCCAGTCCCATACCTGGACGGGCCGCAAATTTCCAATGGGGACGACCAGTCTCAGTCGTCACCCCCACCTCCAGCAGCAGACTGCCGCCCAACCCTGCCTGCCAGTCCCATACCTGGACAGGCTTTCCACCACACGGGGTGATACACCCCCTGGGTCATCCACTGCGCCCTCAGCTTGGTCAGAGGGACGCGCGGAGACCCCCTCCGCGTCGGGTCATTAGCCATCGGCTAACAATATCGCACAAAGGATATTGTTAACCGATGTTACCAGGGTGCACCGGCCCGAATGCTGCTCTTCCCCCCGGACGAATCAAGAGGGACCCACAGCACCCGGGCACACGTGGAGGTTACCCGACCTGGCACCCCAATCTATATAGATAATTTGTATATTACCAATTGATGTTGACTTTGAATTCTAGTTTATTTAACTTCATTTCATGTTATTTACTTGTTAAAGTTAATTGTTTCTTTTTATTAACTTTTGTATTATTTGTATAAATACTAGCGATCAACTTTGTTTGTTTTACCCCTATGCATTAATCAGATAGTGATATAACTCTGGTAGGATATTCTGTGGTCAAAAAAAACTGTATATAGATGGTTTTTTTACATGGCTTTGGAACATCACGTCGGGTACTTATATAACTTTTTCATATTGAAACTAAATATTCCTTTTTTTTCGGACTGTCTATAGGCTGTGCTAATCTTATTGGTTGCCACAGCGTAACTGGGCTGTTTGGCGAGCTTTGCAAAGAAGCTTTGCCAAAGAAATTTTGAGACCTAGGGCTCGAAGAAATTTAGGGAACGTCTGCCTAAGGGCGCCTCCCGTGAGGCCAAACCTCGGTGTGTAGCGTATGATTGTGTGGTAGGTGGTACGAGTATGTTGTCAGTAGTCATCTGATCGTCAAGGTCATGAAGGTTATGTTTAAGTCTCCTCTTTCGGAGGGGAGCGCTTAGGTCGGGGGAGATAAATATTCCAATGTAACCACATCTTATAAAACTCTACGCAAGTCTGAAAAGAATCACCTCAAATAAATGACACAGTGAGGTGTTTCAGTCCTTGGAACAGATTTTTAAACATGCAGTAAGAAAACTCATTTTTAAACTCCATCAAAACTCTAAAAATACTGCATGACACTGCCAGCTACCAAGCTACGGTACGTAAGTACCTACATATAGCAATGAACAAAAGTCTAGGCGTGACGAACTTTAATAACTTTTCTCTGTTTCGTATGGAAAAGCCGATGTAAACTTAAACACAATATTTTGTAGTATAAGTGCGGGCTTATTTTGGTTTAAAGACGTAAATATTAGTGCCAATAGAATAATCCTACCACCTTTTTTATACTTTTATCAATTATTTACCTTTTTTATACTTTTAGAAATTATTCGAAATACATCTTAATTTTTGAAATAAATAAGCATCTTGGAATGAAAACGTTCTATTTTTATTCAATCAAAATTAGAACTTGACGGCAATCACACGTGATGGTAAGTGATAATGCAGTCTAAGATGAAAGCGGGAAAACCTGTTAGGAGTATGGTAAACCCGTACTTCTGTTTGGTTTCTATCGTGACATCGTGCCGGAACGCTTAATCGCTTGGTGGCACGTCTTTGTCGGAAGCGTGGTAACTAGCCACGGCCGAAGACTCCCAGCAAACTAGACTCGAGCCGGGAATCAAACCCAGGACCTCTAAATTTATAATGCGACATCGTACGCGTTGCGTCAAGGAGGTCGTCAATTTATTTATTGCTAGATATGTTATAAGGATATTCCGATACTAAGTATATCATAAGATACTATTTTGGATGACACATTCCCATGACTTACACTAAAGCTTCATAAATACCATAAAGACCATATCAAATTCCTACTTCTGGTAGTTATACTCTATTCAGAACAACTATTGCAAACTCGCTGTTGGTGTGTAGGAAAACATCGTGAGAAAATCTGCACGCCTGAGAGATATCCATGATGTTCTAGAAGGCGTGAAAACTCCTATAGTCTCACAATATTTCTCATTCTGTGTGTATCGTCATCTTGTGGTATACAATAAAAGTTTATTCATTCAATGTTACTGTAGCCACTCGTCAACCTCAGGCAATGATGAAAACAAAAAAATTCAACCACTATTGATACAACTGATGGCTCACTCTAGGTAACCCTCTATGGCAGGTGCCTGTGAATCAATTCCCAATCTTAGTATTTATAGTTGTTTATAGCATCTCAATTGAATAGAAATAAAAGTATCACAGATGAAAGGCGCGTCCCATCTACACAAGAGCATTTATAATCTAGTGGTTCCATAAAATATAAATTTAAAGTTAAGTTAATTATTATGGCATAAGTGGTTCAAATTACACATCTGCCGAACCACTTATATTTAAATAATAATAAGCCACTATATATATTTAAATGAACAAACTATGGTCACTAATACATAAAAAACTGTTTACTAACTGAAGAGAGAATGTTACTGGTACTATATTGTCTTAGCCTATTTATGTCATCAAAACCTATCACTGGCCTTACATCCATTACAGAGCATGGGTCGGCTCTCAGCATGAGAAGGGTTTCAACATAGTCCACCAAGCTGACCATGTGATTCATGAGCCTATGAGAACATTATGGGGAATAGGAGTTTCCTGAAGACGTTTTCAACACTGTAAAAGTAGATATATATGCTGGAGATCTAATCCAGCCCTTCCCGGGCTAAATTAGAATTCATATCTTTTAAAATTTCATTATGATCCGTCCATTAAACGACTTTGATCGTTAAAAGTTAACAAAGAAACAAATGGAGCATTTATAATATTAAAAATAAAATTATCTATGTTCGTTTAATAATAGGCCTCAATTATTAATATTTGGCTGTCTTGTTGCAAAGGTATTAGATGACATGTTACGGGATTCAGCTCAATATTGTATACCTACTGTGTACACCTACGCTAGGTTACACGTGCCATGTTGTTCGGTCAATCCGGTGAAGGTCGTACATCCCAATTTGTACCAAAGCAACTCGCCCTGAAATACGAACCAGGGTCGACGAACTCGATGAAAATCTTCCAGGGTATTCGACCTTGACCTTTCTTCGCGCAAGCGCTGTATTACTAGTACCCTGACCTTGTTACGAAAGAATAGGCCTATATACCGCCTACCTACCCTATTTATTACATAAATTGTATCAACATTGCCTTGTACATAGATTTAATGCCGCTACGTGTTTGGAACAAAATTGCACCTTCATTAATCACATTACAGTTGAATGTGGCTTGTTTATCCTAACAAATACCTACCCAATCTTTCAACTAATTAGAATTGCTATATCCATATTAATTTTTAGACTGTTATTCCTAATAAACTATTATAAAATACTAGGCAAGTAACTAGGTTAGCTCGCTACCATCTTAGACTACATCATCACTTGCCATCAGACGAGATTTTCGTCTAGGGCTAACTTGTAGCGTATAAAAAATAAAAATACACATATATAGTGCGACACTAGTCCTATATATTTATAGTATTGGCAAAATTTATGCTTTGGATTGATTTTGATTCGGCTTCTTTTTTTTTTCGGATTTCGGATTTCGGATTTTGTGATAGTTGAACTTGCCTATAAAGCTTCATATTTCGGAGAGTGTGATCAAGAACTATTTAATATAATTCTTCTCTCACCTTTTTACTCTGGAACCCCGAGGAATCATAATGATCAGCACCCTCATGCTGATGATATCTCTTGGACACCTGAATACAGACATACAATCTAAAATGCCCTTTCGGCTTCCTTTTGACCAACATCTATAATGTTTTGTCTTAAAATCAAGTCAATCAATCAAGAGTGAATATGCCAGCGGACACTTCCTTAAGTGCATCATTTTCTAAAATCAGGTTTTGTGTTTGTAGCCAAGCGCTAGTCTATAAATTAAAAAAAAAACTAGGTTCATCATGTTTTCGTGTTCAGTATAAATCTGGATAAGATGCCAAACATTCTATATGTAAATCATTTACTTTTGTCACGCATTAAGACAAAATGAGTTCAAGCGATCAACGGCGGGCAATTCGCCAATTAGAAATTAAGGCGAGAGCCTGGCATTATCTCAATCGATCCTAAACGCTACATCATCAACTTCTTGATCAGCCTATTAACGCCCACAGCTGAGGCAGTCTCACCTCTCAGAGTAGGGAGTCCCGAAACATAATCATAAAAATATCATAAACTAAATAATATCACCTCAAATGACTAGCACGCAAAAAGATTTTTTTTAATCAATCTTTTAGTTCCTACCAAAAAGCGCACTAAAACATACAAACAGGTTTTTAGCATTATTCGAAATAGGTAAGAAAGCTATGCGTCTATTTTCAAAAAAAAAAAACAGCTATGGACCATTCCTCGCCTCGACGTTACCTAAGTCGATTTTCTTTAGTGATGCGACCTTCAATTGGAGCTGCTTCATTCGCCATGAATCATCATTTGAATCCTTCAATCACGCATCTTAATACTAACTATCACAAATGAACGTCTCTGAACTGATCGAAATTGAAATCTGATTCATTATGTTTTATCTTTAAAAATGAACATAAGGCACTGAAAGCACGGGAAATGCACCGTTTGTACATGATTACGTGAACATTATTAATGTATTTAAAAAAAAAACATTCGTTGTTCTCAACTAAGTTTCACTTAGGTACAAGGAATAGTAATCGTTAAACCTAAGAATGGAGTCATACTCTCTTTATCGCATTATCTATAATGGCAAGCAGTAAAGACAGTCATACATACGGTATACTCGTATGTGTGTACTGTATCGTTAATGCTTAAGTGAATGATTTGCAGTCCTCTTACATCAGACCTTCAACAACTTAGATAAAACTACAATCTTCCAAGAGGACAAACATTTAAATCTTTTAAGTGTATTCCTTTAAGTTATTGGTCTATGCTGTAGTACCTACACGAGTCATTTTTATGTACCTACTCGAATCAGTGTGATCACGACAGCATTTTTTGGTAGATAAACTCTGTAAAAATGTATGTGATTCCGAAATCGTATCAGTGAAACTTAAAATTGGGTCCAATTTCAGTTCTTAAGCAGGTTAAAAATAAAATTTGAAAATTTTCTTGACATTGGCGGTTATTAAAAATGTGAAAATTAAACTTGAATTTCGACTTTTTTTTTTATTCTTCAAAAGTTTAGTGTGTACTCTCTTTTTTAATCTTTATGGCTTCATCACCTTAAATCGCTGTCTTTCTATATACTTTTTCAACTGCGAAATTTATAGAAACTAGGAGCAAGACACGGTCATCGTTAAAGCGTATTTCAAAGCCAGCATCTCGAATTGTTACGCTTGAAACCGCAGCAGATATGTGAGTTACGAGAGTAGGGTTCTATCAAACTTCGTAGTTCGTGTATTTTATTCGTAGTTTTTCTTGTGCAATTTTTTTCATTCATTGCATATACATGCCAGTAACCACCGGAGCATTACCTACTTCTTGATTTTCTCAAAAAGGTAGGCCTTGAGAAGAAAAGTTGGTATATATATATATATATATATAATTATATTGATAGTTTCTAATTTATCAAATATTGCCCGAAAAAAAGGACAGAAACGTCGAAAAATACTCATTCAATTTACTTTTCGGGTTAGATAAGCTTTGAGTTCCCATAATCAAGACTGTAATATAATGCCTATTAACATTTTACGACACATATTTTAGATATGAAGGGAAAAGGTAAAACAACAACTGTTATAACTAAAAATTGTAGGTAAACCGTATAGTTAGGTTCTCATTTGACTTTTCGCTAATTTGAGTGGGTAAAATAAGTATTCAGTTGAATCTGAACGTAGGTGGACGAGCGCAGGCCGCTGCAGGGGAGCGAACATTAACCCTTCCTGCAGTTCATTCGCCGTCTGGCCTCACCCCTATAGTCCACCCACGCTCGCCCCTTGACGCCGGCTCGACTGCACGTTTGCCATTCTGCAACCTACAACCCAACTTACTTATAAATAGGTACCCTCGACGCCGAAACAATAATTATTTGGCATTAATGCTACAAAAATATCATAGCAAAAATACAACATACAAATAGGTAAGGCTCCAACTCTTACTGCCTAATTTTTGATAGGTAGGGGTAGTTTTTCTCTATTCCCGCGTTTGTAAGCATCGCGGTCCTAAACGAAGTCGCGAGGAAATATAGTGCTTACACTCTATAATGTAAAATATAGATCCAGGCAAACATCTAACCTAAAAAATTGATAAAATATCTATACAAAGCTTTTATACAATATTATGTTGGTCAGTTTAGGCTAATTTTCTCCGCGGGATAGACAGAACTGATTTCGATGGAACTTTTGAGGTATAAAGGCCACCAAAATAGTGTAATACCATACTTGGTAATTGAATGCACGTTACAATTGAAATTCCGTGTAGGCAGTCTCGAATAAATTGTTAAAATAGGTAAACAATTATATGTCTGGCATACGCGATAATATTAGCCTCCGCGATCGGTGATAAGTGGTTTTTCGGTACCTTGATACTACGAGTAAATTCTCAAATACGCCACATACTCGCACACACTCATTCAACCTCCAGTCGCTTTTCGGAAACTGAATGTCAGGCCCAAACGCTCCAATAGCAGACTTACGTACACGTACAACTTCGAGTCGCAGTGATCGAGTAGTTTTTCAGAATATCCATGCCGTACCCGAACGCTTCAGTTGTACAGTTATACGTAAAACCTCTAGTTAGTAATAACGCGATTGAACGCTGCTCTCAGCACACATTCAGTTAGAAGCAAATAAGTTTTGCTATCTGTGGAACACGGTTTAGATTTCCACTGGATATTTATTTATTGCTAATGCTTTATACTGACTAAACCATTATCATGAATTCTGATGAAGCTGCAATGCTTCTCATACTCTCGACCCCCCCCCCGTTATACCAAACGTCGCCTAAGCCGAGGCAGACGTTCCCTTAGTTTCTTCGAGCCTAAAATTTCTTCTGTCACAGCTTCTCTCCGAAGCTCCCCAAACAGCCCGGTTACGCTGTCGCAACCAGTTAGCACAGCTAATAGTCAGTCCGAAAAAAAAATCACCCCTCTCGCTTCATCCCTCCGCAAGCCGCTGCAGCATCAAAACGTTTGCCAAAACGCGCCATTTGAATACAGTGATCGAACGCCAAAATACGTCAAACGAAACCGTTCGATGCAAAATCACTGATTTAATTTAAACTTAAAGAATCTAGGCATAGTTTGGCTGTGTGAAAATTTTCATGGACTTAATTAAATCCCTTGTGAACTCTTGTAAATGTACAAGAGTTTTTAATTTGTGGATATTATATAGAATTTAGCAATTTCACAATACTCCAACATGGCTAATAATTATTTCCGCTTCTATATTTCTATAGGGCCTTGACAGAAGTGGACTTTACGCTGATGGTCGCGCAATGGTCAGAGTTCGACAAATATAATATATTCGATTACAACATTTTATCTTGTTTCTCCGTTAAAGTACACTTTATAAATATACAAAATCTCTCTCTTGTGCCTTATATCTAAGAAGTAACAAAGTTTGTAATCACATGTTGCATTTTTCAAGTGGGAGTGCATTGCCAAATCCGAAACTATCAGTAATAGCAATAGGGCTCGATATTGATGAAAACTGCATCATTAGATATTTGAAAAAAAAATATTCCTAGACAGGAAAGCCTTTGAATAAGAAAGCTTTCCCGTGGCTCCACCATACAGTGGTGAGTAGGAACACGTGGGGGTTATACTGTCAGTTGCACAAACGCACTTTAATTTTTAAAGCCGACATTAAACCCTAATCTTTCGTTAAATGGTTGCACAAAAAAAAAGTATGAGAAATTTTAATGGTCCGTTAAATTTATCTAATGAAATGTCAAACACTCCCTTAACATGAAGTTTGCGTTGCACGAAACGTCATTAGCGCCCATTAGCACCTAATGAGTCTTTAGTTTGACAGTAATGAGTTAAAATTTTAATTGGTCAAGAATCGTTCATTAAAACTTTAATTTCCGTGTTACTACAAGTGCTCAAGTAGAAAAATGTCCATGACTAGCCTTTCTTCGTTGTCTGATGTAGAAGAATTACCACGACGTCAAATTCCCGACCGTCAAAATTTATTTACTAAACATGATGGAGAAGAATTTCGGGTGAGGTACAGAATTTCGAAAGATGCAGTGCTTCTGATACTTAATAAAATAAGGGTAGAGCCAATGACCCAAAGAAATAAAGCGATTGATGGTTTAACACAGCTATTGATATGTTTAAGGTTCTTTGCTACGGGATCTTTCCAGCAAGTACTTGGTGATTTGGTAAATATACACAAATCAACAGTTTGTCGTATTGTTCAGAGAATTAGTAGAGAATTGGCAAAATTAAGCTCTACTTATATTAAAATGCCAGATAGGCATGAAATAAGACAAGTAGCAGAAGATTTTTATGCTATTGATGGATTTCCACGTGTTGCAGGAACTTTGGATTGTACTCATATTAAAATAATTAGTAGAGGTGGTGAATTTTCTGAACTGTATAGGTGCAGGAAAGGATTCTTTTCTATTAATGTCCAAGTTGTATGTGACTCATCTCTGAAAATAAGAGATATTATTGCTCGTTGGCCTGGATCTGTTCATGACAGTACTATATTTAATAATTCTCACTTATGTGCAGATTTTGAAATGGGAAAATACCATCCTTACTATTTGTTGGGGGATAGTGGATACTATAGTAAAAATTTTTTACTCACTCCATTTTTGCAACCCCAAACGAATGCTCAAGAAGCTTACAACAAAAGCCATATAGCAACAAGAAATACTGTAGAACGATGTTTTGGAGTTTGGAAACGGCGTTGCCCTTGTTTATCAAAAGGAATAACTCTAAATAAAACTTCTACAGTCTTGCAAGTAATAGTTGCATGTGCTGTATTGCATAATATTTGCATTGAACTCGATGAAACTGCACCACCCAATGATATGGAATTTATTTCTAGCTCAGATGACATTATTTTGCCTAATTTAAATAGTAGTGAAACATCTGTTCGAAGTGCTCTTGTCAATACAATATTTTCATAAGTTATTTTCTCTTTTATTTATATACAAACACACCTTTATCATTTTAATTTAACTTTATGGGAATGTGAGATTTTAAATAGCAAATATATATAATTTATATATATATACACTCATATCTTGTTTATCAATGGTAATCTTAGAAAGACAAGTATAAAAATCTATGACATATGAAGTAATCTATGATGTATGAGCGGAGAGAACCTGCATTCTGCGATAGATAGATCTTTTTCAATGGGATATCATTGCTTAATTAAATTAAATAACACAATGAGCACTGCTGGACACACTAGTACTCTCGGCCCGTCAGCAGTATTGTTTTAATAAAATAAATTAACATTACATAAGTTGAACAGCCCATTCTGAGTTAAATTTTAACTTACTTTATATGAAAAGATCTAGAAATAAAATAAAATATAAGAAATAATAAGTGAAAATTCACATTGTCTAAACAGAAAAATGTATATTCATCTTTATCTATTCTGAGATTCATCTCATCTCAGACAATTTTAATTTCAGTTTAAGGCATGCTGAATAAAACGAAGTATATTTACACAACAATTAATTTATTCTTTATTTTTTAACTCTAATTTTCTTTTTAAAATTTGCATTTTCAGTTTGTGAATTTGTTTATCTTGCAAAATTTGCATCATCAATCTTTTCTTCTCTAAATATGCATTTTGACATTTATTTTTAAAATATATCCTTTTATATGCTTCGCTCGATTTATGTTGGGATATTGCTGAAAAAGATTAAAAATTTTGTTAAAAGCACAGAACACTGTTTTATGGTGGAACATATCCTATTGATTAAAATTATTATTAGGCACTGTTTAGTCTGTCATAATAAATAATATCCTTGGACAGGATTATATTAAATTTGTACAAACTGATGGTATTTAAAGATATAAAAGTAGATAAAAATATAGGATTTAAGTATATTACCATCTCTAGTTTTTATAATTTTTTTCCGAGCTGGGGTAATTTTCCTTGACGGTGTAGTTGAAGGAGCTGAAATATTTAAATATTTTGAGTTTTACATAAAATTACATATTTAATAAAGTCATGAGATCATTACCTTCCTTGAATAACCTTTGGTTTGGGGTATTTATTGTTTTTGGTGTACTATGATTTTGATCTGAAAGAAGTATAACATGTTATGATTAGAAATTATTTTAAATAATAATGATCATCAATGAATGACACATAAATTATAAACATACCCAATGGCACTGTTAGTGTTAAGTGTGTAGTTTCTACCAATTTTACATCGCTGTGCTCAGTGACTGTCTCTGAAAGTAAATAAATATTTATTATATTATTATTGACAACAGACAACTATTTCGACTGAATATAATGTAATACCTTTAAAATATGCTGCCCCACTATCATAGGGGTTGGAAAGAGGTTCTACCTGGCTTGATATTATAGCCAATACTTTGGCATCACTGTCTGTGAACTTAGGTTTCCACGCACCACCTCCTGTCTTATGTATCTGAACCTAGTAATAAAAGTATAGTTAACATTTCATTGAAAACAGGTACTTATAGAGGTTATATGCAATAAACTTCTATACATATTTATATCTATATCATCATAATCAAAAAATTACCTTGTCTTCTTTATTATGTTGTAAGGCTTTTGATAAAGCATTTTCTGTTACCACATCATCTATCTGGCTATTTATGTATTCTAATTTCTACAAAAATAAAAAATATATATTAAGTACATATATGCCTGATGCCTACAATAATGTAAATTGCTAGTTGTGGTTTTTATATATTATACTAACATTATTTTCACCCACATGCTTGCGCGATTTCTGTTTCATATTATCATATAGGGCTTTTAGTTGTTCAGTTTGCCTAGGTCCAGTTGTACTATTACTATTAAAAGTGGCAGTTACTGCCTTCCAAGCTTCTTTCTTTTTCAATATTATATTTCCTCCTGTTCTCTTATCTTCAATTATAAATTTATATCTGAAAATAGGTAGGCAAATAGTTAACTACAAATATTACCACATTAGGTTTTTTCATAAATAAAAATACTTACTTTGCTATAAGATCCACCAACATAGATTTTTCTTCCGGTGTATAATTTGCCCCACGTTCACGCTTTTTAATTGATATCTCAGCCATTTCAGCGCAGAAGTAAATTAAATAACGTACAAAAAATCACTTTAAAATTACCACGCTCACGACAATATAACGGATAAATACCAGAGATTGACGCTTGTCACTGTGACAACTGACATAAGTTGTAGCTCAATTTGACGTTTTCGTTTTAGTTCAGCTATTTTTAACGCTCATGTTCATTCTTTTCATTCATTAAGGCATTTAAAATGACTTTAGCTAATGGACCATTACAAGTGACTAATTTGATTTTGTGCAACGCCATTAAATTTAATGTCACATTACCTTTAATGATACATTTAAGTAATGAAGTATTAAAGTAGAGCTTTGTGCAACTGGGTGATAGTCAGTAGGAGTCTGACATAACTTCTGTGCTTCCCCGTGGCGCAGAGTTATCCATGAGGATTTACCCACGATAAAAAAAAATGCAAAGCACATTGGAAAATTCGACCTGTATGGATAACCATTGTGCTCCAATGGCGACCTTGCACCGGAAAACGAAGTGTTGGTAAATACACAACTAAGTGTACAGACGACATTAAACGAGAAGCAAGAGGCTGTAAAATTTGGAACTCCCTATAAAAACCTATAACAAGCAGTGGACGTCCAGCTCCTATTAATATGCTGATGACGGCGACGATCACTATATGAGCCAGAAACACGATGTTTACCTTTGCACACCTTATGAATGTATTTTTTTATTTCCTCTTTGACAGCGATATTACCTGTTGGATTATGTAGACCAAAATGGTATTGGATTAACAAATAAGCTTTTATATTAAACCCATCCAGCTCGCTAGACCAAAAAGCAGAAGTAGTATTGCTTATAATTTTCAGAAATCTAAACACTATACGGCAATTAATCAGCTTTACAAAAATAACAGGGGTGTCAATTCTGTTGTACATAAATCATCATTCATCAAGTCTAAAAGTAGAACCTTCCCATGTGCCTTTTCACGAGAAAAAGACGCTTTATAAAATAAAATTAAACTTTTTGGCACCTTACATAGAATAATTATGTTAATGTGATATAACTTTGGAATTGAGTTATTTGTATTTAATAGGAAAATAATCTCAAATAAAGAAGAACAGTTATTAAATGGTAAACTTTACTCACTCCACTTTAAACCTTCACCTCTATGGTCATGAATCGTCAAAAAAAGATTACGTGTGTAAGTGTTTGTATCTTCTTTTGCACAATTTGTATAACACACAACAGACCTAACATAAGCCATTATTTCTTCTGCTTAACAGCCCTTAACTCAGCTTTAATACAAATAATTTAAGAAACTGACTGTGTGGTAGCACTTGAAACAATAACAAAAAAAACACGGAATGCTTAAACTGTTTAATTAAAATCACAAAAATTTTGATAGAAATCAGATTCTATAAGTATATATCAATGCGAACAGTGCTAGTCATTAGGCTAACATTTAAAGTTAGCCATTTAACAAGAAGACAAAGAAAAACCGGCACGCTGTACACACAGACACTACTATTATATTATGAACGACATTTATCACGCAGTAGATAAAATAAAAATGTTGTAGGTATAATAATCCATTAATATACTGTTTCTTGGCTTCGTGTAAATAATCTGAGATCCTGGTACTTACTCTTTTCTTGTGATTATGCTCTTTGCCTTAATAACAGGCGCTGTCAAGTTACAGCCAATATTACTTTACTCTATGGTGACAGCCTTTTACTGACATATGACAGATCAGTCAACACACAAATATTTTAAGGGATTTTAATAATCACTAATCAGACAGTCTTTATTGTATATGTTTGTACTCAAGATTATATAAATTATGCCGAAAAATAAAGGAAAAGGTGGTAAAAACCGAAGGAGGGGAAAGAATGAAAATGAAACAGAGAAACGTGAGTTAGTCTTCAAGGAAGACGGACAGGAGTACGCTCAAGTCACAAAAATGCTCGGTAATGGCCGCTTGGAGGCCATGTGCTTTGATGGCATAAAACGTCTTTGCCACATCAGAGGGAAGTTAAGAAAAAAAGTGTGGATAAATCAAGGAGATATCATACTCATTGGCTTACGAGATTACCAGGACGCCAAAGCTGACGTCATCTTAAAGTATACCCCTGACGAGGCCAGGAATCTGAAAACGTACGGAGAATTCCCCGAAACAGTACGCATCAATGAAACCGTAGTGTATTCTGTTGATGGACTCGATGAAGATATCGAGTTTGGAGACGAGGTTAGCTCTGAAGATGAAGCAGACGCTGTTGATGCTATTTAAGTAATTTTTTATATGTTAAACAGCTACCGTAAGTCTTATGTAAATTTATTTTCCTTTATAAATATAAATAAAATGTCTTTGTGATTTTGATAATAATTTGTTCTCAAAATTACATGTAGCCATACACCCTAGTTAAATAAGTATCTAAATTATTTAGATACCCATTCTTGTCTTAAATTGGAAAGAACATCCCACTATTTATTTAAAAAAAATAGTAAAACTATGTTTACAATAGTATAATAGCCAAATTGAAAAGTGCAACATTCCTTGAACTCCTTAAACAACCTATGTGAATTATAAAATTGTAAGGAATGTATATAATTAAATAACTATAAATACAAAACTGTTTTTATTTGTTTAAAAATGAGAGTGCAGATTCTTTTGTAAATAAATCTCTACGCTAAACTTTCTAAACTTAAAATTAATGTTCTTTTCAAGGAAAACATTGCTTAAATTTTTTTAGTACTAACTTTTGATCTGAAACATTTTTAATTTAGAGATTTGTGTACAGAATCAGCACAATTTTTTACTAACTCTTGCCTGTAACTTACAAGTAGATTGTGAATTACAGGATTTACATGCTTCTAAAAACCTCTTTTGCAATAAATTATTCCTAGCTGTTGCCTGCAACAGTTGTTTTATATTTTTATTAAACCCTGCAGAAATCTTTTGTTTTATAAATAAGCTAAAAAGTATAATATGTTTATCTGTGTGTACTATATAGCATAAAATCCTGTGAGAACAGTTGCCTTTAGCATGCTTCATGCAGATGGACATAAAAATACCATAATATTTGTTTGCCCACCCAGAGGAAACAAAATACAAAAATCATAACGATTAATGAGCTGAACATATGTAAAAAGTAAACAAATAAACAGATACTCTTGCATTGATGTTATTACTGTAGATTTTATATAATAGTAATTTTCTTACTAAAAACATATTGTCATTCTGTTGTTGATTGCCACAATAAAGTATCTAAGGGAAATCTCTGGATAAAAAGGACATAGTAACTTTTACTTCACAATATGTGCTATTTTAATCTATTGCGGAAATCTGATTTGATTATAATGCAGCCCTAATAAGAAAACTTGACCTCGCTGGCACAGACCTCGCTAGCTCTATAAATTTCTTCAATAATGACAATAATTGTGAGTCTGAAGATCATCAGATTATTTTTTAGGTGCATTAAAAAAAGTTGAAATTGAAGGAAGCTTGTTAGTCCAATGGTTAGGACATCCACATAGGAGGTTCCTAGTAAAAGGTTGAGGATGATTGTAGGTGATCCCAGAACTTTTGGAGTTACCTGTGTTTTTCACAGATTAAAATATCACTTGATTCAGCAGTGAAGGAAAACAGCAAGTGAGCAATCCTGCATGCTTGAAAGTTATCCATTATGTCCTCGAAGGCTTGTCAAGTTTGCCAATCTGCACATGGCGAGTGTGGTAGACTACAGCCAAACCCTCGTGGATATATTCTTATATTCAGTGGAGACCTGTGCCCTGTAGTGAGCCAGCAAGGGTATGATCACAATGATGTTAAGTTGAAACTGCTCTTTATCTAAAATTTGCTTCATTCCAATCATATTATGAAATCAACTATGTCTAAAGATGTACCAAGATCACTACAGCCCTTTGGTAACACATACTTGCAATGTTTTCCTTCCCATTACATTGCTAAAATTAGAATACATCACTCTTAAAAGTTAGGGTTTGTGCCAGAGGTCAAATTTTGTAGGCCAAGGAGTTATCCACTAGACTACCACCGCTATAATTTCTATAGTTTCTAATAATTTAATCATTAAAATCTATTGATATGATTTGTGTGTACATGAATATGTATAAATAATAATAAATAAATATTCTTTAGTAATAACCTGAAATTAATTAGAAAAGAAACTTAAGATTGATAAAGTTCTTTCAAACACTTTTATATAATTTCCAATCTGTATTAAATTTTAAGTGTACCTATCATTTCACCTTTACCTTAGCTTTTGTCTGTTACACTTCTGATATTGGGCCCAATTCCTAGTATTAGGGGTGGTGGATATCTACAATGCCATAACTTCGTTCTGATACAGAATCTTGTATAATAAATTGCTTTCATTTCGGCTTTTTTAAGTACTTATGAATGTATTTAAGCAAAACATTTAAGAATACAAAATCATTGAAAGTAAATTTTATTTCTAATCCTAATATTATAAATTTAAATGTTTGTTACGCTTTCACCTCACTAAACTGATTTCAAAATTTCTTTCGCCAACGAAAGCTACATTATCTTATATATTATCCTGTAGACCCACGGGTACAGATATTACGGGGATGAAACCGAAGGCAACAGCTAGCATGAAATAATAAAATATTAGTACTGCGCAGGACCTAGTACTAGTAGTCATACATGCTGCATTAGACAAATGAGGTAGTCTGTAAGTTCATATGTAGTGGGTGAGAATTTCGAGTATTACAATTATAATACTAACTAAGATTTGTTTGTATATTTGTTATTTATAAATACTGAAAATACTGATTCGATTCTTGTAATATTTAACAATTTTATCTTTTAACTTTTTCCCGGTTCCTATATGTTATTTAAATAATCATAACGTCCAACTGCACTCGTCTGAAAAGTGCGCGAGCGTTCCCGTGCTCCAGCCACCATGCGATGCGAAGGAATGGGTTTTAGTGGGTATTCCGGCTGCCACTCTGGCCACCGGCGAGTCCCTCAAACCCCTCGGAAGCAACGCATGCAGAACTGCGCATTTCCCAGTTTTAAAAAACGTTTTAGCCGGAAATAATCGTATTTGAAGCCGTGATAGCCTAGTGGTTAGGACGTCCACCTTTTAATCAGAGGTTGATGGTTCGAACCCGGGCACCTCTAACTTTTCAAAATTATGTGCGTTTATAAGCAATTAAAATATCACGTGATTCAACGGTGAAGGATAACATCGTGAAGAAACCTGTATAACTGAGAGTTCTCTATAATGTTCTCAAAGGCGTGTGAAGTCTGCCAATCCGTACATGGCTAGCGTGGTGGACTATGGCCAAACCCTTCTCATATTGGGATGATGGCGTGGCATGATGATGATGATGAATCGTATATTCGGCAGCGTTTTTCTATTCACTCACTTTAATATATTGTAAAGTGAGTGAGTAGAAAAACGCTGCCGAGCTGCAATTCCGAGTACTCTGAGATAGTTGCATGTGGTACATAATAAATTGCTATATGTATTTTAAAAAATCGTCTTTAGTAAATCTAAAAATAGTCCGCGAAATTATGGCCATTTCTTTGAATACCCCACAGCTATGCATAGGGCTGCATGATACCATGGATCAGCAGTTCCAAATTCCAAGAATATATAAACAATATATGTATTTTGGGACAGTGTGAAGGGCATGGTTTTTAAAATCCATTTCCCTCCTTTCCACATTCTTCAGGTGAAGCAAACTGACGCATGATACTAAATTCTTTGAATCGCATAGCGGTATGGAGGAGCAAGGATCCTTTACTGACGTCAACCTCACCTGGTGGTAAGTGATGATGCTGTCTAGGATGGTAGAGGGCTAACCTGTTAGAAGTATGGTAAGCCCACGCTCCTAATTGGTTTCTACACGACATCGGCCGGAACGCTAAATCACTTGGCGACACGTCTTTGTCGGTAGGGTGGTTAGCCATGGCCGAAGCCTACCACCAGATCAGACTCGAGCCGGAAGTCGAACCCAGGACCTCCAACTTTATAATGCGACAGCGCGCGCGCTGCGCCACGGAGGTCGTCAAAGATAGGTTCCCCCAACGATAGTACTGACTAATTTATTACAGTGACTTACTCTTCCAATGCACAGTTGTTTAAAAAATGTTAAATTTAATGAGTCAGTCATTTTCACCTTTCGCTTTTATTTTTTTATAATAGCGCGATTATAGATTAAACATGTGAACTCCTCAAAAGCAGGTAAAGATTAACTACTGGTGCTGTAAAAGTAAAAAACTTCATTTTTTATTACATTTTTTTATACTTTGCCTATTGTAACAATAAAAGTGAATTTTTGACCGTTTGTGACTTTCTAGATATGAGTTCCTCGAAAGCAGGCAACCATTTACCACCACGCTGGTGCTGTAATTGTAAGAAGTATTATAGTAAAACCAATTTGTTTAAATAAATATTTTAGCGAGAGACATAAATTATATTTACTTTAATAAGGGTGAAACCACGGGTCATTCTAGTGTAAGTATAATAGTCGACATACATTTTGCCTGTATTATACTGTCCTTTCACTACTTTGTAAGCATATTAATATAAGTCGAGCTTCAAGTATGGCTTTTATATAATAGTAGTTGCCTGGGGAAATTAAAATTACTTATCTCTATATGTGAACTGGCATATACCTACTCGGTCGCTTATTTGCCGTATAATTATTAATTTTAATTTAATACACTGTTTTTAAAAAAGATTGATATTGTCTATGACGTAAAAAGATTTAGAAGGTTGCCAACCTGTCTACGCCATATTGAATTTTGTTGTGCCTCGGTAGAAAACATTGTGAGCACGTGGATTGTTGGAATTTAATTTGAGTGAAATTTATAAGTAATTTATTAAAGTTGTCTTGTTTTTTGACCTTTTTAATTTCATAATTAGGAAGTGTCCTATTCTTTGTTGGATATTAAAGTAAGTATACAGAAGCGTATATATGCCGGTAATAATTCCACATTTAGACCAAATGGCTGGTTCCAGATTTGGACGGCCTAGGTCAATTTTGTATTTTTATTACTGTTTAATTTATTTCATTAAGTCTAATCTATTATATTTCACAAATTCGCAAACGTTAGACATAATTTTGACGTATTTATAATTGCGTAACCTTTCATTTTTTAATTTGGTACAAATGCTTACGTGTTGTCCGCGAAGGTTTCCATACTGCTCGTGACCCTCGCCGGACAACGTAATACGTTTGAATTTTATACATTTAAGAGCACATGGTTGCAGCATTCGAAGCATGGCTGAGAAAGTAATGTATACGTGTCTTAACTGTCACCTAATCATTCAATTTGCGACTTTTACATTTATAGCTCATGCATGCATTTTTCCAACAATTCCGTATGGCATTGGCCGGGATGAAAAAAGTGCCACATAAATCAAAATGTGTGGTAATGAGTTGTAACTGAAAATATTTATTACTGCTTACCTACATAATAGTATAAATTTATTTGTTTACTGTTATGTTATTATTTTAAGTGTAGTTTTATTTAATTATTTTGTATTATATATTTACTTAAATCACTAAGTAGTACTTAGTGATTTAAGTAAATATTATTATGTAGGCTAAACATTTATTTATCAGTCACATTTTCTTCCACTATCTTTGGTTTATTCACTGTTATCTGTCTGTAGAATGAGGGCATAAATAAAAACAGTAACCTAAAATATTTTTTCCACATTGTTATTCAGTCTATTAAATTTATTTATCATTAAGTCACATTTTGTATGATATTATTTACCATACCATTTTAATAATTAATGGTTAAATTTTTCTGCAACATGTGATCTTTCTATTTCTTATTATTATGTTTTGCTATGAGTAAAAAATTAATCATAAATGTGTTTCTTTTGTTATAGTTTATTAGCAAAAGTGGCTTATTACAATGGCACCTTGTCGCCAGCTACTTATGTGGTCAGTCCCATCAATAGCAGTTTTACTAGGTATTTTTTGGTTCAAGAAAAAGCGAGAATACGCAAAATCTGACCCAGGTGGAAGAGAAAGAATAAAAAGTTTAAAAGAAGAGCTTGCAGAAGCTTTAAGTGCTGAAGTGGAACTCATTCAATCCTCTCCTCTGGGCAAAATTGAACGCTCCCTAATTAAATCTGCACCCATAGATATAATCCCTAACGGAAGTGGTTCCCAGCGATCCTCTCCACTTGAAATGACTGATGAGGAAGTTGATCTGGAGATTGAAAAAATTTCAAGAAAAAAATCACTTGAAAAAGAGAAGAGAATGTCTTTGAATCCAGAGAGCCAGATGGATAAATACTGCTCTCAAAATTCAGTTATTGTGGCAGCTTCTGCTGCCCCTGTATGTTTGTCTTTCAAATCTGAATTAAGTTGCAACAGAAATGAAGGCAGCATTAACCTTCTAAATACAGATGAGGATAGTGTCTGTACACCTGTAAATGAGAATATACCGGTTGACACTGTGAATTTACAGGCAGATAGCACAAAATGTAATGTTGCGTCAGAAGACATTAGATTTGAAGATAGCACTGTAAATGATGAAGAATTAACTGTTAATAATAATATAGTTGAGGAATCTGATAATATTGAGCCCAATGAGAGTGGCAACCAATTTTCAGCTTCACAGAATAGAGCAATTTCTGAAAGAGACTCTGCAAACCACAGTCCCGTGGATCCTATGTTAGCTAGCCCTTCTACATGTAATTTTTCAGATAATCATAGTGAAGTAAGTTTCATAAAACACATTTATTTAGCCTTCATTACATTGGGGTCATTTTCTTACAAGTATCCCACATTAAAATTGGCTTCATTGTAAACTTTATAAAGAATATATGGCTTTACAATATATTTTGATTTCTAGGGTTCCAGTGATAGTGGCAAAGGTTGCTCAGAAGCAGCCAGTCCACCCCCTGCAAATATAAACATTAGAACACACCAGTTTGTAATACCACAGAGTCTGGTTGGTCTGTTAATAGGAAAATATGGTTCATTTGTCACTAAAATTAAAGCACAAACTGGTGCCACAGTTAATGTCAGAAAACATCCAGATTTAGGAAAACAAAAAATTTGTGCAATTGCAGGTAGGTGTATCTTTAGTATGTAGTATCTAGCTAGATTCTTTTAGCATCATTCTTTTCCCTTATAACTCTTTATTTACTTATTTAATATGCAGGTACTCAAGGGGAAATTGAAGCTGCTTTAGAGATGATAAATGAAAAATTCCCCGAGAAGAGATTCCCAAACTTTTCTACACAAGAAATAAGCGCAGAATTATATGAAAGACTGACTCCTTTAGTACCAGAGTTCCTTCAAGTAAGTAGTCAATCAATTATTTAAACCAATTTATTTATTGTTTTTGATTGTATTTCAATTTATTCTTAGTGTATCTGTGACAAACTTATTTTGCTTTAATTCCTCTCTTGTCATGACTAATTTAACAAGAATGAAGATTTTAGAGAAGACTGAGTATATTATTTCAATTTTTAATACAGGTTTACTATTTTTCATTATTTCACATAAAAAAATAATGAAGAATTTGTTTAGCTTTCATTCTATGCTTTATAATATTACTGGTATGTATATGTATAATTGTTGTCATGGATATTACATCAAATATAAATAAAAATAAAATCTAGAAAAAAAATGTTTCTTGGTAATTCCCCACAAAATGTGATGCATACATGCAATCCATTTGTAGATATATACACATAGATTATAATGATCACAGAACACTAGAATAATAAATTCTCTTACATTAAAATTAATATTGACTTCAAATACTACTGAAAGTAAGAAAAGCTGCACACAACTGTTCTTTCTATACTTATTAAGGCTTATTTAATAAAGGCTTATATTTTTTTGGGTCTTAAAATTCACCAATTTATTACATTGTCATTTTGTTGCTTATCATTATCCTGTTTGCACTTCGCAATCGTCAGTAGAAAAATGCACTCTTACATTAATTAAGAGCTCGCGAGCCTCGTTTTTTCGGTATATTTATATATAGGTTTATAATGGAAACTGATCAACTAGTCGGAACAATTTACTATTTACACATTCTAACTTTTTTTTTCTGTGATGTTGGCGTTTTTCTTTTTTATAGGTTTATTATTATTCGTACACTGCTTATATATTTTTTAACGTTGTTTTTCGTATGTTTGTAATAATTATTCGGAAACCAACTTATACTATCCTATCGGAATATTAAGAAAGCTTATCATTAACTAATTCTTTATTATTGCAGCACAGCAACTAAATATTCTAACATTTAAATACTCAAATTTATTGACTCAGCCACTGATTTTACAACTCACCAACATTTTGTTTTTTTAATGATTGATGCATTTGGTTTTGCTTGCTTTTCTGTTATTAACGATTTTTTTTTGCCACCCAAAATCACTAATTGATAGTGGCTGACTCAGTAACTGAGAAGACAGTGTACATTAGGTTATGCGAATAATGCTTTTAAATAGATATTGTTAAATTTATAAATTTAAATGCCTTAAAAAAAATCTTAACTGGCGGGACTGACAGACGCCGAAATAATTGAATTGCCTTTCACCGATCTTACAGCATCTATTATTTGGACCGTGGCTTAGTCGGCGAAGCACTCAGGCCGCGAATGCTGATGTGTTCTCGAAATTATTAACTTGATATTTCCTACATTAAAGATAAATAATGGAGTGTTGATAAATGCAACTTAATTTAATTAAATTCGAAATACCTCTGTGTTCACACGCGGTCGCATTATAAATTTAGAGATCCTAGGTACCCAGCTCGAGTCTGGTGTGGTTTGAGGCTTCGGCCGTGCTTAGTTACCTCATTACTGACGAAGAAGTGTCGCCAATCGATTTAGCATTCCAAATCCAATCAAGTGTACGGGTTTACCTTACCCACTAACAGGTTAGCCCCATCTTAGACTGCATCATCAATTACCACCAGGTGATATTGCCGTCTTGTAGTGGAATATTATATATCTATATATATATATAACCTAGCAAATAGTTATACCGATATTGTTGATACAAAAATACTTAGTCGCCATATAAAAGATGGGTATTCGTGGTAGAAGGGTGAAAATTTAATTTTGGTATGTATTTTTAATGCCAAATCATAAGAATATAAAATTCTTTTCGGCCGTTTATTTTGTTACAAACTGTGACACGAGAATTTTGTATATTACATATTAAAAAGATCTTTGATCAAACTTAGCGAACATTGTATGCTAAAAATATTAGTTGCAGCTGGTGGAATCGGTGAACAATGACACGATAATGACGTGCCTGGTGAGCGCGGGCCACTTCTTCCTGCAGCAACCTCTGCACCCGACTTTCCCCTCACTGCACGCCCTGCATCGCCTCATGGCCGCCACCTATCAGAATCCGGACGTGCCGGCGCTGCCGCGCCCGGTGAAAGGTGATCCGCTCAAACTAATAACCTTTACCTTAACATAATTAATTGTGTAACCGACAGGTTTATGTCGCTACTGCTACTTGCTAAATGTACCGACCGATATGTCTTTGCAACTATTTTAACTTGCTCAATATTGATGTAATTTTATTTGTGAAAGTGTATTAGTGAAGTATAAGGTACGATGTCGATTCGGACGTCGCTTAGAAATGAGGAACATATAATATACTAGCTGACCCGGCAAACGTTGTTTTGCTATATAGATTATTTCTAGGGAATTTCTATTGTAGAAAAAAAATAACTAACTTTTTGTGTGCAAGGATGTGGTATATGAGTGAAGAGGCATGGAGCGCTGTGAACGATGAATATAAAAATAAAATAAATATTGTTTATGTTCAAACATTTTAGCTTTTACAATAAGCTCAGGGAAATTTTAATCAAATTCGAGTGAAAAACATTCACAATAAAGACGATAATTGTTTAGTTATAGGAATGACAAAATAATGATTTAATTAACTAAAATGACTTTAACTAAAACATTAAAAATAGGGGTTGGCGATAGAAGGGTGAAAATGTAGGGTTGTATGTATTTTTCAATGCCATATAATACAAAAATAAAATTAAAAAAAAATATACAAAAGATAAAAAAAAAGTTTTTTTGCGGTAGACACCTTATCACTTAGGAGTTTGAAAAATAGATAGTAGCAGATTCTCTAACTTACTGAATATGCATAAAAAAATTCATAAGAATCGGTCGAGCCGTTTCCGAGGAGTATGGGAACAAACATTGTGACACGAAAATTTTATATATAAGATAATTGTATTGTGGCTATAGCAAAACAGATGAATTCATATAGTGATGTAGAATATAGTACTGTCGCATGTCCTTGTCTACACACTTATAAAGTATAATTTAATAATACAAAATGTCAGTGTCACTCATTATAAGTGTTGCGAAATGTCAAAAACCACAGACTTTCCCAACATCCATTGCTTTTAATATTTATGTTTTGCCGCGATATATCCAATGCTTATTCGTACAGGGTTCGAATTATTTCTTTCTTATAGAATTTAATACTTATTATCGATAATACAGTACTGAGATCTGATAGAAACCTTTTCATTCAACTCTATATTGACCGTGAGCTAAATTTAAACGATTTAACATTGATAATGTTAAATTTTTAAAAACTGTTTTTTAAAGTAAATGTCAAAGTTCTTTAATTTATTATGATAGTATCGCGCTTGTGCTATTTGTTGCCCTAGACTGGAGTTTCAGATTTATATTATATTTACGGCTTCTAAAAAAAATTTTCCGGCCGCGTTTCATCTCCGTTCATTCTACTTTCATTGCAACACATACAAGGAATATATAAAAAAAACCGTGCCATATATTATTACGCGCATAAAGACATTTGCAGTGGTCTGGCTACACATGCAGGTTGGCAAATAAATACATAACTCTTTTAAAACGTACGTGTAAAAGAGCGTATAACGTCTTTCGGCTTTGGCATGTATAAAAACAAAATATTTTCGGATTCTCTATCTCAAACAATTGGTTGAAAATTTAGGTTGCCGAGTTACGATTCACGGCACGCACTCTCTAACATTTATGAGTTATTTATGTTCTTATTTAAATGTAATTTATCTCCATGATTCGCATTTTGGCCAAATGCGTGAATAATATAAAATATAAAAAAAAAAAAATAAGAAATAGGCAAACCCATGCTGAGAGGAGACGCCCTGCAGATAGTCTGATTAGTTGATAATAATGATGATATAGATAATTAAAATATTTTAATTTACAATATTTAAAGTTTAACTCATTTTATTTATACAGAGGGCTCAATATGCGCCGCGCCCACGGAAAACAACTGGTACCGCGCACAAGTCATATCAACGTCAGAGGAAAATGACACGTCCGTAGTAAAGCTCGTCGACTTCGGGGGCTACCTTACCGTGGACAACGACCAGCTCAAGCAGATCCGGTCCGACTTCATGACACTGCCTTTCCAGGCGACTGAGGCGCTTCTGGCGTTTGTCAAACCAGCTAACAATGGTAAGCTCTTCACTTCTCTCCACCATTCTGCTGCTCCAATATTCATTCAAAATCAAAATCAAAAATTGCTTTATCCATATAAACCTATTACAGGCATCTATGAATTGTTCATACTCATCACATTTTTCATTATTTCTATTAGTGATGGTGATAACTACACTCGCCAACTTAAAACTAAAGCTAAGAGGGTTAAACCTCGCCCAGGTCAGAAGAAACCTACAACAAACTTTTCTTTTTGCTTTTGCAGAGTTTTTTTTTTGTTATCACAAGTCACATAATCAATAATAAATTATGGTACCTATGGAGATGATACATTAATCAAATTAGCGGCAAGACAAGCAATTGGGTTTCCTAGCGAGCGAGTTAAACTGCTCATTTAGATAATATCTGTTGTAGGTTTTAGTATAAGAATTCACCCAACAGTGACCCAAGAGTTGCGTTGATCTAAACCGTATGCAAACACAACTCTTCGCTAACGCGTTGCTTCGTAAACGCTTTTTATTATCATGTAACAATCAAAAACACGCACAAATGGCTCGTGGTCCAAGATCAACGTCTGAAGTAAAATTAAACATATAACATTTGTTAATTTTATCCAGTATTTATGCGAAATTATTATAAAAAACACAATGTGACCTTGAAAATCGTATTATAATTCGTTCAGAATTAAAAACCTATTAGAGTTGTTTCAATGAAGTTATTTTAAATAAGCATGGTTTATTTGCCTGGGAATAGATAGATTATGTAATTTAATATGTATGAGAGAATATTTTACTAATGGTTGTCAATTCCAAGGAAAAAATAACACTTTTAACAAGGTTTCCGTAAAAGAGCTGTTTGGCGTGAGCAGAAATTTTTGGGTGGCATAATATATATAATAATGCTAATATATTAATTCAGTCAGTAGTTTTAAGATGTAGTTCAGAAATAACCCAATAACTAGAGGTTATGTCAATATAAAGTCACGTGATCAGTACCGCCATATTTGTTTACAGTTTGGCTCAACTATGTTATTGTATTGTTTCTAAAATCATTCTTACTTTAATTTATCTTATAAGGTGTGTCTGTACATACATATGTGCCTTGGTATTTGTCTACAATTTTCAAATCACAATAATATACATGTAAGACATATATCTTACATGTATATTAAGGTGATTTGAAAATTGTCATCATCATCATCATGATCAACCCATTGCCGGCTCACTACAGAGCACGGGTCTCTTCTCAATATGAGAAGAGTTTGGCCATAGTTTACCACGCTGGCCATGTACGAATTGGCAGACTTCACACGCCTTTGAGACCATTATGGAGAACTCTCAGGCGTGCAGGTTTCCTCACGATGTTTTCCTTCACCGTTGAAGCAAGTGATATTTTAATTGCTTAAAAACGCACATAACTCCGAAGTTAGATGTGCGTGCCCGGGTTCGAACCTCCGACATCTAATTAGGCGGCGGACGTCTTGACCACTAGGCTATCTTAGCCTATGAAAATTGTAGTCGAAAATTATAGTGTAGATAATATAGGACCACCCAAGATGGGCTTTGAGATCTCATTTTGCAGACGTGGCGATATGCATCGGAAGTATTAGTGGAACTTTCACTTGATGAACATAAATACATACAGTAATAAATACATTACTCTAAATAGCGAACTATATACTGTCTGTCTCATTTTTTATTATTATCTGTGGTTTACAATAAATGTGTATTCATTCATTCATATATGAGACCATGGGGGTTTAGTAAAAAACACTACAAATTGCCTAGTCCAACTTTTAACATCATCGGTTTAGATGATGTTAAAAGTTGTGCAGATATTGTGTGATGTATAATTTGGCACAAACCTGTTCATTAGAAACTGCACTCGCTTAACGTTGCCAGGGAGGGATCGCTTCAGCGATAACAGCCTGCTCGCTTAATTTCTAGGTTGAGCTTCTTAACTTTTAAATAATACAGTGAAACTGAAAAACAGCTGGAAATCTTAGATTTGGTTTAAGTCATAAAACGAATACACACACACACACGTACACTCAATCATAGTGTTTCAATAATTTTAGCAGAGTACTGCCGCCTGAAATGCAGGTATATACCTAAATCAAGGGCAGTAGATTATATTGCGCAAGTACATACATACATACCACATATTCACCATACTCACCATTAAAGTGCGATTATAAGTTACTTTACAAGTTGTTTATGTACTTATTTTGATGCTTGTTTTTGCGAAATAAAGAATTTATATTATATTTATATAATGTTAGAATGTGTAACGGAGTATTCAATCGATAATATGTGCACAGGGGTGGAGTGGAGCGGCGAGGCTCTGCGCATCATGGCGGGCCTGACGGCAGGGCAGCTGCTGCACGCGCAGGTGGCCGGCTACGACGAGGCGGGCCTGCCGCTTGTGCACCTCTACCTCACGCTCAGCCCCCAGGTACACTAGACGATATAGACAACCAAAGGCGTGCACCTCATCATGATCAACCCATTACCGGCTCACTACAGAGCACGGGTCTCCTCTCAATATGAGAACGGTTTGGCCATAGTCCACCACGCTGGCCATGTGCGGATTGGCATACTTCACACGTCTTTGAGAACATTATGGAGAACTCTCAGGCGTGCAGGTTTCCTCACGATGTTTTCCTTCACCGTTGAAGCAAGTGATATTTTAATTTTTTAAAACGCACATAACTCCGAAAAGTTAGAGGTGCGTTCCCGGATTCGAACCGCCGACCTCAAATTAGGAGGCTGACGCACTAACCTCTAGGCTATCACCGCTTCCAACCTCACTCATTCATAAAAGTAGTGCCCATATCATTAGTATGTTATCAAAATTTTAAAAAGATTGTTTTTTTTTATTGCTACACCAACAATTTCTTTCTTAATTCCTTTCACCAAAGGTTGTTTTGAAGAGAAAAGTCAGCCTTTGCACGCCCAAATTTGTATTTGTTTATTTTTTCTGTTTTGTTTTTTTCGTTTGCAATAAAGATTTATCTACAGGAAACAAAAAATAACACCAAAATGGGTGACCGTGAACATATTATTTAAATTAATAAATTTAATTAATTATGGGCATTTTATTATTTATGATAATTTTCAATAAACGTCAATTTACAGATCTACCATTAGTTGCGTTTCTAATTTTATGTACATCAATATTTAACCATTAGCCTATAATATCAAATCAAACACTTGACGAAAAAAAATTGTTTACGTCGTCAATGACTTATCCTTTTGAGTTTCGGATTGAGAATATATATATAATATACTTAATTTATTTCGTACTTATAGTTTAAAATTCTGTATTCTTTATAATAACGCTCATAACATTATTTTATAGAAAAAACAACATACTCTCATAATCAGTGCAATAATATTAATAATTGACTTAAAAATTCGTATGAAATTTCTTAATCAATAAAATATTCGTACACTATAGCATTCGTTTCTAGCTATCTTCTATTACTAAACTAATATTAAAGAATAAAGAGAATATATAACAGAATTATCCAATGTGTGTATGTTTTGTTTTCAGCAAGTGATATTCCTAAATAGAGAGTTGGTGGACCGCGGGCTCGCGGAGTGGGACGTGCCGCTCGACTCGTGAGCGCGCCCCCCGCCGCTCGGACCCCGGATCTCGCGCCGACCGATCAATAATATGGGATTGCGCTCCTCGCACACTGCGTCCACACCCGCCTTCCTCAGCCCGAGCGAGGTGAAGCGATCCCATATTATCAGTCGCGTATGTCTTCTACGTTCCTTGGATGAATTGGCACTTGTAGCTGATTAAATTTGTAAATGTTATGATTGGTGACGTGTGTTTTGGACGTACACCTATTTGAAATGAAAATGAAAAAGAAGAAAAAAAAAAACGTCATTTCGAACAGTTTATATTTTACTTGTTGACTTAGATGCGTACGTACCATTGCTGACTAGTTGTAACATTTTTACCAGTTCGTGTTCACATGAACAGAGATAAACTTTATTATTATATTATGTTAAATAAAAAATGTATTCGCCTCGCGTCGACTACAGACAGCGTCTCGGGTCTTAGTCTTGGTTTATTAAAGAGTGCATGTACCATGCCGAAATGATTCTTGTCGAGAAACAACAGGACTGGGATATAAATCCGAACTGATTCGGTGTAAATGAGGCGCTTGGCTTTACTTCGTATCTGAACTCCCACAAATTACACATATAAATTTCAATACGCTTACCATTAAACTATATCTAGAGGTTGTTGATTAAAGCGACAAAATGAACATATACTTTTTCGTAGATGGACTTGTAGTTATAATTTGGCGCTTGTTTATAGTAATATTGCGTTTTCAGCCACCCGTTTTCGTAGTAATCTTGTTAAGATTTGGTCAGGATGCTCATTATAATACAATAACAAAGCAAAGCACTGCCGTCTGCATTTTACACGAACATGTTTTTCTTTGAAATTAGTTTTGTATTAATATTTCGCAGTGCCAATAGCAATCGTGCATAATATGTACTTTTATAATAATTGTACCGAGTTCTGGATTCAGCCTTCGAATTGTGGCCTTTAAAAACACTAATCTTCCCCTAAAACTCGCTCTATGTGTATATGATGATGTTTTGTATTTGTAAATTCTAGACTACAAGAAGCAAAAGAAGGTTGTAAATCTAGCTGTGACAAAAATAATGATGTCCCGTGCATAACTTAATGTGTAATTATTGTTAAATATTGTGTAAATTATCAAAGTACAATATAGTATTGTGTGATTGCTTTGAATGGTGTTTAAAAAGATTTGGTATGATAAAGATGATTGAATGATGTTAATCATTGTTGTTGAAGCTTTGATGCTGCCAAAAGTTTTGTCGCCTTAACTGAATTTGTTTGAAATATGGTAAAAGTTACATCATATATTATAATATATATATGTAACAATAGCCCGCCCACTAGCTCTGAAGATTCCATTAAAAATGTTTACGAACATTCAAGAAATTTTCTATGCAAATCCATTTATTTATGAAATAATAATTGGAAATTAAAATAAAATCCTTTTTGCCAAATAAAGGTGAATGAGGTAGTCTGAGGGGTTGTAGTCAATTTTTATTTTAAATTTCGCAAGGTGGTGCAAATTACAACTACCAGATGATCTATGGGTTCACTAGCTGCTTGCTACTTTGTTTTTTTTTTATTTATTTTGTTGTAACAACACAAATACATGATATGCAGCGGGTGCTGTGTAGTTTCAACTTCTATGATACACTTTTCTATGACACATTTCCGATTACCTGCCATCTTGTTGATCAACCACCGATAGTTTTATACTAAATTATTTTTCTTTGTAAACTATTTTTAAAACATCAATAAGTGACGAACCTTCACGGACCGGCTGGCAGATCTAATTTTGATACTCAGATACCATGTTACAAATTTCTTATTAAGATCGAATACTAATAGAATTGCAACAACGCTCTCGAACTATGAACAGAGCCTATACAAATTATTTTGTTTATGGCTAAAATCGCCACAAAAAATTGATAAATTTCCTACAAATTCTATTCAGGGGGCATTACAATTTACCAATACTATGTAATAATTGATCATTATACGGCTGATTGAGATTGAGTAAAAGATAAATCTTTATTGTTATAATGAGCATGTCGATATTCCTGACATTTTAGTATAATGATGTAAATAATAGAATGTTTAAGTAGATACTAAAAACAATTGATATATTTGTGTTCTTTAAAATTTATTCAGTATTTTTAGTATGTTCGATGTAATTTGAGTTCGTATACGTATTGCGTAGTAGACTTGGCAGGCTATTGATGACTTAGACGATTTTTATTTTTGTAGATTTAGGAGCGTACCGACGATACGCTGGAATTTTGGATGCATTAATATTAAAATCCTAAGTTGAGGTTGTTCACTCCCAGAGTTCGCGCATTGAATTGCTGATACCAGAGTGTGAATTGATTTGTAGCTGGCTCTCCGTTTGCATTTTGTTGACGACCTTACTGTATATAACTAATATATTTGCGGTTAAATCAATAAATTATCGTTTTAAAAATTTATCAGTCTTTTAATCTGAAATCCTATCCTTAGTTTTAATGGCTCACACATTAAAAAATCATTATCCTCCGAAAGTTTTATTAAAAATTAAATCATGCTCCTCTCCCAACCCTGATTGGGGCCTGTTCCCTGTAATTGGACATTGTTCCCTGGCTAATAGTGATACTACTCACGTAGACACTCATTGAAAGTCACAGTTTGCTTATAAAGGATTTAATGGAAAAGTAATATTAATTATTTTACCTTTCACGGCTTGCGTGCGTGGCAACCGCGAACACAAATAAAAAATTGGATTATATGTAACTTCTTTTGATGACTTCCGTGGCGCTGTCGCATTATAAAGTTGGTTCCGGCATGATGTCGCAGAAACCAATTATTAAATAAAACCACGCGTTTATCAAACAACTAACAGGTTAGCCCGCTACCATCACTTACCACCAGGTGAGATTGCCGTCAAGGGCTAACTTGTAGTGTATAAAAAAAACATTTATCTAAGTTCAATACAATAAAAAATTGCAATAGCACTCAGGATCTGATGCCTTGGTCGGTACCTCTCGAGCCGGGAGTTGAACCCGGGATCTTCCACATTTTAATACGACAGTCCACGCGCTTAGCAATAGAGGTCGTCTAAACGAACGAAGAAGATCCAGTCTTACAAGCCCCAGTCCAATAAAATAAACACCTACATGAAATTCAAATAAATATATCAACGTAGATAGGTACCTACTGTTGAAAGCCGTAACCGTAAGCGTCTATTATTATTTAATTCATTGTGTTATATTTGCGATTACAATTACCCGTACGTCACTGTTATTTTGCATAATCGCTACTTCCCTTTAAAAACACAATCAAATTCATGTTCCCATTAGTTAATGTTGTTATTTAATTAACTCTTTATTTTTATTCATTGCTAAAAGGTTGCGCAATATGACGTTTTTAACACCTACAAATCCGCTCATCAAAAAGTCTCTCCAAGGGCACTCCGGTGATAATAAGTAATTACATCTCACTGAGGTGGCGTAGTAAATAATAATGCATAAGTAATGAAATAAATTTATTTGTTCATATAAATTTAAAAATATTCTTATATCCTATTTATCCCAATCCACTTATACTATAATATTATTATGTCTTAGAAACAACAACAAAATTTACACAACAATGATACCAGTTCTGTTGCACGCATAACCATCTTTTTCACAAAGCTGTCAGGGTATATATATAAGGACAACATAAAATTATTAAACTATCAGCCGCCCTAGTCTCACCTAAGGTTTCGAAGTGTGAGGTTGAGGATAAGGGTTTTAGAAAATGCCAGTGTCCATCAGTGGGCAATTATGGGATTAAAAATGTGTTATAAACAACAGAATTGGTACCAAATAACAATGTGGACTACTCACACAAAACTGAAATGTCCCGAGTTTCGACATGTTGTTAACAAAAACCTTTACATGTCACAAATAATTATATATAATTGTTATTGATAATTTATCGTCACAGCTTTGATAATTAAGGTTCCGTAGTTAATCAGGTTTCTTGTGCCCTTCTGTATGACAACGTACGTGATACCAACGCGTGCTCTTACCGATCCTATGTCATAGAGGCCTTGGCCTCATCGAAGCATGCTTAGAGCACTTAAGGAGCATTGCATTACAAAATATTTATTAATATATCAATAACTAGATGATGCCCGCTATTGTATCCGTATGGAGTGTTATCCAGCGTTAACTCTTTTATTTACCGGAATACTTTTGTCACTGGATCCAAACATCTCTACGCAATCTTCTCTGTTAAGCATTGGTTAAAAAGTCACAGGGAAATTTCGTAAACAACATATAATAGCAATACACGGTCTTTAAAGTTAAATGATTTAGGCCTAAACCTAATTAATGTAACAAAAATTTTGACGACAACTCGAAAAAATGAAAACTGTGAAATAAACTTTACTACTCGAGATGAAGATCGTTAAAGAGGCATAAGAAGAAGGTATGAGGAATGTTTGTGTAGACACGACTTTTGAAAAACTCTATAAAAAATCTTTGTAAGCATAAATAACTACGAAACCGTAATACATTCTGGCACGCATTTGATAATTTATTATTTGATTTAATAATACATTTTTTTTTCATTATTAAACTCACTGTCACTCTACAATATTACTGTAAAAAATAAATAAAACGTTAATATTCTTTTCAGTACACAATCAAATATTGTTCTATGTATGTATTTATTTTGGTTACCATAAGATACTGAATAGGTACGATTAAACATACGGTTTTCTTTTATACACCTTAATTTGGTACTAGAGTTGCAAGTTATAAAATTATAATCATATTTTATATTATTATATCACTAAACTGATTTGTTAAATTTTGCTAGGATCTCTACGTATCAGTCACAGATGAAGCCCTTACTTAACTCCAAACATCAGATGAATATTTCTTCATGGATTCCAATTTCTTCAGGAATTGCGCTGCTTCTGTTTCTGTGCGGCCGCCTACCTCTTGGATAGCTTTGACTACTATGTTACGGACGTCCACAGCCATATTTTTAGCGTCCCTAAAAACCAACAGATAAAAAATATATATATAAGAAAATAAGGAGATTTTTATAGTCCAATGATTAAATAGATGTACATAGCATAGAGTAGTACATAAATTTTGCAATTGATAAGGAATATGCGTGTTTGTGACGTAAAATTATTTATAATAGTTACAAGACGTGTCGCCAAGCAATTTAGCGTTTCGGCACGATGTCGTGTAACCAATTATGGGTATGGGTTTACCATACCCCTAACAGGTTAGCCCGCTACCATCTTAGACCGCATCATCACTTACTGTCAGGTGAGATGCCGTCAAGGGCTAATTTGTGGTGTATAAAAACAAATTTGGCAATTTGTTCTAAAGTACCTACAAATATTACCTATATTAACAGTTAAAACTTTCTTTTCATTCATTCCACTACAATTTAGCCCCTTACGGTTATTTTATATGGTGGTAAATGATGCCAATATATAGCCAATATATATATGAAAATTTAATGTATGTTCATAAAAATATTGATAAATTCAAGAAAAAAATAGACTGTAACGCACTGAACATCAGAAGTAAAAGTAAACTTGTAGTACCGTTTAGTAGGCTGCACAAAATTAGTAACTCATTCAAAGGAAATAATTGTATTTTATTCTATAATAAATTACCTATTGATATCTTGGAGATGTCTATCAATAAGTTCAAAGTTTTTATAAAACGAAAGCTTGTAGAAAAATCATATCACGATATTAAGGATTATATAAACGATAAAAAAGCTTGGGTGTGAATTGCTCTATCTCCATAGGTACTATAGTTTATTATTAATTTTATTCATTATGTGAGATGGTGATAACGAAAAAAAAGAAAAACCCCGGCTAAGTTTGTTGTGGGCTTCTTCTTAGACCGGGGCGCGTTTGGAACCCTCATAGCTTTA
The DNA here is from genome assembly GCA_928268935.1 of Lasiommata megera. NCBI lineage: Eukaryota > Metazoa > Arthropoda > Insecta > Lepidoptera > Nymphalidae > Lasiommata > Lasiommata megera. The sequence continues at coordinate 8,989,609 of OV743312.1, forward strand.
GTTTTAAGTTTACGAATATTAGTGCCTTTTTAAGGACTATTTGAATAAAGATTATTTTGAATTTGAATTTGATGATGCTGTCTAAGATGATACAGTACGCTAACTAACGTGTGTGACATCATGTTGGAATCGCTCAATCGCTTGGTTTTTCTTTATCGGTGGGTGACCAGACGAGAGAAAATTCAGTTATGTAAAATTTCTAAATGGGCTCAGCTGGGATCGCAATCAAGATCTCCAACTTATTCTAATTAGCCACAGCGCTTAACACTGCGTCAGATCGACAAAATAATGATGTGCATAAAACATTGCAAATCTCACAATTAGTCAGAACGAAATAAGACTAATCCTATACTTTACTGGTTTGTTCATCCAGATTAAGATCAGGTATGGATCAACATCGTTGGATGATGAAAGATACCTTCAAATACAGGTTTTTTAGCAGACTCAAATGAGAAGATCTTCGCCTATTGTTTAATAATGTAATTGTGATTTTTTTCAACATTATTACACCACACCAAAGTACAGAAAAGAGGAAAACAAAACCAACTAATAGTATACAATTTGGCGGCCTTATTTGTTACCTGTGACGCCAGCGAATACGTTAGCGTAATATTATGCCAGGACTTGAATTGGTTTACAGTTATAAACATTATATTAAACTACTGTTTCACACCATTACGTTGAATATATTTTGTAATTTTTTTATCGGTTGTAGCTAAAATTGTATCTATATAGAAGCTATTATTGTATCTATATACAAACACCAGTTACTTTGCGTAAGTTCAAGCTATAATTAATTAGTTTTAGTATTTTTTGTCTGTTCGTTACTATACAAAATCTATTGAACCTGCAGTACACTTAAAGCTGGTATTCTGATTAAGGTTTTAGGCTAATTTCGTAAAGAAAAAATAATAGGGTTTCTCCGGACTTCGTGGCTCCATATAAAATGAGAAAAATTGATTTTTTCATCTGTATAGTAGTGATCAAGTTTTATGAAGATCTCAATAATAGTATTATAGTATAAATATAACTCCTTAGCGAACTGCGTACCTGTCAAAGACCTAACAATTTTTAATACATTACATATGAGTTAGGATGTCAAAGCTCGATAAAAATTGTAATGATTTCTTCAATCTGCATACAAGTTAATTTAGAATACCATTTCTACCCTAACTTTAAATCAAATCAAATCATTTATTTGCATAGATTGTGTAGTTGATTGGTGTTACATTTAATTAAGAGTTTCTTACAATCTGCCGGGTAGGCGTGCAAAAATAAAATTGTAATTATATTTAAACAATGTCAAGAAATAAACTAAATAGCGATAATAATATTAATAAGTATGTCATTTTGTATTGAAAAATTCACTTAAATAATAAAAGCATTTATCTAATTTAAGAATGTTTATTACTTTATCGTTACTAGTTACATTTATTTGTTACTGGTAGATCTAATAAAGACGGATGCCTGATTTTCCTAACCGTTAGTTACCCATCCTTAGACAGTAGTAACCCACGCGAAAGAAATCGCAGGCATTAGTTAGTGCCTCCGATTTCGTTACTAGTTAGTAACGTGTATAATAAGAACCGTTATCTCCCGCTTATCACCCAAGTTTACAAGAACGGTAGTTCCGAGCAGCACATTATATTACATTACAAGTAATTACGTACCGTTATCATTATTCCGTAATTCGATTCTTATGTAACACTCGAATAAACTAGTTTATCGAAGTTGATGAGCAGCGCACTAAAATACTTATGCTTATGCTTTTTCAGACACAGCCAACGCGGAACATTCGCTCAAATGGAGAACATTACTTGTGTTGAATTTCCATAATAATAAAATTACTTAGCTAGATACTCTTTTTTTACAAGTCCAAAGTCTTTGACGGCTATCTCAAGTGATGATGCTGCCTAAGATGGTATCCGGCTAACCTGTTAGGGGTATGGTAAACTCACACTCCTAATTGGTTTCTACGCGACCTCGTGCCGGAACGCTAAATCGCTTGGCGACACTCTGTTTCTCTTGTTAATCACGCCTAAACCATTGAATATATTTCGATAAAGTTTTAATTACTTTGTATTCTAGAAAAAACTTCTCACAGCCGAACAAAGTCGAGGCCATCAGCTAGTAAGTTGTATATAATAAATCAAATAAAGTAAGTATAAACCCAACACACTAAATATATTAATAGTTAGCCATGTTTTTATTGCGGCTTCCTTTTGCAGTGTTTCTGAATTTAGCACTTATCAGCGTCATCATGACTGTACATTAATATAAATAATATGAAATTATAAATTGACTAGCTATAAAAACTGACGACGCTTGTTCAGCCAACCGTACGACAGCGACCTGCGCAATATCACCTACGTGGAGGCAATATAAAGTTGAAGGTCCTTGGTTCGATTCCCGGCTCGAGTCTGGTCTGGTGGGAGGCTTCGGCCGTGGCTAGTTACCATCCAACCAAAGACGTGTCGCAAACCGATTTAGCGTTACGACACGATGTCGCGTAGAAACCAATCAGTAGTGTGGGTTTGCCATCACACGCCTTTGAGAACATTATGGAGAACTCTCAGGCGTGCAGGTTTCCTTCACTGTTGAAGCAAGTGATATTTTAATTGCTTAAAAACGCACATAACTCCGAAAAGATGTGCGTGTCCGGGATCGACCCCCGACCTCTGATTAAGATGCGGACGTCCTAAACACTAGGCTTTCATAGCCCTTTACGTAATTTTTGGCGACCTCCATGGCGCAATGTGCGCGCTGTCGTATTATAAAGTTGGAGGTCCTGGGTTCGATTCCCGGCTCGAGTCACTCACCACCAGGTCACCACTTACCATCACTTACCACCAGGTGAGATAGCCGTCAAGGGCTAACTTGTAGTGAATAAAATTTTTTTTTTTAAATCACTACTTGAGTGCGTTTCCGGAAAAAAGAATGCGAAGCGACGAAAAGATTTTTAAATTTTGTTTTAAAGTAGGTACGGAAACGATTAAACCGCGCCGAATTTACAAACTTCATTTGTATTCCGTTGAAAATACTTCGTGCTGGAGGTACGAAGTATTTTTATATTCAAATATCCAGCGATTGATTACGCGCGTCCCGTAACAAATACTACGTCGCCTAAGCCGAGGTTCGGCCTCAAAGGAGGCGCCCTTAGGCAGTCGTTCCCATAGTTTCTTCGAGCCCTAGGGGCTCAAAATTTCTTCTGGCAGAGCTTATTCCAAAGCTCGCCAAACAGCCCGGTTACGCTGTGGCAACCAATAGGGTTTGTACAGCTAATAGACAGTCCGAAAAAAAAAAAGTAACAAATAATTGCTTCCTCTTTAATTCACTACCATTCTAAGGAGTTATTATTAAGTAACAGAAGTTGCTATGTATTCTCTAAGATATGTATATTAAAAAGCCTAGAGCTCAGCGCTTTCCTCACGTATGCGCGTTTAGAGTAAAAAGCATCGCTTCATAGCATAGAGCCCTAACGTAATAGCATCAATTTGCATCAGACTTTTCATTACTTAATATAACAATATTAATTTATACTGTAATGCATCCATCAAGGTTGTCTTGGTAATTATGGCTCCGGTCTTAAGCAGATAATAAAATAATTATAAATATCAAGTGAGGGTCGTTACATTGAAAGATTACGTGTTTTTTTTGTTTCAGCTCAAATGACATAATATACAACGTTATCTGGGCATGAAGTTAATGTAAGAATTTCGAGATTGAGAAAGATATTTGATTTATAAATTAACTATTACCTAAGATGTTTGTAATTGAGGATAGGGTCAGTGCTTTCTATGTCAATTATGAGCTACCTTGAAACAGTGTGGCACTTTATAGAAACCAAAATACGAATAAAATAGAACCTGTTACTTTCCACTAAAAGATCACATCGCACGAGGTTTTCATGTACTGAATATATTTCTATAAAGGCATTACATATTCTTATTATTTTATTGTTTCCTTATTCCACGGGTCGTTTAAATGAATGTGTATTGATCGATTAATTATTTATTTATGTGAGGTGTGCCGTGTTCACTTTACTCACCCGCATATGTAGAAATGTCCATTCCTCTTGCCAATGATGTCCCAAATTTGCTCTAAATTATTTTCCAATAAGTGCGTCACATATATTTTATGCGCTTGGTCACGTGAGAAGGCAACATTCAGTACAACGTCACCATTTCTCTCAAACTCTTCCAATTCCTGTAATAAATAGCGATGTTTAACAGATTGACGTGTTATTACAAAACACATGCGTCAAAGGGGACTCGAGTAGGTTTCAAGGTATAGTTTTCGAAATATAAAAAAAATTGAATGATTAAATCAACATAAATTAAGATATGATAAGATCCTGCAGATGCTTTGATTCACATTTGAAGATTATATCTTAGGAAAACGTCATTTTTTTTTAAACGAATGAGCTTATGTAGTTTGGATGATATCTTGAAATTGATCTGATGATGGAGCCAGTTGGATAGTAGAGCTGTTACCCCTCCAGTTCCTTTTAAGTCATATAATATGCAGTTGCTAACGAGGGTGTGGTAATGAAATAAGGTTTGAATTTTAAGTTTCAATTTCAAATTTTAGTTGTTTTTGGCGCTTATATATAAATCGGCAAGAGGGGTAGTGGAAGTACCTCCTGGTAAATGTAGTCCTGGTCGCGATGCCTGCAACCGAAGTACAGGACGGTGTCTCCAACTGGGCGGCCCTGAGCGCGCGCGTAAGCCCGCTCCTGAAGGAAGCCGCGGAACGGCGCCAGCCCCGTGCCTGGACCCACCATCATGATAGGAGTTTGACTCTGCATCGGCAATCTGCAATCACCACCATCGTATAATGCCATTTCCGGGCATTTGGGCATTGGCATTGGGTGAATGATGTGACCTTGCCATTGCGACTGTGGCCGTTTAGTTTCTGTTCTATTTATAGCTCCTTATAACAACCAATATGATAAATGTAAAAAAATATGATGAATAGATGTTTGTTACTCATTCACGTAAGAGCAAATGAATGGATTTACAGCATCAGAAAAACATATAAGTTAATACATAACAATATCGAGTAAATTTACCAAAATAACAACGATTCGTTTTTAAGAACAATTTCGATGTGCGTGTCATTAACCAAACAAACCGATACATGGATAAAATTTATGGTAGAACTGTATTTCTCAAAAAAAAATTATTGAAAAACTTATAGAATTATTTCTGATATAATTGTTAGCACAAAATGTTACTAAACAATCGCATAATGCAGAGTAAAAGTGACCAAGCTAGCACGAAATTAAACTAGAATATACTATCAAAAATTCTTCCAATAGTTTATCGGAGTGTATTATAGTAAGTAACGAAGTTCCAAACACGGAAGCTTATCGATATGCGCGGGTGAAGGTTATAGACAAGTAAAAAAAGTCTATAAGTATAATTTTTTACAAATATGAACGTTTCTGTGCAACTTTTCAACAGATTGCATATAATTTGAATATAACAACAACAGTTGGTGGGCAACTGTTTTAGTAAACTAACTTCAACAAAAAAAGAGGATCATATTCTCTCCGTGGCTTGAAGAGCATGACAATACGACGGTTCCTATTATTACAATTAACACGCGATTGACAGTTCTTATTAGAAAAAAAACATTTTTAGCGATTGAAATATCACTTGCTTTAACGGTGAAAGCATTATGAGGAAACCTGCATGCTTAGAGTTCTGCACAATATTCTCAAAGGCTTGTTGAAGTCTGCCAATCCGAACATGGCCAGCGTGGTGGACTACGGCCAAAACCCTTTTCATATTGAGAGGAGACCCGTGCTCTGTAGTGAGCCGGCAACATGATGATGATGATGATGATTAGAAAAAAGCCTTTGTCCAATGGTGGGCTTTTTCGTAGGCGGACGGCATAGCGCTTTTCGAGGGACAAGGTGAAACAACTTTTATTACATAAGCTACGTCTGCTACCGCAAATCTTTTAAGTGAGGATACCTTAACAGTTTTTAACACGAATTGAGAATAATATTAATAGTTGAACATATTAACTTCTACAAGGCAGTCTACGACTCGCGCAAGTTATATTAATAAAGGGTAATTATTATAAATATCTCATAAGTAACAAGAATCTAGCTTGCTATTAGGCATTTGGTTTGATAGGTGAATAAACGTTATTATTGTTGAGATAAAAGAAACGGCCCACTAGTCTGCTTCTTTTCCTTATGACTACGAAATTACGTTTAACCCATAATCACTAGGATAACACGTACCAGTTAACAAAACAACTATCGTCACGAGTATCATCGGGCAAGGTCAGCAAGCTACCAATATTAAAACGCGAGGCGCGTCAAAATACTGATTGCGCAATGTAAGTACAGCACAATTTAATGTTTTCCATTGATCATATTATTTACTAGCTGACACCCGCGACTTCGTCTGCGTTGAGTTAGTGTGTTTGTTTGTCTTTCAATCACGAAGCAATAGATTACTAACCCGAATTACTTGAAATAATTACAGGTATACATTAAAGTATCTCCTTTCTAAAAAAATAAAAGAATGAGTGAAATCGGATATTGATTCGTTGGTGGGAGAAGTTGCGGGAGGCGTCCTAGACGTGATGGCAAAGGCGGTGGCATACGCGTGAGCTGCGCGCGGTATTGAACAGTACTTGGACATTGCAACATTACTTTATTTTTCTAAAATAAAAGACTTTTTCTAAAATAAAAGTAGCCTAAGTTACTCCATACATCAGCTACCTGCCAATAAAAGTCCCGCAAAAATCAGTCCAGCCATTTCAGAGATTAGTCGGAACAAACAGACAAAAATTGTAAAAATGTTATTTCAGTGTATATACCGTATACATATTGATATGCATGTAGTAAAAAACTGTTATTTCAATATTACAAACAGACACTCCCATTTTATTTATTTGTATAGATGTACAGATTATAAAAAAGCTTGAGTGTCAATTGCTTTGTCTCCATAAGTACCATAATTTATTATTGATTATGTGAGATGGGATAACAAAAAAAAACGGGTAGGCTTGTTGTGGGTTTCTTCTTGAACCTGGGCGCGATTTGAAACCCTCTTAGCTTTAGTTTTAAGTTGGCGAGTGTAGTTATCACCATCACTAATAGAAATAATGAAAAATGTGATGTATATGAACGATCCATAGCTGCCTGTAATAGGTTTATATGAGTAAAGCTTTTTTTTTGATTTTGATTTATTAATTTATATAAAATGCAAAACTGAAATGTTAGAATCGGTTAGCTTAGGATCATCATCTCTGACCATAGCGGGTCGCATTTTTTGCTTCTATCACAGTTTGCTAAAATCAAATCCACTTCCATATACATACTTCTCGACCCCCATTCAAGAATAAGATTTTTGATACTACTTAATCAAAACCAAAACACAATGAAATAGAAATTAAAAAAATAATCGGAAAATATATATATAAATTCTTACTGCAAATTATATATATGACTATGTTATTTTCCTTGAATGTAATTGTTCAACATTGTGACGTTGAAAATGTACTATGTAATATCTAGCACGGCCATATGGTTAAACGTTTTTATATTGATTTCGATCAATATAACAAACACAGTCTCATGGCGTGCTCGAAAAGTTGATTTGGTTAATTTCTATTTGATATATAAAACTTTAAGTTGGAATCGGTTTCAGTATTTAGGATTAAGATTAAGAACTGGAAATTGACTACAATTTTTGGACTCACTGAGAGAAATCTTATGAAATTTTTACTTATTTAAGATTCTTTATTGAGACGTAACAAAACCGAGCCATTTTTGAAGAGTTTGATAACTTAGTTTATCAAGCTATTTCGTTAGCCCTTGACGGCTATCTCATCTGGTGATGATGCAGCCTAAGATGTTAGCGTATCGTTACTCTTAATTGGTATAAATTTTTTTTTTTATTTTCTTAAAACGACTTAGCAACCGACCAGTTTACACATTACAACGTCCTGATACAAATTGTCAAATATCCTCTACAAGTAAAAACAAATTAAGATGTAGTCATACTAACCACTGCATCGATATTAATGAAATTTTGAAAGAGTTTTCATCCCCGAGCCCGTCTATATGAGAATGTTTTTATTACTCAAAATTGCTCATGGCTGGTTACCGAAGGTTTTTTAAAAAAAAATACTTCGTTACCTACGATATATTTGTAAAATATATTTTCGAATAAAACATACATGATTGTCCCGAGATTAAAAACCCCGATCAACAAAAACCCATCACGGCGCGAGTGCCAGAGGCTATACCGTCATAATAATCTAATATGGCGGATGTGACGCACACAATACTTTCGTCAGTTTCGTCAGTAAACGAAAATTGGGTTTTGCTTTTCCTCTAGCGGTAGTTGTTCTCTGTTAAAGTCCGCTGCATATAGCGAGTTATTTAAAACTAATATCAAGGTATTTTTCATTTATTCACTACAATAAAAATAACCGCACGAAGTTAGATTCAGATTCGCCTAAACAACCAATATGGTTAGAAAATGTGAAAATAGAATATATAAAATAGAAATATGTGTGGTATGCAAATGAATAGGTAAACCATACTAATAATACATAACAAGACAAACAAAATATTAATCAATAATTTTATTAGTATTGGTATGTAGAAGACAATAATTAGTGGAAAATAATAAACGTCAACGCTTATGATGCTGATAAATATAGTATGTATATCCCTATTTACAATAAAGTTCACGTTAGACTCATTAATAGTAATCAATTTCTAATAAATTATGAATATTAAGTGGAAAGTACCTATTAGGAATTTGTATCTTGAGGAACATTAAGTATAAAATATTTATTTCGATCAGCATCATCATCCCCATGATCAACCCAATGCCGGCTCACTACAGAGCACGGGTCTCCTCTCAATATGAGAAGGGTAGTGCACTATGCTGGCCATGTGCGGAGTGGCAGACTTCAAACGCATTTGAGAACATTATGGAGAACTCCAGCATGCAGGTTTCCTCACGACTTTTTCCTTCACTGTTGAAGCGAGTGATATTTTTTATTGCTTCAAAATGTATGTACATAACTTCTTAAATTAGAAATGCGTGCCCGGGATCGAACACCCCGACCTCTGAATAGGAGGCGGACGCCCTTACCACTAGGCTATCACAGCTATATTTCGATAAATGTATTAAATATAAAATAAAAAGGCACACCTAAATGCTTGTTACGAATGAAATGACATAAAATTACAACTGTCACAATTCCACCAATATAAAAATCTGACCATAGCAAAGTTTGTAATATAACAAGGGAAGGAATGGTTTTTCTTTACATTTTGAAATAAATATAAAACCACAAGATATACTCGTAAAATGGAATAAAAGAATAGGGCAGTATTCTGTTTTCGAACTAGACTAGCTGTTACCAAATTTAATGGACGAACAGCACTGACATATTCATTAGCACATTCATTAACAACCGATTGACGTCCACTGCTGGACATAGGTCTTTTGTAGGGAGTTGCAATGCTAACGGTCTTGGGCCGCTTGCTTCCAGCGGCTCCCTGCTACTCGTCTGATGTCGTCTGTCCACCTAGTTGGGGGTCGACCAACGCTATGTTTACCGGTTCGGGGAAGTCATTCCAGCACCTTGGGACCCCAACGTCCAATCGCTGAGCTATGTCGGTAACTCTGGTTCTTCTACGGATCTCCTCATTTCTGATTTGATCACGTAGAAATACTCCTAGCATAGCTCTCTCCATCGCCCGCTGAGCCTCATAAGAGTCAATCAACGGGCGATGGAGACATATAAAGTATATCAATTTCCGTTTAACCGTTATAAGCTCGGGACCCTTAAAGTTGTAACAAAAAGTATTCATCGGTGCGCAAGTAAATTTAAAAATAAAATGCTGCGTCAACATCACACTGATTACGTCCATTTTATACATGTAATAAGTTTAAAGCACTCTTGAATCGCAAATTAATTTAAATGTTAATTCGGAATATTAATTGTACCCGCGTATGCTCATTAACACTAGCCTTTAGCTAGTAGTTCGCGTTTAATAAACAGTGCTATTTTATTTCGCATTTATTCACCAACTTTATAGTAAGTAACCTTTGACAAGTTGAGAGGACGATTAATTAAACATGTATAATCCATGGTGCGAGTCTAACTTGACTACACTCTTGGGATAAATTTCATAACTAAAAACGATACAAACAACTTCGTACCCAATGCATCATTACCTCTCCGCTTTTATATGACCTAAGGCCCAGGATTTATTTTCGAGTGTAAGAACGTGTTTCAAGTAAATGTAATTGGAATTGAAATTTACCTCAACAAGGTTATTTTTTAATTCCTAATATTGAATTTATTGATTTTAAAGTAAATCGGAGATACTATTATATAGTAATGATTTAGATATAGTGAATGTACAGGATATTATTGAAATATTCAACCCACTCTACGACAGTAAACTAGAAATGACAGAATAAGATTCTCGCGAATTAAAATACGATAATTACGGAGAATTTAAAATATTCTTGTGATAAAAACGTTGCCTGCTAATGTGCCTTTATTTTGTGTGATACATTTTATAGGGGCTGAAAATAACGCAGTAACTTATTCAAATTTAACGAGAGGAATGTTCTTTAGGGGCAGCAAGCCATTGTATATATTCACTTATGCCACCCAACTCCACGATAATGAGCATGGGTGGCATGCGCGCCCTGAACTATAACTCATCTATGCTTTTCACTGAGATATCGCCCTCCCAAACGTCAGGAAAAACTTTTGCCCAGCAAGGAACACTTGATAGGATGATTGACAAACATAACATTCCCTCAGACTAGCTCTCGGCAACCTAACTCTCGATCGCATAACAGAGAATTCACAGATGTAGAAGTAGTAAGAGGCTGTGTGAATTTTTCAACGATTTACATCCACAGATGTAAATCGTTAAAAAATTCGATTGGGTTCAACATTCTCAATGGTGTCAAAAGCGGTCATATAATCTTTTAACAGAGAGTGCCATTCATGACCCTATATAGAGTCACTTAAAATTATTTGACATCCTCCCTATTTGGCATACCTACTACAAGGTCAATCCCATCAAAAACAATCGGCAGTTAACCTTTTACCCTAATTATTATTAGTTTATCCTTGATTGTTTGAGGAGGTCGGTACAAAACTATGGAGTAATAAGTACAGTGCTTATTGTTACGTGTGGGTTTGATGATCTGGAACAAGACACATGATGGTTTCTGATGAGACTTTAATAAGCTTTAGTCCAATGTTGCATTACATACTTCAAATGGTCTCCGAATGGAGAATTTATAAATTGGAAATGCTAGCCCGAGGTCACTTAGTATTACTTGTTTCACAAAGTTGTTGCTTTGAACTCTGAATGGACTGACTGTCTTTGTTGCTGTTTCCTTTGAATTGACGGTAGCAGATAACCCCATTAGTTACACTGTGTCACCGGATGACTTTTACGAGTTATAGTTCTTTTGAATCCAGAGTAATAAGGTTCTTTACAACCTTGTGCTATCACTCAGTAAACATATGAAACAAACTTTTGAATATAAAGAACATTAAAGGTATAAATATTTTTTACACTATTTCATTGTTTTAACAGGATCAAACCAAATTACTACACTTACACATATGTATTTGGCCGGGCATTACACATTTTTTAAAATAAAATATAATAAAGATTACAAGGATTAAAACACATTAATCATAATTTTCTTCTATTTAGGAGAAACTTTTTATTTCATTAAGCTGTTTTCTGTTAGTAATCTGTCTTAAGAAAATATTTACAAGAAGTTCATTAGCATCAGCCTTCTCAGTCATAAGAGAGAAGGAGCATGAAATCGCACTATAATACTAAATATAACAATATGGAACCTCTTTGTCAATAATGTTCACATATTTAAATACTCTAGAATTATTATTTGTTATTTGATGTTAGATAGAAGCAGTTTATGAAAGATAAAATTAAACAAATATTTGTATGTGGACAAGGACAAGAAGGGTAAGATGAGTAAAAAGGAGGCAATATATAGTTGTGTATTACTCACCTGAACTGAGATTTTCTAATGTAAACAGGCACTCGTGGGAAAGGTTTGCCTGGTTCAGGTATGTTCTCTGCAAGCCAAGTTGTGGTTACTCCTTTGTTCAAGCGACCCGTTGGAGTTTTGTATTTAACCACTACAGCTGTTACGTGAATGGTCTCAGGGTATAACTAAAACAAGATATCCATATTCATTGATTTACTTGTAATTGAAGCCATAAACTAAACTAAAAATTTCATTGTGTCTATACTAGCTTATTTGTAAGCTAGGTTAGAAATAATAGTAGGGCTAATATAAAAATTAAAAACAGTGTATGTGTTTGACAGTTTATCCTACATTTTTATTTACCTTGGGACTTGATGATATTGAATAGTATCTTGGTTGGAGACGAGGTAACAGCTCACAAAGGTGGTCCAATGGTGGTTTACATGACTGTATATCTTCCAAAATATGTACAACATTCCTACATGCGTCAACCACAAATGACTGATATAATGCTTTGCCTTCCTGGGAATTTGTTGCCATAAGCAGTAGTTTTTTTTTATCCTAAAATTTTAAACAATCTGTTTAATGTCAAAACTTAAAATAGAATTTGTCCTCTTATCTACATTGCAATAACTTTACTTTTTAAATTTATGTTTTTTAACTCCAGTATTCAATAAAATATAATATAACAGAGCAATTAAGATATCAGATTATTGTGAGATTAATGTGAACATTGTAGTATTGTGCCATTACCAATATTGTGCATTGCAATATAGCTAATCCGTATTTAGCGAAAAAATTAAAAAAAAAAAAGAAAATATACAAAAAAGAACATAATTCTATACAAGACACCAACCTCTTCATCTGAACAATACTCGACAAGTTCTCTCAAAATGTGAGTTCTAGGCACAGCTGTGATTTCTACATAATGAGACAGTGCAGTCCTATAGGATGTGGGACAAGGAAATGGGTGTTTCTTTGTGCTTTCCTGGTCAGTGTTAATGAGAGAAAATATTTCATCTAGATCTGCTCCTGTTAACTGACCCAGACGTTCAACTAAATTCTTATCATTAATTGGATACACAGCCACATGATCACCTGTAAATTAATACTTAACATAAAAAAATTACCAACAAACTTATAAATAAAGAAAAACAAATATTATACAATATTCTTAATTTACAAAACTAAGTAATACCTGCTTCATATCTCATGTTGGAGTCGGAAATATTTAATTCCACATGCAAACAAGATCTATCCCCACCTTTGTGCAGTTCTCTGTTCACTATTATTTGTGCAAGGAATGGATTCTTAGCATCAAATGGTCTGGAAAAATATTATAAATAATCATTACTTTCACACTAAAGAATATAGCTTATTTGAAATTAATAGTTTTGCAAATTTTCTTACGGGCGCTGGTTTTGCAGGGAATGTAGCCTAGCAATTTCTCCAGTAAATATCTCACTTGGTTTGAACTCTTCTGGGGCATGACTTACTAATCGGAACTGCCGTGTTAGCTCTTCTTCACCTGTACTCTCAATATTGAATTTTTCACATACTGATGGCCAAAACTTATCTTTCCATGTTATAAAGTCATCTTCAATGCTAAAATAATAAATGATCTTATTAATGTCCTAAGTTGGTAGCTAAAACACATGCCCATATTTCAAATATCTGACTTTACACTAGTTATTAGTTAAGTAGTACAGTAGTAAAAGTCTACTTTATAGTTTTGTAAATGTTATAGAACAGACAGCTTTACAGGCAAATTGATAGACAATAAAATTATTAACACAAACAGGCCACTTTTTATAAAATACTATTACGTAGGACATAATAGACACTTGCTTCACACATACTTAGCATCATCATCTCCCAATCCCAGCTCATATACCCTTGTGGCTCCCAGCTCTTCAAGCCGTTTGTCCACATGAATAGCCACTGCATTATAATGCTCATAAGTTTTATTTCCAAGTCCAAACACCTAAAACAGTTCAAAAAGTTACTAAGTGAATTGGCAGCAATAGATAGCAGACAGAAATCACTTCACTACAAAAACTGGGAAGAACCATACTATAGTGAATTGATATAAACATTTACATCAATAAAAATATTTACGTCTTCCTTTACAAATTAATTTTAAGATTAGAAGCAAGACCTGCAACAGAGGTTAGAAAAATAAAGATCAATTACCAAGTGTAGATTTTTCGTACCATGTAACTTAACTTAAGTAGTGGACGTAAAATGTGTTTTCTATAAATATTAAAGGTAACATAATGTGGTAAAATTCGTATAGAAACATTTTTAGCTGAATTTAAAAACATTTTACTATTAGATATGAGCACACTGACGCATATTAGTTACATAACAAGGTTAAATATTATTATTATGATTTCATCATATTTTGTTGGCTTGTATCTAAGTTTGAGTTGCGAGACGAACGTAATATTTTGGTAGTTTCAAGACTTCGTCTGCTTTGACATTTTATGATTTTTCGTAAACAATGTAATATGTGTCAATCTATAACACAATGATCAAAACAAAGTTCTAGAAACCATAGATAACTTCATTTTTTATACCACAGATTGTGGTATAAAGTTAGTGTGTCTACATACTCTTTGTAAGCCAGATTAGAATTAAGATTTTTTTTTTTGTTAAATACAACAATATTATTCATGTTTTATTGAGAAAATGGAAGTCAGGTTTTTAAATCTTCAGTAGTAATAGTAACGTAAAATTGACTTTTCGATATTTTGAAGATTACCTTAGTCTATCAAGTCGTCTGGTTGAATGATGTGTTACTTTTGTATGTATAAGTAACATATAGTCGCACTCTAATGGCAGAATAATTAGATATTTACTGATAAAACTATTAAGTAGGTACGAGTGGCATTACTTAGTCGTATACGTCATCAGTGCACTGATAATAAACTCGTGGCAGTATTTAAAATAGTCGTCAGACTCGTGTTGTGTTTACGAGCTTCGATTGTAATCCTCAACATTGCGCTTTAGTATGCGCGCTATCAATACTTACATAAAGTGGATTATGATAATTGTTAATTTACTAAGAATACACTGAATATATTAATGTATATATCTGAGACTATAGGCAGTGCTCATTTAAAATTCCGGAAGATACTAAAGATAAAAATTTTCATTTTGAATAAAATTTTCATGTGAATGTTATGAAGCAACAATAGTATACGTTAAGATAATAAAATAAAATAACTTACAGCGTAATTTAATCCCGTCAAGTCAGGTTCATTTTTTAACCAATCTATGAACTCCATGGCATTATCCGTTGGATCCCCTTCCCCATATGTGGCTAAGCAGAACACAGCTAGTGAATTTGGTATATCCTTAAGTTTAGTAAGCTCTTCCTAAAAATATTTATAAATATTACTACTAATAAAAAACGTTATCAACTAAACCGGATGCTGTTACTTATTAAAAACAAACCATATCACATTCTTCTGGATCGGCAACCATGCCTTTCATTTTATATCGTATCCCCTCTTTAGCTAAACGCCCTGCAAATTCCTCTCCCGTCCCAGTTTGGGACCCATAAAATACCACGAGACTCCTCCCCGATGATTGTAATTTTTTTATAAACGAATTTTCAGTTACTTGTATGGATCCTGCTGGCCTAAAAAAATAAATTAGATTAATATTACGTGAATAAATTTATTGAATTACCATTTATTAAGACGTAGTAGAAACTAAGGATGACAATACCTACACAAGCATAAAAAAACTAATGAATACGATCAGTTACGCTGGCCCGGTGCCTTACGACTAATACGGATCGTCGTAGAAATCTAAACCAATGAGGGTAGATGTGACTAACTGTCGCTTGTTTGACCGTTTCATTTAGATTTACCATACAGGCGACATGGGAATAAAACACTAAAGATTGACTTGATAGTTGATCTCTTGGTGATCTAGACCTGGATTTCCGTAAAATAATATTACCGATAATAATCTATAGCAAGGATTGTTCTATAGACCACCAATCATAACTTAGATCTAGTAGTAATACTGGCAAATAGAATATGAAATTTATATATTAACAAAATTATGTTTTATCATTATAAAGATATCTAATATATATTTTATGCAATATAAAACCTAGTCCAATGTCAAAAAGCGGAAAATAACATTTATGGTCTCCACAATACAGGTCACCTAATTTGGAGGCCACTGGAAATAGTTAGAATTTAGACTGTTTGAAAATAAAGTTTATTTAATTTACTTAATTTAATTATTTAGTAAATCTGACGTTTTTAACGATTTTGTCTGTTACGATACAAACCATACTATATTTCTAAAGCTCATTAAAATAAAAGTTAAATCAATGATCGCCATTTTTAATTAAACAAAAACGACCGACAGTCTGTATGCCAGGTTTCTTATTAAAATATTCAAACCCTTTCTGTCAGGCACTTCATAACTTTCTCTTCGATAAATATTAATTTAGTGACTTCAAAAGAGAAATTTCTCGGATTTCTACGATAACTTCTATATAATAAGAATGACCCCTCCATACCTATAAATCTAACCGTTGTTAGTGGTAGAATTTATCATTTTCCAGATATAATACTATTGTAGCAACAATAGTCGCCATGTCACGAAGTATTGATTTAATGTACTAATATTCATGTCTTTTACGTGTACATTATTATCAGTCGACAATACTCGTATTTTATGAGTTACATTCTGGAAAACTATTTTTTTATTTCCAGAAGTGCTTACATACAATCAATAATTATAATACATTTATCGTTGAATTGAAGATCACAGTAACATGCTTTACAAACTTACCTATACAATACTTACTGAAGACCGTAAATACTTACCTATATAATATAATATTTACGAGATTTAGGAATAGGAGTCCAAGTACAAGAACAACGTCGGAAGGACAAGAACCAGTCCATAAAACAATTGCTATACATATATGCTAAACAAGTACGTAGGTTGTACTGCATTAAATTCAGTGCTGCATTAATACATTAAGATCAATCTTGAGAGTGAATGATTGTGAAACATTCCATCGTTCGTTTACATATTCCCTAATACAGCATAAAACTCTGTACTTGGGTTAACAACCTAACAAAACTGGTTTGCTCACGTAGTCATTTCAACCGAAGATTCCACTAAAGTTCTACGTAATATTATGAATTGACCTTGCTAGAATATCATATTACAAGAATCAGCGCGAAGCGCAGATTACAAAACGAAACGTTATGACAAGTTATTATAATGGATAGTACCAATAAACACACCAAATCTTTAGTGGTATTTTACAAGTTTGGAGTTGTCAAGTTTGAGTCATGGTCAAGGGTTGTTTGAGACATGATTTTATTAGAGGTAGATAACATTAAATTGAACAAGTCAAAGCAACAAAAATCACCAACTTTTTGGGTTTATTTATAAGGTTATTTCATGGTCTTGTTGTCATGGGTATTTGTTGCCATAAATAAGGCGCGATTGAGTTTATCTAGTAACTGAGACCGAATTTCATGTTTTCATTTTTGCATTAGTCATTCGTATGTGATTTTTAGAATAGACCAGTGAGTGGAATTATTGAACAGAATGAAATAGAAATGGGCGAAATCCTACTCTTCTTCTTGCCCTTATCCATAACATGTCTTCAAATATTCTATAAAAACTTTTAGAAATTTTATTTTTACGACCGGCCGCCTCTCAACCTCCGTTATGCAAAACAATGTTTGTCAGTAATCAGCAATTAAATGTATTTCATAATAAATAATAATTGGTTGTGTCGTTTATTGCTTGTGATGTTGCACAATATTTTTTTTATATACTACAAAAACAAGTCAGCCCTTGAAGGCAATCTCAACTGATGTAAGTATGGTAAACTCATACTCCTAATTGGTTTCTACGCGACATCGTGCCGGAACGCTAAATCACTTGGCGACAGATCCTGCGGTAGGGTGGTAACTTGCAACGGCTTAACCCTCTCACCCAGGACCTCAAACTTTATAATACGACAGCGCACGCGCTTCTCCACGGAATTCGTCATAATCTTGTTTATCCATGCTACAGAATTACCATTTTAGCTTAGGAATGAAGTGGGCTACTCCTTATAAATCAACATTTATCGTATTAATGCTAAGTAGTGATAGAAAAACTTTCCGATTGCGCTTCACTCAAGCTAATCGTGTAATATGCCCGACAAATCCTTCTTTATAAAGGCACAAAATGATTTATATATTTTGTATAACATAGCAATCATATTCACATTGTTCTTGGTTACTTCAAAATCATGAGGAGGTTCTCAGTCGGCCAGATGACGAAAATATATATGGCCACCAGAACTACTCAATTATAAGTATTCCATCCAATCTATTCGATTACTTTAACATGTTTTTAAGTAATTTATGCTCGTCACAAAGCAAAGAATTATGTTAAGCTGAATGTGAAGTACGAGGGTAGTAACTCCTTTAGCATTTACTAACGTAATTGCGGGATGAAAATCAATATTTTTTTACAAGTTTGTGCAATTGACATTAGGCAAGTAACAGGGTACCTTGTGTTTACATTTTTTAATTTTATTTTTTATTGGAAACAAAATACACAATAATACAGTATATAAAAAAATATTCTTGATTAATATACACTGAATATAAACTGAATTAGTAAAACCCGAGTTGCAGTTAACAGGCCCTCATTTCCGAGACACATTATTATTATCAAAACCCCCAACCAAGTTTAATTTGACCCAATCGTTAAAATTTTACGTATAACACATTATATAATTAGCTTTCAGTTTCCTAGTAACCTACCTTATATCATTTAGTTATTATGTAAACAATATCAATCGTAAATACAAAAACTTAGCAAAATAAATGAGAATCGAATATGGGTTTATATTAAAGATTGTCGAAAAGATTCTGCAAATTTATGCGTAGTTTGTTAAATGGTTGACCATTCGCGTCCGCGTCCGCATCATCATTTGCGAGTCCATGAATGAGAGGTCAATCGTTAGACGGTCTTCATCTAGCGCGTACTCCCATTGCATAAAATTTGTTGATATCAATATTTGGTTAGCCATATAAGAACGAGGCCGCCTTTTGCCTCAATGGGTCTTAGATACATAGATACTCGTAGCTCGAAACGCGTAGTCCACATTATACCTCCGCACACATGCTACTATGTATACTATATTTCAATGTATTTGGTAAGCGTGCACGTATGTTACTCTACTCATTGTAATTTTCTTCAGTATAAATAATATCGACTTTTTTATTCCGTTAGGTGCTGGTTTAGGTAAAGAAGATACAAAAACTAATTTATTAAATTTAGGGTTCAAATCTAATGATCTGCCAAACATATTACCTTGCGCTAAGAACAATCACGGGATAGTATTATTTGCTGTTGATACACCACTCGTTTAAAATCATACGATGTGAAATAAATCTTTTTTTTTTTTTAATACGCCGATACGATACTCGTCAAGCGATAGCCGTCAAGGGCTAATTCGTTGTTAGCCCTTGACGGCTAGGCTATCTCACCAGGTGGTAAGTGATGATGCTGTCTAGGATGGTAGCGGGGTAACCTGTTAGGAGTATCGTAAACCCTCGTAAACGCTCCAAATTGGTTTCTACGCGACATCGTGCCGGAACGCTTGGCGAAACACGCCTTTGTCGGTAGGGTGGTAACTAGCCACGGCCTAAGCCTACCACCAGAACAGACTCGAGCTGGGAATCGAACCCAGGACCTCCATCTTTATAATGCGACAGTGCACACACTGCGCCACGAAGGTCGTCAATCTTGAGGATAAAAAAAACTGTCTCGTTAAGTAGTACAATGATTTAAGATTAATAATAACTGTAAGAAAACTAAGTGCATTAGATTCACGTTACCGAATGTTAAACTCGTGAACACTAGTTTGGATCAGGTGGATACGGCATTATCAACCTATCCTAGTAATCTATGCATAACAAAAATGATATATATTATATACTACGTAATTATATGTTACGGAAATAGGTAAGGCTCTTTGTATATGTGCATACTACATATAATACAAAAAGACGCATTACTAGATATGGTAATATGGATACGGTATATACACAACCTTGCAGTAAAATCTTGTCATTCCTGTCTATACTATACACTCTCTATTTACATTGAAATGGTAAAAAAAACACAATAACGATTTGCTACGTAAAATTGACAGTCATTATTTATTTTATTTATTTATATAACTTTATTGCAATCTATAGGACATAACATAGATAAAGACATAACAATTAGCAACTGGCGACCTTATCACTAATAGTGATCTCTTCCAGGTAACCATTTCGTTGAAGCCGATGTATTAAAAATTACACGGAAGTTGCAAAAAAAAAAATAAGAAAAGCTAGAAAAAGCTATATATACATACACACTAATAACTACATGCTACTACATATATAAAATAATATAAAATTCGTCATTGTATAAAATAATGAAAAAAATAATTTCACATTGATACATTTCGTATGCGACCAGAATAGAATCACGGCCCAGGATCAAATCCATTATTTATTCGCCAATATTTATGACACAACTGGCCTGTACTTGCATACCTACATCATATGACTGCTAGCATGATCAAGGTCAATCGCGATAAGTCCCTGTTATCAACAATTAAGCCACGTCTGATTTTTAGAATTCACCTTCATGACTTGAAGAAAAGTAATATTTACGAGGATATTATA
Organism: Lasiommata megera; assembly: GCA_928268935.1. Classification (NCBI taxonomy): domain Eukaryota; kingdom Metazoa; phylum Arthropoda; class Insecta; order Lepidoptera; family Nymphalidae; genus Lasiommata; species Lasiommata megera. The sequence goes on from OV743312.1 coordinate 9,010,379, forward strand.
TTTTTATAGTATTTTTGACGACGTCCGTAGCGCAGCGCGCGCTGTGGCATTATAAAGTTGGAGGTCCTGGGTTCGATTCCCGGCTCGAGTCTGGTCTTATTACCACTCTATAGTTACCATACCACCGACAAAGACGTGTCGCCAAGCGATTTAGCGTTCCAACACGATGTCGCGTAGAAATCAATTAGGAGTATGGTTCGAACCTTAACAAACTTATACAAGGTGAGATTGCCGTCAAGGGCTTACTTGTAGTGGATAAAATGCCTTCTTAATACTAATACAGAGTAACAAAAAAATTATTGCCAAGCAACTTACTTTTAAAGTATCTTAAGAAGGAAGTTGGTTAAAATTTGAAATTGAAATAAGTATATCGTTATTTTTTGTTTTTATCTAAATAAAAATCCCACTATATGTCTATCTCTATAGTAAACAAGTTTTTGCAAAAAGTGGATTGTATCACAAATGAGGAAGTAAAATAAAAAAATCTGCTTCTTTTGAATTTATCTTAATCACGCTGTATGTGGCTCTGTCATATGTAGCATCAAACATAATTGTTAGTTTTTACAATTATTCCAGCAGGAGTTATTCAATTTATTTATACTCTTTATTTGCACTAAAGCTTTAGGAAATAACAGAATACACAGACATAAGGTTACAATGTGGTCTTATTAAAAGGCCATAATTTTATACAACGTAGCAATAAGGCATCTTGCCAACCTTAGGATTATTATAACATAGCGCAAATAAACAGGTTGTGTACATTTAAATCAATGTTCTATACTTTTTTAAATATTTGGAAGATTGATATTGAATTTCATTCTTACATGAGTTTAGATTTTTTATATCCAAAAATTACTAACAAGATCTGAATGTAATTTTATTTTGATTCCATTGCACATAAATCTAAAATAAAATTTACTCATACTTACTTATATTAAATAAGTACAACATATGAATACCTTTTTACCCAGTTTACCAACAAATGTAACATAGAAAGCGTTGTACTTTCAGACAAATGTGAAATTCATGGCTAAATATCTCTTTTTTCCTTAAACACAAATTAGAAATGAGTTCTTCGTATTTGATTTCTAAAACTTTTCTTTTCTTTAGACTCTGTTGTTCATCTGTTTCACTAACCGTAATAGGTTGAAGTGAATTTTACACTGATTGTTAATTTCTAATTACGCTATAGCAACAATTTATAAATTTAAAATTAAAAGTTTAAAAATGCATGGCTTTTTTGTTATTTATTGCTCAATAGCTACTATCTATATCATAATAGTGATAATACTAATAATATGTAGTGTCCGATATTGTTTTATAACAGAACAGAATCATTCATGTACAAGTCCAAACCACACTTAGTCAGTTATACTCAGCATGCAAACTTGTTTGTATGTGTATCATTCACATATTCGATTACATGTACAATTTGCATAATATAATTTTGTCATGTTGATGTACCTACGCGTTGAACATCAGCGGTTCGCACCGAATGTAGTCTAAAGCCTAGAAGCTTTACTTATCATTTTGAAAAAAAAAAAATTGTTTTCGTTGTAAATAATAAACGTCAAAATACTTACTGGATGGCATAATTACTGAGCAATAAGTCGTCCTTTTTACTTTCTTTCCTTGAACTGTAAAGCCACCATACCGCTGCACCAAATAAGATGAAGAGCATGACTATGTCGAAAGTACTAAATAGCGAACCGCCGACCGCTGCAGCGGCCGCGGCTTCCTTTAATAAATCCTGAGTATTATCCGACATTTTGCAATGATTGTCCTGTAGACTGCTATCGAACTACTTAAAACCACTTATATTGTACAAACTAAAAGAGCACATGTACTTGTAACTGTTCAGCAACTAGTAACTACGAAACACAAACACAAATTTAATTTTGAACACAACATACGAGTAACACTACCTTAACAAAACTGGCGTAAGGCGTTTAGATTTCTACAAAGCACAACACGTCCTGCGTGTGCGTCGGACACTTTGCTAGTGGTGTTAAATGATAATTGTTTTAACTCGGAAGTGTTGAAGAATCGACATGTTTTATTCGATATATCGATACTTTTTTCGATATGTTGTGGACATATCATAAAACTGAGAACGTATGAAAAATTATGAAAACTAATGGTCCTGAATCAACACCTTGCATTGTAAGGCGTTTAAATAGGTGCGCTATTCTTTTGTAATCAATTAAATCTAGAGACAAAACTAAATTGATTAATCTAAAAGTACTCGTAGTGTCGTATCATCCCTTTCAATGAGTTCTTGGAAAAGTATTACTTATTAATATAAGCATAACTTAATTTCAGGTATGATATTGTATACAGAATTGACTTCAGTGAACCTTAAATTGAGCTTAATTTATGCGTGGTTGGTGCCATGTTCCTAATATAAATTCTGAATTTCCGACAGATATATCTGGTTTGGTACTCAATCACGCTAGAAGAGCTGAGTGAATCTAGGTGAAATGTGTCACGGAGATGGGTTATAGGCTGGGATAAATACATAAGCTCACATTTATTGAAAAAAAGAGACCGTTATAGATTTTCTGTTCAGCCCATCAGTTCTCTGACCCACATAAAAAACATATGCGAAAAAAGTAGTGGGTTTATATTTTTATATATTTCTTGTTTATTTAATATTAAACATTTATAAACTTTATAAAAAGACTATCATACAAGTTACAATACAACTTACGATATGTTGCACCAATAATTATTATGTTATTATTTTTGTAACTAATCGTTTATGACAAAAAAATTAACTTTAATACTATACAAATATTACGGCCTTTTGGTGCAAGCCTATTTAAAGATTACAAACAAAAACTAAAGTCACCTTCTTGGCTAATTTATCAGGGCTCAACTCTGAGCTCCCTACTTCTAAAACGTGCAAATGGACTATAGCTCTTCATGCACATAAAACTTGGTACTGTGATCACCAATATATTATGTGCATGATGTAATTCGTATAGCTGAATCATTGGCAGAAATGCAATCAGTCTGAACTTTGCTCAGAGAGTGGTGGCAGGTTTCCTTTGAGAGGAGTGAATTGAGAATCAGTCTGTGGGTATATATAGTTAGTTTTCGAAAGCTTATATAACTATCGAATAAGTTTAAAGAGTTCAAATATCTAGGAATGGATACTATACAATAAAAATAAAAATGAAGAGAGTGATACACATAATAAATCTAGGCTGAGACTGCCAAGTGAGATAAAAATTGCACACTGGTCTGGCAAAATTCAAAAATTGTCAGATAATTTGGGAGGCTGGCTCCAAAATGTTATATAATAGCTATAAATTGATTAATTAATATTATATAATAGATATAATAGCAAAATAAGGTAGAGGTAGTTGTCATGTCTTCTTTTCACTATTCCATTACTAAGTTTAAATGTCTTTATACGTGTAAAATAAAATTTTTATTTAAAGCAAAGTAGTTTTGTTCTATCCTTACGTCCTTAAGTTTTCCTATTCGATATATCAAAATAGCTATTAAGATATTTAAAAATATCGATACATTAAAAAACTCCCCACATCCCTAGCTATTTCAGTGTACCACAGAATAAATAATAGTATAAGAACAGAAGGTTCACTCAGCAACCTAATTTAAATAAATAGCGTATCTGCTACGATATCATAAAGAGCAACTTAGATCGAAAAGCGTTTGATTGCCTACCGTTATATTCACCTACATCTTGTCTCTTTCTATAGCTCACCCTTTTAACTTTTACTAACTTAATTTTTTTTTACTACGTTAGGGTTGTCTTCTTTTAAGGAAAGAAACTAATAATAAATAATCTCTTACTAGTTACAAGCCCAGTAAATCGTCTATTTTAGAGAAAACATAATTTGCGAAGGTACTTTAATTTAAGAAGATAATATTCTAAGATTATATAGCATACATTAGTGAGTAGGTACTTATACTATGAAATTTAATCTTCTTATGGTAGATAGGTACATGCGTATAAGTTATAGTATAAAAAAATATTTTATTTTCACAAAGAAAACCAAACTAACGAACAATAGGGAATTCTATAAACCAACATTCTGGCATAGACAAAATATGATAAATTTAGTATCATTGGGTGCATACTTTTGTTACTACATATATTCAAATCTGCCGCTTTTTGAAATCATTAATTTACCTTGATAACGTTTGAAACTTAATATTCTCAATTCCTTCATTGAGCGCGTATGAATAATATTATTTTTAATAACAAACTGCGACTTCGCCTGTGTGGGCTGAAGTTTTTTTAAACCTCAAGTCAGTAAACTTTCCTTACTAAGTTAACTAACTTTGGCCGTACACAGTTCCTATCATCGAATAATGGAACAGTAAAAGTCAAAACTCGCATTCTCAGCTAACCTATATATGCAGCAATCTAAGCAAGAATGTTATACCTGCGATCTTTATTATGTTTTAACGATGACGCTTCCACTCACGTAGCATGTGTATATGTAATAACATTGTTAAGTCTTACGTGGCGAGTTGGCTGCTGTCCATTAAGGAGTTATGTCCTATGTCTCCAATAACATAAGACCTTTACAAATGCGAGCATAATTATTTTCGAAATTGGTTTAGTTTTCTGGAGCTATTAATATACATATGATATGAAATGGACAAAAAAAAAAAGATAACGAAATCCTATAATTTTTTGGGATTTAAATAAACTGTTTAAATAGGCTTAAAAGCTTAACCAAGTGATCTCTGACTGAACCAAGAATTCAGCTATAAGTGTAATTAATTGCAATTTAATAATAGTTGCAGAAGTTTTTGCCGATCCGATCAAAATTTTCAAAATATAACTATTTAATGTACAGAAATTGTATTACAATCTTATGTTTGGTTTATAATAATTTGTTTTGTGTATAAGATGTGTAATATTGATTGTTTTATTTAATTTTATCATTTGTGTTTGATTGTAGATTATAATTTGTGAAAGTTATTTGGAAAAAGTGTTTCTATTTTCTTTTAAAAAACAATGTCGGCCTTAGAGACATATTTTATATTTTATTACATTATGTTTGTTGCGCAATAATGCTTAGGCAATAGCAATTTCTTATTAACAATAATTTAATTAGAAGTTACCGGTTTTATATTGAAAATAAAAATTATACCTACTGCTTTGCTTTTTGTACTACAAAAATATTTTTTCATCTCTCGACTTTTTGTTGCATTTCCTTTATTATATGTTTATTCTATTTTATTAAGAAGATATCCTATACGTACAGGATTCATACATAATTGTCTAATAGTTTCGAAATTAAAAAATAAAACCATTAGTATACTCGTAGCTCTTTAATTAAAACGGTGTGTGTCGAACGAACAGAACCGTTTCTAGACACTATGACAATATTTGTCTTTATTTTAAAAAAGCTAAGTTATGTTATTATCAAAATAGTATTTTCAAGTTCTTATATTCAAAGTAGTTTAGAGCTTTTGGGTGTCTATTTAATATTGCCAGATGGATGGATGTGAGAATCGTATATTATTACGCAAGAAAATTGCGACTAAGCATCTTGTTTAAGTCTCATATAGCGTGTCGGTTTTTCGCTGGGGGGGAAAAAAATCTGTTGCCTTTATTACTAAAATCAAACTTGATTTCTAACAGTAATTATTAGTTTACTTGGTTTTTGCGGTTTTGCGTTTCAATTTTTTTGTTTCCTAGTCACATTTGCGGAAAATTTTGCATCATAATACAAAATAAGCTGTACATTACTATTTAATATGCGGCTAATAATCTCGGCAGGTTAATCTATTTGTATCAATTTGAGTATGCTTGAAACGTGGATTTTACGTGAAACCGAATTCCGGATACTTGCGACGTCAATTGTCAAAAAAGCAATCTAGGCTCTCAAATAAAAACATCGCGGAAAAAACAGTTTTCGTTGTCAGATTTAATATGTATGACTACTGATGACGCAATAGGGGTCAGCTACTCAAGGTGAGGGCCGAATACGGGAGCCGCAAACGCGTTAGACAGTCTAGTTGTTATAAGTTACGTACCTACTTCATATCTACGACTAAGGTCCACATAATATATCAGTGGCTCTTGGCTAGAAAATACAATATTCTAAATTTTTTACAGAAATAAATTCTGTGTAACTATGTTTAGGCATTTAATATCTCTTACCAAAAAAAACTAAGTAAATATATATATATATATATATATATATACTATCAAAAGCATTAGAAAAAACAAACTGTTCAATTACCTACTATTCATTATATAGCATTCATTGTATTTGTATTGCCAGCTGTTAAATTCTGTGCTACAGAGGTTTATAAATAAAATAATGCTTTAGGTAAGCTTCCTATAAACAGCAATGTTCAAACCGGTTTCATAAGAAAGAATGGAAGGTCTGATGTTGTCTCAGTTTTGTATATTATCACTTTTGACGACCTCCCTTGCGTAGTGGTGACCGTTATACCATAATTTATCTTTCTAACCTAACAGGTCATATCAATAAATAAATTAAAAATAGGACCTTAGGAATAAAATAGTCAGCCCTAGAATTATGAAATTGTTTTTGTTCCATAATGTACCTTTATGAGGAAGTCTTAAAAGTGTTGTAGTCTATTTATTCAAATATTTCTATTGCAATTCAAGGATTAGTCGTATGATAGTCTGTCGAAGCTGTGATAGCCTAGTGGTTAGGACGTCAGCCTTCTAATCAGAGGTCAGGGGTTCGAACCCGGGCACCTTTAACTTTTCGGAGTTATGTGCGTTTTTAAACAATTAAAATATCACTTGCTTCAACGGTGAAGTAAAACATCGTGAGAAATCTGCATGCCTAAGAGTTCTACATAATGTTTTCAAAGGCGTGTGAAGTGTGCCAATCCGCACATGGCCATCGTGGTGGACTATGGCCAAACCCTTCTCATATTGAGAGGAAATCCGTGCTCTGTAGTGAGCCAAGAATGGGTTCATCATGTATGATAGTCGAGGCTAGGACCTCTGCTAAATTATGTCCAATTCCAAAGACTAGTATTTTGAGAGCATCTCTATTTTTAGTTTTAAATGCATAAATATTAAAACCTAGAAAACACTACAATTCCATCCATATTATAAGTCAGCTTAAAGTATGTCTAACCTAACAAACCCATCTAGTAATTCTATTTAAGTCTCCGTACGAATGGCATCTATTTATTAAAAACTAAATATTACTTAAGGCGAAAAAATATGGTTACACGCACAAAGAGCAACGATGGACTTGTTTCCGTACTGGCCTAGTTTGGTATATTACATTCAAAGGCCTTTTTAAAGATACGTATTACATTTTTTTCCTTTACTCAAAAAAACTACTTCATACGTTTAACATTTGATTATTTTATCTATTTAATCAGCAAAATCCAAGCGGAGGAATACTCTCATGCGTAGAATTAATATTTTTTAGTTCACAAGTGAATTTACGTATGTCCTTAACACTTAGGTGATTATGTAAGTTTATCTGTGGATAGTTAGTAGTATATTTTTAGTTTTATATATAGTAAGCTTTACAAATACAATATACTAGTATATTATATTACGTTTTTGCTTTTTAGTAGTGTAAATATAAAATAGGTGTATAGGATAGGGAGGCTGCATGCGTTAAAAGATTTTGCGTCGGGCAAATGTACTTAGCTTTGAGCAAGACAAGTCTTTAGACGGAATAGCTCTATCTGATTTTGAAACCTTTAAACTAACCACCCACGATGACCGAGCATGAGCAGAAATGCATTGATTAAGAAATATCATTTCTAAGGCATCATATTTCTGTACCTATCTGGTTTCAAAATTATTTTTTCCCTAATAATTATAAAACGTAGTACTGTAAGATATGCCAGTTTTAGCAATTCATCATTATCCAACGATGAAACCGGAAGGTAGGTTCATAAGGACTCGCACCACGGAAAAGTAACTAAAAGAAAATACGCAATTAATTTTACTTGTATGAAATATTTTTTCCTGTTATTTTGATTACAACCATCTGACTGAACCAATATTAATGAAATTAATCTGAAACTATTTTTCATCCCACCTAACCTATGAAGGATATGGTAAACCCTTCTAATTGATTTCTATGACATCGTACGAAAACGCTTAATAACTTAACTAACAACGACCGAAATCTCCTGAAGCCGGGAATTAAACCACAGGATCTCCCAACTTTATAATGCGACACAGCACGCGCTGACCCACGGTTCGATTTGCTTAGATATATAATGTATCTAAATCTCCTCAAATTGGTTTAACAAAGATATAGGTACGTAAAATATTCTTTCGAGTGTATGTGGGTTAAAAATACAATTCTTTGTTTTTATATTTTATTTTAGAGTAATTGTACAATGTTTATATTATTCCAATCTTATTGGCAACATCTAAAGCATCATAGTCTCTTGCGAGTCTTACGTACGCCTTCTTCTTGCCATCGGGTCTAGAACAAAATATGTCACATGAAATAATTTGCATAGTCAATAAAAACAGTGGGTTATGATTGAATGTAGTCAGAGGTGTGTTGTTTTTATTTCATCCTCATTCAAAGAGATTCCCACAAAACATATCATCACTTTAATAATATTACTATCATAATTCAATTCATAGGAATTGTTAAATTGGTAAAGATATATTTCCATTGTCTGTATAACTAATAACAGTCAGCATGGATGTGCACTTGCCCTAAGAAAATTTATTATCAAAATGTAAGGATACAATACTTCTTTTGCTTACTCTAAAGCTTTACATATTATTCATATAAAGGGCTTTTTTAATCATTGGTAAGGGTAAGTACTTATTCATAACTAGCAATTTCCTTGTTTACATACAATTGAGCAGACATGATAAACCATATAAGAGTCACCCCGTAGAAGTAATTCCATACCTGATAAGAGTGTTCACTTTCGCAACATTGATGTCATACAGTTTCTTGACAGCAGCTTTGATGTGGTGCTTGTTAGAGCTTGTATGAACAATGAATACCAAGGTATTGTTGTCCTCAATCTTCTTCATTGCTGCTTCAGAGGTCAAGGGAAATTTAATGATGTTGTAAGCATCCATACTGCAATTAAATAAAATCAATGTTTTAGTAAAACATAAAAAAATAAGTATTTTTTCTTAAACATCTTAAAAATCATTATTTTAATAAAAGGATAATAGTTCTGAAGCTAATTAACAAGATACACAATATGTTTTGATAACCCTTACAGAATGTTGTAATTTCATCCCTCAAATACTAATAACTCAATAAACACCATAAAATTCATGTGAATAATGATGATGCATTAACTTTTCTTGAAGTTGTAATAGCCTAGTGGTTAAGACATCAGCCTCTTAATCATGTTGGGGGTTTGAACCCGGGCATGCACCTATAACTTTTAGGAGTTTTGCGTTTTAAGTAATTAAAATATCACTTGCTTCAACAGTGAAGGAAAACATCATGAGGAAACCTGCATGCCTGACAGTTCTCTATGATGTTCTCAAAGGCGTGTGAAGTCTGCCAATCCGCACATGGCCAAACCCTTCTCATATAGAGAGGAGACCGGTGCTCTGTAGTGAGTGGGATGATCATGATTAACTTTTCTTATTTTTTCTTAGTAACACAATAGTAAACGTAATAGAAGTGTATATAAGTACATACCGATTTCTCTTGGGTAGAGATTTTCTTGGGTACTTAGGATTTCTTGGAGGCTCAAACGTTTTGGGCCTACGGAAGTGCACTGATGTGCGGATCTTACGTACACGCTTTCCATGTTCTCCTTTGACAACCTGTATAAAAAAGGGTAATCTATGAACAGTATACAAACATTGCAATTACTTTGAAAGTATTAAGATTAATTATTTAATAAAAAAAAAAACTAAGGAACTTTGAAGTTGTTCACATCGTAGCATGAAGTTTAGACAGAGTATTTTAGAATGGAACCTAGTAACTGCCAGTAGAATACATATATTAAAAAAAAAAGTCTGATGGGAAGCTTTCGGCCGTTGCTAGTTACTACCCTACTGACAAAGACGTGTCACCAAGCAACTTAGCGTTCCGGCACGATGCTGCGTAGAAACCAATTAAGAGCATGGGTTTACCATACTCGACAGCATTATTATTCACCACCAGGTGAGATAGCCAGACTGACTCAAAGTGTATAAAAAAAATATTTAATGGCCACAATAATCCCACATTTACATTAATATACATTTCATACTATTATATATATAATAGCTGGTGGCATCAAAACAATCATTTCATACACATATCAAGGTTAAAAGATATAACATTTAAAATTACATATATCCATACTGACTAATTTAAAACTTAAACTAAAGGTACTGTACACATTTTTTTAAAGTTATTCATTATGGTTAAGTATACAGATAAAATTATTTTCAGGTATGTTTAATTCTAGGCAGCTTTGACTTTGAATATTGTAGCTTTGAAAAAATACAATTACTGAAATTTATTGTTAAGACTTTTTTAGTTATTGAATAATTGATGATAAATTTAGTTTTTGTAATAAACATTTTCTTCTTACCTTTCTTTGAGTTTTAAGTGCCTTGACAACAGGTTTAACAACTTTCCTTTGTCCCTTGATTCCTGTTTTCTTGGGCTTGGGTGCAATTTTCAGTTTGGCTGCTGCTGGTTTAGGTTTAGAGGGTTTGGATGCAGCGGCTGCCTTTTTAACAGAGGGTTTGGCACTAGACTTTGCTTTCAGTGCTGCTGCTTTAGCAGAACCAGGCTTGGCCGTTGGTGCAGCAGTTGGTTTCTTTTCAGCTGGCTTGGGTGCCGGAGCTGATGCTGCTTTGGCCGGAGCGGGCTTGGCCGCTGGAGCAGCTTTAGGTGCAGCAGTTTTAGGCGCAGGAGCGGGAGTTTTAGCCGAAGCTGCTGGCTTCGGTGCACTACTTGTAGACGCAGCTTTCGGTGCCGCGGCAGGTGTTTTAGCGGTTGCAGGTTTTTTCTCTGCGGGCTTAGACCCGGATGAACCTTAGAATACAATCGAAATTGTTAATTACAACAAACTCATGTTTATGTTGTAATTAATATACCACAAATGCAATACACAAATTAGATTAAAATACAGGTAGCCTAAGGACCTTAGTAACTCGAGTGGACTGAATACTGAAAACTAACCTCAATGGACAATGTTTACATATTAAATCCATAATTCATAAACATAACAAAACTCTTTAACATTATTACATGGAAATAAATGAAATTTGTAATGTTAATGCAAACAAATTAACTAGAAAATTCACGGAAAAATCCGAAGGGTTTGATTAGAGTAGGTACGTGTGTGTAAAGCACCGCGTGGCTTTACAGATTGTCAAACAGTAGCAACTATGATCGTGTATTGAAAACAAATATAATATTAATGAATTGCACAAAGTTATACTACATTAAATTATAAGAAACATATTTTCAACAATTGTATTTGCGTAAACTTTAATACATACCGGACTTTTCGGGTTGCTTCTTAGGAGGCATCGTGACAAAAAGATGGTGACTAGATGGAGTTGCCAGATGCAAATATAAAATTCTACTAAATTTGTCTTTGTTATCTGTTAACTTATTTAAGTAATCTACAGACGAGGCAACAATAGGTAAATATTGTAGCGACACGATCCGACTTGCAAATCGGGTTCATCACACAATGTGAGAAATAGTTTGGAATGTTTTATTCTATGTAAAAGAGTATTCTTACACATTATGAACTAAAAAAACTGGCAAACCATTTTTTGCTATATTATACCCAATATTTACTTTTAGTCTGTTAAGAGGGTGCTATCAATGAACTATTAAGACATTTTTTGAAGATCTAACTAACCATCAGAATTATTTAAATTTGCTTTCAAAATACTCTTATCAATAAAATTATTTTGACTAAAAGAACTAAAAAAAAGCCTGGCAATAAGAGAAGAAATTTATATAGGAGTTTCTTTAGAAAATCTTGCATGAAGCCACCCAAATAGTAATAAAGAATAATTTTGATACTTTTCTTTTGGTTTTTTATATATATCCAGGTGGATGGTTGTGGTCAAAGTGCTTAAATTACGATTGAAAAATTATGTAGCAGCAGTTTAGCTTTGCAATTCTATAGTTAGTAGCTCAATTGATTTTTTAAATAAGATACTTATTTAAAGATGGCATTTGTAAATGTTAGCACAAATGAAAAATCTTATCTTAGAAAAGAGCCTTTTTAAAAACTATTATAAACTATTGACGTAGCAATAGGAGATAAAAAAAGAATGGCGGATATAACCCTCCTACATTCTAGAGACCTAACGCTATGGGAGCAGCTTTTAAACGACTTTTGAACGATAAAACTCCACTCAGGCTAAAATTGTGAAAAGAACACGGTTTGTTGAGAAAATTGCAGTTTTGGTTTCACGATTCTTACAAAATATACATTATCGCATAAAATTATTTAATAATTTTTATGCCTAATAGGGCAAAGAATAAAATAATTTTATAATTTTATGTACTTTTTTGTATACTCACAACATAATCGTAATCTCACACTTGAAAAATGCTTTATTACATCATAATCATCATCATGAACAACCCATTACCGGCTCACTACAGAACACGGGTCTCCTCTCAATATGAGAAGGGTTTGGCCATAGTCCACCGCGCTGGCCATGTGCGGATTGGCAGACTTCACGCGCCTTTTGAGAACACTATGGAGAACTCTCAGGCGTGCAGGTTTCCTCACGATGTTTTTCTTCACCGTTGAAGCAAGTGATATTTTAATATTTTAAAAACGCACATAACTCCGAAAAGTTACAGGCGGGTGCCCGGATTCGAACCGCCGACCTCTGATTAGGAGGCTGACGCCCTGACTACTAGGCTATCACCGTTTACTACATCTTATGATTATCAACCTAGGCATTTGTAACGCATGTTTAATACAAATAAATTACACTGTTAATATATGGAACTACGCCTAAGGGTGTTTAGTTAGACTAAACACCGTGGATTAAGGATATTGATATAGATATTGTAGCTCACTGAAGTGAGATTGCGCACTTCGAAAGCAAACTCAAACATGACAAGGGAATTGACACGGCTTTGTAGAATCATGTGTTTTTAATCAAAAACTAAAAGGTAAAAAAGACTAGAAATGGCAGGGCATGGTACGTAAGTGACGGGGAAGGGGAAATGCATTACTTCTTTAAGAAATACATTTCATGAAGTATAAAACATGCTCAAAATAATTAAAAAAAATGTTATGTATCTCACAGGGCACCAGGCACAGTAGGTACATTCTACTCATCACCAGCTTAAGTATTCCACCGAATCTTTCCTTCAAACCTTAAATAGGCATTTCAAAATGAGCCCAGGCCGGAATGAATTCTTTTCCTCTGTTATAGCGTACACTAAACCATATTTGTGGTGGGTAACCGTAAACTTTCCTCCTTTAGATGATAAGAAAAGGTTCTCGAATGAATTCCTTCATAAACAAAGAGTTGCGAGTGTCATTTCATTTGCGCTTTTATCTGACCTAATTTCTCGTACCGGTTATGGAGGATAGAGGGTTTAGGATGATAGGGAGTTGACGTGGATTTATTTTGAAATCAAAATATTTTTTTGTACTTTTAAGTTATATCATGTAATGATAATAGAGTCATTAGAATAAAACTAAATGTAAATCACTAATAATTATGCATTTGTCATTATCTCTACTGTATTCATTATAATAATTTTTAATTTATTAAATTAGATTCGACATATTTTTACAATAAGTATGAATATTAATAAAATATATAAATAATATAAAGTAATATCGAATAAGATTTTTGATAAACTAGGTATCAGCTCAAAATACTTAAGCGTGTAGGTTTATGCTATTAATTATATCGGGAAGGGATTCCCGATATAATTAACAGCCTATATCCTCGGTTCTTAAACCTTATAGAACATTTACCAGAAATACACAACTGTAGCAGAGTGCTCACGCATCGCACCAACGACTGATGGCGTCGGTAAGACTACCATGGCAATTATAAAACCCGATAACAAAACCTTCGCCAAAACATGTTACATAATTTATGGACATAAATGGCATATCTACGCCGACGAAATGGTACTGATGAGTGCATCTGTCTGTGCGTTACCGAATCTGTTGGGCATCTGTGAAAATTATGCCGTCATTGCTTGTATTATATGATAATGTCAACAAAAGGTAATGCATGGTCTTTCAGGCCAGAGGACAACTTCCTCCTACTGTACTTCCTATCAAACTGAGTGGAATTCCACTAAAGAGAGTGGAAAGCTCTGTCTTTATAAATATATCTTGGGCACTGTCTGTTAAGGCTTCCGCAGATCCGCTAGTTGTTCTGTACCAGTCAGTTACTTTTATTTTACAACATACTGCACCTTTTCTACGCGCAGCTTGTGGCCCGATTACATACTAAAACAGTAAAGCGCTCTGCGTATGCAATACAAAAATGCATTCAAGATGCTGATGGGTTTGTCCCGATTTTGCAGTGTCGGTATGTTCACAGAGGCGCGTGAATTAGTTTTATAAACAAATATATGGAAGCGGTTCACATCCCTGCTGCGCAGTCCATCGTCCAGTAACGTCCTTAGGGCATTTTTAAGACAGATACGATTATTAGTACTCGAGTCATTGTTGTATGGTTAATGTGCTGAAAAAACAGACCTGTCTTAGGCTTGAGTAATTATAGTTTGGATAACAATAAGTTTAGTTTTTTAATTCATAAAAGGCACTAACAATTTACTATGACTCATTGTTAGTTGAAATAAAATTTATTATTATTATAATACATATTATAGCAATTACAAAAATATTACCTTGAAGATTTTTATCATCTACATAAATAAAAATGAGTTGTTTCATGTCATAAAAATGTATATATACAGAACATTGCTATGTAACTAAAACTTGCTTTTATAAATTCATAGTTAGCTATGAAGGGAGAGTTGAAACTAGTGTATTTTTTAAACACTAAATCGCTGTTGTAAAAGCTTAATGTATCTAGTAAACCATTGTGATATTGAAAACATGGCATTTTTAACAAAACACTTGTCCAAATATATTTCTTTTTGATTTAAATGCAGTACACAATGTATTAAAGAAAATAAATTATACTAAATAAATAAAAATTCTTTAGATACACATACATTAATGTTTTTTTTTTCAAGTTTAGAATTGTTCATTGTTTACACTTGGAGATCGACTAGAACAAGTGGTTGTACGATGAAATGATCCTAAATTATTAAATAATGGTGTGTTAAAATTCCTCTCTGTATACCCCTGCACAGATGGTGTGGATGTAATATTATGAGGTGTTACATTGCTAGCAGTTTGGATTGGTCTTTTGCCAATAATTAAAGGAAAACATTCATCAGAAATACATGAAAGAGCGTTTTGTATCCTATTTAAACGATTTGAACACTCTTCAAAATGATCAGTTAAATATTTTAAATCTGGAACTACTGTGCCAGGATTCTGATGAACTTTTAGAGATTTATCTATAACTTTTAATCCTTCTATTGAAGTGTAAGTAATTTTTTCACCATTATAGAAAAACATTTCAATGTCTGTGCCATTTTCCATAAGTTGACACTTTGCTAGTGGAGTGTAGACAGTAATTTTTGGTGTTTTAGCTTTTACAAGATCTACAAATCGTGCAGCATATAAATATTTTTTCCAATGCTTCTGTGGTAAATTATGGTAAGAAAAAACTTCATCTGGTTTGGGATTGTACTCAACATTCAGAACTTTATCCATTCCTTTATCTACTGAATATATAACAATTTTCATACCATCTTTGGAAATATTACATATTTCTACAATTCTTTCTTCCCTATCTTTACCTTTTCTCTTAATGAACTCTACTATGACCCCACATGGTTCAATTTTTAAAATGGCATTTCTTGTTCTATGAGATATAGCAGGCAATCTGTCAGCACAAAGAGGTGGTACACTCAAAGAATTTGAGTTAGTTATACATGGTTTTACTAAATTTTCTTTATTATCACCAGATAAATTTGGCAAATTCATATTTTTACTATTCATATTCAAAATTTTCATGTTTTCTAATAGACTAGCACTATTACAGGGACTATCTAATTGTCTAGTTAACATGTGCATATTGTGTTGATTATCAAACAGTTTCATAGGTTCTGTTCCATTTGCAATATAATCATCTTTTTGTCTTTGTTCAAATAAATTATATGAATTATGCTCAAAACATTTACCGTTAACAGCAGTTCCTTTATTTAAATTATTGCAATCAACAAATTTTGCATCATTGCTTTTGTCATCCATTCTTGGTTTGTGGCTGTGTTGTGTACTATGCAGTGTAGTCAGAAATCCAGAATCTCTAGAAAAGTCCTGTTTTGGATGATTTGTAAAACAATTGTTCAGAAAGGGATGTTCCATTATACCCTTGAGAGTTATTCTCCTAGAAGGATCCTTACACAAAAGTTTCTGTAATAAATCCTGGGTTTGTACAGACAATTCAGCAGGTATTTTGTAATCAGCATTAATTACTTTATTGAGTGTAGTTTTGACATGTTTCGTATGAAAGGGTGGACTACCAACTAACAATGTATACAACATACAACCCAAACCCCAAACATCTGCAGGTAAACCATGTAACTCTCTAGAAGCTACTTCAGGCGATATATAGTTTGGAGTCCCACACATAGTTACATGTTTCTCATCAGGGCCACTCAGCT
The DNA here is from genome assembly GCA_928268935.1 of Lasiommata megera. Classification (NCBI taxonomy): domain Eukaryota; kingdom Metazoa; phylum Arthropoda; class Insecta; order Lepidoptera; family Nymphalidae; genus Lasiommata; species Lasiommata megera. Next base: position 9,027,073 of record OV743312.1, read on the forward strand.
GCGTTGCTAACCCAAAGTCAGCTATTTTAACATTAAGATCTTTGGTCAGTAACAAATTGTTAAGTGAAAGATCTCTGTGTATAATGTTATGTGTATGGAGATATAAAACACCACTAAGTACTTGTCTAAAAATGTCAGCAGCAGCCTTCTCCGAGAGGCCACATGCACCTAATTTAAAATGCTTAGCTAGTTCTCCATTATGTGCTAATTCCAGTACTAAATATACATAATGTGCATCTTCAAAGAAAGTATATAATTCTAATATAGCAGGATGTTTTAAACGTGAGTGTATAGTGACCTCTTGTCGCACTCTACCAATCATTCCTGCATTTGCCATCAAAGCTTTGTCTATCATTTTGATAGCAACAAATAAACCCGTCTTTCGACATCTTGCTCGATACACATGAGCAAATCCACCTTTGCCAAGATGCTCTAATATTTCATAGTCTTCAATTTTTTCACCAAACATTTTTGCTTACAGTATTTGCTTATAATAGATGAAATATTTTTTAAAAACTCTCTGTAGGTAGACTTTGTTTATAGTTTCCATTATTTATTTGAGTACTGAAAAAAAAAATTACATTAGAAGATACTTCAATGTATTTAGATTACTATTATGATAGGTTATTGACTGATAAATATCACACTAACCTTTTTCAAAATCCACTCAGCATCGCTAATGCTTTTTTGTATTATTTCTTTCTCTCTATCTGGGTCACTTTCAGATTTATGCTGTTTGTAACTCTGTCAATATAAAATGAATAAAAGATCAGAAAAAGGGTATAAAGGTTTACAGCTTTGCAAAATAATATCAAGAATTACATTTTCGATTGATTTAACAATATATTTACCTGTTTTATAGCGAATTTGTAATGTTTACAAGCATCCGGTGGTAATCTTTCACATTGACGTAATAGATACTTGTATAACTGTAAAGATGTCATAACAATTTTAGAATCGACAGATATTTGTCTAATTAGATAATAAAACATGTGTTTTTAATTAATAGAGTCTTTTTCAAGTTAAATTACATAATTTTTTGTTTGTGATTTTTACTTGACTTTTGACTTTTGTCACACAGACAGTTGAGGTTGACATTACGTCTGTTTAACCTTAGCAGAGATGGTATAAACGCTATATAACGTATGAAGGAAGTACGGAAAGAATGCAAGCTACTAATGCATGTTTGAGTAGGTACAATAACTAATTTATTACTATCTGATCTCATTTATTTAGGTGAGGAATTCTCTCTTATAATAATATATTTTGTTAATTGCAAAGTCTGATACTATTAGGTGTCCTGAGCATTTGCTATTTATTGATAGATACTATTTCGGCAATTTCGTATGAAGGGCCTTGCGTTATCCATACATTTAATAAAGACGAATCAATGCTTCAGTTATATTTACATACTCCTTGGCTCTATTCTATTAAGTTCTTTTATATTTATGGTCTCCATTATCATCTATAATTATTTATTTGTCTATGAAATGATTGCATTGTAAATGTATTTTCGTTGTTCCGCGTTCGTACTTCGTAGATTTATTAGAATAATATAAATTAACAACTAACAAATTCGAAAGTAATATTGTTGTTTCGCCATGAGTGCTAAGGGAGTGAATTATGCATCACATTTGTTAATGAAATATATTTAGTGATTCATATGAAGATTAGTATTATGACAAGTCGATATTAAATCACTTTTATGTTTGTGATTGTGTATTACTTCGATAATGATTGGTTAGGATTAATGTGGTATGGCACTTGTAACAATTCGTCGTACTCCGAGTGTGCAAACACCAAAGAAAACGGTGAGTAACTAACGGATGTAAAAGTTAGGTCAATAATTTAGCACACTGACTAGCAGTAGGGACTCATACATATGGCACACAGTACTAACATTTTACTTTTGTTTATTGCTTATAAACAATATCATTACTCTACAGACTAGATTATACATTAAACATGTTTAAAGATACTAAGACTTTTAATTTACAAGTAATCATTAATTGTTTGGTTTTTGTACAACTGAAACTTAACCTAATTTTAAATTATCTATGAATTTGTCTTTCTAATGGACTACCTGTTCTTGCTTTTTAAGGGTTGGCTTAAGTTTTATTAAATATACACTTTATTTATTGTTCATAACTTCAGTAAAATCTCATCAGTGCTTACTGTTGACTAACTCTGTCAACTGAAATCAGTCTGATTAAACTAAGAGTTGATTTCATTTAAATTAATATAAATTTTTGAACACTGAAGTAATCAAATAAAAAATCTAAACCTTTCACAGGAATCATTAAAACAAAAGATCTGATCCTAAACTATTTAAGTTTACACATTTATATCTCTGCTTAGAAACATGCAAGCTTCAGAGTGCATGTAGTGTAAAGACTGAGCTATGTGCTTCTGACAGACTGCACATAGATGATAGAATCAGATGATGTTGATGGTAGATTGTCTTACTTTGTTTTCTCTTTGTTTTTAAGCGACTTTAAGCAGAAACTCAAATTCAGTGTAACAAAATCTTATACATAAAAAATATGAAAATAATTAGATTTCCAAACTTTACTTTTTTATCGGCAATATTTTAATGAATATTGTTAATGAAGAATTATTTATTTCCTTTGTTACAAAAATAATTATTGAGTGTATATTAATTACTTCTTATGTATAACTTATATCATAATACAATCTGTGTAACATCAGCACAAACTGAGGGTCCTAGTATGAGGTCTGAATCTTTTTTGGAAATGAGCTAATTAACAGGAAAATTTTTAGTTCCAAATACACAAATTCTTCTTTAGATTGGTATGTTCAAATATACAATCAAGCTTTGTTAATATTAGTCAAGATTATAAGTTCATATAAGATTCAAAATTCAATATAAGCTAATGTAATAATAAAATAATGTAAAAACAAGTTCTGTACTCTCACAAAAGATTGAAAACTGTATTTCATTTTAATTTAAATATTTCATTTTTAATTTTTTGTACTCTGGAAAGGATGCCTGTAATATACATTTTTTTTAAATTCTATGCATTTGTTAATATTATCAAAAGTAAATTATATATAAAACTGTTTCTTTACAGTTATAAATCACACTGATTTAACTGAACTAAAATTATTAGGGGACATTTTTGAATCTTGTGTTAAATAATGTTCATGTTCAAAGTAACCTGTTTTATGAAAAATTCCACAGAAACAAAAACTGGCAATGCAGTTGTAACATCAAATGGTATGTAAATATGTCAAAGCATTTTTGTAATGCTCTTCTGAAGCTTTTCAGCTAATTTAATCAATAAATGTTTTTAAGATTTCTATAATCAATCTGCCAAGTAGCTATTACATATAAATATATTATAATAAATTGTGAGATGAGTATTTTCAGTTAATAAATAATAACAAAGATATTGTGCTGTGACAATCACTTCAGTAATAATTGTAATATTGTTTTAATTGTTATTACTTCAAAATGATCAAGTTACTGAGTGATGCTATTTTTCTAACCATTAATAGATAACTTTAAATAGTTATCATTTTGTAACCTTATCATAAACTGTATTGTCCAGAGTACAAAAAAGAATATCTTGTTATTTTATAACAGATAAAACACTTTTTTATGTGATATTAATTTATAATTTTAACAGGATGAGGAAGAAAAATCAACTGAAGCTTCCGAAGACGATGCTGGGAATCTTACCAGCAAGAGGTATGTATGTAATACAATTCTTTTTCCTGTTAGAAAATAAGTTATCAATATATTATTGATGTGCTACACTTATGTAGGGAGTGTCTTTAGTACTCTTTAAATAAGTCTCACAAGTCTTGATTATAAGAGATGATTTCTGAAGAAATTTCTGTTTTTAGACATTTGTAACATAAAAAAAAAACAAGATATTTTAATAATTTTCAGAATCACCATATGAAATGCATGTAATGTTTTGGGTACCTAAGCATACCTACTAATTAGACCAGAATGTACATTATTATATTTAATAGAGAAACTTTATCTCTTTTTAGGCATTTGGTAGAGTAAAAAATAGTTGTACAAATTAATTGATCTAACTTAGCCATATCCAAGCCTTAACATAGACAAACAATATAAAAGAACTTACATGTACAATATGTGTAAAATTTTGAAGCAGACAATTTAAATATATTTATTTAATATTAAATTTATTTTATTGTATATTAAAGAAATAAGTACAAACAAATCAACAGGCCACAATTAATCAATGATCTTGTTCATGCTACTTATGTGTAAGGAGATAAATAAAGTTTAGATATCCAGAGGTTATAAATATTTTAATGCAAATAATTATCCAAAAATAATTTTAAAAAACTGAATGGGTTTGAATATGTTGGCTTACTACTAATCCTACAGACGATCACGAAAAATTATATGTATTGAAATAGCCGGCAAAAATATTATTTATATTGCCAGCTAGTCATAAGTCAATTAAACATCATCATGATCAACCCATTACCGGCTCACTACAGAGCACGGGTCTCCTCTCAATATGAGAAGGGTTTGGTCATAGTCCACCACGCTGGCCATGGCGGATTGGCAGACTTTACACGCCTTTGAAAACATATGGAAAACTCTCAGGCGTGCAGGTTTCCTCACGATTTTTTCATTCACCATTGAAGGAAGTGATATATTATTTTTTTTAAAACGCACATAATTACGCAGGCACATATTAGGAGGCTGACGCCCTAACCACTAGGCTATCACAGCTAGGTCAATTAAACAAATAGTCAAAATTTTCTAGTGTTGGTTTTTCGTAATATTATTCTCCAAGAATACTATAATAATCATTCGATGTTATATATACACGTTGTACAACCATATTTGTCTGTCCAGACCCAACATAATAGCTAATCTCCGGAACACTCGTACTATTTTGAAAAACGGTAATAGGTAGTTAGAGGATAATACAGTGCAGTACAGTAGAGTTTACTTATTATTCCTGATATATAACCCTGAGTGGATGAATTACATTTTGGATTATCCAACCACTATCTAAAATCAATCAGCAAAGTCGAAAATAAAGCACGTCAGTTTTTTTTCTCTGCCAAGGTGACACTAATTTTTCGATAAAACTAAAGATGTTTGTTGGAGGGAGTCAGGTTTAAAATTAATTTGCCAACAATTTGAAACAAACAACAAAATCATCGACAAAAGCAATCATGTTTGTTGTACGTAATTATTGATTTAGGATACGGTATAAAGTTTTCGTTAGTCAAAGTCTGCTATGAAACTCTACATAAGTAAATATTCCAAATGCACGAGCAGAGTTGTGTAAATTTGTAGCAAAGAGTGTTCTTGAGCATCTCGTGTTCCTGTTCTGTATTGAGTTTCTATATTTACGCGGTAGTTCGCGCTCGGTTCAGAGGGAAGCTGTGACGTACGCAACTACGTACACGCGCTCGGCGGGCTGACTGAGGCGTTGCGAGTTGGACGGGCTGAAGCTCGGCGTGCCGTATGGCGCCGTATTGTAACTCGGGACGCGCCGGATGGTGAACCGCGGTGCGCGCAACGGCCCGTGTGCCGTTTCACAAACCGCATCCGTAGAAAAAATTGCGATCGCGTACTTTTAGTTTTTGTGTTTGTGTCGTATACAGTGATTCTGTTTGTTTGGAATTGTTTGGGATATGGTTGCATTTTGGTAATAATATCTATTCTAAGACTCTATTATACTCTATTATATATTTCTTTGATTAGTTGTTGACTTGGTGTTAAAACCAAATCAAATCGAAATTTCCCTATAAACTATATTTATTTCCATTGTTGTGAGTCGTTAACTGAAAAGTTAAAACTAAAGCTTCGGCGGTCCTAAACGCACCCTGTTGTAGAAGACCACATTTATTTTTGTTATTAGCAGCATCAACTCGCAGAACCATAGGTTTACTTTCTAAGTACTCATTACAATATAGCTGCAATATAATAAACTATAGGATAGGTATTTAATAAAACAATTATTCGATTTTGTAACTTAGAAATCTATACCAGGTAACAATAAGCGTAACTGAAAAATAAAAGTAATTTGTGATTAACTTTAATGTGTGACTAATAGTTTTAAGTACGAGATTCCTTCTTAACGATAATGACTTTCCAAGAAAGACGTCATTCATATTTAGTTCCTTATCTTAAGTAGGTACTTAAATTCAGTTCAAAAAAATCTAGTAATTTTAAGCTTTAAAAAAAGTAAGCCCTAAATAGTGGGTAACCTTGGTAACATTAAGTTTGTTCTAGTGAAGTACTTACCTGCTTGCTTGCGGAATAAGTAATTACAAATCTACTAAATGATAAAAAGTGCTTTCATAATAATTGTTATACCTACTTAGTTAAGAATCACCGCTATTATTTCGCTTGCAACCATGTTAATTCTTACATTTTTATCGTCGTTTATTTAATGTATCGAAGTAACAAATAATGTCGATAATTTAATTCTTAAAGGAAGATTGTATTTAGTCGATACTGATGTTATAAAGAGCAAAGCTTGATTTTTAATGTTTATTTGTAATCGAGAAACTCTAAACTACTATTAATGACTACTAAACCGATTTGAATAGTACTCTCACCATTAGAAAACCATTTTATTTAATTCCGAAGCAACATGGTCTTTGCTATATACTAGTAATACTAAGATTTTAGTCTGCGCTAAATGGTACGTACGCCTGCGCTAATGTAGCTATAGCTGTGATAGCCTAGTGGTTAGGACTTCTCCTTCTAACCAGAGGTCTGGGGTTCGAACCCAGGCACGCAACTCTTAAGTTTTCAGAATTTTTAGCTTTTTTAAGGAAATAAAATATCGCTTACTTAACGGTAAAGGAAAACATCGTGAGTTGCTTGAGAGTTCTCCATAGTGTTCTCAAAGGCGTGTGAAGTCTGTCATGGACTATGGCCAAACCTTTCTCATACTGAGAGGAGACACGTGCTCTGTAGTGAGCCGGCAATGGCTTGATCATGATTATGAGGTAGATGTTATACTCTATACTACAAAAAACGGGCCTTAAACAGATGCAAGGAAATGTCCCTCTTATGAATAAGACACAGACAAGAACCATTTAATGAGATCATTTACAGAGCATTTAAACTTGAAATAAGTCAAAAATCAAAAGGTTACTACCAATCATCAATATCAGGTTGTTATTCTTTAAAAAAAAACGATGTTATACGGATCGATGGTCTACTCTATGTAATAAAGAAAAAAATATTATTAAATTACGTGATGGGAGTTAACTATTTTATATTATGTACAATTCTAGGGCCTATATCTATAAAGCGAGCTTAGTCGAAAAAGGTAAAGAGACACGACGTTATGTGTCTGGTATAAAACTGTCTCGTTTTAACACTTACTTTGGCTGAGCAAAGGCAAAGCACGCTCGCAAGATCTCAGGCTCAGTCAAATCTGGTGAAAATACGGAATCCTGTCAGATTCTAATAAATAAGCTTTTGCCCGCGTTTATTAAGTTTAGTTTAGTTCGTCGGTCTCCTGTTTCATACTTTGAAACCTATATTTTATCCCCTTGGAGAATGTATATTATAAAATCCTTCCTTGTTGAATGCCTTGTTCCAGCTATGCGTTCAGAATCAGCCTGTACACTAGTACCAAAATAAACAAAATTAATGTATACATATGGAGTAATATGAAACTGAAACAGGATATTTATTTGGTATAAAAAATATGTATTCAAGTCTACATAGCGAAAGTTTTCTGTAATGAATAAAACCAGCTCAGTTTGGGTTTGACTTTTAGTCTTCTTTAACTGTGTAGTTTTTTAACGCTCAGGTAAAGTCATAAGTGATTAGATATCTTCTAAGTCCCGTACCGTAAGGCACCGTAAGGCTTCTTCATCAGTTACCACTCTCAGTGGAAAAACTATATAGATCCTCGTTTTAACTTCGATAACTCATTTTGAATTTTCCAAACTCTTATCTCTCTCTCTGATGTATGAGATCGTATTATTGCTTCCCCGGTAATGTTTATTTTTCGAATAAAAAATAATACATTTTTCGCAAACTCATAGCAAATAAACCTATTTCACAATATGCAAATCAAGTCATTTCAAAATCTTTAACAATGGAATTAACCTCATGAATTATCGGTTTTCATTTATCCGCCTAAACAATTACCTTCGTTCCTGTTTCAAAATTGTAGGTCGTATATAATTAGGTTACATATATTAGATAAGTATGTTAGGTTAGGTATATAGGTTGAATTGAAGTGGCTCGGGTCGTAAGAAATCAGCTTTTAAAATTTTTAATGTAACTATATACCAATTTAATAGAAAATGGGAAAACGATTAGTCCCATTTATCATATATTTACATAATCTCCGGATAAGCTTTTATTGTCGGATAAATTTTGGTATTGCTTAAATTATGTCAAGATTCTTCATCCGTTCCGATTTTATTACCTGCCATTAGTGAAAAATTTAAATGCAATTTTAAATTGGTTATTGTATAAAATATCTCGATTGTTTAAGAATACTAGTCTTTTGACTTTTATGAGTTTTACGAGGATAAAGAATATATTCGTTTTGCAAAAAATGTGGTCGAAACGGAGCTTGGATACACCGTTCTTGCAATAGCTTCCTAGGGTTTCATACCCGAAGGGTGCCAACGCAGACTCTGTAACTGACTACAGAGTCTTCGTTTGTCTTTTATATTATAGGTATAAATTTACACGGAGTTTATGGGTATTTCTATTGTCGCCATACAATTAAATAATGTAAATAATTTAATTGTTAAAATGAGATGCTTTTTCCTCGATCTTAATTTATCTTAATACTATCTATACATTGTGTCATATTGCATACCTTTCACGCGCTTAGTCGTTCTTTAAAATTGTTTTTGTAAAAATCTTTGAAATAACATGCAAGTTCTTACTTGGTTAAAATTTAGGATAAGTTTCAAATAGAATGTAATCAATAATGAGGGTTTGGGAAAACAGTCCCAGGGTATTTGTGAACATTACGTAGTATTTACGTATATAATATTGATAAGTGTCCAGTGTCAATATCCTTATTGTGTAACAAATAATGTTAACGTGGTAGTATACACAATTAAGTAATAAGAACCAAGAACAAAGATGGATTTATTTACATAAAATATTGTCGCTTGCTTTACACTTTGTACGTTATATTAGTTTTTAAGACTGTTTCCTGTCCGAATTAACATATCGAAGGATACAACTGATAATTCACAGCCTGTGAAGGTCCCTTCCGAATTACCAGTAGAAAATTTTGCTTCGGTAAAATGAACCTATTTCTATGGATGGCAATGGTATTTTAGATAGATTGGTTTAGGTTTATTCCCGCCCGAAATGGGGAAAAAATACTGAGCTCGTACGAAGTCACGGGCTCTTGACTATAATAACTTTAGTTATTTTGTTAAGTACTGTCATAGTCACTAATCACTATATACTTATCACTATAAATCTTATTCATTTTAGACTGCCTCTTTTCGAAATGGAGAGGGATACAGTTTAAACAATTTAATAAGCATACAGTTTTAAGCAATTAAAATATCACTTGCTCAACGGTGAAGGAAAACATCGTGAGGAAACCTGCACGTCTGAGAGTTCTTCATAATATTCTCAAAAGCGTGTGAAGTTTGCCAATCCGCACATGGCCAGCGTGGTGGACTATGGCCAAACCCTTGAGAGGAGACCCGTGCTCTGTAGTGAGCCGTTAATGGGTTGATCATGATGATGATGATGATGACAGTTTAAACACACCACGCTGTTCCATGCAAGCGCTGTACTACTGTGCACTCCACGCGTAAGCGGGTTAGGTCCTATAGAATACAAACACACATACCCTGTAACAAACATTGCTGATAACAAAATAAATACCCAGCTCAGTTTGTGGGATTTTTCTTTAGACGTGTTTCGGACCATTGCATTATTCTATGTTAGCTAATGTTTTTAACATGATGATAATATGTAATAAAGAAAAAATTATAAACACACTAAAGGAGAGCTTTCCCAGTCACTCCGTGATATCAGCATGGGTTATGCCTGAAAATCAGCGCTGCAGTCAATTTTGACGCAGCATCAAGCTGAGGCAGTGCCCTGTTCAGCAAATTTCTAGACACATACGTTTTTAGATGAGATGTATTTTTACAGCCTGAATAAATGCAATTTTGATTTCGAAAAGAAATCATCGAATTCATTGTCCAGGAAACCTCGCCGGCGTTACCAGAACACCCTGAAAAACTAGTTTCATCTTCAGGTGATCAATGGTTTCGACGTGTATTTAGCGGGTATAAGTGGAAATCATATATTACTTATAATAGTTTTGAGTTTGATTTTGACGTTGTACAAGAACTTGCAAACAGTTGAGTCAATTGCTCAAGTTGTAGGTCGCATTGTTTTGACGCGCCTCGCGCCGCGACGTCATGCCATGTGGTGGAGACGCGCGCTGCCCTAAATTGGGTAAAGCGTTACGAAGAAGCCGGCTCACGGGCTGCCGTGCCGATGCGGCGATTTTATACACGCGCAACTATAAGCGGGCAACGCGGCTTTGGCAACGCGCCGCCGCTCTATTTTTAACGAACCTTGAGATCAACCGCCCTTGCTTCTGTAATGGTAGTGACAATGCAAAGCCGTACTCAATAAACTCAAAATACCGTCTATCCTTCATAGTCTTCTAACGGTATTTGTTTCATATGTATTTATGTACCTATGCAGACAGCTGGCGTAATCAACCGTATAATTACGAAAAAGGTCAACTCTTGCGAATGTGATGCATGAAAGCGCCCTTTGATCTGGATTTTACTTCTATACTTATAATAATTATAAATAAGTGTGAACATGAAACTTAAAGGTCGGGTTTCAAGGCCATTGAATATAAATTATGATTAACCGGTATATTTTTAAAAATTATAATGTGGATAATCATACAGAAATAAAGGGCTACAAATTCAACATTAATCTGTATTAATAGAAATTTATACAGATTAGAACGTTGTATGTTTGTCCTTTATGCGTTCTGAAACCATTCATCAGATTGTGGTGAAACTTTGGTAGAGAGTTCGGAGGACGCCCGCGGATTTCCTGGCCCAATAAACTATTATTAATGATTATTAACGTGGCAAAGCATGCTGGTTACAGATAGTTTCATACAAACTTATTAGCTATGTCGCGGTCGGCGACTTCTTGCAAAAGTCATTGATTCGAAAATTTCTGCGTGAAAGAAAGACGAACCAAAATAGCCGCTTTTTACAATTAAACAAATTTAAATAAATGTTTATTTTTGGGATAAAAGGTATCCTTTATTTATAATTCCTGAGCCATTAATCATATTTTACCGAAATAAGTTAAGCCACTTTAGACATAGATAGAGATAACAGAATTACAGTTGAGATCCATTTTAAAGAAACCGAATAATTGAAATAAAATGTAGTCAAATTCAAATTCAAAATAATCTTTATTCAAATAGTCCTTAAAAAGGCACTTTTGACGCGTCAATAATTTACATAGTAGTTATTTCATGGTGATAACTATATTCGTAAACTTAAAACTAAAGCTATGAGGGTTCCAAACGCGCCCCGGTCTAAGAAGAAGCCCACAACAAACTTAGCCGGGGTTAGCTTAACTTAGTCTGATGTATGTCACTTTTTGACCAGTACTCTATATCTGTATGAAATATCACGTTAATCCATAACGTTGCTGCGTGAAGAACCACACCTACAATCGCACTTTAGCATTAATAAATTACAAAATATTTGATGCGTTTCTATTGTTATTTGCCATTGCTAGATAGCTGTTTGATGCATGATGAAATCATTGTTATAAATCAGGTATAATTTAAATACGAACCGAGATCGGTACATGAAAACAGTAACAGACAGTATTGCAAATAGTGTTGCGGTTGAAGGATTAATCAAAAATAGCGAGTTGTATGAGTAATCGCCGCGTTGTACGTACCGAGGCAAAGTGCAAACCCACGGCTCAAGGGCCAGCCAGCGCGTCTGGCGGCTGGCGGGCGCGGTGAACGAGCCCCGCATCGCGCCCGAGCTGTGGTGAAAGGAAGGTAAACGCCACAAGACGGATTGCAGCAACCTGACTAAAAATGGCGTCATTCATACATTTCGCGGTTGCATTATTTTTTAAAAGTCATTGCAGTAGAATGACTTACGGCTGCGATTCTCGCGCACCTCTTTTGAAGGACAGCCTGTTGCAACTGGTCGACGCTCAATTATTATTATCATCGATGATTTCAATGTGACAGACCGCTCAAAGTGCCCCCCGCGCCATGTACAACTTTTTCTACATGAGCTATTTTTGTCATGACAATATTAGCCGAGTCTACCATACCGACATGAATGCTTAACTATTTTTATTAGGAATTGTTTTTTGAACTAACGTAGTATGATGCTTATTAATGTTAATAGAAATACTCTTTTGTAGGTGTAATAATTATATTTCTAGATATTTTTGATTCTATATTTCCCCGAAGTTTATCGGTTATTCAAGGGTCGCAATGTCATGTTATTTCATAACCAGACCGCGCGGTGCATGGTTACTTCACCCGTAACCGTCACCCCTTTCGGATTTACTTTTTTCATTAACTTCTAATCTTAACATCCAAATAATATAGCTAGCTGTAAAGGGCAAAGTTTATCTACATAAGATTATTTACAATTAAAATAACTTTTTTGTGGGAATGAATGACGATTGAAGATTACCTTTAATTTTAGTAATTTTCGTTTTATTTGTGACATACAATGCTTTATTACGGCCCATTCGTTCAATTTTTAATTAGATCTTTTTATTTAGATTGTAGTGCATTGTATTCAACTTACAATTTAGTCAGCGCATTCGGATAAAGTGACCTGTTGTACCGGCGTGCAAATGCCTTTATTTGAGTTAGAATTTTTCATTATTATTGAATAAAGTTGCCTATGTTATTTTGGAATAAAATAGCTTTCCATTGCTTAAAGAAATTTTAAAATCGATTCAGTACTTTCAGTTTTTATCGATTACATACAAATTAATCTTTCATCATCGTAATATAGGTACAAATTGGCTTTAAAGATTTAACAAACCGAAGTTATAAAAACTTATTATAATATAGCAAATAGGTTTTATGGCCCACTGCTAAAAAAGTTAATTGAAATACAATCTTTTACGTTAGCTATACCATCACGATATTGCGTTTTTTGGGTTTCTTCCTTTTAGGTAATCTTTTATCAGAAATTTATTTCATTGGTTGTTTAATTTGTGCTATATATATATATATATATATATATATATATATATATATATATATATATAATATTATATGTATAGTGGCGTATATATTTTTATATTTATACTGTATATATATACATATATATGCCCCATCTACCTCTTTACTCGAACTGTGTGTCTGTACTGTGATTGGTTGCCTGGAAGAAATTGCTATAGCTGTGTCTTTTTCTTTTTTTATCCTTCTGCACATTTGTGTGGTGTACAAGTGGTGGTGCGTTGAAGCTGTGATAGCCTAGTGGTTAGGAAGTCAGCCTTCTAATCAGAGGTCGCGGGTTCGAACCCGGGCACGCACCTATAACTTTTCGGAGTTATGTGCGTTTTAAGCAATTAAAATATCACTTGCTTGAACGGAAACATTGTGAGGAAAACTGCATGCCTATGAGTTCTTATAATGTTCTCAAAGGCGTGTGAAGTCTGCCAATCTGCACATGGCCAGCGTGGTGGACTATGGCCAAACCCTTCACACATTGAGAGGAGACCCGTGCTCTGTAGTGAGCCGAGAATGGGTTGAGCATGATGTGTGGTGTACAATAAGTGTTCTCATTCTTTCCGACACCGGATCATCTTCAGGAGATGTTCAATCGTGAATTACTATGTAGTTGTGAACGATAAGTGCCGATGGAGCTCCGAAGAGTAACACTTTTGTGAAGTAGCTATAGACATATGTTTGTTGCAGTCTCAATGAGTGCTACTTCGCTAACAAGGGCGCGGCGCTGGTGCTGGGCAGTGCGGAGCAGGGCTGCGCGGACCGGCGGCGCTCGCCGATTAGGCCTCATCCCCAGCCGGACATTCACAACCACCTACAGTCTATGTTTTATTTGGTGCGCTCGGAGGAGACGCTCAAAATGGTAAACATGAATGTATTACACATATATAATATTTATTACACACACACACATCATAATAAAATAGAAGACATAATACATAACTTATCATTGCAAGTGATATCTTCCAGGCAACCGCTGTGCAAAAAAAAAAAACAGAACAGAACAGAAAATTTACAGAAAATATAAATATTAAAAAATATACACTTATTTACAAATATATACAAACATAATTATCACACATAGTAATATATATTCCGATAAATCTAGTATGACTATTTAAGTGATTTCTAAAACGGCGTTTAAATAAAATAATATATTTTACAAACAACAACTTTTAAAGTGCACTAGACATAATTACAAAACAAATATCTGTCTGCAATTAAGACAGTCGAATTGATCATTACCTACTGAACTAGTATATATACATAGACTGTTTTAGTAGTAACCCTTCGTCGATCTATCGTAAAATTACACAAAAGAGCAAAAATACTGAATAACATAAAATAAGGAGTTGTTTGACTTGAAATTAACAACAAAATGTGTCTGGGATGGTTCTTCGAAATATGCGAGATGTGAATCATTGACGCTAAGAATGCACCTGATAAAAAAACTCAGTCATCCAGAAGCCGATGGAGACGGCTATACTGAGAGTTAACGAGATGTCACGTTGACGGCTATTTAAGGATGAGTAAGGTGTAATTTCCCTAAATTCCACACTTAACGGCAAAAAAAAAAGAAAAAAAAATGGCAGATCAGAAATATACTTGTTTACTAGCTTAGGTCGTCCTAATGATTCTATTGTTGGGTGAGTAACCTAATGGTTGAGAAAAGTCAATTTCTTTGATCCCATTCTTTCCAATACTAGGTCGGTATGTTTGAAGATGAAACATATTAAGGATAGTGGCTTGCCTACATTTCTACAATAATTTGTGATAATGTAATTAGGAAGCATTCCGTTCATAGAGGTCATATCTTAGTCATGTCCATTTTGGAATCATTTAAACGGTAAAAATGTATGTAGCTGTTATCTAGTAAGTAAATAACGCAGAACTGTAAACGAATAATAGACCGATAAACAACGGGTGTCTGTTAGCACCATATAAAAATTCATATCATTATGTTTATACAGGACTATTAATTGGAAATTAACACTGTGCCATTTAGGTACTGCTGATAATTGAAAACCTTTGTTCCTTTATTTTATGCTGAGTTACAGAATTTTGAATGTTACTTTAAGGTTTCATAGAAATACACGGTGACAACCTTAATATCAAAAGTGTTGTCAATTAACATTAAGAGGCAAGGGTCACTTTTTAATTAAAGGAAAAACTTTTGTTCCATTAATTTATTGCTGGGTTTCAAAATTTTTAAAGTTACTTTACTAAGGCTTCATAGAAATACATGGTGACAACCTTAACATCAAAAGTGTTTACAATTAACATTAAGAGGCAAGGGTCACTTTTTAATTAAAGGATAAAAAAGATCCTAAGTAATGTTTAATTAATAGGGTTGTCAGGTTTTATAATTTACTTTAGTATAGAGACTTAAATATAGTTTCATTGAATTTATTGCGTGTTAAATCTCTAGGTCGAGCATTAGTTACAGTTTGTATAAGTGGGTTCTAGTAATCTAGCCAAAATATCTTGTTATATTAGTATTTAATTGATAACTACTCTCTGCTGCGCTGGTACTCTCGACTTAATAATTGATATGCTATGTTCATTGAACTAGGCGGTGAAACTGGAGAGCGCTCATCCTGGGCGGACGCGGTACTTGGTAGTGGTGTGTCGTGGTGACGAAGCAGCACTCTTGGGGATAGACTGCAACGAGCGGACAACGGTCGGGCTTGTTCTGCGGGTCCTCGCAGACACGTCTATTAAACTAGACGGAGATGGGTAAGACAATAATTATGGCACTTCTGATATAGATCCCAGCTTCCAAGCTGAATATAGATATATTTGGAAGCTGTGATAGCCAAGTAGTTAGGACGTCGGCCTCCTAATAAGAGGTCGGGAGTCATCACTTACGTCAATGGTGAAGAAAAACATCGTGTGGAAACCTGCACGCATGAGAGTTCTCCATAAAACATTACGCGGAAACCTATACGCCTGAGAGTTTTGTCCATAATGTTCTCAAAGGCGTGTGAAGTCTACCAAGCACGTGGCCAGCGTGGGGGGCCTTGGCTAAAAGCTTCTCATATTGAGAGGAGACCCGTGCTCTATGTTGAGCCGAGAATGGGTGGATCTGATGATGATGATGATAAAGATAGTCCAATTTGAAGTTACAAAATAGCGAGTAAGAGCATATGCAGTGATCAGATTGATTTACGTATGTGTCGCCTACGACCTGCATTGGAGCCGATTATTGGGTCTTTGCACTAAAACTCTCTCTCCTAAGAGAGAGCAGACCTGTCCGTCTTGGAACACTTAATTGCTGATAATTATGATGTTTAGTTTAATCAGGATGACTATTACACATACGGCGAAACACTTAATAGACTAGCTATTTCAACTAGTCAATTAAAAAACATCACGCATTATTGCGCAGCTTTTAATTAAAATCACAGAGATATTGGTTGAGATTTATGAAGTACAAGTACATTTTTTTATGCACAAGTTAGCCCTTGACGGCTATCTCACCTGGTGGTAAGAGATGACACATTCTAGGATGGTAGCGGACTAACCCGTTAGGAGTATGGTAAACCCACGCTCCGAATTAGTTTATAAGCGAAAATCGCTTTGCAACACGTCTTTGTCGGTAGGATGGTAACTAGCACGGCCGAAGCCTCCCACCAGACCAGACTCGAGACGGGAATCGAACCCAGGACCTCCAACTTTTATAATGCGACAGCGCACGCATTGCGCCACGGAGGTCGACATTCATTTTGATCAGCCAAAGTTAATGTTAAAACGAGACAGATTTATGTCTTACACATAATTTTGTCTCGCTTTGTGTCCTAAGCCAGAGGAAGCGCCTTATAAATCTCCGCCATAGTGTCTGAGTACCCTTGCAAAGAATATCGCAAGTGATAGGAATGCCCTTGATTAAAATGTTTAGTTTGTCTAACCTTCGTCTAAATCCGCTGTGTATTATGTATTACGTACCGCATGAGCGATTTAAATACAGATCGAAACCTGTTAAAGAAATTTCGCTGAAATATTAATGTTGGTTCGATTTTTCACATTTTCCTAACTAAAACAGACATTTCTTAATTATTCAACAGCTTTTCCTATCATTACTTTGAGATCGGTCTTTAAGTTCAGAGATGTGAGCCATTGGTGTTAATAATATTACATTTAACTGTTCCGATAAAATGCCACTGTTAAAATTGGCTTATTGATAAGGGAACCAATTGCAATGAATTGTATATCAAAGTACTAAGTAAAAAAAATACGAAATTGTTTCAAAACCTTTACATTACACATTTGTGCAATAAATATTAATAGTTTGTCAATTAAAAGTAAACATAATTTGAACCGCCTTCATGATAATCAAGCTTCTTAGCTTAATCCCTTTTGTTCATTAACATTTTTTTCGTTAGTACGCAAAACGTCATTGATCGGCCATTGGGATAACTTTAATAACAGCTTTGGATCCCTTAGAACCGATTCATATACAAGCTTTATAGATGCCTAGGAGTTAGTCTTACACGAAGACAATAATTTAGATTTTATTCCACGACAATGACAGTGTGAAATGTGCAACACTACTTTTGGACCTGACAATTTAGATGAGTATACAAAATAGTCAGAAGCACTGTAAAACTACAGTAATTATACCTAACTTAGTGATTATAATAAAGGAGATCCTGGGTTTGGTGGTAGGCTTCGGAGTATCAACAGACCAAACCAATAAAGACATACCGCCAAGCTATTTAGCGTTCCGGTATAATGCCGAGTAGAAACCGAACACGAGGATCTTCTGGAAGGGTTCATCTGGAAACACATCGCGGTACTTCTTCCCTCTGTTCGTTTAGCCGCGACGTAAATTAAAAAAAAAAAATTCCCCAGACTCGAAAGGCGAGAAAGTCTGATCTTTTTGATGTTTTACCACTAGCCGTAGATAGAGCGCGTCATACAAAAACAAGGCGAGAATTTGTCACCAACTAACTATACATTCCTACATATCAGTATATCGATGAAATACAACCCGTCTAATCCATTAGACATCTGGCCGTTATATTATCTATAGCGGCGCGTAGTGCTTTGTAATTCATTCGGATTATACGGCTCGAGTTTTAGAATCGGTGACTTTCGTCTAGCTTTGTCACACACTGGGGGAAAGGAGTGCACGGGTCGCTATTTGTGCACTACTTTTCCGTCCCATTTTTTGAGCGTTAATGATCGATCTACGGCTAGTGGTAAATCAATGGTTGTAACACTTGATTGTTATTCGTTGTATTGATATCGACATTTCTAAATATTTGTATTATTTAAAATTTTAATAATCTTGTTGTGTTAGTTTACGAGGGTCTTGGCTTTGGATAGTTAGTGCTCGTGATAACAAAATAAATGAGTCCAAACTCAAATGCACCAATCATCTATTGTCAATAAACCTGTACATATCATTAATTATCTCTATATATAAAACACAAAAATGGTTTCTAACGTATATCCAATCCAATGAAACAATACAAACAATATGTCCTTAACCGTTCCCATAAGAAAGGCGATGATGGTTTCACGCCCAATTAACTGACTTATATTTAAAAATCGTAATCTACGCTGTCAAAGGCACAGGCATCAGCTAGTAATGTGTATAAATAAAAAAAAAATTAAACACTAATTCGGATTGTACTAACCATTGAATGTATATAAGGTAAAGAGAAAGAAATTGCATTCCTTAGATTGGACAGATTAAAGAGGCCGCCGATGTTAGTCGATAAAAAAACAGGCGTGTCTAGATTTATTGTTTGTTTAATTAGGAGCTTTATCGTCATAATTGCTGGAATCCACCTCGGTGACATCTACGTCCACTGGAACAATAACTAATTACGGATTCATTGTCCACAGAGGGTTTAGTGTGTGCGTGTGCAACCAGCAACACATATTCAAGCCAGTGTCTGTGCAAGCCATGTGGTATGTATTCGAAATGATTACGAAGTACAGGCCGATAATACACGTGAAAGCGCTCCATAAACTCTTATATTAATCGCTTACGAATTAATGCGATTATATTACTTTATAAATGTTTACTAATTAAACTTGCGATCCGTTCATAGTAAAATAATGGTTTAACAGTGGTGCCAAGTCTGTGGTACATACATTTCTAAACAATGCTAAATAGTGCCATCCTTTTCTGTGGAATACAGTGTGAAAAGGAAAGCACTACATTTGAAACTGTCAATATGGTTTAGTTTAGAAATGTGTGTACAAAATAAAAAGCCAGCACTGTCTTAAAATAAATAATGTCTTAAAATAAATAAATATTATTCGTAAACTGCGCAGAGACTGTCAGAGCTCTTTTTATATGACGCGACATAAATATACTCTTATGTACCTTACTGGCAATCCACTGGTATCCTATAGCTTTTTTCGTATTTTTCGAAGGTTTCTTTAAGGTAAATCGGTCAAGTGTCAATGCAGACAGAGCTGCAAACTGTTAGAGGACGCACAAGCAATAACGAATCTGTAATAAGTTACTAAACGTCTCTGAATGTCAAGAGACTTTCGACTCTGACAAAATCTGATGTACTAGAAATGTTTATTATGTATGTATATTTTCAAATAACCAAGGAGGGTTTAATATATTATATTCAATTACCTATTGATATCTCAGAATGTCTATCAATAAGTTCAAAGTTTTTATAAAACGAAAGCTTATAGAAAAATCATATTTCGATATTAACGATAGACGATATAAAAGCTTGGGTGTGAAGTGCTGTATCTCCATATGTTAAGTACATTTATTATTAATTATGTGAGATGGTGATAACAAAAAAAAACAGGCTAAGTTTGTTGTGGGTTTCATCTTGGACCTGGGCGCGATTTTAACCCTCTTAACTTTGGGTTGGCGAGTGTAGTTATCACCATCATCATCAAAGAAATAATGAAAAATGTGATATATGTGATATATATGAACGATTCATAGATGCCTGTAATAGGTTTTTGTGAATAAAGCTATTTTTGATTTGATTTCATTGATTTAGTATTAAAATTTAGTTGAAATGGCGTCCTAATCACTTAGGATCATTCAAACAGAGAGAAATAACATGAGAAGACAAATAAAATTTCGAAATATTGTCGATCGATGCCCTTGCCAACTATCTTTAGTTTAATTGTATTAGAAATGGCGTCGTTATCACTTAGGATCAATCAAACAGTAAACAACATGAGAAGACAAATAAAATTTCGAAATATTGTCGATCTTGGCACCTTGCCACTTGAGTTTAATAGTATTAGTCGATACTAATTAAGTGCGTATTAAATGAACAGTGCTGGTCCACAGGTCGGCGTTACAAACGCTGCACCGCGCGAGTGCGCGCGCCCGCTCGCTCAACCACTTCGCGGGTGGCGCGTCGCACGCGTGGTGCGCGCACTATGACCGCCGCGTCGACTCCGACCGCTCCTGCCTCAACGAGTGGCACGCCATGGACAGCCTCGAGTCGCGCCGCCCGCCCTCGCCGGACTCGCTCAGGCTCAAGTTAATAACAAATCATACTTTCAATACGCGGAACTCACTCAGGCTCATCATCATCATCATCATCATTTCAACTTATAGACGTCCACTGCTGGACATAGGTCTTTTGTAGGGAGTTCCAATGGCCACGGTCCTGGGCCGCTTGTATCCAGCGGCTTCCTGCGACTCGTTTGATGTCGTCTGTCCACCTTGTTGGGGGTCGACCAACGCTACGTTTACCGGTGCGGGGTCGCCATTCCAACACCTTGGGATCCCAAAGTCCATCGGTTCTCCGAGCTATGTGCCCCACCCATTGCCACTTCAACTTCGCAACTCGCTGAGCTATGTCGGTAACTCTGGTCCTTCTACGGATCTCTTCATTTCTGATTTGATCACTTGATTGGTTCACTAAGGCTCAATAAGGAATAATACTTTTATTAAGCTGGACTCGCTCAGGCTCAATTTTGTAAGGAGTGTTCAATCATGATTATGTTTGTATACATTATAAAAACGCTAAATAAATCTGTAAAGACTTTTTTAAAGTGTATTTGACAACCTCCGTAGCGCAGCGTGCGCGCCGTTGCATTTTAAAGACGGAGGTCCTGGGTTCGATTCCCGGCTCGAGTCTGGTCTGGTGGGGAGGCTTTGGCCGTGGCTAGTTACCACTCTACTGACAAAGACGTGTCGCCAAGCGATGCGTTCCGGCACGATGTCGCGTAGAAGCCAATTAGGAGTGTGGGTTTATATACTTACCTCTAACAGGTTAGCCCGATACCATCTTAGACTGCATCATCACTTACCATCAGGTGAGATTGCTATCAAGGGCTCACTTGTAGTAGATTTTAAAAAATTACCTACTTGTACCTTGTCCTTATTTATGGAATCGATTAAATTATTTTAAATACTTACAATTTTCATGTTGATATCAACGACTCGTAGGATATGGGGTTCTGTGCCGCCGCAAACTATCAAAGTAGTTTGCGGAACCATCTTGCCGCAGTAGAGTTTTGACTGATAGTTATCTGGCATTATAGTTTCGACAAGTTTGCACGATCCGTAATCCCTGATTTGAATGCTTGTAGTTGATAGAAATTAAAAGGGCGTTCGCCGTGTAGGCAGGCGTTGATCTTAGGAAGTCTATTTAAAATTTTTAACTGTGCAGGTAACATGTTGAGAAAACTGACTAAGACCTTATTGTTACATTAGACATAATATGCTACTGCATACCTAGACCTCATTTCTTGACCTCGAATTGAATCGGATGTTGGCAAATGCGCTAATTGAATGCATTAGATGCGTGCGAAATGCGAAGCAATCATTATTACGTTCTTTATGATAATACACTCAGATTATATTAGGTATGTGTTGTTTAACCTGATTACGGCGGTCAATGGAAATTTAATGTTTTTTTGTAATTATTTATGTTTAGATGTTCCAATTTATACAGGACTTCATTAAAATGGGTTTTTTAGTTCCTTTGCTGCATTTTCATAAATGGGTTTTCGTTTGCTTGAAATCAAAACATTGGAATCACATAACAAAATCGAGACTAACAAAACAAAAAGAAAATGGTAAAGAAATTAAAATAATTAATATACTACATAAAACTCTTCTATTAACATCACATAGTAGAAGTTCGGTTGAAAACAAAAGTAATTAAGATAAAGGAATAAATACATGAACACATTGTTTTGTTTTCTCTAGTTTTATACTCGTACCTCGATTCTTTGTTGCTTGCGACCTTAAACTTGTTTATTATCGTTAACTTACTTAACTTACCTTAGTTTTTATACGTTACAATATCATTACTTTAAAAAGTCGGTTTACAAACAAACCCTTTGATTTTATGTTATTAAAAGCTCAATATACTGTGATAGTGTTTGCTAGTGAAGTCGATATTGTAACTATATGTAATTCAAAGGGTTTTATCTATTGGCAGGCCACGAGAGAGAGATGAAACGGAGCGCGTAATAAGATGTACGCTGAAAGAGATTATGATGAGCGTAGACCTCGACGAAGTGACGAGCAAAGCGATCCGGGGTCGCCTGGAAGACGAACTCGACATGGACTTGGCCGAGTTCAAGTCCTTCATAGACCAAGAAATGCTCACTATATTGGGGCAAATGGATGCGCCCACGGAGATATTTGATCACGTTTATCTCGGCTCCGAATGGAATGCGAGTAACTTTGAGGAATTGCAAAGAAATGGGTACGTGTGGCTTTCTTGCTTAGCGAATACTTTGTATATTGTAACAAAAGTTAAATATTTAATGTACATTGTTTTATGCTTTCAGGGTTAGACATATACTCAATGTGACAAGAGAAATAGACAATTTTTTCCCAGGTATGTTTGATTACCTAAATATTAGAGTTTATGACGACGAAAAGACTGATCTTCTGAAGCACTGGGATAATACATTTAAATATATCAATAAAGCTAGGAATGAGGGCTCGAAGGTTCTCGTGCACTGCAAAATGGGCATCAGCAGATCTGCCTCCGTCGTGATAGCCTACGCGATGAAGGCGTTCAACTGGAATTTCGAGAAGGCTCTCAGGCACGTTAAGGCGAAAAGAAGCTGCATAAAACCGAACACTAACTTTTTGAACCAACTCGAGACTTATCAAGGCATACTGGACGCCATGAAGAACAAGGAAAAGTTGCAGAGGTCGAAATCGGAGACGAATTTAAAAGCACCGAAGTCTTCGTCTAAATTAGAAAACAAAATAATGGATCCCACACCTCTAGTTTTAGCACTGACCGGTTCGTACACTGGCCGGCCGCGGTCCTGGTCTCCTGACTCCAAGCTGGCCGGCGAGCTGCTGCCACCCACCTCCGTATCGCTGGAGAACCTGGCCTCCGAGACGCGCCACATGCTCATGCCGTGCGCTGGCGGCAGCTACAGCGTGTCGCCCAATCAGATAATGCGCCTCAAGGAGCAAGGTGCGCCGTGCGTTCGCGTGCTCGTGCACGAGATCGAGCGACGAGAGCCGCCACGCAGGCACGCGCGCCTCAACTTCGGCACGGACGCGTCGCCGCTGCGCGCGCTTCAGAAGTACCCACAGACTGACCCGGACGTTGACAAAATTCACACGTGGGACCCCGGGGAGCCTCCGTGGCCTCGAGGTGAGGACGTGCGGAACGCCATCGATAGTGACGATATAGTGAAAAGTGATAGTGGTATGATAGACGTGAAACTAAAAACATGTGACGTTTCGTGCAACCCGTCGGAGCGGAACGCGGACGCGGAGGAGCGGCGCGGCGTCGACGACGAGGCGCCGCCGCCGAGCAGGCAGAGCTCCTGGAGTTCTTTCGACAGCGCGGTGGTGCCCGATCTGTCGCGCCACTCCTCGTGGGGCTCGGGAGACACGCGAGCAGCGCGCCCGCCACCCGCGCCCCGTGATGAGCCCGCGCTCGACCTCGGCGTCATCCGAGAGCTCGCTGAGCGAGCACGCCCGCCGCCCGACATCGCTGCCAACGAACGCAAGTTTAACGAGACCTGTGCCATACTCGAGGAGCTAGCGCGCATGGAGAGCGCGCGCGACCGCGGTGCCTCAACGTGGGGCGGGCGCCTGTCCGCCTCCGCGCCCGCCGACACGTGGCTGCGAGTGGGACCGCGCCGCCGCCGTCTTGCCGCCGCCTCGCACGGAGACATACCGCGCGCCGCGCCAGCACCCCGCCCGCCGCCCGTCGGCCTCGTCAGCAACCTCAAGAAGGAGTTCGAGGCGCGTTTCGAGCCGGAGCCGCCGCGCCCGTCCGTGTCGCGCGCCCGCCCGCCTGCCTCGCCCCCTGCACCCGCGCCCCCTCCACAACCCGCCGAAGACCTGTCGGTGCGTGTGCTGGTAGACCGGTACGACCAGCCAGGCCGCACGCGCTCCGAGTCGGGCGGCGAGCCCAGCCGGGCTAAGGCGCCGCACGAGTCGATGTCGAAAAAGTGCAAGCTGACGGCGGAGGGCGAGGGCCGCGCGCGCGCTCGCAACTCGTACTGCGGGCCGGCGGCCGAGCGCCCCCCGGTGGTGCCGACCGTGGTAGCGCTCGCACCTCTCGACTACTCCAATGTGGTGGTTTCAACTGTGATGTCGAAAGCTCAAAATAAAAAACAATTGCAGCATGGGAAAACCCATCCGTTGACGAGGCTCAACTTGAACCGGTCGAATAATAGATGTTCGAATCCTGTATATAATACTATGTAGTAGTTATGTTCCAAGAGCTGGTGGGACATTGTGAAACTTATGCTTTTGTCGAGTACCTCCTCATAGTTTTCCACCGGCTCTCTGGCCATTAGTATTGTTTTATTTATTATGAATTCTTGCCAAACTGGATATTTTATCTTTCTAGAGTTTTATATACTATTTACAAAATGAAATCACAGTGTATTTGTCTATCACAGTAAATGTATATAAACGCCTGTTTGTGAGTAGAGACTTTTATAATGAGACTCTTGTTTTTATTGCTAGATCATGTAAGACGAAGGTTACAGTTCTGTTTGGCATCAGTTCAAACCATGTCGTCAGAATGACGGCAGATTATTTGTACCCTTCCTTGAATCCTTTAATAACGTCGCATCTTTTAGTAACAACGGATTATCGTCATGGACGGCCAGAACTGTTGCCAAACCAAGCATGTAACAATGAACTGCAATTAATCACATTGAAACAATATTCAACCGAAGTCTACAGTCTGTAGTCGTTTTCCAGTGACGAAAGCCACCCGAGGAATGTTTTGTATTTCACTAATTTTCTTGTAAGTATCTGGTATTTTTGTAGGTTTTCGCCTTATCGTTCCAAAGTCGAACGCATAGATACTGCCGGGATTATTTCGTACTGAACATTCAGTCTGAAACAAATGTCACAAATGTTTATGAAATTTCATTTATCTACTTATCCATACTAATCAAATAGTATTTTCTTTATTTGCTTGATTGTTTGTTACCTTTGTTAAGCTCGACTGCTGAACCGATATTGACAAAAATTCGTATTGATATAGCTTGCATTTGGAGACAGACGCTACGTCAGTACAAAGCTTTTATCCCGGAAAAAAAGCTTAGCCAATAAACCCGATGACGAAATTTGGCATGAAAGCAAGATCTAACAGAAAGATGACCTCATACTATCTCTGCACATAATTATCTATGTTATACGTTTAATAACGGCGCCCATAGGATTTGTAAAAAAAACGAGCATTTCCGTTATAAGGAATAGCAAACTTTAACGTGTCATTTCTGTTAGTTTTTCGTAGGGTCTGTTTACGTGTTTACAACACGCAAGAAAAATGTTCAAACTTAATTGACATTATAACAAGTATTAAGTGCACTTGAGTCTGACGTTGAGTGAATAGATAACCGGCGTTCTAGATGATACGTACTGGGTACTAAGGGTGCAGCACATCTTTTAGGGCACTTATGTAATACAAATATCAAAGTAAAGAATACAAACACGAAGTAAAATATATATTCTATTGAACACTTATGTTGAAGTTGGGTGATCGTTACAGCCCTCTTATTATATTGGCCATTTGTGGAAGTCAATTATGAAATAATAATTCTGAAAATATTTGAATACTCTGTAATAATTAATAATAAACCTTTTGACAACCTCCGTGGCGCAGTGCGTGCGCTGTCGCATTATAGAAGTTGGATGTCCTGGGTTCGATCCCCGGCTCGAGTCTGATCTAGTGGGAGGCTTTGGCCGTGGCTAGTTACCACTCTACCGACAAAGACGTGTCGTCAAGCGATTTAGCGTTCTGGCACGATGTTGCGTACAAACCAATCAGGAGTGTGGGTTTACCATACCTCTGACAGGTTAGCCCGGTACCATCTTAGACTGCATCATCACTTACCATCAGGTGAGATTGCTGTCAAGGGCTAACTTGTAGTAGATAAAAAAAAATACCTACTTGTACCTGGTCCTTATTTATGGAATCGATAAAATTCTTTTAAGACTTACAATTTTCATATTGATATCAACGACTCGTAGGATATTGGGTTCTGTGCCGCCGCAAACTATCAAAGTAGTTTGCGGAACCATCTTGCCGCAGTAGAGTTTTGACTGATAGTTATCTGGCATTATAGTTTCGATAAGTTTGCAGGATCCGTAATCCCAGATTTGAATGCTGTCTTTATCTTGCCAGGAGCATGTTAAAATCTTTAAAAAATGCTTACATATTAATTAATATAATAAATAAAAGACTGTTCTTTAATAACACGGACTTATAAAAAGGAATTAATAAAATCACAATAAAGTTTGATGTCCACATCGACGTGGGAATTACACGGGACTTTTTAATTTTACTGTTACTGCTTCAGTTCATAATCAATCAACATAAAACCAAGTTGATTGATATTTAAGACAAGTTTTCTCTATCGCCTCTAGGCATTTAAAGTAAATCTAATTCAAATAGTCCAAAAGACAGTAGATAGTAGTTCAAAAGACACTTTTGACGCGTCGATAATTTACGTAGTAGTTATTTGTTGGTGATAACTACATTCGTAAACATAAAACTAAAGCGCCCTGTCCAAAACCTTTAAAGGCCCACAACAATCAGCCAGCTAAATTTTCTTTTTGTTATCACCATGTCACATGCAACTTAAAATTATATTAAGAGCTATCTTAATAGAGCAATATTTCATATCAATACTTGTTTATCATTTACATAATCCTTTATAAAGTAGGACTTTTCTACAAAATTACGTTTTATATAAACTTTGAACTTATTGAGAGCCATTCCAGAAATTTCATCTGGTAATTTGTTAATCTATAATGAGATTCAAAGCCCAGGCTCCAGTATAATTTATGATCGCTGTTATTTTGTATGTAAAACTCAATCAGACCCACCTGTTTTCCTGGTTTATCGAAGTCTAGTCCCTCGCCGCACATATGCACTCCGGAGAAGTAACGTGTTGCATAAGGTTGTCTGTCGTCCCAACACATTACTGTATCGTCCCATCCACTTGAGATCAATTCGTGATGTGATTTGGGATTAAAGACACACGCGAATATTCTTGACGTATGCCCGTCAATTATATTCTTGCGTTTACTGAAAGTTTTATCTTATTTTGTAATTTTTTTGAGATTTAAGGTCCAAGTGAAATTTGACTATCTCTTTAAAAACATCTATTCCTCCCATGAATGTAATATGATTTCGCGAAGAAAATTTTTTGTTTCCAGTGTTCTTTCTTACAGACCTAGATAGTATTTAGAAGGCTGAGACCTGTCGTCCATTGGCTAAAAGACCTAAACCCTGTTGAAATGTCTGCGATGTCATTGATGATGACAGTGACGTGATTCCCGGGAGTTCGATTTTTTCAAGAACTGTGGTCGTCCTCTAGTCTTAGACTCTGCATACTGCATAAAGCAAGCTTAGGCAGTAGGTATTATAAAACAGTTTAAACGAGACAACGTTATGTGTCCGACATGTCTCTCGTTTTAACACTAACTTAGGCCGAGCAATGTCAAAGTACTTTAGAGATTAAGATCTCTTAGTCTCTAAATTAACTCTTAAGTCTTAGCTGTCTCTACCATCGCCGGTTAGATGTCGCGTCAGCGGGGGATACTATAGCAGCTCCCGAGGAGATGAAGGTCATTAAGAGGAATTGTCACACTTCATTATGGTCAGGCTGTGTTCAGCCACAGATTTCAATCTGACAATAAATATTTATGTTACTCAAATTTTAACATATCTAGCAAGCCATTTGAGACAAATGTTAAATCCTGACCAAAGAATATGATGCTGCGACTAGTAGAATGCGAAATACCAGTTTCTTCGACAAGTTATCTCTTCATCGTGTTTTTTTTTTTTAATTTTGTAAATACTTACTACAATTAGCCATTGACGGCAATCTTACCTGATAAGCAATTATGCAATCTAAGATGGTAGCGGGCTAACCTGTTAGGGGTATGATAAACCCATACTCCTAGTTGGTTTCTACGCGAAATTGTGCCGAAATGCTAAATCTCTTGGTGAGACGTCTGTCTGTTGGGTGGTAACTAGCCACGGTCGAAGCCTCCGACCAGACGAAACTCGAGCCGTGAACCCACAACCTCCAATTTTATACAGACAAGCACGCGCTGCGTCATGGAGGACGTAAAATTTTCGGTTTTTGTATTCATTTTGAAGAGTTGTTAAGATTGGGGTTTTTCTACCAGTAATTTTTGGTTTAGGGTGATTTTTAATTTAACATGTACTTTTAAGTGTTACCTTGAATAGAAAGCTCTTTCTTGAGTCTGGGCTTCTTCGTCGTACATATTTAGTTTCGCATCGTCGCCATAGGTCACGAATTTACTGTAACGTGGGTGGTAACATAAGCCTAAAGTTTGCCGTTTCTCCCTTATCGTGTATAGACATTGTTCGTATTTATATTTCCAACATTTTATACATCCATTAACATCTGCGGTGTTGACAGAAATGACAAAAATAAATAGTCATACTCGCCTATTAACGTGTGCACCTACTATTTTATCAATCCCTACCGAACTTGGTTCAGGAACCTAGCTGGAATAACTCGGTTCTAATGAGATGCCTCGAGATGAAATCTGCATAACATGATGCAATGCAATTTGCATACACGAAATTAATATGTGCAAGATTGAATGATCCAAGATCTTAAATGGTTATTACCAGAAACTACCTACTACTTTAACTATTGAATATAATAGTGATTATTCAAACCACTAAAATGATCTAAATTGTTAGATCTAAGAATAGTGCTGTAGGATATGAAAAACTAGTAGATAATAACTAATCTCTATAACTAGTGCATCAGCACTAGTTATAGAGATACCAAATTAGTTATTTTTAGAGATTTGTATTAGAATTAGAATCTACTGATTAATCTGAGTGATATTTCCCGTGACTATGCTGTGAAGGTTTATTTCATTATAGGTCTGATACTAAAACTTATTAATCTTTACCATTTATCGTATCTATAAGGGGACTTAACCACAATTTGTGACACAGTGATGACAGTCCTTGTGAAGAGGTTAAATTAACGCTCTAAACATTTATTTCGTTACTTAAATAGTAACAAAATGAATTTTCAATTAATTTATTTCAATTGAAATCCAATATCATTGAGGATAATGTTCTCAGATCTATTAAAATAATAAAAATAAATTCTTAGCCTTCACTATATTGGTGCCTTCGATATTATTACGGAACAGTTTGCACAGATGGACTCTATTTGGATTGCAAAATTTTGCAATTTGCAAGTGGATTAGTGTACCTTGTGACTTAACATGAAATATTTTGACTGACTAACTTCTAACTGCCTTCTAAGTGTAGTTATATAAATATAAAAGCAAAGTTTCAAGTTAAATACCACCCGTAGTAGTGACTTTTAGGTTAATTTGCTATAATCCGCGAAAACCAGGCAAATCTACAATCTGTTATCCTATTACAAAATGCATTTTACATCTCCTGAGGATGCCCTCTATATGAAACAAAAATCAAATCTCGTAAAGTTCAGCCCAACGTAACCTAATCTAGATAATAGTTGATAAAAAATACAATGGGGAGTACAGAATGAAATTTAATTTTATGCAAATCCCATTGTCCCCGTAAACGAGGACAGCAGAATAGGAAATAATAAAATTCAAATCTACAATGAACCTCATTCTCCGGTGTCAAGTCAAAGCGAATAATGAGTATTGAGAGAAACGATTGCCAAAATTGTAAATATCACCGTGCCAATTTGCCTGGTTTTTGAAGATAGCGAATTGCACATCACAAACTAACGAGAATTAACGACATTACTCTTAAACTTTGTCAGAGAACCGACGGACGTTGGTGTCAGAAGGTCCTCGAGTGGAGACCACGTCTCGGCAAACGGTGTGTGGGCCGTCCTCCGGCCAGGCGGAGTGATGATCTCCGAAAAGTGGCAGGCATCGACTGGATGCGAAAGGCCGGAGACAGGATGAGTTGGCGCTACTTCAAAGAGGCCTATGTCCACCAGTGGATAAATGTTGGCTGATGATGATGATGATGAATCTTATCATATTATATCTTAAACTTACAACATGATAACAATACGTTTGTTATCGGATGAGCATTGCTGACGGGTCTATGTTTAATGGCAGTGACGGGTCCAGGGTACGCGCGACACTCGTCATCGACAAGAGTGTGGACGCAATCAGCTGTGTTGCAGTCAAATAATCTTATAGTGCCATCAATAAAACCAGCAGCTACTTGTTTCACATCTTCAGTATATTTGCAACACATTATTTCTTTATTCGTATCTCTACAACAAGGTTACAACGTCACCTTTAGTCTATATCCGTCACATGGCGCAGGCCTCCATTAAGACAACGCACACAAATTGGTAATTGAAGCGGTGATAGCCTAGTGGTAAGGGCGTCAGCCCATTAATCAGAGGTCGGCGGTCCGAATCCGGGCACGCACCTCTAACTTCCGGAGTTATGTGCGTTTTTAAAAATTAAAATATCACTTGCTTCAACGGTGAAGGAAAACATCGTGAGGAAACCTGCACACCTGAGAGTTCTCCATAATGTTCTCAAAGGCGTGTGAAGTCTGCCAATTCGCACATGGTCAGCGTGGTGGACTATGGCCAAACCCTTCTCATATTGAGAAGAGACCCGTGCTCTGTCGTGAGCCGGTAATGGGTTGATCATGATGATGATGATGATGATGACACTAATTGGTTAACTCTGTAACACATGAATATCTTGACAGAAGGACCCTATAGCCTGTATTCAAAAACTTTTGGCCTGAAACAGGCGTAAAATCCAATACTTCGTGATCCGTAGCTGAACGTGAATTCCTATGACTGCCTATGACTGAAGAGATAATTTCTGTGGCCAGCATTGAGATATTAATAACTAATATCTTACATGTAGTTTATGGAAAACAGTTCTTTCTCCATAACAAACTAGGTAAGTAGTTATTCTAGTAAGGCTCAGTGATGGGGTTTATTAACTGGGTTTTTTGACTAGGTGAGATTTCTACAGACTGGTAACTATATGATTATAAACGGTAGTTATTATCAACTACGGGTTATAAAAATCTTTGGAGATAATCTGTTACAAAGGTACACGAAGTAACTACTGACCAGGCTATTTTTTATCTATGCCTACGGATGGCTTAATAATACTGGAACCTAGAAGGCAAGCAACTATAAAATATAAATACTACTACTAAACGTAAAGCATGCATATGAACCACATTTTATGTATATAAACGAGCAAATTTACTAACTCGCCTTCAGAGGGCCGGTAAAAACTGCTAGGCCCTGGACGTATGAGGAACATCGTTATGTTACTCATATCCCATGAACAATAAAGTATGAAGCGCTTTGCTACATGTTTCTGTTATACACCTCAATATCTAAGAGTACCTACGGTAAAAAGGCATTTCTAGACCAGTGCGTTCCTTCAGGACTGTATCTTCTCTTACCGTCAATAATCAGCTGATCATTGCGTAACGCACAATGTAGGTAGATAACACTATAAGGAGGTAGGTCTCCCAATAATTATAAATCCCCAATCATAATATCGTCTTTTTCATCAAGCTAGGGGTAGGTCTGGTGGGCTACGGCTGAGGCCTACACTCCAAAAAAAAAAGGTACTGGAACTGACGCAATCCAAATAACGCCATCCATACGATTTGTGCCGCGAATAATCGGGTATGGCGTTCATTTAAAGTAGGTATAGATTTAGAAATTTACTTTTGGTAAATAAAATTGCTTGGTAGCACTGGTGTTTATACTTATCTTACATAATATCTTCTTAGGCAGACGTTCCCTTAGTTTCTTCCACGCAAACCAATAGGGCACAGCTAATAGAGAGTCCGAAAAAAAAACATAATAAATCGTCCCTTACAGGATAGCGACTCGTTGGATACCTACTTCTTAATAAAACTATAAATAACCTATTAATGAACTAACTACTACATAATATGTCGATGGTCTCCGATATACCTACTGATTTGGTTACAAGATACTTAGTTATGGTCTTCAAACAATCTTGCATAAAAAATTGTAATAGCTGGAACGTAGAACGTACATTATTGAAAGCACATTAACTTCTCCTTGATAGACCTGATTTTGTTCGCTGTGAAAAGATCTATGTTCTACGTTGGGGGTGCTTGTGTGGACGGTTACAATTTCCTTTTGAGGATTAACGTTCTTTATGTACGTATTCGTGATCGCAAAGCTTTTACGTGCCGCTCTCACACTAGATGGTGCCATTGGTCCGGCCGCTGTTTTTCTTTGTGGATCCATAATAGATTACTATGAAAATAATTATTACACTCAGTATTCCTCAATTTCATTGTAAAACATTCGGTTTTCAATAATGGAAGGCTTTGATATTTAAAGTTGATGAAACGTAAAATACGTTATGAAAAAATATTTTTTGTTTATATTTTGCTTTTGTAATTTTGACCAAAAGAATGTTTGTCAAAGAGACATTTATAATTCTTTGCTTTTGACATTTGAAATCAGAGAAAAGCGCAGGATAAAACTCAGATAAAATACAAATAGACAAGCTACATATGATCTGTACATACCTACCTATAGAGAAACGGGTTAGTTTTAATTTTGTCTCGCTCATATATGTTGGCAGATTGCAGTGATAGCGAATGATTTGCCTGCTTATTTAGGAGTGCCTAAGAGCATAGCCAAAAATCTGCCACCATAAGACAGACTGCTGGTAAGTCCGACCTCCGTAGCAAAGCGCGCGCTGTCTCATTAAAGTTGGAAGTCCTGGGTTCGATCCCGACTCGAGTCTGGCCTGGCGGCAGGCTTCGTCTGTGGCTAGGTACCCTCTACCGACAAAGACGTGTCGCTAAGCAATTTAACGTTCCGGCACAATGTCGCGTAGAAACAAACTACGAGTAAGGGTCTACCATGCCCTTAACATCTTGGACTACACCAAGTGAAATTGCCGTCAAGGGCTAAGTTGTAGAATATAAAAAAAAAGTCAGTGCAGATTACTTTATGCTTTCCCTGTTGGGTAAACTGCAGTTTCAAATTTCAACACGGAATTGCCTTACTTACTTTTTTCCTTTCTAATTAATCGATTGATTTAAGTCTTAATGCACCTGGCTTGATCTTTTTTAATCTTTTTAATATTATTTTCTTGGCTTATGCCTAGCTTTAATTTTTAATTCTCCGTTACTTGTTATTTTTATGTAAGTATACGATATGTTGTTTGTACATTTTACTACACGGTTTTACTGTCTGTACACCTTTAACCCGCTTGACACTAATCGTATCCTCAGTTAAGTTGGCTGGCAGAGATACCTTTCAAGCGATAAGGCCGGTAATTCTATAACTATAACATATTATTTGAATGTTAGTTTTGTGTTGAATGAAGTATATTTATCTTTTCTTGACGTTCACATTACATAAATGCTCAAGCAATTATTTCGCAGTCGGCGAGGATTTCGCCGTGCTGCTGGCAACAGAGAGCTGTTTCCCCTTCTATTTACAAGCCGTCGCCGCCGGAGCGTCGGTTCGTCTCTACGCGCCCCAAGTACCCCGCAATGCGACACTTACCACACTAGTAACAGCGGCATAAAAAGTCTTTTTTTTATCCACTACAAGTTAGCCCTTAACGGCAATCTCACCTGATGGTGAGTGATGATGCAGTCTAAGATGGTAGCGGGTTAACTTGTTAGGGTATGGTAAACCCATACTCCTAATCAGCTTCTAAGCGACATCGTGCCGGAACGCTGAATCGCTTGGCGACACGTCTTTGTCAGTAGGGTGGTAACTAGCCACGGCCGAAGCCTCCCAGACCAGACTCGAGCCAGGAATCGAACCCAGGACCTCCAACTTTATAATGCGTCAGCGCGCGTGCTGCGCCACGGAGGTCGTCGAAATCGTGTCGAATGCGACTGTAACCCGTACCCTGTCGCACCATTCAACACGAGTTTCCTCTGGCAAGTCTGGACTGCTCCAAGCAGTCCGTCTATGTATGTATGCATTAGTGACTTTTCTGTGGTGCAAGTAAACGCAAAACACGATTCACTGCGATAGCAAATTCCCTACCATCACTACCAAAGGATGCAAGAATTTGCCTAGGTATAGGTATATTTGTAACAGGGATAGAGGAGAAATAAAGTAAAAACATGCAATGCCTGTATTTCTGATTTTAAGTACTTTATTAAATCAACGCAGACAAAACAAATTCAATAGAATCAATGAAACTGGTGTGAGAACGAAACAATAATATAAGTAAAAGCAAAAGGTAAAGTATATAGCATTACTTACATTAGCATTTACTCGTAGGTACATAAATCAAGTGTGATTATTTAACAGTTCAGTATACATAGTCCCGAATACGAAGTCACAGCAGTTAGAGGTGGAAGACTTAAGAAGCTAAAAGACATAGGGAAGATAAGCTTAACTCACTAAGTATAGATAAAAACTCAATTTCTCTACGAATACTTAGGTTTAGTCAAGTTATTTTAACATTTTCAAAGGAACGAACATACAAAGAAAAAAGTCCTAGCTTTTAATTTCTACTGTCGGTAACAACTATGTCAAAAATAAAACTAAATTATATTTTTTTACACTCATCCTGTATAGGTTTTAAATTTTAATAGGTAACTTGTTTAACATTTTTTAAACTCTGAAATAAGTTATAAATGGAAATCCCGTATAGCTCCTGACTCATGGAAAGACATGTTTCTCTTTTAGACATTTACAAATACAAAACATACCAAGTTCATAGGTAAGATAGTAACATTATTGACATAGGGTATTTGACATCAAATTCATAAATGCCTGTACACTTAATATTGATTTATTATAACAAGTGTACAGGCACTTAAAACAGGTGTTAAAATGCTTTTGCACGACATTATAGAAAACAAATTTTCGAAGTTAGCATAAATAACAAGTTTAATGAAGTCACCCGCGTCTACATTCTCATAAAATTACCGAATTTGCAATTAGTTGCAAATATGTCAAATACCCTATTCCTATGCGAATTGGAAATATATTTTATAATCAAACGAAAAATTTATATTTCATTTATTAGCACCTTGTTTATTTGATCCTATTGAAGCCAGTAGGATTGTAAGAATAATTATTCAATGTAAACCATGACTAAGCACACACATGAAGATGAATGATTCACTTTGAAAAATATGTGCCGATTACACTTTATTAAATAGACAAAAAGGCTGTTATTTACATAGAGCATAATATATTATGTATTGCACGTTTCAATAAATCAGCTGGAGTTACTTTTATATTGGTGTCCATAGATAACAATAAATTGGGAACCAATAGATACGTACGCAATACCTTGCTATCATCACATCGACTAATATCGCCTGAACCACTAAGTAGCTACTGTAGTGATTTTGCATTGAAACCTCGCCCAAGCGCCTAGTCGTTTTAGCGTTAATGAAACCTGCAGCGCAAGCATGTGCGCCACGAGACAGTAATTATGCCTATAAATTTGTCAGCCTATCACATACATATAGGGAAAAATATAACGTAGACATAAAATCTTTAGGCGGGCGTGATTGTGTTGCTGCGAGACTGTATGGACTATTTATCGCCTAAAGCCTGAACCGAGCGACAGAAAAGTAGCATAATGGAGTATGGACGCTAAAGCAACGAAACGTTTGAGTATTAGTAGTTCATGCGTTAGTAGTTAATGGCATTTAATTATGACACCGCGTGTGTGCGTGCGCTAAATTCATTCAATTTGACCCATCACGTTTTATAAATATTATTTTAATGCAGACACCAACGTACAGGCACAAGTTGTGAGAACCACTAACATTTGGTCCAGCTTGAACAAGATAGTAATACAAGGCTAAAAAAATATATTTGTATATATAACTCAGTAGTTAGAACACGTAGGGGGAAATCCGACGTCAGCAAATATTGTACCTATGTAAACTTACAGCTTGGTATTTTTTCCACAGCTGGTGAACGCGGAAAATCGACTGATCGGTATTTGACATCTAGACTTTTTACTAGTTATACACAATTATTAGTTCAGAGCTATCAGAACATAGGATAGGTACGCGCGATCGTTCTTATCATCATTATTTAACCTACCAAACAACCAACCTATTACCGGCCTACTTCAAGTACGGGCTACTTCAAGTACGGGTTACCTCTCAGAATTAGGAAAGGTTGAAGCCGTAGTTAGGTACCTACCATGCTAGATTTCACTTCTTAAAAAATATGGAGAACTTTTAGGCCATAAATTTCGTCACGATTGTGATGATCCTTCAAATGATTAATAATTACTTAAACGCACAGAACTCCGAGAAGTTAGAGGTCGATACCGCGTGTTGCGGGTACTGAACCAAAAACTCCGAAGCGTTACCCATTAAGCTATC
Organism: Lasiommata megera; assembly: GCA_928268935.1. NCBI lineage: Eukaryota > Metazoa > Arthropoda > Insecta > Lepidoptera > Nymphalidae > Lasiommata > Lasiommata megera. The sequence continues at coordinate 9,064,106 of OV743312.1, forward strand.
GCTACCAAGTGTATTTTTTATGAAACCAGTGAGTCCTATTGCCTGTACACCATGTGCAGTGATAGTTGTTGTGATGTTGAATTTCTTATCTCTTTCACGATATTCAAGGTAATATTCAGTTTTTGTTTTAACAACGAAGCAATGGCGACTAAACTTATTTATTGATTGACCAAACATTTGTTTTGTTCACAATCAATAACTCTCATATTAATTCTACTATATAAATATTTTAACACAAAAAGTGAAGAAAAATGATCAATATAATATTTAGTTCAATTTTTTATCTCCGTGAAAAGAACATATTTTAGACAATCTGTCTAGTTATCTGTCTGCTAATTGGATCATATCGCCGGCGCGTTTCTGGTTGGCACTCAACTGGTTTACGAGTACTGTCAGTGTTGCTCTATTGACGGACTTCCCCCCTACAAGCCTTGATTTAATAAATTTACATATAACAAAACCATAAACTATTGGGTAGTTGACAACATTTATTATTCCTTATTTAGTGGGATATTTCTTGAAGTTGTTAAATGAAAAGTATGTAATATGACAACATTTTCTATGTGTTTACATTATTATATGTTTAATGAAATAAAACTTTATGTTCTATAATCTTATTTACCTTTCATGTTTTAAAAAGTGATGTACCTATATAAGTATTTAAATGGAAGTCAACTACTCTACTGTTTCAAAATAAGTACCAACATTAATAGCTTGTTTAGTAAATAACACACATGTTGCTGGTAATCTATCTTTAGATTCATATGAATAAATGAATGTTATAAGCATATTTTTGATTCAACTGTTAAAAATCATAACTACCTACACTACAGACATTTACCTTCTATAGGTATAGGTAAGTATACACATAAATAAATTAGAAATCCACTGACTGATTGGACAAATTCTAGTCATTTAAATTGACACAAGAAATATTTTCTATACACAATCCTAGTCAAAATATTTGCAGTTCCAATTAACATTTTAAATGTCATAGTATATTAAATAAAATCTGCATATTAAATATAGATATGGATATTATATTGTTTTTGCTATTCATTCAACTTACTATACCAACTAACTGATGAGGCACTCCATTAATAATATTTAACAACTCAGAAATAATTTAAACATTTTTTTTAAAGTATTACAATACACAAATAAATATAGTTTCAATAACTTTGCAGCAAATTTGTTTTAATATTTTTTGACATTTTATAATCTATTTTGTTAAATATATGCTGAAAGTTATTTACAGTCTTAAAATTTGTACCAACATCATTTTAAATCTGTCCTACATAATATACATGCATATTATTACATAATTACGCCAGTGGATTTACTATATTCTACTGCTAGGTACCCATTTAATGAACAATTCCACATTGCTTAATCACAAAAATATCTAGCCATTTATTTAGTCAAAAATAGACATTTACCGTAAATTTGCACATATCCTGAGGAAACACACAATAAATTTATAATAATCAACATTATTTGATAAACAATGATAACAATCAATAGACCTCTATCTTTCACTATACAAGTATGAACTTTCAACAATCTGTTGTAAAAACACATAGGTACATAATAATGTACAAAGCACAGTACTCTTAACCTATTAAAGTTACAACTTATTTGGGGTGTTAAATTAATAAGAATATTAATATATATCATAAAATAAATGTGACAAAACCAATATGTTATGTAGGGGAAACATGCAAACCCATAACACATTGTCAAAAATAAACTTAACACTTGAAATATAAATGGATTGTCACAATACTTGTATTCAACTTATGTCCAATAAAATGTTTTAGAAAAGCAAAAGGAAATTATAGGACCTTGTCACAAAAGAATACAAAGTAATGTGGGAAGTTGGTATATAAGATTTGTCATCTTATAACACAGCAACCAATGGCCCCACAAATACCAATATAGAAAGAAAGGTTTTTTATTTATTGTATATAGTATTTAACCTAAATGTTGTTATTGATGATAATTTTTTTAGTGGTATTAATACAATAAAGCAAAGCAACAGCTCTTGTAGTGTCAAATAACCATAAAGCTTTTACTTGCTGCATTTTTAGTTTTTAAAATTGTTAGTGGGTATAGTATTATTTGAAGTAAAAATTATCTGAAATAGAAAGCACACCAACGACAACTCATATTATATTACATATACATCTAGCTACTGCTTCAAATGTATTCAAACATTTAATAGCATAATATGGTAATAAGATTTAAAAAAAAACAACAAAACACAAGCAATTCCATAATAAATTAATAACATCAGTAGCAAACCACTCTTCACCGACAGAACAACCCATTTATGTAGGTTAAGACAAAAAATAATTATCTAATTCTTGCTACAATCACAGAGAATATTGTGAGCTTATCAAATCAGACACTGGATCAAACAGAATGGCCTTGGGATTGGTGTCTTTGTCCCCACTGACTAGAAGGTCCCTGTGCAGAATTACCTTGTTGCATCCATGAAAGAAAATTGGGTGGTGCAGGGGGTGCAGATGTTGCTGGGCCTGCAAAAGCTCCTTGTTCTGACCCTCCTGATGGTATATTGTTGATTAAACCCCAACCTGCCTGATTTAAAGCTGCTGCTACAAGTGCCTGGTTTACTGGTAAGCCTCCCATACCCAATGGCATACTGCCACCTTGTCCCTGACCACCTCCTCCAGATACAGCAGTTTGGCCATGTTGTCCAGATAAACTTAAAGCTTGCATATTTACCATATCTATATTACGGCTGCTCCACGAGTTGTTATTTGTAGCATTGTGTGGATGTCCCTCCTCATAGTTTCTACTTGGTAAATTCCGTTGGTTAGAGCCGCTCTTATTTTGTTTTGGTGATGCATTTGACACATTTACTGACACACCTTTTATGATATGATCTTGACCACATAAGTTTTGTGCAACTTCAGGATCCAAAAATGTAATGAAACTGAATGCTCTAAAAGGCTTTGGAATAAAAACATCAGTAACTTCTCCAAATTGAGAGAAATATTCTCTTAAATCATTGGCTGACAAATCTTCAGTACAACGTCCAACAAAAACTTTACAAGGCATAGAATTGAGAGAGCCTTCCTTTGAGTTAGGTATCCGTACATCACACCAACGCCCATCAATCATATGTCTCTGAGCTAACACTCTCATTTGAGTTGTATATGAAGAAAATCGGATGAATGCAAAACCTTTAGACATACCAGTTTTAGGATCTCGTTTTAGTTGCGCCATCAAAACTTCGCCGAACTTCTCAAAGTACTCACGTACAGTCTGTTCTGTTGCTTTCCATGGCAATCCCAGAACAATTAAATCAGAGCACAGGTTATCATTACGTTTACTTCTGATCGATGAACTTTCTGAATTTTCACCTGTTTTTCGTTTATTTTCTTTTGGAAAACTGCAAATGTAAAGGTGATTACCCCAACCTTCTGGAGGTGGAAATAGCCTGCCATCCCTTAATCGAATACCCCTAAATGTTTTTGTCTCGGGATGTCGATACTTAAGTCCACAACAACTAGGAAATTGCGCGGACACTGTTGTTAACATCAATGTACCATCTTCTTCGATTGGAAGTTCTATGGGTTCTTCATTTTCATCTTCAGCCACGGGCAAGTACTCGAAGGACATTATTTCTTAATCATGAACGATATTAAATAATATACAATAAAAATAAACACAGATACTTTCACTTAAACTATAACTATTCTGTACAATTTTTATTTCTTAAATATATAAAATACGTCAGCTACGGGTTAGGAACCCATTGCAATTTGATAGTTGAAAACATACGTCACACAATCAATTTTGAACATATAGTTACGTTCACACATAAATTACTATATAAATTAAAGTACCAAAGATAGTCAGGCGCATTATAGTTGCAGACGACAACTTTCTAAAACTGACAGACTGCATTCAGAGTTACCCTAATTTAATAAATTTTCAGTAAATTATATAATAAATGGAATAAAAAATATGAAAAGGTGTGAAAATTGTAAAGTGTAAAGATAGGTAGAAAAATAGTGCTATCTCATAGGAAACATTAAGAATTGTATACAACGCATATGGGATGGATGTTTACTACAGAATAAGTATCATTGTGAAAATGGTGCCAATCCAATCCAGTTATAAATAAAATATTAATACGCTGCCTTTGTCAATTCTGTAATGTATACGCGTAAATATAAACAATAAAAGTAAATGCCAAATGGTATAATACCTGATCCGTGTTTGAGACAAACTCAACGACGTCAGTAATTAGAATTTTAAAAAGGAAACTGATTTATTCATTAAATTAGCAGGGTACATTTAATTGGTAGGTGGTAACCCACAAATTGAAAAGCAGTACCATAATAAGGATCTGAATATCTCTTTTTTCGTTTATTGGCCTAGTGGTACAGCTGCGTGATCCATTAAAGTATCTCTATCTAACAAGAGATGATATTATTGGGGAAAAAAATAATAAATTTAATCCTATAGTTAATTAATTAATTATATATAAACTCTACGAGTTCTTTGAATAATTGTAGTTTTGGCAGTTATTTTTGGTTGGTGTAATTTCTTTTTCGTCGGTTGCAATTGGTAATGAAGATATAAACACCCTAGTTCCGTGGTGCAAAACGCCAAAGAGGATATAAAGACTTGCACTATGTTAAGTTAAACCTTAACGCTACGGAATAATACAAACGTATTAGTGCATTGTTTTCATTTTTATTTTTTGATAGATTCACTTTATTAATGTGGTGAAGCAATATAATTGAAATTCATATGATTTTATGTAAGCAAGAAGTTTATATGTGATATATTCTTAGTGAAGTAATTTTAATATAACCAACATGATGTATGTAAGAAGTTGAAAATGCTTGAATATTTAGCAAAAATGTTTACGATTTAAATTAGCAAACGTTAATTTAGCAATTCCTCCCTATGTGATATTGATATGGATGATGACTGTAAAGATTATAAAAAAAACAAGCCTCAACAAAAATTGTATAAACCTGGTAGTGGGCCTTTAAGACGATCTAGGTATGGTATGGATGCTAAAATGGATTCGTATGAATTAGATAACGGTCCAAGAGGAAGAGAACATTGTCACTATGGATCCCAGCATTCAGTGAATGGTGAAGATGTGAATACTTCAATTAGAGATACTGCAAATATTCGACATAGAAAACCTGAACAACAACTGTATGTACCAAGGTCGGAATATTCAAGTTTTGATATTGACAAAGAGCCAAAATCATCTTTAAAGTGTGAAAGTTCTAGTCAATATAATCATAAACGAATTCCCACTAAACAAGATAATGGATCTACTGGTACAGGGCATTCTAGAAATACCACAGGTAGAGATTTTCATTACAAAGATAGCCCTAGTAATGAACCTTCTAATAGAAACCAAAGGCAAGGGTCAGAGGCCAGATCAATATCACCAACAAATAAAAATGTAGAGAGAAATAGAGATAGCAGGAGTATGGAAACATGGGCAGGACGTCACAAATCAGGGTCTGGTGCCAAGCCTCCCTCAGGTAGAAGAAATTCAGCTGGTTTTCCTACAGATGTTCGTTCAAAGCATATAATTAATATAGATAATATACCACCTAGGTTTAGAAAAAAATATAATTTAGAGCCATCGGGACATCAAAGCTTTGATAGTGTAGACCAATTAAACAAAGATAGATATATTCAGCATGATATGACACAGTCTGAATATAATCCAGGTCAATTCTATAGCTCTAACAATACAAACTGGTCCCAAACTTTACCTTCAAGGGGAAGAGGACGCTTAAGAGATCATGAACACTTTGATAAAGAGAAGTTTGTAAATTCATATTTAAAGAATTATGAAGCAACTAATTCACGAAAATCTACTCCCAGTAACTCCTACATGAACCTTTACGAACCAAATGTTATAGAGAACAAAAGTGTTTGTGAAAAATCAAACCCCTCCATAAGTGATTTAGAAAATCAAAAGAATTTATATGATAGTGGTAAGTTAATATACCTAATATGAAGTACTCAGATTTCTTAACATTTGCCTTTCCAAAATTTACTTGCTGTCTATTTGTGTGACAATTTGTTTACCAGTAATATAATCAAATAATAATATAAAGTTGTGTTATAGAAATATGTATGTTGTATTAGATATAATATCTCATCATCATCAAGTACAGTGCTGGGCCAACTCACAAGATAGGATAATTTGATTTATTATCCAATAGATTGTGTTCTGACTGCTCATTAAACCATTGTTCTTGTTTTTCTTAGTAAACCCAATCCTCTATCAAAGTGTTGGTTGATCTAGCTACAATAGGTCAGATGTGACATCAGTTTCTTTGGAAGTTGATCAAGATGTACAGACATATTGCTTAGGCCATATTGTAATCTTGCATCTTGATTGCACTGAATAACTTTGGTTGATTATAGTAAATATGGAGCTCAAAATTGTATCCAGTAAATATAACCCAATAACTTGAATAGTAGACAGTAATAATCTCAAACTATCCCTCTTATTTAAGAAGTCCTATCCCGGGCGGGCTATACACAGTGTCTTTAAAATCACTTTTTTCTTCTTTGTTGTTGTTACTACCAAATTCCACAGTAACGAGTTTGGTTTATAAAGTTGCAATATTAAGTGATATTTAAATTTAATTGTTTCTAACTGCTGTGCATATTTAAAATTTCCACCTTAAAACAATAAATGTAAAAGCCTGTTACATACTAGAAGTCTGATTTTACTCATTGAATAATGTATCAAAATCTGTAGGAATTAATTCAGAGACTGACAAATTGTTGACGAAGTGACAAACTTTCAGATGTTTAATTAGTTCACAAAGACCGTCACTTTCACATTCTATGTGAACTAATTAAATATCTGAAAATATGCAATTAAATTTCTTATATTCAATTATTATGAGATCAGATTATTATGAGATTCATGAAAAATTCCAAATACACTGTATAGAATCATCAAAACCTATAGCACTGTAGCTGTGTTGCTTTTTTCCAGCTATTCTAGGCTAAGTTTGTTGTGGGCCTCTTAGACCTTGGTGTGATTGAAAACCTCTTAGTTTTAAGTTGGCGAGCGTAGCTATCACCAATCATTTCACAAATTAAAATAATGGAAAAAGTATTATATATGAATGATGTATTATATAGAAGCCTGTAAGGTTTCACGAATAAAGCTATTTTGAATTTGTATTTACAACCATCATCAAAAGCATCATCAACATTTTGTTTAGAAAATCAACTACCAATTCTTTACATAACTAATTTCTATACATTAAATGTGAAAAGATTGTTTAGTTTATAAGATAAGTAAGGACTAAATTATTTACATATTTCCTTCTTTTAGCCTCAAAAAACGGAATTAGCAAATCAAATACAATGAAAGTTGAATTAGAAAATAGGGTTGAGAAGAGTGAAAACCAAAATGACACTGAACTTGTTTCACACATATCTGCAAATCTTTCTGATATGACTAACTTGGTAAGTTACATTCATGGGTGTGTGGATTTTATGCTGCCAGCCACAAGTACAACCAGTATTTAGTTGGTTAAAACCAAGTCGGTTGCAGCGACTGTAAAGTTAAATTTATAATACAAATGATATTTATTTTGTGTCACTAGCAAATTTTTTTATATACATTTATGCTATTTGATTATAGGATTGGACAGAGGAGGTCGAAAAAAACATAAAATTTGATGATGTCTGTGATACTTCTACCTCTTTTTCTCAAAGTATAAAATCTACTCAAATTCAAGAGGTCAAACCAACGGAAGCTCGTGAGTCCAAAAGAAGTACTCGAACTCGTCGCAGAGATAGAAGGTAGTGCTTTTAAGCTCGTATGCAGTTTTTACCTCTTACTTTTAATATTTGAAAAAATGAGTATCTAAATGAAATGAATAAAGAGATCTGTATTCAACAATGACATGACATGAAATGGATCTTGTGTCCTTGCTCATAACCGTCCCAACTAAAAAGGTAAATTAAAAAGTAACTTCTCAACTATAAAAATGGTCTACCTACCATTTAAAAGTAATATTTTACTTAAAAACAAATTTATTTCAATGTTTTTGTAACTATGCAAGCTGCATAAGATGAGAAATTGTTGCAAGCAAAAATAAGTAGGAATGTAATGAGAGATGTAAGCTAGGCGTTAACTTATATCAAGTTAACTTAACTCAAAACAATTTTTTCGTAAATTTTCGATTAGACCTGGCCCATTTTCTTCTTCACCCCTGGCCGTCTCTCACATTCAATGCAATCTTTATATAAGCCCTTATTTTCAAAAAATCCTTGAACCGAACAAAATAAACGAAAAACATTAATTTTTTTATAAATTAATATAAAGTTAAATGATTTTGACAATGTATAAGTATAAGATAATCTAAATATTTACTCTGATATGGAATTATGCAGATTTCATGTACTTATACAATCTGGTAATAGATAGATATGAAAGCTGTATTAATTATAAAGTAATATTAACTTTGCCTGGAAGCGGTGATAGCCTAGTGGTTAGGGTGTCAGCCTCCTAATCAGAGGTCGGCGGTTCGAATCCGGACACGCACCTCTAACTTTTCGGAGTTATGTGCGTTTTAAAAAAAAATAAAATATCACTTGCTTCAACGGTGAAGGAAAACATCGTAAGGAAACCTGCACGCCTGAGAGTTCTCCATAATGTTCTCAAAGGCGTGTGAAGTCTGACAATCCGCACATGGCCAGCGTGGTGGACTATGGCCAAACCCTTCTCATATTGAGAGGAGACCCGTGCTCTGTAGTGAGCCGGTAATGGGTTGATCATGATGTTGATGATGTTGATAATGATTAACTTTACAGGAGCTCTAGCAGAGGACAACAAAATCCGGAAAAGAAAGAACGTAATAGAAAAGATAGCAACGTTAGTGTGCAGCATGAGCCTGAACGCAATAGAAAAGATAGCAATGTCAGTATACAGCAGGACTCTGCAGCATTTAATCTAAAACAACGCGAAAGGGAAAGGCGTGATAGTCACAGAAGTAATCGTTCATCAACTATTGGAAATAGCAGAGATGATTTGGACCGATGGCGCTCGTTAAGATCTTATAGCCGAGAACAAAGTTCTGAAAGGTGAGCACAAAAAATAAAACATTTATATTCATATGGATACTATATAAACGTAATAAAAGCTATTTCCTGTATTTACAGCAAAAAATATTCTGTTTAAATGAATCATATGCAGTGGTGTGCCCAAGGCAAGGTTAAAATAACAGCAGCATAAATAAGTCTATAAATTCATGACAAAACAGAAATATACATATTTTGTCATACAACATTGTTTTTTGACTTTGAATAGATATTAAGAAATACGCCTTTAAGAGGCTGGAAATTCGATCATATTATTATCAAAATAAGATAGTGTAAGGTTCATATTAAATAAGAGGGAAATAAGATGAACAGATATTTTTTGCATTTCTGTCATATTGGCGAAAAAAAATTAAGATAACAATTGCAATGGTGTATGATTTTTACAGGAAAATAGTGTCCCAATGCAACAGTCGAGACACCTCTACTAACCGTGGTGCGTGCTCTAAAGATAGTGATGGATTTAAGATGCCAGTACCTACCAATAAAGCTGCCACGTGGTCTTCAGCCGCTCAGGTGATTAAATTTTTCATAATTAATATTTATATTTTGTTTGGTGGGAGGCTTCGGCCGTGGCTAGTTACCACCCTACCAAAGACGTGTCGCCAAGCGATTTAGCATTCCGGCATGATGTCGCGTAGAATTAGGAGTAGTAGTAAGGTTTACCATACCCCTAACAGGTTAAGCCGCTGCCATATTTACTTACCATCAGGTGCGATGGTCGTCAAGGGCTAACTTGTAGTGTATTAAAAAAAAGAAACTATAACTATGTAAGAATTCAATTATTTTCCTGTTATTAATAAGACTGTCATACCTCATACATACTGTCATATGATTTTATATTTACCTCAAAATACGCATGTATTTTGTAGAAGAAAGGGGATCCAAAGTGGAACGGAGGTCGTACATCCAGTATAGAGAGAAAGCAGTCTCCGACACCGAGTGTTGTTAGTGGGGAGGCGAGTGAAAACGTAGGCGGGGGCACGGGAGGAGGTTCAGGCGGCGCCCGGCGCTCACGAAAACGCGCAGGTCGTCGCCGCCGCAACCCAGAAACCTTGCAGCCCGTGCCGCACCCTGCCGGAGCCACCCCTGCGCCCACCAATGTTAACTGGCGGGAGGAAATACTAGAGTCCAAGAAACACCATCATGGTGATCGGTAAGCATAATAGCCGACAATTATGATATATCAAAACTGATTGTTCTATTATTATAAACTATTGGTTCCATTTTATTATAAAGCTTACGAAAATTTAAGTGAAGTACTTGATTTTCAGTTAATCGGCTTTTTTGTGAGTTTTTTCGTCACCAATCGCAGTATATATCTTACAAATATATATGTCCATCTCAAATCCATTTTCAATAATAAACTACCGGAATCAAGAAAAATAAGTAATACATTGCTTATTTATTGTATTGATACTGATTTATAAATAAATTTGACAATAATTATCTCAATTTAAAAAACCGCATGGTTTTTCTAAACTTTAGTTGAGACTTGATCAAAGCACGTATAAAACCAAAGATGCGCTCGTAAGTATTGCAGCTTCTCTCTCGATAAAGGAGACTGCAAGCGACTCACAGGCGAGTAAATCAACCATAAATTCAAAAATAAAATAATGAATAATATATTATTTATAACATGAATAAAGCCTGTTTTGATATGATTTGATCTAGATACTCAGTACGTATTTACTTACATGTAAACGTAGATCGCGGAGCGTTGTAATCGCGTTGTTCGCTTGCTCATATAAATAACAGAATAGTTAACTCATAATTTCTAATATAAGTGGTACCTGTGTTTTGCTGCAGGTATCAAGTGAAACTTCTTCACAACATTTTCATTGACAGTCTCATCCGTCCTGTATCGTTTTGCAATACTTCAACTTGATCATTTTTCTTTATTGCTAATATTCTTTTTGTTTTATTTTCGCTTATTTTAGACAACAAGAAACAACACATCACAGAAATAGATTAAATAGCGTTCTATCGGAAAAATCTGTGACCGAATCTGGTTCACAGCCTGGACTTTTAATTCTGCCGCAAAGCTCAATATCTCATTTACATAAAGAACAGGGGTATGTATCGTCGCTGAAAATATTATGGAATATTGCTTATCTTGCTTATGTTAGAATGTATTTATTAAATGACTCATAATTGTCATACGTTTTCAGACGCGGAACACATGCAGAAAATCAAAAAACACTGTTTGACCACCAGAATCCATCGAAACCAATAATAATACAATCCAGCCCAACAAAACAAGATATGAGAATGGAACGAGGTAAGAACTGTGTACAGATTGTTTGTTGTTCTGTTTCATCGAACCAAAGACTTGCACTTGCGACCTATCAACCCATGCCTAATTGTCATACATGCCAGTTTTGTTATTTTGAAATAGATGGTAGTCGATAAATATTTATCTTGCGTATACATCTGGGAGTTGCTTAATGTGAAAATCATCATCATCATCATGATCATCCCATTACCGGCTCACTACAGAGCACGGGTCTCCTCTCAATATGAGAAGGGTTTGGCCATAGTCCACCATGCTGGCCATGTGCGGATTGGCAGACTTCACACGCCTTTGTTGATGTTTTCCTTCACCGTTGAAGCAAATGATATTATAATTTTTTTAAAAAACGCACATAACACCGACAAGTTAGAGGTGTCTGGATTCGAACCGCCGACCTCATGTGAAAATGATGCACAATAAAGTGTCTTTGTCTCGTGAGGCTTTTTTTAACTTCCGTGCTGGTTTTTTGATACGATGATTTCCAAATGTAAATAAAAAGCTAAATCAATCTATAAGAAATTATTGTATGTGGAAAGGACGAAGATAATGATGATGAGAATAATCCAAGTAGATAAATAGTACGCTAAAGTTAATAAATAATGCCGTTAGTCGATTTTGTGACAGCTTTGCTTTTAAGTATGTTATTTTATTTTAGAGATTAGTGTAAAACAGAATTAGCACTATTGTTCACAAATTTGTGAGAGAAAATAATAATAAAAGTTATTCAAATTAAATTCAAATAAATTCAAATTCATAGGTACGAAGGAGTGTTCGAGTCGTGTGAACGCGGGATCCGGCTACGAGGGCTCCGAGGCGTCCCGCGGGGCGCGCCACGTGGCCTTGCTCCAGAAGGTGGACCGTGCCGATGCCATTCTCAAGATGCACACGCTGCGCGGCCCAATCGCATTAGCGGCGAACTGGCCTGACGTCATCGAAACAAGGTTCGAAAATAATGATTGCAATTCCAATCATCATCATCATCATCATGATCAATCCACTACCGGCTCACAACAGAGCACGGGTCTCCTTGGTTTGGCCATAGTCCACCATGCTGGTCATGTGCGGATTGGCAGACATTACACGCCTTTGAGAACATTATGGAGAACTCTCAGGCGTGCAGGTTTCCTCGCGATTGAAGCAAGCAACCGTTGAAGCAAGTGATATTTTAATTTTTTAAAAACGCACTTAACTCTGAAAAGTTAGAGGTGCGTGCCCGGATTCGAACCGCTGACCTCTGATTAGGAGGCTGACCACTAGGCTATCACCGCTTCAATTCCAATATTGTGCGTTTGCAAAAAAGTTTATTTCTTAATGAATGTTTTCATTCAAATAATATTGTTATTTTTTTAGATTATTTCGTAAATATTTATTGTAATAATACAATTTGATTAAATATGAATATATATTGCTTAATATTTTTTGTACAGGAATTTTTTACAAAGCGCACTACAGAGGCTGTTAATGTCAGACTTGAAGTACTGCCAGGCAGATAATATAGAGCTCCAGTTTTGGAAGATCCTTTACTACCATTTTATTGAAAGTTTGAGAAAGAGTATTTCCCAAGTCACTCCAGAGGAGAAACCCGAGGTCGTCAAACTGATTAATGTTATTATCGATGAGGGAAATACATTCTTCGAGAATCTCGTGCAGATGTTAGAGAAGACATATAAATTTAACACGGACGATTATATAAACGATAATCACTTGTTGCCGCCCAAGGGCCTCGGTTATGTTGGCTTGGCGTTGATCTCAGTTCAGAAGCTGTATGTTTTTCTCGGTGATTTGGCAAGATATAAAGAACAAGTGAATGAGACTAACAATTATGCTAAAAGCAAATTCTGGTACACTAAGGCCCAGCAAATAAATCCTAAAAATGGCAGACCATATAACCAGTTGGCGATTTTAGCTATATATGCCGTAAGTAAGAATTCTAAAGCTAAATAAAGAAAATAATAAATTGAAATGTTTGACTAATAATAATTAAAAAATATATATTTTCAGAGAAGGAAATTAGATGCAGTCTACTACTATATGAGAAGTTTAATGTCCTCGAATCCATTTCAATCAGCACGAGAAAGTTTGTTATCATTATTTGATGAAAATAGGAAAAAAGTAAGTGTGTAACTTGTTAAATTAAATATTTTTGTTTTATATACAAAAAAATATGCTAATACTGTTCCACTTATTAGCATATTAACAAGCAGTTATGCTACATGATTTAAATATTTTTAATTTATACCATATTACTTTTTAGATGTACTTCTCGTCTAAGCAATGTTACCACTAAGCAATGAATAATAAATACCTGTTAATAGTTTAGTTTAAAAATGTTTGCGTAATGAGAGATCACAGAGATTATTTAAGCTGAAGGTAATGCAGTTTTCAAATTTCAAATTGAAAATAATCTTTATTCAAATAGTCCTTAAAAAGGCAATTTCATGGTGATAACTATATTCGTAAACTTAAAACTAAAGCTATGAAGGTTCCAGTGTACCGGTCTTAGATAGTTGTATGCAAGCATCATGTTGAAAAGTTTTTTCTTATACTGGGCCACACGAATTTATGAAATAGTAGGTTACTCAACATGGTAGTAATGCATTGTCTTACAATACAAAATGGGAGTTATCCCAGCGCCTGTATACAGACATTGCACTATCCCCGCTTTCAATAATTGTCATTTATAACAAACCAACGAGGTAATTTAGTAATTTCCAAGCGTAGCGGTGTTTCTTCTAGATTCCTGAGCGAAGTGAGTGGTTTAGGGGCTCGAGATGAAGGCAGCTTTACCCTGCATTAAATACTGTACTTAAAGCACCTCGCACCATGTTTTTGGGAGATATAGGAGACAGAGAGAGGAGATATTTTGAGGGCATTTTAAATAATATGTTCTCTACTGTCTAGTGCTTCACGGGATCTGTCGAGTAAAAGGGACGCCATTGTTAATTGAAGCATAACAGCAATATTAATATAAGCAAAATTTTCTAAAAGATTTCAATTAAACATACATAACCCCGCTAAGTGGGAATGACATACTCTACTTGGGAAAACAGGTCTCGTAATAAGGCATTTTCGCGTTAATATTATGAAAAATAATTACCTACATATATACGTTATGTATAGTGAGGTGTTAGTACTATAATTTTGATTAGATAGTTGAATTAGCGTTAACAGCAGAAACCCTTATATCAGATCATGATAATGACTTTCTAGAATAGATAGAACGATTAAAACGGTTTAATAGTAACGCCCTGTAATCTATGAATTTCTTGAAAACTGCATAAAAATACAGTTTTTTTTATTACAAACTGTTACTTAATTAGTAGAATTAGTAAAACAAATCTTTCATCATTATTAATATAAGTGTCGAATTGTTTGTCGTATAATAGCGGCAATAGGAGTAAACATTCTGTGATAATTTTAACTCTCTACCTACTACGGTTCATGATACAGCGGATTCTCGGTTCCTGTTGGCACCGCTTGGGTAAGGGATCCTTAAATCTGACAACAGTAGTAAGTGCTGAGTGTGTTTACAGTACGAAACAGCGGAGCGTAAGCGCCGAGCAGCAGTGGAGACGTTGAAGGGGGGCGAGAATGGTGGAGAGGGTACAGCGCAGGGGCCGGGAGCGGGGGCGGGGCCGCGGCGCGAAGTATGGGTGCGCCCGAGCGGGCACCGCACCACCACGCTGCGGCATGCGCCCGACAACACGCTGCAAACCATGACACCCGTCGAGGTATTAAGACTTCATTAATCAATCAATCAATCAATCAATCATTTATCATTCGGTATTGTATTTTAATACCTTTGTTTAAATATATATAGGAAAAAGAAAAATATAACATTGAAAATTGGCCAGTAATTCCGACGTCAGGATTTCCGACACCCACATAAATTCTGCTTTAGGGTTGTTAGGGTTGGGCCTTTGTCTCTACCGCTACTTAGATACTATATTATAATTACATATTTTCACATGTACCATATAATCACTTGCACATACGATTTTGCATTAATGAAAAACATAACATTATTCATAACACTCCCTTATTTCCTTCTTTTTAAGATTATTTAGTTTCCCTCGCGATGGGGTTTAAAATAAATATGTTTTGGGTACAGTGTCATTTTATATTTGTTGCAGTTGAACAAGAATTTCATCACCAGCTACTTACATGTCCACGGAAAATTGATAACCAAAATTGGGTAAGTGGTATTCGCTTAACTAACTTACTTAATCAGCCTACAGTCCACTGCTGGACATAGGCCTTGCCGAGAAAGCGCCACGGTCCTTGTCTTCTTCATCCATCCGCTACCAGCGATCCTTTTCAGGTCGGTCCAGGGGGCAGGAGGTCGTCCTACCCTGCGCTTACCGATATGCGGTCTCCACTCCAGAACACGTCTGCCCAAACAGCCGTCGGTTCTGCGATATAATCCATGACATGAGTCTGATTCAATAGCTTTAAAAAAAAAGTTACCAACCAGTAATTTTCATTCAAAAACTCCTATTTAGACAGCGACAGTTGTATAATCAAAGCATTTTCGTCTCGGGATTACATCCTAATACAACAACTTACAAGTTACCAACCGTTTCTCTTCATTTGAAGCTCAATAGACAAGTTCTATATCAATCGTATTTTAATTAAATTCTGTATCGTGGATAATTGACTAACTTTTCACAAGAAGTGACGACTCGGTGATCTTCATAAAAAAGTTCTTTATAGTGACATCTATGTAGGAGGATATTCATCGGAAACTTATATTTTGTACGGAGATGCCAATTCACTACTAAGCGATTAGTAATCAGAAAAGTTGCTGATTTGGCGGGTAGATCTAGTACCTAATATAAAAATCGTTATCGTTAGCATGGAGACGTTTCACGAGAGCGCGGCGCAGATGCTGCGTCAGTTCCGGGCGTTGCTGCACCGCCAGCCGCTGCCTACGCCCGCCGCCCGCCTGCTGCAACTCACTGCGTTAAACATGTTCGCCGTTGAGACCACCGCAGCCGCGCTCAGAGGTATATCATAATAATAAACAATAAACAGCAAGTATAATTTGCTATATTCCGCCGACAACCGGGAGATTTGTATAATATAACACCACACAAAATCTTCCACTAGAACCTCTACTTTGACTAGTACTGTTGACTTCACATTCGGAGGATGATCCGGTGTCGGGTCGAAACGTGCATAGAGATTCTAGTGGAAGATTTTGTGTGGTGTTATATTATACAAATCTCCCGGTTGTCGGCGGAATATAGCAAATTATACTTGCTGTTTATTGTTTATCATGGACTTCCGCAAAGTAACGCCTGCTTCTATTCATTATCATAATAATATAAAACTAGTATTATAAAGGTTATATATACTGTGAACTAGCTGATGCCCGCGACTTGATCCGTGTGGTATAAGTTTTTTAAATTCCTACGGAAACTGTAACCTCCAATTCGCCCCCTTTAGGGTAGGTAGGTAGGGTAGCAACTTAGTTGCTAATTTTCAAGTCTCTGACTTCAAAAACATAGGACTTTCATACAAACTTTCAACCTCCATTTCAACCCTTTAGGGGTGGATTTTCTCAAAACCGAAAACTTCATAAAAGGAACCTTTTTCAAGTTCGTATGTTTTATAGTTCCTAAGATATCGTGATAATGAGTCAGTCAGTGAGTGGTATTTCGCTTTTATATATATATAGATTGCTGTAACTTCATAGACAATTAAAATTAAGCAGTGACTACTATGTTAGATGGTGATAACAAAAGAAACACCCAGGTAAGTTTGTTGTAAGCTTCTTCTTGAAACTGGACATTTTTGGAACCCTATATATTTATAGATAAATTCTCCAAAAAAACAAGGATTCAATTTGACTGTAATTATGGCGGACTTTTATTTAGTACTGTGTTAGACAAACAATTCCACAGTACAGTATCTTCGTGTAACTCCAGCTCTTCAGAACTTTTAAGAACTTTTCAGACTTGATACTTATCATTATATTATGGCCAAATAACACATTTTTTTTAAATAATTTCTAGTCGAGTGTTTCTTTTTTTATTATATAACTGAACCCATCCTCCTATTCGGTTTCCTTCCTAGAGTGGTATCATGGTGATACCACTCACCTAGCACGCAGTACTGGACAACTTAAAACAAGATTGTGTTAAAAACATTTTTAGAAAAACATTTTAGAATGTTCTCTTGTTTGGTCTGGTGGATCAGGTTTCTACCGTGGCTTTTTACCATCCAACCGACAAAGTCGTGCCGTCAAATTATTTAGAGTTACGGTGCGATGTGACGTAGATTACCATGAGGATTGTGGATTCAACATAACTGCTACACCTCTCACAGGTTAGCCCGCTACTATGTTAGACTTCTTCACCATTGAAACCACCTATTACCAGGTGAGATTTCAGTCAAGTCTTTAGTTTCCAGTTGCCACACATCGGGTACGAAATCCTCAGAAAATTTCTTTCGTTATTTTATTTTAATGTGGGTGCATGTTCAATCCACTGCACGCTATAACCATGCTACGTACGAATACCTGATCAATGACGTCATTGTCACACACGCGTGATTTATTTGTGGCTTACGGAGTGCATAGCATGCGCTTTTGAGCTTTTCTTTATATTCATATAGAAGTGAGAACACTACTACCTAACTCGTTAAGTAGGAATACTTGATATATTGATGTGTCATCTATATAGCTCAATGCAGCGCAATTCATATACGTGGTGAAAGGAATCATAGCATCTCGAATTTAACGTCACGTGACGCATCTTAGTCAGGCAATGGACAGTCAGCCACATGGACAAGTTGATCTAAATAATTCTGCTTATTTTATTATTGAAAATACTGTATCCTGTATGTATAACTGTATCCTAATTCACCTGCTGAAGCTGTGATAGCCTAGTAGTTTGGACGTCAGCCTCCTAATCAGAGGTTGGGGGTTCGAACCCGGGCACGCACCTATAACTTTTCAGAGTTATGTGCGTTTTTAAGCAATTAAAATATCACTTGCTTCAAGGAAAACATCGCGAGGAAACCTGCAATCCTGAGAGTTCTCCATAATGTTCTCAAAGACGTGTGAAGTTTGCCAATCCGCACATGGCAAGCGTGGTGGACTATGGCCAAACCCTTCTCATATTGAGAGAAGACCCGTGCTCTGTAGTGAGCCGAAAATGGGTTGATCATGATGATGAATTCACCTGCAAATATAAGACGTAGGTAGGTAGGTTTCTAGATATTATCATCTTTTTTTATGTGTGCGAGGCCACCTCTTACACATAAAAAGGTGTTAAGATGATGATATAAGAAGGAGATATTGAGCTTTCTTTGCACATAATCCAAGCTCTATTGCTGCGTTTACATCAGATAATAATTAATCTGATAATTTAGATTGATTATCATATGATAAAATTGAACGCCAACAGATTATTTTGACCAAAAATGTGAATCGTTACAATATACTTACGTGTTTTAGAACATAATATAAAGTTAATTGTTATGAGGCTTTTTAAAATCATTTGTTACGTTTAATTTTATACCTGGAATTCTAGTTTTTGCGACCTTCTCAGGCAAGCGAACCGGAACGAATACAATCGCTGCGAGAAATTATTCAATCGATAAAAAAGGCTATTTTCTAGATTCATGCAATTAGTTCTGGTGCCTACCAACAGGACTGCAATGATCGGTGGCAGGTTAACACAAAGGAAATGCGCAATTTAAAAGTCGTTCATTTTTATGTTTATTATTCTAGGTTACTCTTTTTCTATCATCCTTTAATAACATAGTATATTTTGCAAGTATAATAATATATAAAAAAAAACAAATGTCAGTGTTATGAAATAATATAAACATTGATATAAAAATCATTCTATTTTCACTATTGTTGGCGAATTCATTCCTAATATTAACGTACTTTATCTCGTAAGTGAAGCTCCGATAAGCTTTTCGTATTCTTCTTTTTATTTTTTAATATATAGTGAGTCCACCAACCTGTATTAGCGCAGCGTGGTTCTATGCTCTATAACTCTATATCCTATTACAGTACAGGTCGTTGATGATGATGTTAAAGACATAGTGCAAACATAAAATCATTATTTTGGCCTTTTCGCCGCTCCTCTTGCATAGCTAGGCTCTGTTATTAAATGGTGCCTGCTGTTACAAACGCTAGTGAATCCGGGATTCACTTGCAATTTTTCCATAATCCGGATAGTGTTTTATGGTCAGAAATTCGTTGTAATATCTAGGTAGAATTTGGCTCTCATAATTCTATAAAATGATAATATTATGACGATAGAAATATTAGTTCCAGAGTATCTACAGATACAGTGATATATCTATACCTACTGGTTAAAATACCCCTAAATGTTCTGGCTATAAAGTTTTCGCCATTTAAATGAAAACAAACTTTTGGTACAAAAGCTTGTTTTCATTTAAATGGCGAAAACTGAATCAACAACATGAATCAACAACAACCTACTCCTTTTCTTCAGATCGGTGAAAAACATCAAAACAGTAAATTTCTCAGTACAGTAGTTTCTATATAAGTTCCGTGTACTCTAGACGGCATTTTTAATTGGACTATTTTATTAGCTATAATTTTAAGGTTGCAGCGCATCTAGTGTTTATACGTGTATAAAGGTTTATAATTACGAGGCGGAGGTTGTTGCACCGCAGGGTCAGACCGCTGACTGCGCTTGCGCACGTCCGAGTGCAGACACATAACGCCGACAAGTTCAACAAACCGATTCCATAACAACTCTGGTATTTTATTTTGTATTTATTTTATGCGACGTAACGGATTGTACGTAAGGACACGCTAACTAAAATGTGTTTTTATATTTGTTACCATGGTGATAGGTAGCAAAGTACGTGATATAAAATTCTATGTAAATTTATTGGAGGAGGTATCTACTTATATCCGATCAATTACTAATACCGCCTTGTTTGTTTTTGTACAATGGTGAGTACAAAAACAAACAAGGAGGTATTAGTAATCGAGTAGTTTCAATGGAATTGAGCAGTAGAACGATAAATGTTTTTACTGCTCAATTAAAAGAAAGAGTGATTTTGAAAGAGAATTGAGCAGTAGAATCTGTAATGTTTCTACAGCTCAATTAAAAGAAAGAGTGATTTTGAAAGAGAATCCTATTTATTTAATTATAATATAAGCATAATTGCTGTTTTCATAATTAAATAAAAAAGAGTTCAAACTAAAAGCTTATTCGAATTCTCATAATTAAAAAAATGTAAATGGTAACTAGTGGCCATTATACTTACTGGACTTCTACTGTTATATCTTTAGAGACACACAGTAATGGGAAACTTTGACTACAATTATCATTCAAACAGGCCAAAACATTTCGTGTCTAGACTGGCCCTTCGGGATTTCTTTTAAAAACATAATATAGTCTATTTTTTAACTGTAAACAATATTTTCAGTAAGTCTTATAGTGAAGTATGATATAATCTATCCATCCAATTATATGAACTTTTGATTTTCTTTAATACATTTAATTTAGAAGATAATATATTCATCATCATCATCATCATTTCAACCGATAGACGTCCACTGCTGGACATAGGTCTTTTGTAGGGAGTTCCAATGGCCACGATCTTGGGCCGCTTGTATCCAGCGGTTCCCTGCGACTCGTTTGATGTCGTCTGTCCAATAATATATTATCAAAACTTAATTATTGCTTTGGAAGTAAGATAAAAATAAATATTTGCGGCGAATTGAATCTAAATTATTTAAGGTCTAACGTAATGTTTAATATATCTGTTCAACGTATGACGTGATTGATTTTTAAATATTGGATAGTAACAGTTAGTAGTATTATGTTTATGGTATTGCGTATATAGCTGACGCCCGCGACTTATTCAGCAACGTTTATAATTGAAGATTATTCCATGTCTCAGTAATGTGTCCGTTCCTTTTTTCGCTCCCTTTTCCTTTTTCAGTTAAAGCTTATCGAAGTGAAATTAACTTTAAAATCAACACGGGACAATACCAAATAACGCGGTCCTTTAGCCTACAGGCTAAAGGGATTGTTAATATATAACATAATATATGTTAATCCAGGGTTTAATTACTAATAATATAATATAAACTTTCGGCTTTATAATATTAGTGTATTCATTGTAAGATGATCTGTGTTATGAAATTGTTCTTAGCCAGTGTCAGGCTTGTTTGTGTTGTTGAATGTATAAAGTTGCTCAACCAGTCCAAAGATAGGAGGCGTCTTACATTCGCAGGTGTAATCCTTACGGAGTATTTTTAGCTGGGTACTTCTATTTATACCCGACCGGCTTAGCTACTATTGACAAGCTGTCCATCATCTTCACCGTCATCTCTATTCTTATCCCATAAACTATACTTTTTGTGCGAGAAAATTGCAACATTATTATATACTTTTTCGTAACGTTCATGTGTCATGTCTTTTCTCTCGCCGTAATTCAATGCTCCACAGTAATAGTTATGGTGTCATTCAATATTGTTTTTCAGAGCACAATAAATTGTTTTTCCGTGACTTTAATTTATCGGCCCATAGAGAAATACATTTATTAAATTATTTATATATTGATTTTTTGTAGACTTTGTTTTATGAACGTATTATATGTTCAATATCAAGTTTTTTGCACGGTTTTTTTTTCTACATTTCGCGATTGTAGTTTATTTTACGTTCAAAATTAGCAATTCAATTTTCAAGCACTTTCTGATATCCGATTAAGCTGAATTTTGGTTAATCTATACATACCTATTGATACGTCGGTTTAGGTGATTAACTAAATTAAATAATATCTAACATATGTTTTCCGTAGAATATAGTAGAATGTAAAGGAATTATATTTAATTTAAATGCTAAAAAAAACATATGTTAGATATTATTTAATTTAGTTAATCACCTATTTTTTATTAATTTAGTTAACCACCTAAGATATTTTTTTTTCGCTAGTTACTGTGCTCATGAAAAATGCAAATGAGGTACAATTATATCTACGGTTCAGTAAACACGCAACAATACCATATGAACCGTAGAAGAATTAATCACATGCTTTTAGTTTTACATGGAGTGATTGCTGCCAACCTTTTTAGCGAATAATAAACCGAATTTTTATAGATAATAGAAATTAGACCAATATTTTCGCCCAACTTTTAAAGGGCCCCTTTAAAAAAGGAACCAGCCAGTGTCTTGAGCTCATTTTCACGTTGTCGCAGAGAGGCTTAGCCCATTCAGATGCAATCCGAGTGAACTCACAAGAGTGGCATCGTGGATTATATGTTACCGGAATATGTAAATTTAGGAAATATTTTATATGTTCATTAGTTTCATTATTATAAATTTGTATACTTTTTATATTACGCTACTCTAGCAAATTAGGTTTATAATCCTGTAAGGCTAGAACTAAGAGGAAAAAAAAAAAAAATAATAAATTGTGCGAACCAAATAAAACACTACCAATAATGCACATAATAATAAAAATAATTCTGAAAATTAATATGAATGTTATTTCCCATCACTAATCTTAAAGACTACCTATAAACCTACTTGTACCCAGCGCTGACATGAGCATCACTCCATGTTCTCTAGAGAGGACTGTCACAGACTATAATAGATCACTTTCCCAAACGTAATCGTCTTAAAGTACGGCCGTTCAGAGAATGCGTTCCTGACACCTATCAGTTAGTCATGACTAGTGATGGGCACAACATAACACTGAGTTCGTTACCAACGTTACTCCAAAATGAGCCGCCGCGTTATTTTTAAGATTATTTTCGTTTTAAATTGGCGGAATCATTTAAAATTTATATTTTAGTTATTTAAGTGGAAACCAAAAAAGGGTAATATTAATAAAATAAAATTGTTTTATTTATTCTATGTTACAAAGTTACAATCTGTATTTCTATGCAATAAAGTACATTGAATTGAATGTGCGTACAGAATATTAATCAGACTCCGATTCACTTGAGGAGGTGGTGTCTTCATCATCATCTTCCCCTACATGTATAATTATATTATTATCAATAACAGAATCAATCCTGATATCTCGGTCAAAATGTTGTGTATTAATAACATATTTCGTGTATAGGTAGCAGCAATGGCGGCGAGCGGACGGCATGGCTAGACTGCGCGCTTGGTATTTCGCTGCTCATGTTCGGCGCGCTGCTTGAACGATGCTGCGCACTGCTGCCCGAACCCGCGCACACGCAGCAATACGCCGATGCGTTGCTCCTATTACCTGCTATCAAGGTAATCTAGCAGTTCACAATCGCAATATTAGACTTCAGACTATTGAATTCCTAGTAACTGTTTCTATGCAGCTTGTAAATTGGATCGTGCATACTACTTCTAATGACGTACTCTTTTAAAATTGTATGAAGATTTCTAAAGATAGAGAAAAAAAGAAACATCAGTAAAACGAAAAGCCTATTTAAAAAGTTATTTTTATTATATTATTGAAGGAATCTGTTTTGACTAATAAATTATTGTTTTAAATACATAACGAATATGTAACACCATTTTCTTTGATTGTAGGTGTGGTCAGATTGGATGCTGTGTCATAGTAGTATATGGAATCCACCGCCAACGTTTGATAATTTCGAAATAGAGTAAGTGTTCTCAACATTTTAATGGTCTATCTTATGCTGATTTGTTATTTATTTTTATTTATGGTAATAGTAGTGTTTCTGTAATTACTTTAATTTGTTGTCGAACTATATAAATGAGCATATCCTATAATAACATAAACTTATCATAAGGTGCAATATGGAATACTATTTATTATAATGTCCTCATATTAAACACTTTTCTTTTTGAGGCCTCCATTTCATTTTCAACTTATTTTTTTTTATTATAGATTGTTATGGCGTCATATATATTATAATGTAAAAGTTATAATTTATTGACCACAATTGACAGAGAGATAAAAAGACAGTAATAATAGAAATAAAAAAGCATAAATTAATTAATGATACGAGGAAAAGAGGAGGAGGAGGCTTTCCGAGGGGATGTGTAAATGCATTTCCCAGCGTTAAAAAAAAAGGTTCACTTCATATCTTAAGGTAATCTTAATCTGGTATTTGTTTTTTGTTTAGCAGCGATAATGACCCGTGGGATTGGCTCGCGAAGCTTATGAATATACTCGAAGCTCTCGACGATAAGTCCATCGAATTTGAAAGCGAAATGAAGGAAGGTGAGTGTGGAGCTCTCTTTACCTAATTAATAAAATATTTTGTAAATGCTCATAAAATACTAAACCGAATCGTGGTATTAAATGTTTGAGGCCACCTGAAATATTTGGAGATCGCTTTTGACATTTGCTGTGACGAACAAATGAACAAATATGTCGGTGTCACTTCTCGTGAGTCAGTTAGCCAACAAGATAGTTGTATTTGCCAATATTTTGAAGACCAGCGTAGCCAACTTGGGTTTTCTAGAAATAAATAGAAAGATTTTAGTAATAAAACATAGCTATATTCAATCTTATGTTGTGACGAGTTGGGGTTCAGGAATTTGAATAACGATGCAGAGGCTTGAAGCTGGATCTCCCCCAAAAGTAAACATTCTCTAGAAGGTTCAATTATTCTACTTTCCACCATTAATACTCCTTTGACTATTAATACTTCTTGGTCTTCATTGTTCTGCACAGAAGTTGCACAAGAATATTCCAGAATAAATTTTTATTCTAAAAAAATGTGTTGAAGAGTAGAACTAGAATGTTCTTTATATCATTTTAAAGAACTATCGTCGTCATCATTACCGAGCCTCAGCACGAAATGGGTTGAAGCCGTATTCCACTACGCTGACCAAGTGCGAATTGGTAGACTTCATACGTCTTAAGGAAAACTCAGGCATGTAGGTTGCCTCGCAATGTTTTCATTACCCGTAAAGCAATTGATATTGAATTTAAAATTTTAGGTTTCGGCGATTCAAGGTTTTAGGCCTTAAGAATACGAAACATTATCCATAATTCCGCTATGCAGGTTACGTATCTATTCGGCTGCCGGAGGACGCGTCGCTGGCAGGCTTCACACCGCTCATGTATATGGAGGCTGCAGCAGCGTGGATACCGACTGAGCCGCCGATCGCGCCGCACACTGCTGAACACGTGCTACGAACGAGGAAGTTGCTGTTCTTTGGCACCGAGTAAGTACTAATATGACGTTAACTTTTAGTTATACGCTGAATAAAAGAACACCTCACCGATTTTTTCTTTCGTTTATGATTTTCACTGTTTATATATACATACCATTCGATATGTATTGTCCTTTAGGTTTTCTTCGTAAGTTTAGTATATTATATTGAAATATACATCTTCTTGATAAACCTATTGCCGGCTCACTATAGAGCAAGGGTCTCCTCTTAATATGAGAAGGGTTTATCCATAGTCCACCACGCTGGCCATGTGCGGATTGGCAGACTTCACACGCCTTCGAGATCAAATTTTTAATTTGAATAATTCGAATAAAATATCGTAAACGATCCTTGATCATTATACTATGCGTGAGGCAAAAGTTTAAGATGTCAAAGTGATCGGCCATTTTTATTACACAGGTATCTAGTTGGGGTGGAGCCGCCTGTTTTGAAGTTAGAATACCCCGCAGGAGCCCAACCTCGTTATGTTAGCGCTGTGCTGCGAAGTGAACCCAAATATCCACCTTTGCAACAACTAGTATGTGTTTTATTATTATCTAAGCTTTAGGAGTATTGATTTCATAGTACAATTATGATTTTAAACGTTATATAATCAATTCAATAACTACTATTTTCTGTTTCAACACGATATTTATTATTTAAATCTGAATAATACGCATATATTTTCATATCTTAAAAGTACAAGCAAATTTCTCTTGAAACATCGTCTTTTAAGATATTATATAGTAGTACATAACTACCTTTTACTCGTGTTTTCGCTCACGTCAAGTTCTATTTTCGATGAACTTTCCTATTAAAATTCAAACTAGGCCCTTAGCAGATGATTTTTCAAATATTTTCTTATTCTGCACCACCAGAATAGCTATCCAAGCAGTTGTTGAAGTTTTTCGTGAGTGTTTTCCTTTTAAATAACCAGATTATATATCATATTACTAATCGTATTTATAGTCAGAAAATTCGGAAGATGATGACAGTACTAGCGGTATAACAAGCGGTCCGACTAGCCTCAGTGAAGAGTTACCTGAAGGCGCCGATGAAACCACAAGAAAACTGCTCCGTAGGAAAGAACAACTCGAATCTAGAAAGGCGACGCTCGACAAACGTCGTCAACGAATGCAGGTTTGTAAATTAGATATTATTTCATTTATTTAATCATCATCATCATCATGATCAACTCATTACTGGCTCACTACAGAGCACGGGTCTCCTGCCAATATGAGAAGGGTTTTGCCCACTGTCCACCACGCTGGCCATGTGCGGATAGGCAGACTTCACACCCCTTTGAGAACATTATGGATTCATTCATTTATTTATTCGTTGCGAATACTTCCAGCCATTTCTGGCGTACAACAATAGAACACACTAAAATAATTATCTAAATGCCTATCTGTACATAATATCTAGTCTAATCTATCTATTTTGTCATCATTTATTTGTAAGAGAGAAAATTTTGAATATACAGAGTTTATCTATCATCATTATCATTTGGGATGTACTGAAATAAACATTTAATAAATGAACTAATAATAGAAACGGTTTCTGAATTTGGAATTGCTAGAACACGCGAGTTCTTTATTGATTAAGTCGTGGCTGATCTGATTACTTTATTAAGGGAGTGACAGCGTAAATTCATGCCTTGCATCTCCGATTGACCTTGAGCCACCAATGTGCTCGATAGTGCCTTTCCTCCCTGTTCTCTAGTCGGAGAACTCCTCTCGTGTGGATTGCCAGGGTACAGGGTTGTTCAACGTTGCAGGAGATGGTGAGCAGCGGCTGGGTGAGCGCGGAGGTGGAGGTGCGGCCGCGCTGGCTGGTGCCCGACACCAACTGCTTCATCGACCACCTGGCGTTGCTGCGAGCCGTGCTCGCCGCGCCCGAACAGCCTTATCAGCTCGCCGTGCCGCTAGTCGGTTAGTGGAAAATTCCTATAATAAAACTTAAAAATGTGTTTATGTTTTCTTAACGCCCTGTGTTGCTATTCATAAAATACCATTCCGATTTTAAAAAGTGAATTTCCTTCTTAAAGATTTCTTCCATCGTGAAGCAAGTGATGTTTTATTAATTTGATTACATCCATGTCGGGCCGCTTGTCGTTTGAGTTTCGATTACACAGCTCTTTTAGCCAACATCTTCAGAGCTGAAACAATTTTAGAAATTGATATTTCTCAAATTGATTCAGCTCTGGAGATTAAGCATGGTACCCTTTTGTTTGAAAATAACTGCAATAATATTAGTTACAGGCACGAAGAGATCTAATAGTGATTTTAAAAAATTGTAACGTTTCCTAGTGGTGTCGGAGCTGGAGGGATTGCGAAGATGCGCGCGCTTAGGCGATGCAGCGCGCGAGGCTCTGGCTTGGGTGATCGCGGGCGGTGGGGGTAGTGGTGGGGTGCGGCTTGCAACGGCAAGAGGCAACCTGATGGCGACGCGTGGCGTGGCCTTCTCCGCTGAGCAGGACCAGGCGCGCGCCACCAACGACGACCGCGTGCTCGCCACCGCGCTCAATCTGCAAGCTTGTCTCGCCAATGACACGGGTAACTATTTCTCATAGTCCAATCGTTTTTTACATTCATTTTAATATTAATTTGTAATGCAGAGCGGGAAGAATTTGGAAGTTACGTTCCAGGTTGTACTAGTAGTTCCAGGTAAACTTGAGAGCACGTAAAATAACGCAGTTATTGTATTGCTGAGCTGTTTTTTTAGGTTATAAAAATCTTTATTTTTCCTGATCTTTTGTTCACCAGTTCACCAGTTTGTCTGGCAGTCGCGCAGATTAGCCATTATACTTATTGTTTCACCTAACGTACGCCTTAGCCTTAGTTTGTCACATGTATATGACATGTGACAAACGGAAGCGTACGCTGTACACCATTGACACAAAATGTATGTGTCAAACATGCAGTGCACGAGAACCAAAGATTAACAATTCAATTAATGCTATAAAAATTGAAGCTCCCATTCAGATTTAATTTCACGATAATGAAGAAGAAAGTTAATTGAATTTGGAGCTTGGCGTACGGGCTATGCGTTTTTTAATGCTCTGACCTTGAGAAGGTTAATACGTTTATCCGTATACAGAGACGCGCGGCACAGAGGCCAGCGAGCAAGCGTGCGTGCGCGAAGTGGTGCTTCTGACGGATGACCGCAACTTGCGCGTCAAGGCGCTCGCGGCCGACCTGCCCGCACGAGACCTGCCCTCCTTCATGAACTGGGCTGGTATACACGCGGAACTACCATCGGTATGCCATTACAATATCAATATTTATTAAGAAGTTTGATGTTTTAGGTGAGAGCTGACATGCTGATCTGAAGATTTATCCCACTGGGAAGCCTAGATTTCTCGGGCACACAATAGCAATGTGGCACTAGGCTGAGAATACATGGGAAAAGACTATATATTTTAAACGAGACAGATTTCTGTCGTACAAACAACTTTGTCTTCCTGAAATTATTTTTTAAAACTCCTAAGGCTTACGGTTAAGCACGCTTTAAAGATCGAATCGCTTTAGAGATTTGAAATTTGAGAGCTTATATAATAAATATATATAATGTTTCGGCCAGTGCGTTATAAGGATATTATACAGGGATCAAAATGCAAGCGGATCTCTGATAAAATTCAAGTGTTTGTTGCAGGACGCTACTAATGCTACAAAAGGTGTTCATAGTCCAGAGGTTTGAGGCAATTCGACGCAACACGTGGAGCATATTTTATTAGTACATATAATTGTTATGATTTATTTGTTTATGACGCGAATTCATTACGAAACTAGTTAGATTAGACACGAAAAAAAAAAATTCTCGATGTCGAAATTCGTATTCTACAATCGACAAGGGCGTCGCAATAATGCGTGACACTTTAGTGTAGGAATTGAATAGGATAAGTAAAAATAACACACCAATAGAGAGATATAATATTAATACATTTTGTTAAGAGCTTTAGGATTCCACCTCAGTGTTCCTGAGCCACATTTTTCATTGTTAACTTTGTTTTGTCTCTTTTTTTTATTTTCTACGGTACGTATTAATTGTAGAATTTTAAATAACTTGGTGTTGCTAAGCTATTTCTATTTACTTTTTGTAATATAGTAAGTATACTTTTAAATTTTAAAATCTAGGTGATATTTTTTTTATCAAATGAACTCATTTTTGACATCAGGTAAAAAAACATCTTTTCTTATATTCCTTTATAATAATATACTTTTTATTGCAGTTGCCACTAATCCTGTACTTTTTTCCGTCGTGTTATTAAGATTGCTAGATTTTTTAAAGTTTGTATTACAAATGGCTCGCTTATACACTTAATAAAATGTTATTTTAATGTCGTTTTGTGCCATTCGTATGTTATCATTGGTAATGATTGTTTGGCAATTTTGGTTTTCGGCGACATTTTTTTTATTAATATTAAAACGACTGCAGCTTAGATGAATTTTAGCAATAAGTATTTAACACTGAACAAAAAGATATTCCATCACTATATCTCATTAAATATACATATACAAACATATACTTTTGTTAAAATATTTAAAAATATACAGACTTTTACTATCTCTAATAAGATCATTTTATTGTATAACAAATTCCCACAAGAAATCTATTATATTATAGAAATATATTATAGTATTCTTCTAATAATTTGTTGTGCATATGCAGAATACAATATTTTATTGGTATTAACTATAAATCTTACTTTATTTATAGGTAATGTGGACTGTTCACATTAAATTCAAAACACAATGTACTACTGCGGTACCATATTGATAAAGAATTTTATCGTTACAATTTACTTTTATCATTTTTGAAACCAATTTGATGCTGTTACTTTTTTTCTTAATCATGATGTTAATAAACATTGATTACTTCTAAAATTTGTTTCATTAATTCCTTCCGTACTTAATATACACTCTAGCTCACGGCAAATTTCGAATGTTTAAATATTATCTGTCTATTTGTGAAAGCGGTACAGTACTGTAAAATTATTAAAGAAGCACCCGTTTTAAACTCGAGGTAACGACGTTTCACGCCAAAGGTCGTGTAGTCGGGTCAACAAGAGGCTTTGGACGGTGTCTGTATTGAATTATCATTAGATAAGCCGCCGAACACGAGAGCCAATGAAATTAAGCTGCCTATTACCTTAGCCAATTATGAAATGAAATTCAAAGGACTGTAAGCTTGTGTTATTAAATATGCATCTCTATACTGAAATGAATAGTAAATCTATTTATGGTCGTACAAGTGAGAAATTCCTATCTTAAGACTTGAGCAATGGGAATTGGCAATGTTCCGAGGCGAGGCTGGCGCGCAGCGGTGCTGAGGTTGTAAAAGTACCGCTATTCTTATTTACCGTGCGCATCTCTTATCGCTTTAGGCGCTCCGTGTTAGCTTATTTTTACAATATATCTATCTACGAGATGCACGCGTGTTGCGACACAGCTTCGTAAGTTTATTTATTGATCACTTTGTTTTATGGTTGCCATTTATGGAGGTCTTAAATGTACGGTACCTATTCTACGTGGGTGTGTTTTTGAATAGGCTTATGAAAAATGTATGAAACGTGGATTGTCATTTTCGTATATGAAATAATGATTAAAAACGTCGTGGGCGGTATGTTTGAAGCTTTCTCGCCGAAATTCGTTGCTTTAGATCTTAGACCAAGTATTGCTTTACTTTACCTTAAGATTTTTTTTGTTATTTCATTTCAGTTTTTTTTTTGAGAATTGATTTTTGGAATTGGTAGGTATGATTATATGTCGGTATTCCACAAATTGCAAGTAAATTTTTTATCCCAAATCTAGTCAGCCTCAAATATCTTGGTCACATTTCCCTGATTTCATAATATTCCTGCGACTTTTATAGCAACATCAGAAGTTTTTGACTACCTACGTGGCGCAGCGCATGCGCTGTCACATTTTAAAGTTTGAGGTCGTGGATTCATTTTCCATTTCGAATCTGGTCTGGTGGGAGGCTTCGTCTGTGGCTAGTTACCACCCTACCGACAAAGACGTGTCGCCAAGCTGTTTAGCATTCCGGCACGAAGTCGCGTACAAACCAATTAGGTGTATGGGCTTACCATACCCCGAACAGGTTAGTTCGCCTCTTAGACAGCATCTCACTTATACAAGGTGAGATTGTCCTCAAGGGTTTACTTGTAGTGCATAAAAAAAAAAATGTATATTATAATGCTATATATATTTAACTAACTATACAGTGTTCAGTAGTCTGTTTATTATTATAAGGTAAGGTATTATTATTATCAACAACTGTTATTTACATGGATCTAAAAGGGTCCATATTATTAAGGGAATACCTTACCCCTCGAGGCAATTCACACTTGCCAGCCTTATAGCAATTAGGTACGAGGAAGTAAAGTGTTTCGTGCAGGTAAGTAGACTGTAAAATGAACATCTAAGTGGCCACACCTTCAGGGAACTTGACTGTTGTTAGGGGCCATATTACATGTTTGACATGTATCTATCTCAAGCTCAATATTATTTCGCATTTGAGCCATCTCAGTGTTGACGTACGCAAACCTGAGTACGAGAAAAACTCCACATTTCAAGAAGAAGAATGCTCTACTTGTCCTTATCCAGCCTTTATGGGGTCGTATGGGGGGACGGTATGGGGGGGGAACATGTTATGTAGTCTATTTGAAGTTTCTAGACGTTTGGTTCTGGTATATTGTTCACTACCTTGCTTGCCTGACGTCAACTCTCGATTGATATTACAGGTATGCTATATTAGGGATCCCATTCATTCTGTTCTGGGTATGCAGAGTAACTATATACTTATTTATCTTTTCTTTATTACAAAATCTTCCATCAAGCGCAATTTCAACAGAGTTAAGGCTGTAGGACATCTTTACTTTTCTTACTCATTAGAATATCACCGCTAATAGTTCAGTTATTTCGAGTTTTCTCTGGAACAGAATAAACATCATTGTTTAAATCTGTCAATTATGAATTTGGTACAACAGGATTGGAACCACTATACGCGTGCTTATGCGTATCTATCTTCAAGAAAAAAATGGACTGTAAGGCACTGAACATCAGAAGTAAAAGTAAACTTGCAGTACCGTTTAGTAGGCTGCACGAAATTAGTAACTCATTCAAACGAAATTGTATTTTATTTTATAATAAATTACCTATTGATATCTTGGAGATCTAGGAGTCTATCAATAAGTTCAAAGTTTTTATAAAACGAAAGCTTGTAGAAAAATCATATTACGATATTACGAATATAGTTATCACCATGAAATAACTACTATGTAAATTGCCTTGCCTGCCTTTTTAAGGACTATTTGAATAAAGATTATTTTGAATTGTGAAATTTTGAATTTTAACATTAATGAAACAAACTATAAATGTGTTTTTAAAGGAAGGTTAACCTACCTTTACCCCGGTCGTTAAAAAGTGTGTTAAATAGTCCAAACTGCGTTCTGTGTGAAGAGGAACCTATACATTAGTAGATACCTATTAGTAGGGCACAAACCAAGCGGATTTTTAAATTATAGGTTTTTTACAAATGTTGCCACCTGTGGAAGCATATATTTGAAAAACTTGGCAATATGTGACTTATAGTTTTATATACAATTCGTCTGGCATTAACTCCAGCTATTGATTCGAATACATGATTATCGAGTGTTGCCTACAATACCTACTTAAAGTCCTTTCATGTTCGTATCAAGGGCTTAAGTTCAAAATATGTTAAATCAATAACTTCCTCATTTTGGTCGATTCAAATGGCAAAATTCAGGCTAAAAATGAGGTAGGTATAGGTAGATATTTCAACGACATCCGCTGAACTCCCAAGGTTGCCAATTGGAATGCTGCAAGTTAATGTACATTGAACCCATTTTTTCACCGCTATACCTAATAATTAAGATTACCTACCATTGTGTTATGATGAGTCAATATCTACGTTATACACTCGTGACTGCGTCCGCTTATAATTCTGTTTTCCTGCAAGTCGAAGAACATTTCCTGTGATAAAAATATAGTTTAGATTCCGTCATAAGTGACGATCGCATTATATGTAATCCTCCTCCTAATATTGTACTAGGATTTTTATATAAGCTTACGTTTTATAAAAACTTCGAACTTATTGAGAGATATTTCGAATATTTCACTAGGTAATTTGTTATAAAATAAACAACATTAGTCATTTATATTTTAGAAAAAGGGGATTAATTATTTTCGGTTTTTGAGGCGGTCGAATAGTTAACATGTAATGCGTAATTAATTTAATCGTACGTAATTAATAAATATAGTAAATATTTATTTTACTCAAAATAGATGAAAGAAAATGAAGGAGAGAAAATTTACGAGAACGTATATATTTATACTCGTAAGTGGAATAAGTATTATTATTTTATTATATGGTTATTATGAAGTCCATTACATCTTAATTGATAAACTAAAACGATAGTACAGCAAGCTTTGCTTTACGATCGTTAACTAAATATAACGGCTTCATCATTAAATAAAGAAATAATATAAAGATTGAGAAGTTAAAGGTATCCGTGAGTAATCCATTAATTCTGGCTGTAACATTAAAAACAGGAAGCTACTAAGGTAAGTTGAAAATATTTAGATGTAGGTAGTGTGGGAAATAAAATCTGCTGGAATTCTGATGTACCTGATAATTGATATTGTTAGTGGGTACATATCTAAAACACTTAATTGACTAATAGTTTGCCGGGAGATATTAATCTTTCAGTTAATCGCGAAAGAACACTTATTAAAAGTTTTCCTCAGGCTCTGAGTTCGTGGGTTTTCGGATACTTAAAGTCTGTGGTACTGTCCTGAGTCTATAGGTCTGATCCAAAATTTAGAAAATATACTTATTTCCTTAAGCTGTGATATCTATCAGCTGCCACATTTGTGGCCGTAAATGACGCTCATACACCCAACCTAAAATTATATGAATCGTCTCTGAAGACGTACGGGCTAATGAGGTTAATGTCATGATAACTTGGTAGGTTCCATAATAGGAAGTATATACATAACTAGCTATGACCCGCGGTTTTACCCACATGACATAGTCGCAGCGTGACGTTATAATATTATATCTTACAACAGGGTTTATCAAAAATGCAAACTTGTTAATGAAGTCTTCGAGTTATAACATAGTAAAGGAAAACTTTGTATTTCGTATGTGTAAATTCTTTTCCGTAACGAAGTACCTACTTTGTCGTATCTGAGTAAAAATACTTAATGATCCATGTCGCAATCAGTATTTTATTTTATTATTGGTAATTGTTTATGTTGTTTACTCGATTAAATCGTTAACTCATGCTCAACTTATTTTTTTCCTGTCTTCATTCCGGTGTCGATTTGAATTATGCTTTTAAGGTTATTTTTTAAACGGAAGTCCAACATGGTTACTTAAATCTTTATTTAAGTGGATTTCTAGGTTAACTCGTAAAAATATATACCTAACAATACGTAGGAAGGACCTACCTAAAAATATTGGGATTGTTAAAGTATACCAAACATATAATACTGAAAGCATGATCAGATATTGTTTGCTAAGGATTCTGAACGTTTTCTTAGGATTTTTAAATTTAATGTTTAACGTTATTCTTTAACGGTTTTGGGGTTTGCATCAAATAGGATAAATGGAACCCATTTTGGTTCTGCAAAATGGATACAGACGATATGTTTCTTGTTTTACTGGCACTACGCATCGCCATACTAAGAAAGTTAACAAGAATGCTACAAGCAGATTTAAAATTTAGGTAAAAATAATGCTTTCCCTACTTTATTGCAATATATTATATATATAACGTCTAGTTACACAGCAAAAGTAATGTCGAAATTTAAGTGTTTCTTTTAATTTCATCATGTTTATAATCATCTATGATAGTTGGTAGTGTGACTTCTAGACTAGTTTTCGAGTTATGTTTGCAATTTTAAGTTATAAAACAAACAGGTAAGTGGATAGAGATCGCAGATTAAATATTATCTGGTAATAAAACCGTTTATCTTACTTGCAAAGCTTTGGTAAATAGGCCGTCAAATAATTATGTAAATTTGTTATTTAAATTAATGAATAGTTTACAAGAAATAATTGAAATTATATTTGACTTTTCGGGTCCATTATGACACATACAGTCTTGTGAGAGACTAAGATTTAGCGAAGATATCTCCTGGTTTCTATGTCGTTACACAGGTTTCATATCAAGGTATGGAACCCTCGATGTGCAATCTGATACGAGTTTATTTATTTTATGTTCCACCATAAAGGGAAGGGGGGAGTTTGCTTGTAAAAACTAATTGCATGAATACGCGTCGCATCATAAAAAAGGACTAAAAAGACGGTATCTCTTGGCAACTTTTAAACTACACGCGCCTGGCCCTCTCAGGGATTTCTCATTATTAGGTAGGTACTCTTATTACCAAAGTTATCCTGCAAAAAGAACTCCGGTACTTCTAAACCCATTGTTTTCTCTCAGTCATTTGGTCTATGTTACAGTTTTATGTAGGAGATATACTCCACATGTTGAGTAAAACCAAATTGGCAGTTCTTAAAGTAGTCTTCACTTCCTTAAAGCTGAGATAGCCTGGTTAGGACGTCCGCCTCCTAATCAGAGGTCGGGGTTTCGAACCGAGGCACGCACCTATAACTTTTCGGGGTTATGTGCGTTTTTAAGCAATTAAAATATCACTTGCTTCAACGGTGAAGAAAAACATCGTGAGGAAACCTCAACGCCTCAGAGTTCTCCATAACGTTCTCAAAGCCGTGTGAAGTCTGCCAATGGTCAGCGTGGTGGACTATGGCCAAACCCTTCTCATATTGAGAGGAGACTGTACAGTGATCTGTATTGAGCCGAGAATGCGTTGATCATGATGGTGATCATGATGTAATCTTCTCCCCTGTATGCCGTGGAAAATAACAGAAGTATTTCAATGCAGGTCCAATTAAGTTTAGTTACAGATTTATGTGCAACAGAATTGACACTAGTGTCGCTCGCTTCGTATAAAACACATTTATAGTGACTTATTGGAAATTCAGATACGATAGGCGAGATGCTTAAGGAATAATGACCAAATAACGGGCGCAACCTTGACGAGCCATTTGGCTCATCATAAATGACTGTTCTACTTCCGTGCGAAGGGATGTTAGCACCTTCCAAGAAATGCAAACCGCATTGCTGATTTAGTTGTACAAACTTACCAATTATTCATTATAGTTACGAAGATAAAATGAGTCACTGTATTGGAAAGGGGACTTCCATACGAGTTTTGTTGTTACATACCGCTAAACCCAGATTTATAGGTAAAGGAACACTAATAAAGGATAGGCTTTATTGGCATAGAAGTTTATTTGTAATAATGCATCCTATTATATGAGTGAAAGATTGCCTGTTTGTTTGTTTTTTTTTTATTTTAAACTAGTGTTGGTTCAACCATTGCTCCAATCGTGTTGAAATTTGACACATAAGCAGTCTCCATACCTATTTGATAATTTTTTACTGAAACGGGTGCGTCCCGCGGACTATAAAAATAGTTTTTGTGACAACCAATTTTAGCATTGTTCTCACGAAAATAAACGGTTCCCGAAGGATTTTTAGGATACAGAATAAAACTCGTATTAAGTGGTTAATGTCTATTTGGTTAACATTTAAAAGGTTGTCATTTGGAACATAACTCTAATAGCCTAGATTAGCTCTTATAATATTATTATAAATTCGCAATCATGATCCTCAAGCCTTTCTTTTCTTTGACTTAGCGTCATCACACTAGGCTGGGTTCTCTTTGCCGTATTTTTCAGCCCATTTTGCCCTATTTTGTATATCGGTTTTTAAGTCTATTCACTTACAAATCTGCGTTCACGACGTCTAGCTTGCGCTTTATAAGACGGCCTCGAGTTTCAGCTCCTGTTAAGCATTGCTAACGGCCATGTTTCCATCGTAATTTCGTGGTCTTTGTGCAACATGGCCACCTAAGATGGTCTTCTAGTAACTTATCTCCGATGTCACGAACACAGATGTGATCATTGCGTGGTCGGTCGCTATTTAAGACGTTACACATCCAGCGCAGCATTTTTATCTCCGTAACTCCGACATGTACAAGTGGCATGTCTCGTCAAGGCCGACCAAGTTTCACTACCGTAGTACTACTGGTCGTGTTACGGTAAGATACGTACGACTTGTAAATATTCCCCATGAGCTTTGATGGCATTTTCGCGTTCGCACAGAGTACCAGTAAGATCACTCCATTTTGCCTAAGCAGCTCGCGGACGAAAGCAAGCACACGGGCTTTGCGTCGTC
Organism: Lasiommata megera; assembly: GCA_928268935.1. Lineage (NCBI taxonomy): Eukaryota > Metazoa > Arthropoda > Insecta > Lepidoptera > Nymphalidae > Lasiommata > Lasiommata megera. The sequence goes on from OV743312.1 coordinate 9,101,952, forward strand.
GTTGATTCCACGCGACTCATGCAGGACGGATCCGAGGTATAGCTACAGGAATCCACGCGCCGTACGCCATTCTCAGCAATAGAGAGAGAGATACTGAAATCCTAGATACTCCGTCTTCGCCACATTTCATAGTTTCGACCTTATGTTCTAATGTCTGATTATCTCATGCAATATACTTCTACAGAAGAAGAAATAATTCCTGAATGTTTACGGCTATCTAGATATCAAGCAAAACGTTAAGAAAAGACGGACTCAGTGCTGAACCTTGGTGGACACCGACGGTGATTGGAAAACACGCTGTGTCACCAAAGGCATTTCTCACTACAAACTCGGAATTTAATTTATTTAATATTTATAAGCTACCACAGTTGGCACATGAAATAATAATCTCAAACTACTTTTTTAAGTTCTATAAGGCAATCAAGCGCCAAATGTATAAAAAAACTCAAACGAATAAAAGGAGTGGGTCATGCAATAGAAATATTATGTGCGGCTTTTATGTTGCTTAGTTGTAAACAAATAAAGAGTGACGTCACTATTCATGCCTTTTTGCGCTATTTTACTTTTTTTTGTTATTTTTGAGTGTAGACGCAAGTGATTTCCTTTAACGCCAATTACTCCTACTTATATATTGTAATGTTGTAATATAAAATTGCTAAATAATTCTAAAATATAATTCAATTGTTAAGGGCCGTGATTCGCAATGGTTTTAAAATCTAAACTACGTAAATTTTGTCACTTCTATATATCAAGGTATTTACAGTGGACTTTGTATCTTACAAGTTCTAGGGAGTTTTCTACATCACAAATATGGATTAGAGTTTCTAATTATCAGAATGCAATAAGGAATCAGGGCCCAGTTATCAGAGCTACAAAGAAACGTGCATAGCCAATGCTCACACACACAGCATTGAGTTTTGCCTTCATCGTAGACGTGGAAAAAGCTAGCATGCTAAGGAGTTCTCATAAATTTTCAAGTCGTTTCCGCAAAGCAGATTGAATAATGAATGTGCAGATTAAATAATTGTTCGTGAATCGTGCGTTGAACTACGGACATTCGCTTGTGCATCAATTAAACGCATAGAGGATATCAGGGCAAACCGGACTAGCTAGAGGACCCAGGAAAGAAAAAATACGCGTAAGTCTCGATATGATATAGAGGAATATGATAAGGTGATCGGATCGTTTAATACGAAGTACCGAAATCCCGAGACCTTCCTAAGCCAGCAAACCACAATAGAGGCATTATTGTTTTTGGTTATAGAGGATATAGATGGCTATGCTTACCTTTCGTTTACGAGGATTTATTTCCACCTATTCACGGTATTACTCCATTTCGATATTATTGTAAATTTCTTAATTAGAACATTTTTATTATTACAGTTCGACAGTTAAATTTTTAATTTGGCTGAAGGTTTAGTACTTGATATTTTATAGGTACAAAATTATCATTATCATCATCAGCTATGTTGATTACGCTAAATAACCTAAGTATCCCATGTCATCCCACTCTCCCCTGCAACAGCTTAAATACGAATGTCTGTGTTTCCGAGTAATTAACAGGTGTTAGTATTCATTCCTTGGTGGTAATAATGTTTGACTCACAAATACGTAGTAGCCCTTATTTAAGGAAGTCATAAAAATAATGTTATATTGAAAAAGTATACCTAATTTATAGCTTTCATCCAGTACCTTCTGTAGCACGTTTTCAACAACAATTGGGCTGCTACTTTTTGGGACCCGTAGAAAAGAAGGGACCTTTTTTTCGTTTTCGCAGAACCGACGCCCATTGGAGCAGACGTGTTCTGGAGTGGAGACCGCGTACCGGTAAGCGCAGCGTAGGACGACCTCCTGCTCGCTGGACCGACGACCTGAAAAGGATCGCTGGTGGCGGGTGGATGAGGAAGACGGAGGACCGTGTGTGGTGGTGTGCTCTCGGAAAGGCCTATGTCCAGCAGTCTAGAGGCTGATTAGATTAGATAAGATAGATCTCATAGAATTTTGGGATTGTTGAAACATTAAAAAAAAAACAACCTTTGTCGTTATAAAAAAATGCAGATGAAAGTGCTTAGCAATCCAAAACCCAGCCATTATATTTCTCGTAGCCGTTGATTAAACTTGCATAGCAAGAGATGTGAATGTTAAATGCTCTCAATTAGCATTTTTTATCTTAATAACTTAACGGCACCTTTTGAATATTAATCTATGGCAACTTAAACGTAGCAAATTGGCCGGAATGTATCGTATTTATGCTATCGAAGTTTATAATATTTATGTCTGTATTAAAATTTAAATATTTATATATATTAATCTTCCATATTGATTTTGAGTGGGTTGGATAGGTATGGACTTGGGATAGAGGTTCTTTCGTAGGTGTATTTTTATAAGCTTAGATTCAGGTATAGCTGTGATTTTGTTTTTGTTATTTGTTTACATCATCTCTATTTATCTACGCTAAAGTTAAACATTTTGATAAACTGAACAGAGTTTTAATAAATAAAACTCTGTTCAGTTTATCAAAATGTTTAACTGGAAGATAACGCTGCTGGGATTACAAGTTTTGCCTATGTGTATCGGTATATTTTTTAATGGGCATTAATGTTTTAAAACATAAGAATACATTTTACTTTGGTTAGTAGGGGTATTCAGGGTGCTAATCATCAATCAGGGTGCAAATAATTTGAAATTAACTTAAAGTAGATATACCAAATTTCATAAGGATTTCAAAGAACTGTTCCATAATAAATTATATAAAAGGTATAATAATAAATTTATATAAGGTCTTTAAATAATGCAGTTTCCTATAGACGGCATACTTTTGAAACTTATTAATACATTTATAATAAATATTATTTCAGACATTGTCATTTCGGCAATTTTTCTCTGTTCGACATTTTTATAATTATATAGGCAGGTACATGTATTATTTACAACTTACCAACCTATATAATAAAGTTATTACGATAACAGTTAAATTTGACGTGTGATGGTGAGGTGCTGCACCTACCTACAGTAAAAAAATAATTTGCTTTTGTTACTATACTACAAAATAAAATATTCAAAACTATGTAGGTATACTCTTTGTTTATTGTTAGAGTTATTAAGAAATAGGTATGACTAAACAGAATTATATACAAACTCATTTGATTCTTATAACACGTGGGTCGTGGTCTTTTATCTCTACAAATAATTACAAAAATATCTTGAAGGTATTGTTTTGATTTTAATTGATGTATTAATTTCAACGTTAAAAACGATAATCCCCTTGAACAGGTATCTGGCAACCCTGTCTGGTAGCTACACAATCGTACATATGCGTCACTGTCAACGGACCTAATTTAATCGGCATTTGTAATCGATTCTCACGTTAGACATCGCAATAGGAATAGGTAGTATTAGTAATTTGCACGCCTCTGCAGTAGGCACCTTTGCATTTTTAAGCGTAGTATTATTTATTTATAGATGTACCAAAAATGGAACAGAATGCTGAGGTTAATTTACAAAATAAAAAAAAATGTGGTTGTTTAATCCTTCTAGTTGTAAAGTATAATAAATTTTTAACTTTTTATTATATTTCTCTCTGCATAGATTCGTACGATTTGATTGATTAAATATGCGTATTCCCAATGGAACGGTCGGGAATATTTTAGGTTGAAATTGCATCTTTTCCTTGGTGAAAGGTTTTTTTTAATCTGTTAAGTGGTTCAGGCGCGAAAGCGTAAACACATACTCACTTTTATATTTTAAATATTAAGTAAGGAGGGTTGGATTCGATATTTCTGGAAGTTTGGCTGAAGTTTTGAGGGTGAAAGGGTTTGTATTTGGTAAGGGTTTTGTCTTTTTAGTAATATGTCTAAACGGATGCCAGTAACATGACCAATTTTTGTTGTTATCTATGTATGCCACTTTGTTTTAGTTATGGTAGCCAACGTCTCTGGGTGTGTATATACCCCTTTACACCATAATTTTATAAAGAGGGTTGTATCGTTGAGTATTAGAATAAAGTACAGCGAAATATTATAAAACTAAAATATGACTATATAAAGTTTTTATGTTTATAGGCGCTAATGTTTAGATCTAGCCGGTTTATTGAGGAATGCGTAAACAATTAAAAAAAAAATACTGTAATTAAAAAATTCTTTATATAAATCTTTTGTCTTGGCCTTATTCCACGCTGTAGAGTCGCCCAAACTAATTATTTTTTCTCTTCTATCTGGTTTTGAATGATATATATATATAGGTCACTTTTTGGTTTTATAGAGTAAGGTTGTAATTCCCTTTCCTATGATATCATTCCGGACCCTCTCAGACAAGTTCCTCTTCCCATCATAATATTATCCCATACAAAAAGCAACATCCTAATTAAATAACTAAATTGAAGTGATTATTTTAATGTAATAATGATCAACGTGTTTTTATGAACAAACGTCACATTATTGAAGAATACTAATCATCATCATCTTCACCGATGATTAAATGAAATTAAAATATCCAAGAAACATAACAATTTGTGCAAATTACGATAGATTATTTTAATAGTAGAAACGATTTTATTACAAAAAACAACTTGGGTAGTTTAAATATACCGATGACCGGCATCAGGTGGTACAAAATCATGAAAGCGTCATAGTGTTGACATCAGCATCGGTTAAAATCTGCCAGACATCCGGTTTCTGAACCCGCGGCGTCAAAAAACTAAATTACCTATTCTTCTTTGCGTACTAATAGTGTTAATACAATAGCATTGTCAATTTGGATCTCAATATAAAGTGTAATTATAAATTTCAACGAGTTATTTTTGATAAATTGCGTGGCGCAGTGCGTGCGCTGTAATGTAATAACGTGGAAAATTCCGGGATCGATTTGGTCTAGTGGGATGTCGGCCGCGGCTTATTTCAACGCTACTAAAAAAAACTCACCGCCAATCCATTTCGTATGATACCTCATACAAAGGAAATGATTAGAAGGGTGGTTTCAGCCAAACAAAGTCAAGTTAGCCCTTGACGGCAATCACACCTGATGGTCAGTGATGATACAGTCTGAGATGGGGCTAACCTGTTGAGGGTATAAGTCAACCCGTACTCCCAAATAGTTTCTACGCGAAATGTTGCCGGAAAGCTAAATCGTGTGGCGACACGTATTTGTCGGTAGGGCGGAACTAGCCTAGGCTGAAGCCTTCCAACAGACCGGATTCGAGCCGGGAATCGAACCTAGGATCTGCAACTTAATAATGCGACAGCGCACGTAATGCGCCACAGATGTCGCCAAAAATATATAAAAACAAATATTAACTAATAAAAACAATTTGAGTTAACAGGGGTTTTATGTTTACAACAAATTGCTGCAAAACAAATATTCAACGAACATCTTCAAACACCGAATTATTTAAAATTGATGAAAATTTCTTTAAAAATATAAGTTTTGTTCGACGGTTAAATTTTTTACAAGGTTTTTTTCAAAGAGTCGTGCGTTATTTCGGGGCAAGTTAGCTCATCCGCTAAACATTTGGGTGGTTTTTGTGATCATGCCGTTAGAGGAAGGACTTTATAAACACGATTCTGAATACAGGTTGAGATTTAAGCAGTGAGTGATTGAACACACTACTTTAATTGTAAGTGACAATGGTGCAAATTCTGTTGTACTCGTCGATAAGCAACAATAAAAATAGTGCTATTCTTATCCATTAAAAACATTATGTAAGGGACACTACTGATCGAATGAACTTAAAAATATAAGTGACAATGTGTACACAAATTTCTAAACTGAACTAAATTGAAATGTATATAAAATAGTGCTATTCTTGTCCAATGAGAAGATAATGAAGAGGACAGCGTTACTGATCGAACACACTCCTTAAAAATGTATGTGACGATGTTGCAAATTATGTTATACTAAACTCAAAATTAAACTTAAATAGTCTCTGAACTAAACTATATTGAAAACAATAAAAATAGTGTTACCCTTATCCAATGAAATTCGTATGAAAAGAACAGCACTACTGATCTAACAGTTACTTAAAAATGTAGTAGACAACGGTGCACAAGATTTTTAAGTTAAGTTGTAAACAAGACTTAAAACGGAAAAGTTTAAAAATAGTGCTGTTCTTTTCTAACGAAAACATTATGAAAAGCAGCACTACTTTAAGTCTTGCCAATGTTTAGTTAGTTAGTTGAAGCTGTGATAGCCTAGTAAAGCTGTGATAGCCTAGTGGTTAGGACGTCCGCCTCCTAATCAGAGTTCGGGGGTTCGAACCCGGGCACGCACCTCTAACTTTTCGGAGTAATGTGCGTTTTTAAGAAATTAAAAAAACACTTGCTTCTGTTGATTGGTAATCTCAGATTATGTGTTATGTTTGAATTACTTTAAATTTGGTATGTTAGATTTATTTCTTTAGATTGAATTTTGTCAAATTTGATGATTCCGTGAAAATTGCTTAAAGAAGCAACATGTCTAAATATTTGACATAACTTTTGTATTTTATGTAAGTTTCATAATGATTACGTTTCATCAGAAATAAATTCAAAATGTTTAAGATGACATAAATAGCTTTCCAACCACTCCTTGAGGGTCTTTTTGGTTTGGAACCAATCCCACGAGCCACATCTACCATTTCAACAGCTTCAACGGTGAAGGAAATCATCGTGAGGAATCTCGCCTGAGAGTTCTCTGTAATGTTCTCGAAGGCGTGTGAAGTCTAGCAATCCGCATATGGCCAGCATGGTGGACTATGGCCAAACCCTTCTCATATTGAGAAGAGACCTGTGCTCTGTAGTGAGCCGATAATGGGTTGATCAGGATGATGATGAATGTTTAGTTTAGAGATTTGTTTACAGCAAAATTGAAAGCCTATTTATTTAATTACTACGACAGAATCAGAAACAAAGGTGGTGAAAACAACACCTTTTACTAATATTACGAATACCAAATGTCGTATGTATGGATGGATGTCCGGCTGTTTGTTCATAGTTAACGTTTAGTTTAATAATAAGACACAGGAGCACGGTGTAGTAGGTAGGTACGTACGTCGTCCATTGAGAAGCTTTTTGTCACAGTGAATATTCATTCATAAGTGAACGAGTCGCAGTCACGCGCTCGCGCAACGCGCGTTACATTAGACATCAACGCTCCTCACCAACGCTAATTACCGAGAAAACAAAACTGACGCTTCTCACTACCAGTATGAATAGTAATAATTTACTGAGAACTCACATTTTATAGCATTAAAATGTTTCGCTAGCACAGGATACCGATATAAAGTTTATAGCATATAATTAGCATTGTAATAACCGAACAAAGTTTGCGACGTTAACAATGTTCTCTTATATATAAACTTATGTATTACAGGCGCAATATTAAGTAATGAATAACAAAGTCTCCGAGACAACACACACCGGGAGGTCCAAGGGGAAAACAGTCTAGAGCGTGAGCAGCTAGGTGCGTTTTTCCATCATCGGTCACCGTATACATTAATGAACTTCGTTATAAAATAAGCTGAGGACCCTTAACTGCCACCCGGCGAGATTGCTTTTCGTGGTTGGCGTCTATTAATAGTTATTTATAGGCAAAACTTAAAGAAGTGCGAAACACAAGTGCAGCGACTGTGACGAATGCTCGCTTGCAACAAGTTCGTGTACCTGTTACCTACGTTGCTGTTCAAAAGAAATGCGATTAGCAAAATATAGTTTATTTAATGAAAAAAAAATGATTAAAATCACTAATTCCAATAAATTGTTTATGTGCATACCTATTTATTACGCACCTCTAACTTTTCGGAGTGATGTGCATTTAAAAAAAAAAATATCGCTTGCTTCAACGGTGAAGGAAAACATCGTGAGGAAACCTGCACACCTGATAGTTCTCCATAATGTTCTCAAAGGCGTGTGAAGTCGCCAATCCACACATGGCCAACGTGGTGGACTATGGCCAAACCCTTTCATATTGAGAGGAGACCCGTGCTCTGTAGTGAGCCGGTAATGGGTTGATCATGATGATACCTATTTATAATCAAAAGCGCAGAGACGGGTTAAATGCGCGCCATCTTAGGCAGGCATTTACAATTGCAAAAGTATTCTTAGGTATTAAAATTTAAAGAAGATCTATTTAACTTTCATCATCATCATGATCAACCCCTTGTCGGCTCACAACAGAGCACGGGTCTCCTTTCAATATGAGAAGGGTTTGGCCGTGGTTCACCACGCTGGCCATGTGCGGCCATAATTTATTTTTTATATTTAAAATAACTTAAATCCGAAATGGGAAAATTAGAAAAGTTTCGTTAGTTATAAAATACATTTTCTTCCTTTTCAGTAGGTAATACAGTAAAAGAAGAATGTTTTCACCGTGTGGACATATAGTTTTAACTTTATGAAAGAAAAAGTATAGCTAAAGATTGTATCCGGTTTGAGTTCTTTATTTTGTGTCAGTCAAGCCAAATTAAAACCTAGTACACACAAAAAGTTGTTTAATGGCTTTGAAATTACAGTTAAAAAGACACAGTACACATTCACGTAGCGCTAAAAGTTTTACGAGTACAATAACGTTTTAGATGGTAAAATACATATTATCTAGTTCAAGTCGGACATATTTATTTTGCAGTAAGACCCGGTGTATCAATTGCTATTTTAATGATAGAAATATTACGGCTAAAGTGAAAATTATGTCCGCACGATTTGATTTACAAAAATAAAACTTCATTAGTAATCTCTATTAGTATAACATAGGTAAATTTATATGTTATTGCTGTAATATTTTGAATGCAAAATGCTTCAAGAGTCCTTAATCCATCAAACGTTTTTAATTATATTACTAAGTATGTACTTATCTTTGATATCTATCTTACACAGAAATAGAGTAGTATCAAAGTATGTCAACTAGCTAGACGTCTATTTTGGAGCGAATTTCAACGCAATCATTCTCAAAACTATTTATACGTGATCAGAACGCAAAATTCGTTTATCTTTTAGAATCAAAATTACTGATACATTATTCTAACATAAAAATTCGCGAATAGTTTCCCATAGACACGCTGTGGTCTAATCCACATAAAGATTTAAATTTTGCACTTAATTATTATAGCCTTCAACCTAATTCAGCTACAATACCAGGATAGGATAATATAATTAGGTATATTACTTTAGTGATATATATAGAGACCCTGTAATGATCATCAATTCCCCTATAACATTAATGTATGGCCATAAATAATATCTTACGTTTGCAATATTATGACCATTTTTTATAAGTTACTGTAAATTTTATAGTTTTTAATAATTCTAACTGTCACATTGCATGCTCGATTTTGGGAATTTTTCATATGTTGTTTAGTATTCTATATGCCGAATTAATTTATTTGTCGTTAACTTTAGGTATGCATAATTATTACTAGAATGTAATTTTGATATTAACTTATTTTTAAAATGCTTACGAGTACCTGCATAGAATTATTGTAATTCGTTGCTGCAACTATAAAAGCTTATTACTGTAATAATATTAAACTTACTTAATGTCGCAAACTGGTAATAACTACGTACCTACTCGTGGCTATTATCTGGCTTTTAATGTCTTTGGAAAAAATAAGTTTTTTTTTCTTGATATAAGCCTACGTTGATTTAAAATATTGTTGTGTGAAATAATGTGATAGGATACAACCTATCACATTATATCAACTGATGACAAAATTGCTAATGCACTAGACGTGAGAACGCGCTAATGACAAAGAACTGCGATACCGCGTCTGGTTTACATGGCGCGTAGGTTAATTATGTCTAAACAGTTCCCGAGTATTCATCAGTTGAGTAAAGGTGACTACAGTTTCAAAAATATCACTCATGGAAGTAGTTCTTGCGCTTGCGCAGGGTATTGATCCAGTGCAATTGAGCGTGAGTAATGTGAGGAATACAAAGCGATAATTGAAAAATTCACGATCAGACAACAAAGGTTGATCAATCTCCCTTCCCCTCTGTCCGAAATAAATTCAGTGATCACCGTTTTGACACTACTAGCTTGATTTAATAATGTACTTGTGTATCTACGTACAAGTCGAATGAAATTTTGACTGCTTAGGCATATGAAATGCCTTTTTTGGAACATGGCCTTTTAGAAACTTCTTTATATAAGTAATATAACGTCACTTTTTAAGTCATAAATGTATAGTAAGGATCGATTTTAATGCAATGAAATATACAAATGAAACCTTTTAATTATCCTTTAATCAAATAAGTCCGTTTATTTCGTAAAATCAGAATCGTAAATTTGAAGTTAAAAATATTGATCTTAAGCTAATGGATTGCATTGAGTCAAAACATTAGTTGGTGTTTATTAAGTAATTAATATCCCACCATGGAGCAGGCTTAAGGTTGTCCAGGATCTCATACACATAAGATGTTCTGAATGCGTAGTTCTGATGACAGAGCAGGAAGGCAGTCAAAGGAAATTGGAGAATAACAATAAAAAGTGCGTAACGTATTATCCCAGATCCATAGTTATGGGGATTAATATGTCAGCTAAACTCGAGGCTTTCGGAAATTGAAATGTGATGTTATTAATTTTCAGCGTTGATTGTTATCTCTCTATCGGACTGATCCCGCCGGAAGAAGACTTCGACAATTTGCCGCTCGTTTCGGAGACCGCGGGTAGCGGGTAGGTTCGCCTAGCTGCCCACCATTGCACAAGTCTCCTTAGCGTCTTGGGGGGGATCAAGCTGTCCTAATCCTCCCCTGGCGGTACGCGGCTAGTAGACGTCCGGGAAGTATACAATGAGTCCCCCGGGCGTCCAAAAAAACCAGAGGGACAAGCCGTGGTGGTTTTTAGTTCGGGTTAAATTTATTTAACCTCGATCTGCCCAAGGTACGGAGGAGCTTTTCCACCTCGATAAAAAAGGGCCATTCCCCCCGCAAACACGTCATAGCTACGCCCTCAGAGGCATGGATTGATTGAGGGTTTTTTATCTAATAATAAGCACTTCACTAGAAGCGATGATAGCCTAGTGGTTAGGGCGTCAGCCTCCTAATCAGAGGCCGGCGGTTCGAATTCGGGCACACACCTCTAGCTTTTCGGAGTTATGTGCGTTTAAAAAAAAATATATCTCTTGCTTCAACGGTGATGGAAAACATCGTGAGGAAACCTGCACGCCTGAGAGTTCTTCATAATGTTCTCAAAGGCGTGTAAAGTCACAATCCGCACATGGCCAGCGTGGTGGACTATGGCCAAACCCTTCTTATATTGAGAGGAGACCCGTGCTCTGTAGTGAGCCGGTAAAGGGTTGTTCATGATGATGATGATAAATAAGCACTTGTTCTACAAATACATTATGATAACAGAATGTTATCCACGTATTATACGTACAGTACAGGTAGCGGTCAAGCGCTTGCATGTAGTCCTAGCCGAGATACCCTTGAACCTAAGTGGCAGCTTGCGGCGCGTTGCCAATGACCCCGCACACGGCCGCGGCTCCCGCGCCGCGCGCTCTTTCGCTAATTGTTATGTAACAGTGAATATTGCAACGTCCAAATATTCAATACACGAACTCCGCCGCCAAATTTATGCTCGTCTACCCAAGTTACCAGACATCTCTTTTATTCGGCGACACTTGTCTGGCTAACTGTAAACTCACACCGTTTACCCGAAAGCTCGGTTTTAATACTGTAAAGCTCGTTAGGATTATTGAAATTTTTGCATGACTCTCTTAATTCCAGTTTATACGAATTATTTATTCAAGGCTGCCTTGTCTTTATAGCGTCCATTTGAGTACAGTGACCCAGTCTTTGTTGTAACCAAAAAAGTTCTATGTGCACGTAATATTAGGGTGCATGAACAGGTTTTGCAAAGCGAATATAAGCTTCCTGCCAAGTGAGAGACGAAGGTAAAGTCACTGAACTTACGAGTCGCGTGATTCTTCTTATTATGATTGCAAAACAATATTATCTGCCTATTATATGTATAAAGTGGTTGTGGTCTACATAATTGAACTACGAAAATTAATGTAAATTTGAACCTTTGTGATCGTGGGGCCTAAAGCAACTTTGTACAACTTGTGGCCATACTAATATTCAGTACTGTTAATACATAGGGATCAATTGATTAAATAGTAGATAGAAGCATACATAAAAAAAAAATTAAGGGGCTAAGTTAAGAGTTATTCCACGAGTTTATTAGCTATATCGTTATATATAAACATTTTTATAACTTTCATCCCGTCTCCCGGTATCGAATCTCAAAGAACGACGTCCGAGCCAGTAAGTGCGAGTGCCGCGGGCGCATGTTCTAGAATTTTGATTGATATTTTTTGTCAGTTACTCGGCCACAATAAAATGACAGCGGCAACAAGAAGAGTGCGAAATAGACATCGTAACTGAAAGTACATATCAAGGTTAGCTGTTGGCAAGCCTCCGAAACTCGGCTAACAGTAACAGTACACCCACGAGAGCGGCAAAAACCGAGCAGCCGCCCGTCACCAAATACGCTGTCACTTTTGTGCTCCACCATTCAAATTAATTACTTCAAACTTGTGAATGGACGACCAAACTGAAGACACGTTTTATACCCTCGTCGTGATAAGGATTTAATTAGCTATGTATGTTACATCGTGCCAAAAAGCCGTTCACTCCTTCACGATGACACATAAACGATGCTAGTTTCTATTCTTAATAATAGCGGAGAGAGTTTGCCGTTACTGAAACCGAGCGGGTTCGGTGTTCCAAGTAAATTCTGAAGTGATTTTATTTTGAAAGTCCGTATTGAAAATAAAGACCATGTATTATTTAATTATGTCGGATAATGCGTCTCATTCCGAGACTACGTATTAAGTTTGTTGATGAGCTCCTACATAGCGAGCACTTTCTCGGCCTCGATCTTGGCCCGCGGTGAGGCCGCCATGTTCTCATAGTCGAAAAACTAATGTATCTATGTCGAATGGTTGTAGGCGGCCTTGAGCTATAGCCATTAATTTGTGTGCAAAGCTGTCAGTGAAGTCCCGTTACAGTGAGTGGCTGAATCTTGTACATACCTACTCGGAGACATGAGAGCAGTGGGATCACATACGACCCTGTTCGGTCATATCTGTCACCTACTTAAATATTCCTGTTCAAGATATAAGATCTCTTAAAATTTTTATTATCACTACGAGTTATTACCTACGCGTAGATCATGTTTGAATGATCATAATACTATTTGATTTAAGTAACACATTTTCCTAAGAAGGCAGGTTGTAAAATTTGCGGTTGTAAAGTCTTGCAATATTATGGGCTTTAAAGCGAACTTCATTTGTGATAATAGGGTATTTTTATAACATAACGGTATCGACCATACTGCTGGTAATTTGATCATCGGCGTAACTCGGTACAAGTTTGGTACTTTGAGTAAACTCCTAATTAATGTAATGTTACTATCATTTTTGTATACATTTACGCTTAACTTATCAATGACCATAGATATTTTATACTTAATCAAAAATTAGAAAAGAGGTGCCAATTTTTTTTTTGGTTTTTTAATTATGAAATCTATCCTAAACTGCTTTTGGAGATCGTGCTTGATTTTTTAACAAAATTTTAACAAAAGCTTTGTTTGTAACAGCCATCCGGGGTACTTCGCTGTATTAACGTAAGGAATTCGTTGCCGTGCTATAAATAAACTGACTGCATTGCGCTTATTTTTTGTTAAAAAGTATTTGTATCGATTTCGACTCGTTTAGCTTAATTCTCTCCAACTTGAATTCTTTTACCACTGGGTAAAACTGGGTTCTTTTATATAATTTGTGATCTCTAGCAAAATTCATTAAACAGCCTTATATAAAAAAAAAACCGTGTAAACCATTGTTTTGTGGAGTTTCAAAATGGATGATTTTTTAATAAAAAATATTATATTCATATACTTTGTCAATAAAGAAATTAATAGCTCTTGTGAAATGAAAATAGTGAGTCTGGTATCCACTGGTTCTTTTAAATAAATTCCTGTAATTCTGGGAGTATTGACCGCTAGCTACTTCACTGTCGTGTGGGCTAGTAACGTTTCAAGAGAGTCTATTCCATCGATCAGCAAATTCCACATTGGGAAAGTTGTTACTAGGAATGAATAAAATATCGAGTGTAACCAATCTATAATGTAATAAAACTGTAACAGGACGAATTCTGTACATTAAATATATTGTGAAAATTTTAATTGGAGGATACTTTACTATCGATACTGAGCCCAAAACATTTTATTTTAATTTTTTGTCAGTCTGTCTGTCTGTCTGTATCTTGGCCGCGCATCACGCCGAAACTACTGGATGAATTTGAATGAAATTTATTATAGGAGTAGCTGATACTCCGGTTCAACATATAGGATAGTTTTTATCGTACAATTCAGCACGGTTCTCTTGGGAGAGGGATGAAAGTCAAAATGTGTATTTAGTTGTAATTCATTAACGCGTACTCCGATTTCACTCAATTATTTTAGAAGGGAGATACTTTAATGTTTATCCTGTAATTATTTCAAGGTTGTCGGTGTAGTAATCCATTGATTCGTTATTGGAAGAAAACAAACACACTTTCACACATACACTAACTCAACGCAGATGAAGTAGCGGGCATCAACTTGCAATTTATAAAATTATATTTGTTGTTATTTACAGTGTATTGCGCTATAGAAACTCAATTTTTATCTGTATTACTAAAAAACGTAAGACGAAATTCGGCTGTTTCCTGCAATTTCCATATTCCATAGTTAGTAGATGCACAATTAAAATCATAAGATTTTATAACTAAAACGATAAAAGAAAGCGATCAAAGATACAGATCTTTTATGATTAAATACATACGCAGTTGGTATGCCTAATGTTTTAAAGTGGAGTACGTAGCATATAGTTAAGTGAGACGCCATTACCAGACGCCTCACCGTCCATGTGATCAGAATTCGTATACGTTGCCTGGGAATAGCTGGCTCAGATAGTGTTCTTGTTCGGCCAGGTAAAACCTTTGCGTTTTTACGCAGAACGCTTTACAAATACAAATAAAGCTGTGAATTTAAAGCTGCTGCTAAATTTACATAGATACGAATAAAATTACTTTGCAAATATTTATTTTCGGTACGGCGTGTAGCAACAGAGTTTAGTGACGTATTGAAACAATTTTTGGTTAAATGATCACCAGGAACCAAATACCACGACTAATAAATAGGACGACATACTTACAAGAGGTAGGTTTTTGACGACCTCCGTGGCGCAGCGCGTGCGCTGTCGCATTATAAAGTTGGAGGCCCTGGGTTCGATTCTCGGCTCGAGTCTGGTCTGGTGGGAGGCTGCGGTCGTGGCTAGTTACCACCCTAACGATAAAGGCGTGTCGCCAAGCGATTTAGCGTTCCGGCACGATGTCGTGTAGAAACCAATTAGGAGTATGGGTTCTCCATACCTCTAACAGGTTAGCCCGCTACCATCTTAGGATGCATCATCACTTACCATCAGGTGAGATTGCCGTCAAGGGCTAGCTTGTAGTGGATAAAGAAAAAGGTGAATGTATGCCCATCTTAGCTTGAGGCTCAGTGATTAAGTAATTCTAATCACTGGGCCTGTAGCGGTGAGAAACGTCAAAAACTTTATAATAAATATATAATGCCTATAACAAAAAATTCGTTATTCACTGAATTTAAAACAGGAATGTAAAATAAAAGAAATGTAGGTAATCCATCATTTTTATTTTGAGTTGTACTCATCACTGTGATAAATTGGAGAGTGTGTCAGCTCAATTTGTCAAGTTTTTAAAATAATGTCGCCTCATCGAAAGAATTCAAGTTTTGTGAATATTTGTTTATAGCAGAGCGACGGATTGTTGATAGCAATAAAAAAATAAAGTAGAATGCAAGCTGATTGATGAAAGTGGTGTGTATAATAAGTTAAATAAGACAATTTCAAACACCAAACATTCCGAACCTAGATGAACTTTAGAACCTATAATGTATAAATAGTTATTTTGTAAAAATAATTATCAGTCTTCAAAATCACCGAACTACAATTATTGTGTATAATTAGTTCATTATTTCAATAAAACTGAGGTAGAAAATACATTTATTTTACCTTAGTTTTTAGGAGAAATCATCTATTTATTTATGAAATTCATAAGTTCATAATTAAATATGCATATAATATTTTCGTTACATTATATACTGTCAACTCTATCATGTATACGAAGCTACAAAGAGCAATTTGCCCATATATTAGTTAATAAATATTGTGAGACGCGCAAACCAGTATACGATATATTAATCTATATTGGTAACGGAACTTCTAAAAATTGGGACATCTATCGAGACTCGTGACCAGAGGTCAGGGTTTCAGTAGACTTCCTTTTACGAGGGTTATCAATATTGCTGTTCGGTGATGGTGAATCATGTCAAGCGTGGAGTGCTTCGGTCGACCTAGACGCCGCTTCTACGTTTGTAGTACGGGCGTACAAAGCGCGACGTGTCCGCTGTCGCCAGTCAAACGTCCCCAGTCGCGCGCGGCGTCGCATCGCAGACGTGAGACCATTGTTGCCGCTAATAGATAATTAGTTCGATGCCGTTAGGTATCCAATGATCGACGACGGTTAATACTGACGACCCACATCCACAGATTGCCATTTAGTGCACCACGAAATTATTTAATGTAGGTGACTAGGTTTAATGCTACCTAGTCCTAATTGTGTAACTGGAATTACAAAAACATACATTTGTAAAACTTATTTGGACCACCAGTTGGTAATGTTATAGTATTTAAAGTAGGTACTTTAGGCAACCACGTTGCTCAAATGGTTTTAATGATATCTGCTAGGTATTCTAAAGAAAACTCTTGAGTATAAATACTTTATGTAGTGCACATTTTTATTATAACAAACTTTTTGGTGATTGACACATAAAAAAATTTAAGCAATTTTTAGTTTTAAGTAGATATGTTCGATTGATTTTTTAATGATTATCAAATTAGGTAATAACTAATTACGCAATTAAATATATTTGCGAAGTAGGAAGGTACCGTTTTGGAAGTTAGAGGAAACATTTTAGTTTGTTGATGATGTTGATCACGATAAGCAGTTTTTGCTTGTTTATTTTTATATTAGCTTACTTTATGTTTTTATTATAACTCAATAATAAAAACATGAACTTAGCTAAATCTAGTTTTTCCATATTTATTAAAATTAATAAGCAAAAAAAAGTGAAGAAATCTTAAAACAACAAATCATGAAAGGTTAACTTTAGGGACTTACTCCTTGATAATGAAGAGTTCCATTATCCATCTCCTTCACCATCAGATCAGCTCCAAGACTCCAAATAATATCTAGTATTGTCATTCGATCTATATATAAATACATAGTTCCTTTTCAGTATCTTTGGAACCTTGCCTAAAGGGACTCCTTTTAATAATATATTTTGTTCCTTTTCGATATGACATTAAGTAGATAGTTTAAAATCGACTCCTTGGTTTAATTATTAGTTATGAGTGCAGATAGTAGAATAAATTACTGATTAAATTAAAAAGATTTTTTGAAAAGTCTGACTATTAACTATTGAAATAATGTAATTTTTAAAGAAAATTCTACTAATTTAAATATTATAATGATACTAGAGATTCATTTTAATATTTAAAATATTTAATAATTCCGATAGTATTTCGCCGCTTTAACTGACTCAACTAGTGTCTTAGTATTCACTTTTTTTTTAAATATTTCTTTATAAAACGCTCGAGCTCTTATGGCCACAATTCCCACTCACAAAAGCACAAAAGTAAAGTTTTTGTATAGGGCCTGAAAATAAATTTATTCGCACATCATATGGTAATAATAATTGAAATTTCAAAGAAAGCTCGAAAGCCTAGTTCTCACGATTAGGCTATTTGCCGCTAACTAGCTATTGGTATGTGCGGCGAGTGTACGCCTCATTATTTATTGAACACGATATACTTACGGCGATACCCGACCGCGACAGTGTGAAGCGAAGGTAATGCTCATCGATTCGGCTTAAACATTACATCATCCTATGTAGGTTCCTTAGGTTTTCTTAGCATGAACTGTAGTCAAAACCTTTTTGCAGTGTTTTTTTTTTAAACCACCACCTGGGTTAAGCCACAAGCTTTTATTAGAAAAAAAACACTGCAATAAGGTTTTGGCTACCAATTATTTCTAATTTTAAACTTTATTTAAACTGAAGCGGTGATAGCCCAGTGGTTAGGGCGTCAGCCTCCTAATCAGAGGTCGGCGGTTCGAATCCGGGCACGCACCTCTAACTTTCCGGAGTTATGTGCGTTTTTAAACAATTAAAATATCACTTGCTTCAACGGTGAAGGAAAACATCGTGAGGAAACCTGCACGCCTGAGAGTTCTCCATAATGTTCTCAAAGGCGTGTGAAGTCTGCCAATCCGCACATGGCCAGCGTGGTGGACTATGGCCAAACCCTTCTCATATTGAGAGGAGACCCGTGCTCTGTAGTGAGCCGGCAATGGGTTGATCATGATGATTGCGTAGGTATGCTATTCGAAATTTAAATATATTTTAAAATTATTTAATATATATTTTTTTATAAACTACAAGTAAGCTGTTGACGGCTACCTTATGGGAAGTGCTGATGCAGTCTTAGATGGTAGCGGGCTAACCTGTTATGGGTATGGTAAACCCATACTTCTAATTGGTTTCTACGCTAAATCATGCTGGAACACTAAATCGCTTAGCGACACGTCTTCGTCGGTAATGTGGTGACAGCCTCGGCCGAAGCCTGCCACCAGACCAGACTCGAGCCGGGAATCGAATTCAAGACTCTCAACTTTATAATGCGACAGTGCACGCGTTGCGCCACGGAGGTCGTCAAAAGTAAATCAGTGATATAATTTTTAGCGGCCATTTTGAGAAAAGGGAGCGGTATTCAATTTGTCTTTAAAATTCTTCTGTGGAAAAACTGAATGGTCTTGTTTAGCAGCTCCTTAAAACTAGCTTTATTTTGTCTGTCAATCTTGTGGTGGGTTTACCAACGCAGCGTCTGTGTAGGGTCACCACCATTAATAATTGAGATCGGCTGGTCTGTCCATCTTCTGGTGGATCTACCACCACAGCGTCCGTGCTGGGTCACCATTAATAATTGAGATTGGTTGCCCCGTCGCCGCACCGCCGTTGCTTTCCGTCACCACTGACGACACTGTCTATTCGAGTTCTTTATATTTGTACCATGTTTTGGGTCACGTCTATAATTTCGATTACCGAGTATTTCTTGTGGATATACCTTCACATTAGTAAACATACGTATAAGCGAAGTTCTTTTTAAAGAAAAAAAAAATGTGATGCATGATAATTGATTGATTAATCAAGCAGTAAAAAATATATTAAATTATACGGAACGAACAAAACGTACGTACAGCGTATCTTATAAGATGTTCAGCCGGATGCTCTTAAGATTATTTGCGTTTAACATTAAGTGGTTTAGCATTATGCATTGAAGTTGAATTTGTGCATGTTTAATATAATAGTGAACATTAAAGTGAATAGGGATATATAAGTACACAGTTGTAGGTAGCATGATCAACCCATTGCCGGCTCACTACAGAGCGCGGGTCTCCTCTCAATATGAGAAGGGTTCGGCCATAGTCCACCACGCTGGCCGTGTGCGGATTGGCAGACTTCAGACGCCTTTGAGAACATTACGGAGAACTCTCAGGCGTGCAGGTTTCCTCACGATGTTTTCCTTCACCGTCGAAGCTAGTGATATTTTAATTGCTTAAAAACGCACATAACTCCGAAAGTTAGATGTGCGTGCCCGGATTTAAACCGCCGACCTCTGATTAGGAGGCTGACGCCCTAACCACTAGGCTATCACCGCTCCACAATTGTAGGTATAGGGACTTAAAACTATGATAACAATACCGAAATATTGTGTGTATTTTGTATATAGTAGTATACTCGATGAAGACTAGTTCCGGTTTACGGAAGAACTTTCGATAAGGGGATAGTGGTTACTTAGGGAATTACCCTGACTTGGGTTATTAATCATTTACTCGGTACATTTATTGTAAAAGCTTTTAATGTTTTATAGCATTATAATGAAACCGTCATCATTATAAGAAATGGGTTTTTACTGATTTAATTATCATATTAAAATAATGTTTAGACGCAATTTCTAAGTAGTGATTACTAATAAATATGGCGTTACTCATCCCGAAGGTTAGTCGAGGCTACAAAACAAAATCCGCAGTTTGGGTCACGAACTCAGTGAGGATGAGTCACTGTATAAGGAAGGAGCACTTCATCTAGGGGCTATGGCGTCACCAGAGGCTGCGCAGCTGACGGTGCTCCTCACGTTTCGCCGTTTAACATCCCATCTACGAGATAGAAGATAATAACTCACTTCTTAGTTTTTCAATGATTCGCACAGCCAAATGCATATTATTATATACCTACAACACATTACTATTAATTTATAATAAAAGATATACTATTATTTTTTTACTGCGTACGAACCGTACTAATATTATAAAAGCAAAAGTGACTTTGTTATTGTCACCTTTGTTTTTGACGACATCCGTGGCGCAGCGCGCGCGCTGTCAGATTACAAAAAAGTTGGAGGTCCTGGGTTCGATTCCCGGCTCGAGTCTGGCCTGGTGGGAGGCTTCGGCCGTGGCTAGTTACCACCCTACCGACAAAGACGTGTCGCCAAGCGATTTAGCGTTCCGACACGATGTCGCGTAGAAACCGAAAAGAGTATGGGTTTTCCATACCCCTTACAGGTTAGTCCGCTACCATCTTAGACTGTATCATCACTTGTATCATCAGGTGAGATTGCCGTCAAGGGCTAACTTGTAGTGGATAAAAAAAAAAACCCTAAAATACGTCTCAGCCAGTACACAGACCTTGATAAAATTTTTCGGCTGGAATAGAAAAGAGGGTAGGTATATTTTTATCCTTGTTTTATAAGAGGGCATTTATATACCGGTGTTTGTCGTGTATTCTTTAGTCTTGTTTAAAGACAACAACTATTAATAGGTTCTGAAGTCTTTAAACAATAAAGTGCTTTAAATAAATTACTTTAACTTTCTTAAAGTTTATATAAAAAGAAAATGTGTTAAAGAGCAATTCTTGTACGGGTTGTATTTTTTCTATTAAGAAGGCGGACTTTGCGGACGTCCATGGTATACAATGAACATTAAGCTTCATCATCATCATCATCATGATCAACCCATTGCCGGTTCACTACAGAGCACGGGTTTCCTCTCAATATAAGTAGGGTGTGAGGCTATAGACCACCTCGCTGGCCATGTGTGGATTGGCAGACTTCACACGCCTTTGAGAACATTATGGAAATCTCTCAGGTATGCAGGTTTCCTCACGATGTTTTCCTTTACCGTTGAAGCAAGTGATATTTTAATTGCTTAAAAACGCTCATAACTCCGAAAAGTTAGAGGTGCGTGCCCGGGATCGACCTCTGATTTGGAGGCGGGCGTCTTAACCACTAGGCTATCACAGTTCTACTGGCACCTTAAAATTGTGTCACATGGCCACATAACATTATCTGAATACGAATAGGTGTGTTGGGTTTAAAACGACTCAACATGATTTGGCTTTTGAAGTTTTATATGGATCAATATTTTCTACGAAGTATGAAGACAATCACAAAGTAAAACTCGTGAATGTCCAGTGTAGTGAGATGTGGTGACGTAGCTTAAAGTTTTCCAGTAAATATTTCTACGTATGTGACGTATTATAATATACATGACGTAATGTATATTTCATACAGATGCGTATTAGCTATTCAAATATACAACATACTGAACGGTACATGGTTATCGAGTTCATTTTTATGTTAGTATTATTAAATACGTTTAGGAGACAACAATGTAATGCCACTCTTTCACTTTCAATTCACCATCATTCACTTATTGCTTTGAATCATCACTCTTACTTTTGCTTTTGTATTGGTATATCATTGTTCTGCCTTGTGAAAGTAAAAAAAAATATTTTTAAATTAAATTAAATTGACGACTGTTGCAGCATCCTTTGAATACAACATGAGATATTTTGTGTCTGAGGTTGTTATCTTTATTGGGGCGTATTGATTTTAGAGAGTAAGGGAGTGTTCTTCCGTGTCAACGTTTCGATATTCTAGCTTATTGGCTAAAGTGTCTAACGCTGAAGTCCTTGCCCGAATGTAGAACACCGAGTTAGTCAGAACCATCAAACAGCGTAAGATCTCGTACCTAGTTCATATATTGCGTAACGATAGGTACCGCCTGCTGCAAAATGTTATGATGGGGAAAAGGAAAAAGAGGTGTTGGAAGGCGAAAGAAGTCGTGGCTCAGAAATATACGGGAGTGGACTGGCATCAAGTCGGTCGAACAACTATTCCGTTTAGCCATGGACAAGGAACGTTTCAAAAAACTGACTGCTGACCTCCAGTAATGAAGAGGCACTTGAAGAAGAAGTGAAACGCCATCACACAAAGTTTCTTAGTTCACACTTGCTCATATATTTGCGACCTTAAGGCTCAGATTAGGTTTTTAGCTCTAGGATTAAAATGAAGTTCTTGCAGATTAGGCTCGGTTTGTTAATAATCAGCGGTAAGGCAATAAGAATAACTTTACTTGGCTACGAATAATACCAGGACATTGACACTGGATGCCTATCAGAAACTGGAGCGAAGTTAGTTCTTATTTGAATAACTCGAAAAACTGATGACTTTGATATTTAAATTTCTTGTTCGATAATTGTTTAAGATTAAAATCTCGATCAATTAATAACTAAAAATATGATGAAAGGAATTTAACGGAAACTATTCCATTAAAATATACCAAATTTCTCTTTATTTATGATAATAATAATTTAATGATGTTAATAAATAAATTTGTGTGACTTATAATTTAAAAATTTTCCGAGTTATTTTTTCCGAGTTATTTTTTAGATTATTTTTATTTTTTACTGCATATATATTATGACGTAAGACGACGGACATCTGCTATTCAAATATCTTATGATTTATTAATGACTTAGAGTCAATCATAGCAGAACCTCCATGGATGAGATGATGGAAAGATAGAAGATCAAGAAGTAATAGAACCTCGTACTTATGTCCTGTATTTGACGTATAAGTCGGATAAGAAGAAGGTACTACTATGATACACTGTACTGAGGCGGTCATTAGTTACCAAAATAGAAGACAAGGGAATCAGAGCTTTGTGTGGTTATTAGCCAGATATTTTAATGTACAGTCCTTCACAGAACATAAACTTAAGGTAAGTGTTTGTAAAATCTTCATTTCGGATGAGCTCTCTTTCTTTCATGGAGAGGAACCAGAAATATCCTGATCCTCTTCTCCCATTGTTAGTTCATCGCCAAGTATCGTACTTCCAGAGTCCGTCGCAGTAGAAACTGTTCCATTCAACAGTTCAGTAAAGTGAAAAGTTAGAATATCGTCTGGGTTATTCAGATAGACATTGGTGATTCTCATTTGAAAGCTGCAAAGAGTATAAATTTGTTCAGAGTATAAAGGTAAGGATCATATGAACTAGAATTAGAATAAGAACTACCAATGATTTCTCAAGATAAATGGTAATGGGCCGATCATATAGCCTTAAGAATCGTTGGCACTGGTGTCCTAAGGTGCTCGAATGGAGACTCCGCACTAATAAGCGCATCAGTTATCGGCCTCCTACTGGACTAAATAACATGAGTGAGAGGGGGTAGTTGGACAAAAGAGACCTAAGATGATGATCATAGTGTGGAACTTTTAATACTAACTTTTAAGAGCGGTATGATTGAAATAATACCTTAGAGTAAAGTTAATAAGCATGTGTCAGCCTAGCGGTTAGGACGTCCGCCATCAAATCAGAGGTCGGAGGTACGATCCCGGGTATACACCTCGAATTTTTGGGAGCTATGTGCGTTTTTAAGCAATTAAAAAATCACTTGCTTTAACGGTGAAGGAAAACTTCATGAGGAAAACTGCATGCCTGAGAGCTCTCGATAATGTTCTCAAAGGCGTGTGAAATCTGCCAATCCGCACATGGTAAACATGAATAAACAATAAAAGTTAATAAATAATTATCAATTTGAAAGATCGGACGTTATCAGAGATATATTTTCATTGAACAACTGTAACGGTAAATCACATTACTTAGTTAAATAAACTTAATTTAATGAATTCAGTTACCGATTCACGATGACCAAATAAGTAAAGAATTTATACAAGTAAGATTTATTGTTAATTTAGCTCGCAATAAACATTCCGGTGATTAAAAAATTGTCTGTTTATTTGACAACGTTTTAAACGGCTTCCGAGACGGCTTATACAAGGAGCAAAATTACAATATCGGACATTCATTTTGTGAAAGTGGGTACTCCAACGACGAAACTCTGGCAGAATTAAATTAAAAATAAGTCTTGTTTAAGTATATCCAAAGTGATAGACTGTCACATTTGAGTTAAGTACTAACGTTGTGTTTAAATCCCGTTTGATAAAGACAGTGCTGAAGCGTAAGAAAAAACACGTGGTTCTGCCGTGTGACATCTTAATAAGGATAATTTATTATTGGTCGCTCAGTGGACTGGCTTATTCTTGCTATAGTAATATAGTGAAGGAATATTATTCTCAGAAAGCGGTTGAAATAACTCACTTATGCAATTAGGTGACAACAAAATATTTTTGCGCGCATCGCTACGGACAACAAGATTGCAAAACATTTATTACAAGACAATTGCGCCTTAAACATTTTTAAGATAAACATGTAACTACTTGTGCTATTTGTCATAGGCTCTAGTTTCCACCAGACGGCTTACGCAGATATTTCAGGTGATAATTTAAGTCATAGGTAAATATACCGGTTCTTTTGTAAGAGACAAGGATGTGTAAGCAAGAACGTTTCTCCGTTATAAAGAAGTCCGTTCACTGTGGTCTCGATAATTTACACTTGCTTGCGGTGTTCACTCTTGCCCGAATTTAAATGTTCACATTGTTTTGAGGAATATCACAGCCACTTCACACAACATTTAACGAAGTCATTCAACCTGCATCTCGCAATTATATATAGGTACTTACCTACCTTCTTAAGTATTACGTAGTTTTTATTGCGATGCCATCTTTGAGTGTCTCAGTTTTTATTTCACTTTGCCACGCGAGCAGTAATATTTTGAACTAAGCTTTTTTTATACACAAATTAGCCCTTGACGGCTATCTCATCTGGTGGTAAGTGATGATGCAGTCTAGGCTAACCTGTTAGAGGTTTCTACGCGACATTATGCCGGAACGCTAAATCGCTTTGCGACACGTCTTTGTCGATAACTAGCCACGACCAAAGCTTCCCACCAGACCAGACTCGAGCCGGAGATCGAACCCAGCACCTCCAACTTTATAATGCGACAGCGCGCACAGCGCCACGGAGGTCGTCAAGCTAATGTTAGTGCGAGACCTTTAAAGCTTGCTTGGTCTTTTTTTACTTAAGATATAGTTAAAACGAAAACAAAGTTATGTATCCGATTTAAAACTGTCTCGTTTAAACAAAACTTTGACTGAGCGATGTCAAAGTACGCTCTATAAATCTCAGCCTAAGAATTCGAACACTGTTCGGTCGACTTTCTATTTCGTACTGATATAGTTTGCTTCGAAAAATACATTACCTGAATGGTAATATAAGTGAATTTAATTAACATCCTCGACCTAGACATTGATTCTTAAAACTATATGATCATCCAACATAATTTCGTTCATTATAAACTCATTAGTATAGCGGCCAACGGCACTCTTGCCGGGCGCCAAATTACCAACATTATCAATTTATACCAACGCGCCCGTACAAACAAAAAAAAAGCTGAATGTAGATGACCAGTTCCCGTTAACAAATTTGTATTGTGCAATGTAGGAGAAAAATTGTGACACGTGCTCTGAGCGTGATGGGTTGGAATTCGATGGCTGTGAAACAAAGAATTGATTACAAAATAAAATACTCTTCAACTCAATGGTTTATAATTCCGCTTGGAATTTTCATTTCACATTTTGCCGGGATATAAGTAATCTAAATAACGCATTGGTTTAGTGATAAAAATAACAGAATATATTTCTATGGCACCAGCACATCAAAATGAATGAAAAAGTTAACTTATCTGTTGTCTGGTAGTGCGTTTGTCTATCGAGAACCTTAGCTCGGAACCGCGTTGAGGCATTGAGTTGAAATTTAAACAATTTTTTTTATACACCACATCGACACTTACTATACAACATCGTGCTGGAACGCTAAATCGCTTGGCAACACGTCTATGTCGGTAGGGTGGATAACCACGGCCGAAGCCTACCACCAGACAAAAATGCATATACTCAGGTATGCTGCTAAAAGCTTATTTAAAAATCAAACTTCCAATTAATGGTAAAAAAACGTAACGGCCGTTTATGCCACAATAAAAGTATAATTCGACACTCTTAACCGAATTAAATATTATAGGGTACTTTCTATTGACCTAGAACTATGAAATTTATCTACAAGTACAGAGAAAATAAAAAAAACTTAACACTTGTGAGTAAATCATAAAATCATAGTGTTTTTTTAAACTGTCAGACTCTATTCCTAAACTATTTATAATATGTACCCACCTACATTTAGCAGAACCCTCGGTGGGTGAATCCGATTCATACTTATCCGGTTTTGTACATAAAATATATTGAATTGGAGCATGTCACCTTTTACACTAGTGAACACGTGAAATAATTTCGTATACGCTAACTGTATAACATTTGTGCTGGTAATTTAGCCGTATCATCGCTATTCGCTGGATTTTATCTTATCTATACATATATTATTATACATATTATAATATTAAAAAGTTTATATTATTTTTTTTCGAAAAGTATCAAGTTTTTTTTATATTTTTGATCGATATACACGGAGTATATCTAATGGACCGATTTTAATAATTCTGCCACAATTACAAAGCTATTTTATCCCAAAGTAACATTTTATTTCAGTAATAATTTCAAGCCAGCAGAAAACAGCTTTATCCGCGTGCGCGTATATATTATACACTAGCTGGTGCTCGCGACATCGTCTACACAGGATTAATATTTCGAGTAGCTTAGGTATATTAGAAAAGAACTAACATTATGACATTAAAATGATCACTGTGGTAGATTTTGTTCCTAATTATTTGACACATATTTTGGACAATTGACCCAATACGATAAATTTTAGCATATGTGCGTGTATTTTGATTTATAAGTTATATTTTTGTAAAGTTGTACAAAAATCCATTCAGTAGTTTTTACGTAAAAGAGTAATAAACATCCATACTTACAAACTTTCGCGTTTATAATATTAGTATGATAAATAATACGGGTCTTTAGTATATTTATTATAATAATGGATCAAAAATTAAAAAGTGACTTTCAATCGTCAGTGTTAGGTATAAGAATTAATAATTGAAATGCTTACAACTATTTCTTTGGACATATGGGTAGTTTAAGTGAAAATTTAACATTAAAATATGCTCAGGACGAGAATTTGCTTAAATGAGTGAGTTAAGCGGCTTTTATATGCTAGACTCGAATATAAAGTTACGAACCGCAGGGATCAGCTAGTTTTTATGTACTCGTATATAGCCGAAATTCTACTTTCATTTCTCAAACCGTGCCTAAAGAAACCTCAGTATTACGGTCCATCTACGTACAGTTTTTGAGAGCATATTTATAATGTTACTATGCAGATTTCAAATGTATAGTACAAATAATCAACAATCAATCGGTGGTCAAATATTAGTTTTTGCTATTTACTTAATAACTCATTAATATTCATTAATAAATCATTCATTAAATAAGGTAATATTCATTCATTGGTGATAGCAAAAAAAAAACCCGGCTAAGTTTGTTGTGGGCTTCTTCTAAGACCAGGGCGCGTTTGGAACCCTCATAGCTTTATACAATACATTTGTAATCACCATCAAAACACTACTATGTAAATTATTGACGCGTCAAAAGTGCCTTTTAAAGGACTATTTGAATAAAGATTATTTGAATTGTATCGGTAGTTTTTATGAAGATGTGACCTCAAAATGAAATCTCCGTCAAAAAGTTTCTACCTACTTATATGAAATTTAACTTATCGGCTCTTCATTAAAACTTCTCGATAATTGTACTTACTCGTATGTATCCTTGTTAATATTTTCGATTAATCGCTTAATTCAATAAAATCGTGCATGCCTAATGTTCAAATACTAATATTTGTGTTTATTTACACGGTGTCAGCAGTTAAAGGTTACTTCCTTATACATCGTGCTAGTAGTTTGCGTAATAGCGCGCCTCGTCACGTCTCTCCGGTTTAGAATTTATACGGTGATCACCACTTATACTATAAATAATAGGCAAATAGTTGGCCTTCACAAGGACGTCGGCATTAGGTTGTTAGTAGTCATTTGATGTGTAGTTAAAAGAGTTAAAATGAACAAAACCTGTCATAGTTAGATGATAAATTAGTCGATGATAACACACATTATAAATAGCTAATCTAGAGCTATGTAAGAGAGTTAAAGACTATAGTGGTAAATATACATATTATTATCCCAACAAGGTATTGAGGAGTTAAAGTAGTTTATTTTTTTATTTATTTATTTGAATAAGGTTTGCTAGCGATTTATACAAATGACTCAAACTATCTACAGTTAAATTACATGTAAGATGTATGTTAAATAATTTTAAAGCAAACACTACATGCATAACATAAACCAAGTAAACAGAAAAAAGTCAAAAACAACTTACTAAAATAAAATAAACATAAAAGAAAAAAAAGAGAAATTAAGTTCTAGTTAAATAGTAAATGAAATCAGCAAGATTGTTTTATGATTAATAAAATTAAAAATAATGTTACTTGTTAATAACTTGGTACATAATTAGTTTGACTGGCTTATTAAGGCACTTATTACTAGTAATCTGAAACATTAATGTGGATAGGTTAGGGAGGGTTCAAATACGAAGCATAACTTATGAACTATTGTTGCAACTGTTAGATATTGGTGTTTATTCGCCCGCATTTGTAACAAATCAGGCTATGCATGTTATATCTATATGAATTACCGTTTCTAATATATTTCTGAATTCAACTCTTAAACCAGCCAGCAAAATCGCATTTCAGTTTGTTTTTATATTTATTGTAAATCATAAAAAGACAAAACAAAAATAATATATAGATATTATATATATCTACTTCAGAATACATTAGCGAAACATAAAGCATAATCTATATAAGATTCAACCGTTATTATAAAACTCTTTTTAATAGATGAGAATGAGCCATAATTAAGGACGCACTTTGTCTTCTTAACAAAGCTAATACTGATATTAAATTTATTTAATTATGTAAGTTATTAGTATATAACGTCTAGCCAATAAACATACGTGTACGAATATACACACTATTCTGCTAAATAACCGATCAAAACGGAATTCTGCTTCGACGGCTTAGTACTCGAATGTTTCAAGCCTCTACTTTCTTCTTCGATTGGGGCACCTTTCGCCTTCAATTATGCACATCACGATGATCTGAAGGAGTAATTTCTAGGAAAATGTCCCAGATTTTCGAAGTCGTTTTTGATGATCGAAATGAAGTCTCTAGTTTTGTCGCTAACAGCGCTTCAGAGGCCTTCATTATTCATTAATTAGGATGGAATTGGCTATATTTAATGATGAAGCGTTTCTCATTATTTGGTTATTGTTCTCATTTTAATTTCATAATAGATGCATGGACAATTTCATTTAGTTATGAGTTCAGGCTTTGGATTCTATTTACTATCAAAATTTTGAGACTTTTGTTTGATTTAGCTGCGACTGGGATGCGGGATTTGCTGATGCCAACGTAAACTTAGTGTTGGAAAGACTAATTTGATTAAGCATTTGAGACTTACTTACTTACTTAATAAGACTTACGAGTATAGTAGGAAACAAAAATACCAAAGAAATCACAGATCTTAGCTAGCGGCTTTGCCGTATTTAGATTTTTTTGGTATTGAAATATTTGAACAATTATTTTGATTGTAATGAAAAGATCATATTTTACGGAAATTTGGATCTGCTGCTTTCATACTTTGAACCAGTGGCGTGCAGTTTATACATGCAAAAGAGCAGTGCATACCCTACGAATCTCTGAAATCTGGACTTGGTGTTTTCTTAGAAAACGTACTAAGATATTAGGGTGTACTACATTCACACTTAATAATTTAATACCCATATTGGAGACGATTTTTCTGATACTGTTCTTTCATACCCTGGTCAATAATCCTGTGCACGCCACTGCTTTGACTCTTTATGGTAGTCATTTGTTGACTCTTCTAATGACTTAGATGGAAACGTGCTTCAAAAAATTGTTATATCTGCCCCGAGTAAAACTCGTTAAACGAGAGAGGTATTATCATCCACGTATAGTTTTTGTACAAATTTTAAACGAATACCGGTATTACGAACTAGTACCTACCTACTTACTTATTTAGTAATAACAGGACCATAAGTTTGACCAGTGAAGTGAAGTGAAGTAACAGCATTTTACATGCACGGTTTTTTATTTAACCGACTTAAAAAATAAAGGAGGTTAATTTTTATAGCCATACATAAAATGATAATCGGACAGTAATATGTTCTTTAATATACGCACAAAATCAGTTACTTTATTATCTATAATTTCGTGATCAACCCATTATCGGCTCACTACAGAGCACGGGTCTCCTCTCAATATGAGAAGGGTTTGGCCATAGTCCACCACTGGCCATGTGCGGATTGGCAGACTTCACACGCCTTTGAGAACATTATGGAGAACTCTCAGGCGTGCAGGTTTCCTCACGATGTTTTCCTTCACCGTAGAAGCAAGTGATATTTTAATTGATTTTTAAAAACGCACATAACTCCGAAAAGTTAGAGGTGCGTGCCCGGATTCGAACCGCCGACCTCTGATTAGAGGCTGACGCCCTAACCACTGGGCTATCACCGCTTCATATCTATAATTTATAATTTTTTAATCAAACATTCTAAACACAAGTGCTTTGGTCTAATTTCGCTCATTTATCACTGAACTGTGTTTCTTAACTATGTTTATATAATAATAAAAAAAATAGTTTATGTAGTTTTTCGTGGGATTATATATAACTTTTATGGCAGAACACAAAACGGCGGAATATTTATGCAGATTTTTAAACATATTTATCTGAGAATTAAACTGTACTGTAATAATAATTATAAACTAGTATATATTATCTTTGCTTACCAACTAAGAAACTACTAACGTTCTTTAATATACGCACACTGTAAGTCTTCCATAATAAAATAAACACTAATTAAAAATATCGATTTCTTCATTTTATATCTTATTCTAAACAATAATTAAAAATATCGTGTAATGAATTTATTCGTGGAACATTTTTACTATTCTTCGTATAATGAATCAATCTTCTTAAAACTATTTCTACAGACACTGTTTTACAGCGACCCAATTTTATATATTTTACAGATATAATGGATTGAGAACCAATTCATTTTATTCCATGAAATTTTTTAATTCGCTTACGTTTGCAGTGAAATTAAATAAAAATTATTTACTACACTAAAATATAAATGTATACAAGTAAAATTATCTCCCTCACAGTTTGCACACAGCTAATTAAGCCCCAATAAAATTGTCTAACGAGAAAGTTCAGAATGATTGGCGTTATTTAAGTATTTCCTTTTCAATAAATTTTGTTTCATCGGACGTTGATTTATCTCGACGTAACGGGCTTCGGAGTTGTTCGCGGTACGAATAATATTTATAAACACAAATGCTTACTTATTGAAACTGGAAATAGGTAAGCATAATTACGCGTAATCAACTGATACGAGTTTTAGTATGAATCAAAAGTTATAATCTAATCTCTATCTTAACGCATGTACAGACAGAAACAAATACAAACTTGATAAATGACCTCGTTATTATAACGGTCGAGAGTGCTGCAAGATTTTCATTTCGAGGTCATCATGTGTATGTCTTGATAAAGCATGTTACTCGTGATGCTTTTTAAACTTTATGGAATATTTTTTACTTACATATAATATAGCTATTTGATTTGCATTTATATTGATTTGCGAAATGAATAGGATTTCAAATAGTTTTACGAACGGTATTTACCTGTTGAATACAGTTTGATTGCTAAATGCAATGAGTAAATAATTAAATGTACAAAATTCTCAACTTTAGCATTGCGACGCGACTAAGTCAAGGAGACGGTCCGTCGGGATTATATTCACTTGACCTCAGGCCTTCATCACGCGTCTTCACAATATAGAGAACGTATCATTAAGCCAACATAATATGGTTTTTATGTCTGTGTCCGTTTAAATTAAGCGGTACAAAGGGTTCGAGCGTTTCGCATGAGATGTGACTCACACCCTGACGTTCCCACAAAGGTATTCGCAGGAAAGACATATTAAGCCATTGTGACAATGTCACCGTGAGGTCGGAAAAAAGTGTGCGCGAGTGAAGACGAATTAGATATAATTACAGCGAATTTTGCGTGCTACAAGTGTTCACGCGAGAACAATATGTATTAAATCGGCTAGTACAATTTAAGTTTAACCAGATTTCTCATCGACACAGATACGCGACCTACATTGGACACGAAAGCCCGTATAACTGTTGGTGCTTCGATATAAACACAGGGTGTTCGGAGTAGATAGCCGATGGTCCGCCGTCCGCCAAAAGAAGGCCGCGCGGCGACCTTCCAAATGGTGGTCGGCGTTCGTTGACCGCTAATTGTGGAGCGAGCGCAGCGCGCCGCCTCTCCCGCCCGCCCGACTTTAAAAATTAAGCTCCGTTTTTTATGTTTATTAATATTAATTACAATATTTCTTTATTGTTCATAGCAACATTAAGTTATCATTATAAGATTAACACACTATACAAGCTATACAAAAATTATATTACGTTAGTAAAAATGGTTATTAACTAATACGAGTGTATAAACGTTAAATAATTAGTTAGTAATAGAATTTTTTTAACTATAAAGTGACTTTATAAAGTGACAGTAGGTCACTGGTTTGTGTATGCCACCTGAAGTTTACTTCAGGTGGCAGTTCTCTCTTAAAATTGTTGACTTGTGTGTGCTCACGTTTATAAACTTCAGTTTTAGGGTCGCAATAAAATATCTATTTTATCTGACGGTAGTTCGGATGAGTTTGTATGTTTGCCAACGTTACAATATTTTGTATAACTTATATGTATAACGTTACAATATATGAATTTTTTTGGATAACGCGGGAGTAGCTGTGATGTATCCTATCCTTTTCTGTATACTTGATAACGTCGATACTACAATGTAAAAATGAGTATGTATGAATAAAAGCGCCTTAAATGGCCGCTTTGAATAAAAATCTTTTCGAATTTAAATTCGTTCTAAGCGAAATTTCATGATCGGCTGAGCAGTCATAAGGCGTGAAAGTGTAACAAACAACAGAATTCACATTTACATTTATATATTTTTGCATAATATTAGTTCGGTTTTCAACTGTTTTGGGAAAAAGGAAACGGTAGATACTATAGCCCAGAAGTAAGACGTAGGCTTTCCTTTCGTAGGGTTCCGACTTCGATCCTCGGCATGCTTTTTTGATCTTTTTGGTGCTATGTGTGTTTTTAGCTATTCATGTAATTTGCTTAAACGGTGAAGGAAATCGCCGCGGGCAAACCAGAATGCCTGAGTTCTTCATAATGTTCTCAAAGGCGTGTGAAGTATGGAATATGGCCTGCTCATTCTGAAAAGAGCCCCGGTCATGTCGTGGGCTTGCAATGGCTTGATGATGATGACGATGATAATGAGAAAAATAAACATAAACGGCTCGACGACAGAGTAAGCCTTTAAGGGGTTTTTTTTTTTTATTCACTACAAGTCAGCCCTTGACGGCTATTTCACCTGGTGGTAAGTGATGATGCTGTCTAGGATGGTAGAGGGCTAATCTGTTAGAAGTATGGTAAACCCACGCTCCTAGTTGGTTTCTACGCGACATCGTGCCGGAACGCTAAATCGCTTGGCGACACGGCTTTATCGGTAGGGTGGTAACTAGCCACGGCCGAAGCCTCCCACCAGACCAGACTCGAGCCGGGAATCGAACCCAGGACCTCCAACTTTTTAAAATGCGACAGCGCACGCACTGCGCCACGGAGGTCGTCAAAAAAGGGTTTCAATCTATGAGGTACGGACTCTTATTACTTATTTAATGCAAACTTTTTTATTAGAACTGATTGTTCAGTTTGTGTGTTAGTATATGAATATTTCACTCCAAACTACGAGTATATCAATATTATAAGTTATTGGCAAATTGCAAAGCTCTATATCATTACTAACTCGCTTTTATTATTTCGCATTACAAAAAAAAAGTAAATATTTATTTAGAGATTAAATTTATATCATACGTTTGCATTAGATATATATAAAAAAATAAATAACATTACTTTTCTTGTGACTATTATAAATAATTTTTGAAAAAACTATAATATTATATATGATTTTTGAAAACTCATTTATAATATTCGCAAGCAAATATTAAGTGGCATAGTCTTTTATTAAATATTTACTTAAAGGATGAAAAAAAAGTTGAAGGGTTAACAAGATCAAAATGACGGGAGGAAATTGATTTTGGTTTATAAATTTTGCTACGAAAATTAAAATCCACGCAGCTTGCCATTACACAATAATATATAATTTATTATATTATGAAAGCACACCCACATATTGTGAAAATTATGACATGATCAGCCCATTACCGGCTCACTACAGAGCACGGGTCTCCTCTCAATATGAGAAGGGTTTGGCCATAGTCCACCACGCTGGCCATGTGCGGATTGGCAGACTTCACACGCCTTTGAGAACATTATGGAGAACTCTCAGGCGTGCAGGTTTCCTCACGATGTTTTCCTTCACCGTTGAAGCAAGTGATATTTTAAACGTTTAAAAACGCACATAACTCTGAAAAGTTAGAGGTGCGTGCCTGGATTCGAACCGCCGACCTCTGATTAGGAGGCTGACGCCCTAACCACTAGGCTATCACCGCTTGTGAAAATTATAGCTTTTGATTAAAAAAGGGAATTGATATCTTTGAATTTCAGATCTTTCTTAAGATTCCTGTTAAGGGGTTTGATTTTCGGATATCACTTAACATTCATGTCCTCATTTACTTTTAAGGCTCGTCGGAAAATACCCAATTGTTTTAATGGCAGTTCAGTGCGTGGAACATAATTATGATAACACGATTCGAAAGCTTGTATTTTTTAATTGGCGGTAGTGGTTGGATACTTGATTCTTACGGCGATAAGGGTACATTGACATTAGTTTCCAATAAGAGTATCAGCTGTACCTTTTGGACAGATACACTGAAGTATTGTGTAACCCTAAAATCCCATTTCCGAACTATTGCGTTCTTAAGTCTGGTCTACTCTTTTATATGCATGCAAAACTTGAAGTTTTTTCTGCGGCAGTGGTTCAATATAAGTTTGAAGTCACTATTTAGTGATCAGTTAATAATGTGCTAGTCTGTATGGTTGCTTATCTACAATAGGAAATGACAAAAAAGAAGAAGTAGACGACGTTTAAGGTGTCATGGAACAATTTCAAATGTGTGCTGAAACGTGACAGCTGGCAACGAAAGTTGATGACAGCTGTCATGCAAACGAAGGTAGCATGTTTATGTCCCATCCCATTACGAGTTTTGTTTAGGTTGTAGGTAGTCAAGGTGGAGCCTAGAGGTAAAATACAGGAAATAGAGCACTAAGCCCCAATAATATTGTCTAACGGGAAATATTAGAATGATTGGCGTTATTTAAGTATTTTCTTTTCAATAAATTTTGTTTCATCGGACGTTGATTTATCTCCACGTAACTGCTTCGGAGTTGTTCGTGGTACGAATGATATTTATAAACACATATAATTACTTCGCTCTCTCTCTGCGTCGTATTCCTCATAATTTAGGGTCCAGGCTGCTTCCACTAACGACTTTCTTGAGGACGATGTCGCGATATGTTTCTCTGTTGGTTGCGACGTGTAGAGCATCGTGGACTTTCGTGCCGGTGATAAGCATCTTCTCCTCCTTCAGGTTGCTTCCTTTCGAGCAATGTGACCGAAGTACTCCAGAATCCTCTGTAGACAGGTGGTGGATAGCCTTTTATAATATTTATCGAAATTAATTTATAAATAGGTAAGCGTGTAATCAACTGCTACAAAGTTTAGTATGAATCAAAAGTTATACAATTTATTTGAGCCTAGAGATAAAACACGGATAAAGAGCACCTGGGTGACCAAGTAAGAACCACTCTCCGGGATTCGACTACTCTACGCTACTCGGTGCTCAAAAAGATGACAAATCATTACAAGATTTTTTATAGGTTGGCCGAGTTTCAGTATGAAGAGGGGATTGCGAAGTTTGTAACTCGATAGTCTCGATTGCCGTTTCAGAAGATTTCCTAACGCGAACTACAGCTGTAATTATTTAGATGCAAGACTCCATATTAGCACTGAACTGATTACGTGAGCGATGGCACCCGTATGTGTTGGTTTGCTTTTTTCTCTTGCTTAGTCTGCATTGCTTAGTCTCTCTTTCAAAGAGTAGTAACGTCGCATCTTCCAGAGAAGCGCGCCTCGACCTAAATTGCTTTCGGCGTAATTTTGTCTATTGCAATAATATAAAATAAGCCAATCTTAGATAAAGAATAAAACCTTATTTTAAGGTTTAATTATTGGTGGTTAGTAATTTTGGACATGACTTTAACCACCTACCTTTTTTAACCCAGAAGTGTTTGTTTTTTTGTTTGAGCACGTTTATATCTGGAAATATCGGTCGGAGTTAAAAATTATTTTTGCCTTGATAGCCCATTTTTCGAGGAAGGTTCTTTACCTATAGGCTATTAATTAGCATCATGCCACGATCCTGGAGTCTAAAAATATAGGTATAGCGCAGACAGACAGGGTTTGTGACGCAATGGGTTTAGCTATATTGTGCGGAGTAGCGTAATAGTAATAGTAGCGTAATTGTAGAGTATTTAAACAATTAAATTATCACTTGCTTCAACGGTGAAGGAAAACCTGCACGCCAGAGAGTTCGCCATAATGTTCTCAAAGGCGTGTGAAGTCTGCCTATCCGCACATGGCCAGCATGGTGGAGTATGGCCAAAGTCTTCTCATATTGAGATGAGACCCGTGCTCTGTAGTGAGCCGGTAATGGATTGATCATGATGATGATGATATTGTGCGGACTAGCAGATAAGAGCTTTTATGGGAATGAATTACTTTGCATAAATTGTACGAGAACAACCATTAGTTGAAATATATGACCGTGCGTAATCTCAACAATAATTTGAGATTCTTTAATCCAGCATGAAAAGAATCACACTTTCAAAATAATAAAACTATTTTATGATAGACTATGAGTAAGACTACAAAAACAGAATTGGAACTCCGTCCTATTTTATCATGGTAAATCGAAAATTGCTTTGATGAGATCCGTTGATCCGCTTAGGCAATTCAAAAAGCAGAGGTATCATAGCGTGATATCATCGCTAACAACAGGTTTCTATAGGATATTCGTGAAGCAGCCCATGAATTTGCGCCTTGTTATTTCCACAATGGCAGACGACTAATCTTATTATAAATTGACTTCTGACTCACTTTGTTAAATTGTATTGAATATTTCCGCAGTAAACAAATGTACCTAATTATGTTTGGGTCACCGCTGCAGTGACTTTATTTATATAACAATTAGGTACCTTTGTAAACTAAACTAATGTAAAGTAACTAAAGGAAATTCCTTTCGGGTGACAATATTTTTAATATTTTTTTATTTACCACATACAGCCCTTTTTGGCAATCTCACCGAATGCAATGCGATGATGCAGCTTAAGATGGTAGCGGGTTAACCTGTTAGGGTATGGTAAACCCATACTCCTAATTGTTTTCTACGCGACATCGTTTGTCGGTGGGGTAGTAACTAGGCACGGCCGCGGCCTCCCACCAGACCAAAATCTGCCCAGGAATCGAACCCTGGAACTCCAACTTTATAATGCGACAGCGCACGCGCTGTGCCATGAAGGTCGTGAGGTATTATCTAGCTAAGCACGCACTCGTTTATTCGTTTCATATTTCAACAAAAATATGTTTAATAGTCATTATCATGGGCTAAATCTCAAACAGTATTTAATGTCCTAATAAGATGTTCCCTACATAAAAAAATAGTAACATTTATTAAATAAATAGAGTGCCGCTAATCTACATTAAGAATCATTCTTCTACTGTTTGGCGCAGTGGGTTAATGATAAGAGAAGGTGATTTGGAGTCTAAACCTATATCATACGTTAGCTAACTACCAACATACATACTAGAATCCACAGTAGTTGAAAAAATAAATAGATTACCGCTTATCTGTAGATTATTCTTATTGTAATAAGAATCGCAGTCGATTTATAAGAGAAGATGATTTGGAGCCTGTACCTATACTATACGCTACTAACTACCTTACACACCAGACGCCACAGTAGTTGAAAAAAAAAATCAATACGAGTCATTTGGTGATCTGAATCTTTCTCAGATCTCGAAATAATACAGTCGTGATGCGGAGTAGGTATTATGTACCTATATGACATGGATACATGATTAATCAAAATAATATGTACTTATCATGTACATCTTAATAACCAGTCTTTATAACTGTTAAACTTATGAACCGCGTAGAAAATCCTTGGATCTACTTATTTGAATCAAGACAGGATCGGCACATTAGCATAAGCCAGAAGTGAAACCTTATCGGCAAGAATATAGATTATAATTCTAATTAATTGTGCACTTGTGTCAGTTAGCTTACGTTAATCAACCAAGGTGTTAATGATTATCATAATGATAATTAAACCGTCGACTTAAATACTCTTTGAGTAGATGAAGAAATAGAAGTAAAAAAAAAAAAGTCCTCCAGATATTTTCTGTTTCTGCTGACCCGGCAAACGTTGTTTTGCAATGTAAATTATTTCTGGGAATTTCTATTGTAGAACAAAAATTGCTAACTTATTGTAACTATGTGGTATATGAGTGAAAGAGTCATGGAGCGCTGTGAACGATGAGGGAATATAAAGAGAACATAAATTTTGTTTACGTTCAAAAATTTTAGCTTTACCATAAGTTCAGGGAAATTTTAGTCGAATAAGAGTGAAAAACATTTACAATAAAGACGATAACTGTTCAGTTAGTAAGCGGGATGATTAAATTACTAAAATGACAAATAAAAATAAGAGTTGGTGATTGAAGAATGAAAATTTAGGGTTGTATGTATTTTTTAACGCCACATAATATAAAAATAAAATTGAAAAAATTTATCCATAAAATAAGAAATATATATATTTGGGGTGGACATCCCTTATCACTTAGAGGTTTGAAAAATAGAAAGTAGTCTATCTCAGACTTACTGAATATGCATAAAAATTTTCTATAAGAATCGGTCGAGTTGTTTCGGAGTATGGGAACAAACATTGTAAAATTCTCGATTTCATATATAAGATGTAATTTCTCACTGAACAAAATTTTCCAGGCTATTTATTTTATTGGAAAGTGGGATGCAGTGTTTAGATATATCCGACTTGCCGTGACGATTGTATACTCGTAAAGCGTAGGTCCCACTGCGGCGTCCAACCTGCATCCTTAGCGGCGTTCAATATTGCGTCTTACGTACGACCAATCATAACTCGTGCCAAGTTGTGTAAGAGTCCTGTGATTGGTCGCACCAAGGACACTAAATTGCAAGCCAGGCTGTCATTTGCAAAACTCCTATCTTATGGTCATCATAATATTAGCATCATAAAAAACGCTTGTTGTAAAAATGTTGTATTAATGAGTTAATTTCTACACTTTACAATAAGATTTAACAGTAACGATTATTTTTATTAAACAACACCAGAATCACTCTCACCCTTTAATATTATTTATTAAATACGATAAAGGAAAACCAAATCCTAATTATTATTATTTTTTTGATATCTGCGTCACCTGATACACGTCAGGTCGGTGAAATTGAGGTCTGTAAATATTTTGGCAATTTCTCCAAATAAATTTGGATTTCATTTCTTTTAAATGTCATCAGTTTTATTACGTTTCAAATCAGCTGCCTAAGGATTGCTTGATTAAAAGGTTTACGTAAATACGTAAAAAAGTAAAATATATTATAATTTAATTTGTTTATATATTTTATTCTTTACTTTATTATAAAATTAAGCTGTAATATTGTCTAAAGAAAAAGCCTAGGCTTTATTAATAACCCTTTTTTTAAACATATATAACCCTTTATTATAAATATTCTTTCTCCAATTTGGCTCAAGTATAGATACCGATTTGGATAATCAGCGTAATTGACTAACTCTGTAGCAAATGGGCGATACTATTTCTAATCCAAGTAACATTTGTTCCTTTTGAAGCCTATTGCTAGATTTTTGTTGGAAGTACAAAGGAATATTACCCTTTGTACGGCTTTCCAAATTCCACGATTTGGTGCCTGTGTTAATGATAATATGCATATAATAAGTACATTTATGATATGCATATTTATTTTTGATATATTCGTGATATTAACTACGTAATATATAGTCGTAGCTTACTTTATAATTAATATGAGATTTACGTCATAAGAAAATAATAAGGTTTTACCGGTTATTGAACTTGTTTGTTGTAATTTGTGATTAGATGAAACAAAGAAAATAGTCAAGTCATTTATATTGTTTGCAACCACAAACGAATTTGTTATCACATAAAAGGTGTTAACAACCGCACGATGATCTTTACATATTAATAAAAGCTTTCAACAAAAAACGTATTTTAACACTGTTTCACTAACTCGCTTTTATGACCGTTTGTAATATCAGTAACGATATTTTAGTTTTCAAGTTCAAGATATGTTAGAGACCTTACATGTAACGAAACACCTAAACTTCACGCTTAAATCATAAATCCACCTGGATGGTGTAAGGTCCGTGAATGATGAAGATGGAATGGTAAAGGAGTGGAGGTCCGTACCTCGGTAGCCCGAAAAGCGTTCAGGCATCTGGTTAAAATGTTGGGTGAAGGCGCATTTGCAGCTGTTTTTATTGCGCATTAACTCACCTGTATCTAGTCTTCGGAGAACTTGTAGCCCTTCCCGTCACTTAACTTTTTCAGGATTATACAGTATATTTTCTAGTCCTTCAAACCACACTGGGATGACGTCACCTGCCAATTTTTTATTTACTACATATCATATACAAATTCAGGCAACATTCATTGCTACAGTATCATTAAAAAACAAATATTAAAACTGTGGCAAGAACTAATTCCGTGAGAATCGTTGTTAAATATTGACAAACTAAAAATTTACTGTTAGATATTGAGTCACCGTGTAAGTAATTCATTTGGTGTCATATTATTGAACTACGGCTAAGTATTTAAGATAATAATTATATTTGATATATGATTTCCCAGACGAGTGAATAATACAAGCCTACCTATTATTATTTTAGTTTGAAATTCGAGCCGTTCGCCTGCCCCAATAGCCTCAAG
This sequence comes from Lasiommata megera, assembly GCA_928268935.1. Lineage (NCBI taxonomy): Eukaryota > Metazoa > Arthropoda > Insecta > Lepidoptera > Nymphalidae > Lasiommata > Lasiommata megera. Next base: position 9,143,475 of record OV743312.1, read on the forward strand.
TTGACCATCTATTTTACTTCGATCTATATAGAACTAGATTTGCCCGTTTATGATTTACTCGTAGTCCTGTACAAAATCAAGCAGAGAAAGTTGTTTGTTTTTATTGACGACTACCTGTGAATTGGTTAAAAATATTGGACATGACTTTTATATGAATCAATCAATCAGTCATAATCTTTATTCAAATAGCCCTTTAAAAAGACAGTTTTGACGCAAACTTAGCCAGGTAAATTTTCTTCTTGGTATCACCATCTCACATGCCACTTAAAATTATTAAAGAGCTGTCTTATATTATAACTTATATATTATTATACTATGTATTGCATTACCTGAAATAGGATTTATTATTCACTAGCAAACTAGCAGTAGTAGTGGGTGCACTACAGCATTACAAAATGAGAAGTCCTGGGTTAGTTTAGACTCGACTCTGATCAGGAGGGAGGCCTCGGCCTTTCGGTATGATGCACACTATTTGTTTAGTTGAATGTTAATATATATATATATATATATATTTTAAAATTCACGCGCAAAGTCGTGGGTACCAGCTAGATTGGTAAAAACTGCGACGAATCTTCAACTTTTTTGTTACTATTTCTATCAAAATATAAGTTCCTCATATATTTTTTATTTTTCAACATACCTTCATAAGCTATTCTCTAAACTAACGTAAACAAACACAAAATTTCACGAACAAGACTGAGATGTGCTTGCACATCTCGTATATTATTGATAGAAATCATTTATGCTTTGGCAAAATAAGAAATTACGGAAATTTCGTTTTCGTGCTGTCCTTGTGATATTACGAATTGCTTAACGATAAAAAATAAATTTAAGTATGGAGAATTAGTTAATCATCATGACATGTATGTGTGTAAGTTGAATAAAAACTTAACTTTCAAATCAAATCAAATCGAAATATCTTATATATTCCTATATTCATATAAACCTATTACAGGCATCTATGAATCGTACATGTACTTATATCACATTTTTCATTATTTCTATTCGTGAAGTTGGCGGGTGCAGTTATCTCACACTCGCCAACTCAAAACTAAAGCTAAGAGGTTTCAAATCGCGCCCAGGTTTAAGAAGGAGCCCACAACAAACTTAGCCGGTTTTTTTGTTATCACCGTCTCACATAATCAATAATAAATTATAGTATCTATGGAATTAGAGCAATTCACAACTAAGTTTTTTTATCGTTTATATAATCCTTAATATATTATAATATGATTTTTCTATAAGCTTTCGATTTATAAAAACGACTTTAAACTTATAGATAGACATCACAGAAAGATATTAATGGGTAATTTATTTTAAAATTAAATACAATTTCTTTTGAATGAGTTACTAATTTTGTGCTAAACGGTACTACAGTTTACTTTCATAATTCTAAAATATGTTATACCTGCATTTATATTAATTTGTAAGGTTAATTTTAAGGTTGCATGCTGTGGTCATTTCTAGAAAGTCACTATCTCGTGTTTGTTCTTCTGACATGTTTTTTGTTGTTTTTAAATAGATTATGACCAGTTTAATGATCCAATAAAAAATAAAATAAAATAAATTTATAGATAAAGGTAGGGAAGGTGATCTGTCTGTATTTGCGTTAAGTAATAAGTACACCGATATAAAAATATATTTTACCTTTATGTCATAACATGACATGGCTCACAAACTCTTCAGTTGGTGTACCTGAGTATAAGCGGTTACTATATTGTTGTTCAATAGACTTTTTGGTCAACTCGTTAGCTCTCTTTAGCGTGTTTTCTCACATCTGTGTGGTCTTGTATTGTGATAATTTGATGATCGGCAAGAAGCGGGACACGTGTCGCCAAAGCCGCATCTATCGGCCTCTATGTTTGCCCATAGAGTGTAACGCCCTTTGTGTCCCTTGTTTTGTTACAAAATATTGAACACCGTTTTATTTAACACTGACTTACAAATTACCTGTATATTGACTTGTAACGACACCGAGAGCAGATACAGTCAAAAACCAATTGTTGCGTAATGAAGAGAGAACGATGCAAACCGTTGCGGTAATAATTTCTAACGTTGACCGTGAATGTCTTTTGACAAAATGGGTAACCCCGCGGTTTGAGTCGTACCTTGGTGTTAGATAATACATTATATAAAACCTCTCTATATAAGTCCATCTAAAGCAAAAGTATGCAAAGAATGATTTCGATCAGAAATCGGTCTTTGTATTAACATTCCGTAATTAATAGTAGAGATTGAGTATTGATTTTCTTTGTAAAGGTTTTTTGTTCTATTGACAATTTAAAATATTTTTTTGGCTGAAAATTAAAATGTTTTGTTATTGTTGCGTGTCTTGTTGCCTAATATTATTAAGATATTTATTAAGATTATTGTTAAGATTCCTTAACACTGAGATATTAGGCATCGCGTCTATAGGTATTGTGTTCATAGGAAAATCATCGACTTTTTTGTTAATATACGTTATTAAATCGACGTGCTTTGCGAGGTCAATGGGTATCTAAACACGTACCGATTATGCTTCTTAATTAACAATAAACCGGAAAGTGTTGTTTTATAATTTTGCACGAATAATTATGTAGCGAACTACCTGCAGTTAGTTTGGTATCTAAACAATTGTGGATAGAATCTAACCGTCCACATAATGAATCTATACGAGATTTTAAATTGTGGAAGCTACTGTTGAAGATGAAATGGAACTCGGCAGGTTGCAAGCCGCTGGTTAAGTATAATTATTTCGTGTTTAATGCGTCAACAAGCTAATGGCATACCAAAGATCATGTTACGAAGCTGAGTACCAGTTTGGTGGGTTCGTATTGAACGTACAGTGGTGTAGACGGACTGCATAAATTCTACGCAATGCATGCGCCAAAGTGGGAAAGCCAATGAACTTAGGACGGCTATTGACAGGTATTGCGTTAAGACAAATAGTCGTTCCGGCGGCTAAGACAGACCTCCGTTCACTTGACCTGCCTACCACATACATGTGTAGATACCACATACACCACCAGCCTCTGAGAACGTCTGCGTAAACATAATCTTAGGGTAAACACAAAGTTTTATACGTGATTGTTAGCCGATAGTGCTCTCGAGTAATATGGTAGCGATCAATCAGCGAAATTATAAAGAATTTGTCAGATAACCAGACCAAAATCAAGTAATAAATGTATAATAAAAATAGCCTGTAAGCTTTTGAAACAAACAGGCTATCTAACAAATTATTCTGGTAAATCTTGAATATGACACCTTCAAATTTACAGTTCAGTCTTTAGCTTTATAAAATAAACACAGTCTTAAGAACTTTATCTTAAATTCATTGATAACAATAGATCCAATGCTACAAAATAACTCTTAGTACCAACGCTTTTAAATAATTAAGTGTGCAATACATTTGCTATTCAGAGATAGGAGCTGCTGGGTATAAACAAAAATTAATCAAACCCAATATCTTTCTTCTATGCCAATAACTGATTAGGTTCTTAATTTGTTTTGCTACTCATATGAGATGCATGTTTCCTATAGCTGATATCATTTAGATATGCATAATATAATAATATATATATTTTTTGTAATCTTAGTTTAATGTTGTATGGTTATTTTGTGCCCTCCCCTTAAACATGTCAGGTCCACATCCAGGAGACTCAAGTGTAAATCTATTAATCTCAAGACTGTATTAAGGCTTTTTTATACACTTGTAGTCAGTTTTGTGGACTAATAATAATAATAAATAATAAATAAATAAATAAATATGTACATTAATGTACATGTAAATTGTTTTGTGTATTTTTTACCGTCAGTGTTGCCTAATAATATATTTTCAGAAGAGCGACTCCAAAGCAAATCTGATAAAACAGATGTTATCGGGCGTCACGGATCAAAACCCGACTTAGCCACTTTAAATGGGAAGATTGACACGACATCGTACATTGTGCAAGTAAAAAAGGGTTTCGTAAAACATTACAAGTCAAATAGTAAATCGATGTAGAGATTAGATTTTCGTCGATCGACGTCGATCGTGCAAAATAGTTTATTCTAGGAAAGTTCCTAAATGATGTCGTTTTTATAATATATCTTACTGATGATGAAAGAGGCAATTTTAGCTTTGTTAGCGTCTATATTCCTATTTAAAACGCTATGAATGATTCATAGCGTTGATTTTAACTTGTCAATAAATGACAATTTACTAAAGTCGGAAAAAAATACTGTATGAACTATTTCGGTCTAGGATTACATTACTACTTCTGAACGAGTCGATCATGAAAAGAAATGAAGAGGATTAAGCTGCGATTCAAAAGCAATTAGAAGTAATGAGGTATTTTTTGTTTATTTCCGCGAGTATATGCAATAAGGAATATGTAATCTATGCAAGAAATTCTTTAAAAATCTAGACTATCTTAACTAGATTAAAGAATCCCGCTACATCCAACCTGCGTCCAATCAGAAGTGACGCTGCTATGAGCAAGCCTTGTGATTGGTCGGTTTGACTGTACGACGTACCTGTACATTAATAGAGACAGTGTTTTACTTTTTACGAAATGTTATATTGAGGTCTGGAGAAGGATATATTCTTGAGAAGGAAACAACTATAGATTATCTATCAAATATGTTGAAGTTTTAATCATAAATTAATAAAATGTTTCTAAACTTATAACATAAATTATCCGTAACATTCAACCAAAGTTTGAATCCCAAGAGCCCATCCTGAGATTACCTACTGCCTATGCATATCTTCAGGAGATAGGTAGGACCTACTCGTATATACAATATTTACTTGTATGCCAATCTTAAATTCAGGGCCCTGAATTGAACATGCGCGTGAAGTTACTGCAATTTGTTTTTTAAATACAACAACCACAAAAATACCCTCACCTTTTATTAAGTATATAAGTTGAGGGTATTTTTTTTTTCTGAAGTTTAATTATTTATTTTATGAGGTTATTCTTCTCAATATGGTAATGTATTGAAAATATTCATAATTCTGCTCGACTCGGGTAAAAATTAGTTCATTTAGTTTAATGATGGTCTCACACTAGGTGCCAGCTAATGGCATGGAGGGATAAATGGGTATTCATCAGTGTGCGAGCGGCACATCGGTTATTGATTGTGACGCGGTAATAGCTCAGCCCATACCTACGTAGAGATAAATCACCTGCTTCGGAGATTGAAAAATGAGCGGATTACCGACATCCTACACAATATACGTTATCTATTTAATGCGTTATTTAACCCAAGCGACATCTAACTATGATAATAGCACCGCGACCCGGCTATATTTCCCCGTTTTTTGCAAAAGTAACAAAAACATCTGGGGCATATTATAATAAAGTAATTATTTATAATTTTACATTGTTTACCTCTGAAGTCTAAATGTTTTTCACAACTACTGCTCTATCTTTATATCTATCTCTGTTATAATGTTACATAAGTTAGAGGAAAGTCAATATAAGTAATCATATCTATTATTAAAATATAATAATACTAGATAGATCTATTTAATCGGTAGTCCATCGGCACGGTGACATTATCTACACTTTCCTACTATTTATTGGTTATTCATTACATATACTTACGAGATGTCAATGGTACAGTTTATCTACACAGTTATCTTGATCATAAATATTTTTTTATAATTTTTAATTACGATCTATCGATTATTATTTGCCTGTTAATATTATATGTTAATGTTAATAAGACGATTGCAATTCGCCATTTTAATTATTTTCAACACTAAATGAGTTATTTATTAAAGATAGAAATAAGCTTTCCTAGACTTTTTTTTACCTATTAAAAACTGGTATTTTTGTAGGTCAAAGTATTTATGTACAAAGTTAGATTTAATGCAAGCATTAAAGAGCTTTTTCTACTCACTTGTTTTACAAAAATATCAGATTAAAATCCAATTATTACTGCAATGAATAATATTATAATAAATAATATAACTTCAGAGTAAAATAGCATTCTAATAGTGAAAGAGTTATAAATATACAAAATAAGCAAATTAAAACTCTTAATAATATGAATGAATGAATACACACTTTGCACGACAAAAGAAAACAATGCAAAACAGTATACAATTTGGCAGCCTCATCGCTACATAGCGATTTCTACCAGGCAACCAAAGACAAAGAAGACACAGACACGGAAAGAAGAAGGTGGTGCTATAATATATACACATAAATATATCTATATAAATCTAAACACATACATACTAATATAATATGACCAAATTAATACATAAAACAAAAACTAGCTTAATTCATATAAACCTATTACTATGAATCGTTCATATATATCACATTTTTCATTTTTACTAGTAGTGATGGTGATAACTACACTCGCCAACTTAAAACTAAAGCTAAGAGTGTTCAAATCGCGCCCAGGTCTAACAAGAAACCAACAACAAACATAGCCGGGTTTTACTTTTTGTTATCATCATCTCACGTAATCAATAATAAATTAATTTACGTAAGGAGATAGAGCAATTCACACCCAAGTTTTTTTTATCGTTAATATCGGAATATGATTTTTCTATATGCATTCGTTTTATAAAACTTTGAACTTATTGATAGACATCTCCAAGATATCAATAAGTAATTTATTATAAAATAAAATACAAACTAATTTTGTGAAGCCTACTAAACTACAAGTTTACTTTTGCTTCCAATCTTCAGTGCGTTACAGTACATTTTATTTTTAATATATCAATATTTTTATGGACAAATTGTTTATCTGTTATATAATATATATAAATATAATAGATAAACAAATCATAACATAATAAATAAAGTATTAGTTTCGGTTCGAAATTATAATATGATTTAGTTAAAATATCGGATCGTACGGCTAATAAACGGATCCTAAACGAATGCTTAAATTAATATAGCTAAGTACAAATACCATACACAAAACGGTTAAGTAAGGTACGGTTTGTTTTGCTTCAGAGACGCTGTGCTCTTCAAAACCAGATTTCTCATTCAGCTGTCTCGCCTGTGTTATGTCTTTAATTGAACAGAATTATGGATAATTCAAGAAGAATTCTCGTATGTAGGCATGTCAAGTGGAAAATTTATAGGAGAAGGGAGGTCAAATCCGCTTTGTAGCGGTTGCAAAGTCGCTATTCGGGAGGCGCTTGCGGTACTTGAGCATTGTTCGCGGTCAGTCGGCAGCTATTCGCGAACACGCTGTTATGTAATGCGAAATTAGTACCATAGCCCTTAGTGAAGTTTTTTTTTTTTTTATCCACTACAAGTTAGCCCTTGACGGCAATCTCGCCTGATGGTAAGTGATGATGCAGTCTAAGATGGTAGCAGGCTAACCTGTGAGGGGTATGGTAAACCCAAACTCCTATCGGTTTCTACGCGATCGTGCCGGAACGCTAAATTGCTTGGCGACACGTCTTTGTCGGTAGGGTGGTAACTAGTCACGGCCGTAGCCTCCCACCAGACCAGACTCGAGCCAGGAATCGAACCCAGGACCTCCAACTTTATAATCTGACAGCGCGCGCGCTGCGCCACGGAGGTCGTCAAAAGTTTCAGTGCACCTACCCCAACACCACACACTATCTATAAATATTCATTTTACCAAAAGCTTTTGCGACCCCGATTATCATAGATCCTTTGTCACCTATCGTCATTGAACATATTGCATTATAATAGAATACATAGAACTTAAAAGCATTTTAACAGAATATACGAGTATAACTTAAAAAAAAGATAGGAACCGTTCTTCGGCCCTTGTATTTTTAAATATTACGAACGTACTTTCAAAATATTCATAATTTTCTTTGTTTACTTTTTGGCATCTACCGATTTAATTTTTATTCAGAAAGATGTTGAAAATTCAAACGCAGGATCGTTATTTAAAACGAATTCTCTGTTAAAGTGGTTCCGTCAACTTATCCATTTTGGTGATGTTATTACTTTATCTCATTGCAAAGAGAGGTGGCCTTTAGGTATTGAAGTTGCTTTGACAATAAGATTAGATATATCAGTGTTTGCTACAAGTTGGTCCCCTAAACAAATACGTAATTAAATAAATTTAACATCTTGCATTTCTGATTATGTGAAAAATAATAATTTTTGCGGACGAAACTCCGGGGTTCAGCTGCTATAATTATATATAATTAAAGTAATTATAGGAGACCAGTTCAAAGATTACGAATAACGGACTAGCCGTTTTAGAATCCGCAAAATTCATTAAATAAAACAGTTAAATGTCAATAAAAATAGAACGTTGAAGCTGATTATGTATCAAGATTTTGTCTATTAGGTATATTCAGCTCATCAGATGAACAGTTAAATTATTTGATTAATATATCCTCGCCAGATATTGACAAGCACAAATTGTATTAACTGTTTTGCTGAACTTCACTATAGCTTAACTTCTCTGCTTCGCTTCCATGCTTTTCACTCTACAAGTTCTTCTACGAAACGACGATGAAACCAGTATGTCGTTTAAAGGTCTATGTCGATCAGAGATTTATTGCTGACAAATAATCGAGAGTAAATATGCTTCGGGGTAATCGTACGGTTCGGTTTTATAACACTAGTAGTCTATAGTTCTAGATACTAGAAGGTATCTTCTCTATGGTACTTGACAGATAATCATCTATGCATTTATGCTTATCTAAGTTTTCCTAAGGAAACGCTTAGAAAGTATTATTCCAAAATGAAAGTTTTGTTCCTTAAACATGATTAGAAATAGAATCGTGGTATATAATTTGGGGTATGGTATATAATATAGGGTAGTTACCCCAAAACGAAGATTCTAATTATTGCATACCGCTGATCAAAATTATTTGGGTACCACTTAACATTTATATTATATTACAAACTCGTATATTAAAAATACTTAATATACGAGTATATAAGTAATATAATATATATGTGAAGTTTATTAATCATAATATTAACTTTCCGGAATTAACGGGAAAAGACAGTATTTTCTTAATAACCGTGAGTTTTGTAAATAAACCCCTCCCGCTAGATACAACGTATATTATAAGGCATTTATGTAGAAAAACTCGGCTTTCACGGTTTCTTGATGTTTTTGAATATAATATTTATAACTTTCAAAGATCTTCATGAGCCGATGACCCGAAGGCGATTACGGTACTTCCTATGCGAGTATGCGCTATTTACATTCCCACCTCATTGTTTGTACTTCGTGTAGTGGAAGGATGAGAAATATCAGAAATGTAATCAAAGACGACACGACAAGTAGAGAACATTTGTGTAAGAGATTGATTGATATTCGCTAGTTACTCTTAGTTATTAGCATTTTTTTACTATTAAGACACCTACTTACATCTATGATTGTAATTCTTAAGCGTATAATCGACATAATTTAAGATTAGTGTCAACGTCCTTATTGTAAAATTAACTGTTATTCACAATTTATAAGTATAATGTTATAATCGGGCATGTAGAATGTTTTTAATATACTTTTTTGAAGATAGGTAGGTACGTTAGAATATAATTGGATTGCTTCGAGCTTGTTATCGTGTTAACTCACACGTTTTAATCATGCCCCTCGCTCCCGCACCCTTTTTCCTCTTTTCATACCTCGGGATGTGAAGGGCAAAAGGAAACAACTCCAAATTGCATTTAATATACCTACCAATATTTTATACATGAATATTATTCATAATAGGGGTTGAAATTGCTATTGTATAACAATACATAATTTGAATTGAGATAAAACCTTCATGGCGTGAGATTTTCAATTTTTTTTTTATCCACTACAAGTTAGCCCTTGACGGCAATCTCACCTTATGGTAAGTGATGATGCAGTCTAAGATGGTAGCGGGCTAACCTGTTAGGGGTATGGTAAACCCACACTCCTAATTGGTTTCTACACGACATCGTGCCGGAACGCTAAATCGCTTGGCGACACGTCTTTATCGGTAGGGTGGTAACTAGCCACGGCCGCAGCCTCCCACCAGACCAAATTAAGCTTTTTTAACATGATACCTAGGAGGTTATTTGAAATGTTTTCAATTTATGACTTTAAATGATTTTTATATAGCTTAGACATGAAAGATGGATAATTTTGAATACTAATTCCGACGCGGAACTAACGTGACTGTAACGGCTCGCAATATCAACGCAGCGTTTGGAGAGGAGACTGCTAATGAACACATTGTGCGTTTTTGCTTTAAACGCTTTCGTAATAGAAACTACGTGTAAGCTTTTGCCTGTAGTCATGAACCAAAGTAGAAAGACTTTGTGTTGTTAAAATACTTTTAATAACTTTTCTATAAATATTCCATTAGCATTATTTTCCGTCAAGTGCTTGAACTCCATCCGCCATCATGTCATCTGTCAAAAATGACCGTTGGCCACATACAACATATACAAAAGTCAGGCAATACTCCTTGGTACCTTTCATACGACTTGAAGAACGAACGACGTGGGAGACCGCCCATATAGCTGAATAAAGCTGAATTGAAGGAGATGATGGAAGCCGATCCGAGTGAGTCAAACTAAATAGGAATGATCGACATAGTTTTACATTACCCTACCTTATTGACGAATCTGCATCAAATAAATAAGAAAAATATGAAAAATGGTGTCTCTTAACTCGTCTGATCTACAGAAGGAAATGTGTCTTGAAACTTTCACGCTTTAACTCCTGATATAAAATGTTCAGGCTTAATTATTTTGAAATTATCATTATTGTCATTATCTACTAATGTGTCTACTAATGTACCCACTGCAAAGGGGATGGTTTTAGAACCTATGTTTTTGCATATGCTACAGGTCCACCACTTAGGCTTAAATGATTATCTTCACATAGAAGTAAAATCATCATTATCATGATCAACCCATTGCCGGCTCACTACAGAGCACGGGTCTCCTCTCAATATGAGAAGGGTTCGGCCATAGTCCACCACGCGGATTGAAAGTGAAGTACACGCCTTTAAGAATATTACGGAGAGCTCTCAGGCGTGCAGGTTTCCTCACGATGTTTTCCTTCACCGTCGAAACAAGTGATATTTTAATTGCTTAAAAACGCACATAACCTTGAAAAGTGAAAGTGATGAAAAGTTAGAGGTGCGTGCCCGGACTCGAACCCCCGACTTCTGATTAGGAGGCGGACGCCCTAACCTGTAGGCCATCACAGCTTCAAGTACATCAGAAGTAAAATACGAGGACCGAATTTTCTTCAATGTGTGTAAATGGTAAACCAATTTCCTGACAACAGGCTAGTGTTGGTTTTTAATGTGATAGTCAATAGCTTATACAACCAGGGAATTAAAATCAGGTCGTCGTAATCCGTAGGCAAACATGCTGGCCGGCCATTCAGGCAGTTTGCTATAGAGTAAACGATCCAACATAAAATACAAGAGTTTTTTTTTTTATTTGCAACCGATTAGCCCTTTCCAGAAACCCCATTTCATAGTGATAGTGATAGAATGGAAGCTATGAAATGCTATCCTGTTAGGGTTATAGCAGTTATCGGTTTCTATGGGGCATTGTACCGGAGCGTTAGCCACGGCCGAAGCCCTCCATGATGAAAATTCCCAAACTGCCGCTATCAGGGAATGAACCCGGGACCACCCACCTAATGACCGCAGCGCCAGGGAGGTCGGGGAAATGTAGCACAGTGACCTTTTTGAATATACCGCACATTTACAAATTAATTGACTGACTCCGTAATAACTTTTTTCAGTTCAGTCCTTCAGATTAATTAATTTCGTAATGTTTTTGAAGCTTGTTAAATGAGTAACGCTCGCACTGGTAATGTTTTAATTAAATTAATTCTTTGAACTGCAGTCAAGACTGACGGAGTAAAAAGTTTAAACTGGAAGGAAGCCGAAACGATTACCAAATGTGGTCCGCAAATTATGAGCACAAACGGGACTCTGTTTGCCTACATTTATTTGGTCACAATTTTCCGCAACATAAGGCCAAGTGGCCATGCCACTGTAATTGCTTAGTATTGCCTAAAGCAGACATTTTAATTATGTATGATACGTACCTACTGGATTTTATTATATAGTTTTCATGACCCTTAATTGTGGACTATGGATTTTCACTCCTCTGCAACTTAAATATTTACTAACGGAAATAAATTAGTTAATTGCAAAAGGATGCCAAAGAGACAGTCCCAAACCTGGACAGACTTTCTGCTGCCCAGGTTCAGTCAACGCCTGGGTCATCCACTGCACCCTCCACTGGGAGACGCATGGAGACTCCATCCCGACGGGTGATTAGCTAACGGCTAACAGTAAGCCACAGCAAAATTGTTTACCAATGGTGCACCGGCTTGAAGACTGGCATTCCCTTGTGACTAAAAAAAGGGTCCCACAACACTCCCACACGTACACAATCTCACACCCATACAATCGACCTGACGTCAGAAGACACGAGGAACTCATAATCAGCGGGTCAGCTATTTGTTTTTTTTCTTGTAGCCGCGGTAACTTCGCATTCGCATGTCATATTTACTTTATATTACGATAATGTGGAAGGAAATGGTGAGGAAACTTGCACGCCTGAGAGTTCTCCATAATGTTCTCAAAGGCGTGTGAATCCGCTCATGGCCAGCGTGGTGGACTATGGCCAAACCCTTCTCATATTGAGAGGAGACCCGTGCTCTGTAGTGAGTCGGTAATAGGTTGTTCATGATGATGATGACGATAATGTGTCTCAAATTTTAGTCGAAAACTACGATAAACAAAACTGGCGGAATTTTGAAACTAATGACACACGAGTGAGCGTCTGCTAGGGCTACCTACCCAAAACAGTCTCGCTCGTCGCAGAAGCTGCTGGCATCAGTTAAAATACGGCGCTTGCTATTGCTGTAGAGACAAAAATATTTACTATATGGCCAAATCTAATAAATATCACTAAGACACGATATTTCAAAACATGCGTTCAACACGATCAACTCAACTAATAAAGAAGCACCATTGAATTAGCACCAATGTATGATATCCTTCTTACAGTGTGGATTGGAAAAGATTCATCGATTTCTTGATGTGAAAAATCTCTAGGTAAACGTATACGAACGAATCCCACTGGCAATATTATTTCAAGTGTTTAAAAATCTCTTCCCATTTGTACATGGCTTTAAAGAAATAATATTCTCTGAGAGATATCAATGCTGTAGACCGTGAAATTGGATACGGCGTTATTAACCTACCCTTGAGCAGACTCGGGCAATGAGGTATGGGATTTAGTTAACTTCCATGTAAGTAGCCAGTTTAATTTATAAATTAATAGACTGATATTATTTATAACGTAGTATATTAATTAATCATTGCTGTAGATTATGAAAAGATTTGATAAGGTTAAAATAACAGTAATTACCTATATATTTTATAGTACTTAAAAAATTATAAGAAGAAAGCTTGAAGTCTCTAAGCGTGCGATGATGAAAGCTATGCTCGGAGTTTAGTCTATAATCCGGTAAGAAATAACAGAATATATTGGATTATGCTTTCATTGAATTAATCTCATGAGCTTAATAGATAAACTTTCGAAATAACACGTAATTTCATGGTACAAAGAAGATACCAGCTGAGTCGAAACCTTTATTAGACGGAAGTGAATCTTCTAAACGATAAACTGAATGATCTTAAGCTACTTGCGGCAGTCTGCCAGTAGCTTTCTATCGCTTGGAAGCTAATAGCAGACAGCCACAAAAATCGCAAGTGGCACATAATGCGTTACATGCGGTCAGCATTGAATATGCGAGTTCGACCGCAATTCTATAGCGTTTCCGATGTGGTCTCGACTGATTGACTGCCGTCATTCGCATTTTAGTGAATAAAACATAGCGTGTTGCTTTTTCCCCTCATGCGGCATTGTGCGATAAACTAGACTTCCAGATAGCAACATTGAAACTTGTTAATTTAATTTAGTATATGTGCTTTTGTCTTAACTTATTCGGGTTAGCTAAAATCTTGCTTTATGTGTAAATAGGGATTAATGTCAAGTGACTCTTATTCATAAACTGTTTGTTTCTCGGAATAATGTACCTACCTTATAACTTGAGAGAGATGTTTAACGGTAATGTAATTGTCTACCTGAAGATTTATATGAGTTTTCTACGTGAAATAGGTACTTCTACACCCTTAAAATAATATAAAAAAACCCTTAAAATAATAATTCGTAGTATAGCGATTGTATAGCAATATTGTACATTTCGAATCAAAGCATTGCTGACGTCACGATTTTCCTTACTTTCGCTAATTAAAACCACAACTTGAGGGATTACACTTTTATTGCGACAATAACTAAGAGGTCCGAACGGTCCGACGTCTCGAGCGAGAATACCACGAAAGGCATCAACCGCCCGTATTTATAGCAAAGCATGCTTGTTCAAAATTGATTGCTACCGTCTAAATACACTGATTAACAAAGAAATGATTAATTAGTGATTTAAAGAGTTAAAATGTGGGTAATTATTGAATTCTTGATTTTCTTGGTGCCGCTGAATGAAGTTAATAACTCCTTCGCGCTTACATACGAAACGTTTAGTCTTCATCTGTTGATTATTATGTTATCATTGATAGAAAGAGATAAAGCAGTGTGGTAACTATTCACCAAATATAAAATATTTATAAAAGCCTCAAAAGTAAACCTTCTAATCTACATACCACTCATAGACCAAAACTAAAGTTAATCTATATTTATATTCAAAGAAAAGGTGAATGAATTACTTAATTAAAATTATTTTTTAAGAGGCTTACAAGCTGATTTATAGGCAGAGGAACTTTTAATAGGCCAAGTCTGTTTGTTTGTATTGACTTTCCCATCGGCTTGGAAAGCACATTCTTCGACAAGAAGCAGCTAGAAAATCATCAATTGCTCTTTCCAGCAGAGTTATTTTATTTGTTATCTTGATATAGCTGAAATCATGGCTGGCTGTTTCCAAGCCACCTTGACATTATGAAATTCATCATTTGTATTGTAACTTAGCTGTAATTAACGTGTTTTCTCTGATATACGTGCTCTTACAAGCTTGCTCTATCAACCGAAAACAGACTGTTTCCGATCTGTTTTTGAGCTATTCCAAGTAGTTATGGTTTTATTTCTATTAATAAGTCAGTAAGCTCAGTCCAGTTCACAGTACAGTCTAAAGAATGTATTACTAGGAGATGAGGCGGAGAAGAGTTCATTTAGTGCTACCGTATCTGTTTCGGACAAACGTCCCAACAAAAATTCATGTTAAAAAAAAGTATTTGGTTTTAAAACACTTTTATTATACTAAGTATTATTATTTACAGGTGAAGAAAATATCATCTTCATCATCATAATCAACCTATTGCCGGCTCACTACAGAGCGCGGGTCTCCTCTCAGTATGAGAAGGGTTCGGCCATAGTCCACCACGCTGGCCGTGTGCGGATTGGCAGACTTCATACGCCTTTGAAAATATTAAGGCGTACTTTAGGCATGCAGCTCACGATGTTTTCCTTCACCGTTGAAGCAAGTGATATTTTAATTGCTTAAAAACGCACATAACTCCGAAAAGTTAGAGCTGCGTGCCCGGGTTCGAACCCCCGACCTCTGATTTGGAGGCGGACCTCCTAACCACTAGGCTATATCACAGAGAAATTCAAATTATTCAGAGAAAATATCAAATTATTAGAATTAAAAATGAACCTAAAATTAAAAACATTAAAAATATAATCATCATCATCATTTCAACCGATAGACGTCCACTGCTGGACATAGGTCTTTTGTAGTTAGTTCCAATGGCCACGGTTTTGGGCCGCTTGTATCCAAAAAATATAATATAATAACTAAAATATATTATTAAAAGGAGTCCCTTTAGGCAAGGTCCGAAGATACTGGCAGCGCTTTGAATAGCTAGACTAATTCTTATTATCAACTTTTTAAAATTTATGCACTAAAGAAAGGTCCATATAACTTTAGAAATAATATTATAAAATAATCAACTAATGATTTTAATAGACGATCTACCGACGATCTATAAATTAAAGCATAGTTTGAACCACCTAATGTGTCGGGTTTAATTTGGCTTAGAGATAGCTAAAGTATCGTAGAAGTCCACTATGTTTGATAATTCGTCTGACAAAATAGGAGTTTGTGAACTGAGTGAAAATCTTTTTGAAGTTGGAAAAACATGAACGACGAACTTAAATAAAATTAAGATGGAAGAGACATAGTAGAGTAAGTATATACACACGGAAGTGTCGGACTTCCGACTTCTTATTCGGAGATTTAGTGTGAAATGTTAATTAAATATGATGTTTTAATAATAATGTAAATCTGTATCTAAATATCATAAGTGTTACCTATCTTATAAATGAAGCGATGCCACAGTATCCCTTATCCTTGAACTTCTCTCTAAGGGAAACTTGTACGGACGCTATTAATAGAACATACTCACAGCTCTTTTTGCAGCATAAAAATAGAATGAGTACGTATAACTTGAAATAGTCACTGTATAAAAGGTATGATGTAGGTAAGTGTTATTACTAATTAAACATGTATGGAGTATGTAAATTATTATTATTGATTTAGCCTTCATTAGGAATCCCATTAGTTTTTATAGTATCCATTATGACAAATAGTTCAGATCATCATCTCGCAAATGTCATTTTACCTCTTTTATAAAGCGGATGTATTGTCTACATAACTAAGAGTTAAGGTGCATTTCAATTAGTCACTGCAGAAGCACGTAAGTAAGTAGCAGGTTTCCTCACGATGTTTTCCTTCACCGTTGAAGCAAGTGATATTTTAATTATTTTTTAAAGTATTTTAATATTTGATATTAATACATTGATTAGTTCGTCCATGGAAGTAATATTTAATTTATTTGAAATTAAATATTGCAAGATACCGGTGTGGCAGAAATTTAACTCATTCGATTTTTATTTATCAATGTCTTGCAATAAAACCTATTTTTGTTATCCAAGATGATTGCGTTACTATGGGCAAATAGTTTGCATGGCCCCAATGACATGTTCAAAATCAATTATAGGGTACAAGAGTGTAGTTCATTTTAATGAATTAATATAAAGAATAGAATAGAATCCAAAATATTTATTAAGCTTTGTGTTGTTCTAAAAGTAAAAACATAAAGTGATAATACATACAGAGTATTACTATCTTAATGATAACATTTTAAAATTAAACTATGAATGCTTTGTCGCACCACTAAAAAATGCTGAGTCAGCAAAATGTTTTGGACACTAAAATACTCACGTAATAGGGATTCTATACTCGTATTTTAAAGTTTAATACAACCATCGGAAAAAAACTTACTTACCTAGCTTAAGTTAAGCTAGTTTAAGATCTACATCTAGCTAAGCTTAGCTTACTTTGCTACTCTGCAAAGTAATTTTGCTGAGCGTAAATTTTTACCGCATACCGATAATCACGCGTACGGTTTTACAAGTTAATAATTCACAATATGAAAATATGTTTGTACTAAACGTGATGTTTCAATCGATAACCAAAATATTTATCCTAATAAGTATCCCAAACCTCTCGAAGCGCTTCAACCATTAACCCATCGCCGCTGTTATCCGGCTCACATTAATTAATATAAATTCGGTGTTTCAAAGGGTTAACCGCCCGGCTTTGGAGCCGAAACATTTAGCTGTAATTATAATTAATGAAGAATGAACAGAAAGGCGTCTTTGACATGGTGTAACATAATACCCCGCTGCCGCCACCCACAAACATTAGACACACTTTTATTTTCAATTCGCGGAATAGCTAATATTGTGTTGTCCTGTGTGAATTCGGACCAACTTCTTCCTCCCTGCGTTTTAAGATTACGCTTTATGCTTACCGAATGGAGCGTTTATTGCAGTCGCCAGGCTAAACTATATTTTTGGTATTACATAACGTACAATGCAAACGTAAAGGTAGACTATTTTGAATGTCTGTTACGAGGGTTACGAACGAATTATTAAAAATGCCTGTCAGCAGCTTAAATATCTTATAGCAACCAAAGCAGGTGCCATACGAAAGACCCGCGTGGTTGCAATGAGTACTTCAGTCACTCAGCTTTAACAAGTTATTCGTAATGCAAATATCTATAGTATTGACGCGGATAGCGGTATTTCTCTTCTTCTGTTATTGTTCCTCTGCCTGTTAGAGCAGGAGAAACCGTCCGTTGTACGCTAATGCTTATTTTAGCCTGGTCACTCCTTACAAACTGGCTCCAGAAGAACTTTAATACTTAACCACTTTTAAATATTTATAGCAGTGTATTTTTATCTATCTGTAGATAATATAGCCCCTATATAGGGCTAAATACTAGTATTTGTTCTAACTAGGGCAAAAACAGGGCACCTCTGTTCTGCGTTTGAAATAAGTGGTCAAAAATACTCAGAAATGTAATAGAATCTGTGATAGTACTTTGAGGAATCTTATCCCAATGGCACGTGAATATCGTGGGAAAAACAATTAAGGATCAAACCCAAATCATTTTCTTATTTTCTCTGCGGTGTGCGTAAAAGTGTCGTCCTGTATAAAAAACCTTTTTGAACAATTTATTCATTCACACTTCACGGGTCACCCAGTCGTATGTTCTAACACCCTGTTGCATCGGAACATTACATGTATCATGAGTCTTTCTTCTACCTCCATACATATACTTCGCTGACGACAAAAAGTTATATCTCGAATGATGGAGAGCACAAAATATTTCCATGCAATGAATTCCATTCAGAAAGCTACGCGAACAACGCAAAATTTGCTAAAGCAATTTTGGAAAGTTAAGCAAAAATTAATAGAGTGAAAAGTCGGCGTCTAGCTACTCCATAAACTTATTTACAGGTAACTTTTAATGGAAGAGTTCCAATCATTTACCGATTCCGTCTAGACAGAGATTATGTTAAAAATTCAAAACTCCTTCCTTTTGCAATTCCTTTAGAATTTCATCCTCTAATTCAGATTCATTTTACTCCTATTCAAATAGCAAATTTGCGTTGCGCGCTTTGATATGGAATATCTCTTCTTTTAGACTAAGAGCCATATTAATTTATTTGGTGTGAAATCAATACTGAAAGAAAAACATATCTTATTTGACTGATGAAGATGGTGACAAGTGTGACGCTTGAGTGTAATTCAAAGATAAACCTTTATTCGAATTATCGTAGAGTACCTAGAAATCTTATGAGGAACAAAAATTTTAGGTAAGTAATATTTACATCATCAGCCGAATCTATGTCGTACTAATTGGGATGGACTTCTTTTAACAGCTACAGGTGAGATTATGGCAAGTGATGACGCAGTCTAGAATGTTAACAGGCTAACCTGTTAAGTATAAGGTATAAGGTAAATAACTTATATTAAACTCATATCCCTGATCGATGTCTAGGCTGTATCGTACCCGAACGCTCAATCGCTTGGCTTAATGTCTTTGTCGTCAGGGTTATAAGCCGCGGCCGAAGCCTGCCATATGGCAGGAACAACCCAGAATAATTCAGTAATTATGAATTTCCAAATTACCTCTGCCAAACGAAACCCAGGTCATACACCTAAGTACAGCACCACGGTACGCAAATTCTCATAGGTTAGAGAGATTGTCACAAAATGGTAGCATGTTCAATTTTCCAAAGACGATCATCAATCCAGTAGCGGACTTCGGTTAACGTTGCTGGAGTAGTACAAAAGACTGGACCAAACAATTGTTCAAATAAGAAATTAAAATTTTATTATGCATCGTCTCAAATGTATATTGTGGGTACGTTAAGTGTGCAAAACTTAAAATTGTAGGAATTTTGATTGGTAAAAGAGACTGCAGTACAAAAATAAATATTTGTTATATTGTTTATCTATCTATTCATATATTTTAAAGCTGGAGAGCTCGTTTGTTTGTATTTTGTTTGGTTGGTTGAAATCTTTATAATCTTCTTAGTAAATGTAAATTAGTAAATATGTGTTGGGCTATTCATCAAAATTATTCAATTTTGAATAAAATAAGTGATGATACACATTTATAATAAATTTTTAACATTTAAAAAATAATTAACGTACTAGGTACAGACCATTTTGAGTTAATATTATTAAAGTATTGGACAAAGTTTTGTATATTTTTTTTTTCTGGAAATAATTTTTGTTTAGAACGTCAATATAATAACCTATATTTGATTTTAACACTAGCTGCCCGTATCTGGCAGAAACTGAAAAAAATCCTGTCTGAAAATAAACTCTCCTATTTCAATCCATGCCCCCAAATTTTATCAAGAGTTCAGCAGATTAATTTTTAAAAAAGGTAGCACAAAAACGTTTTTAATGTTATGTATGTTTAAATATAAATAAACAAAATATCAATCCATTTCGTCAACTTCGGCCGTAACTCGTAATCAATCAAATCCAAAATCTTCTGATATCCTTTTCTTACTCTTCCCTGTCGATAAAGATAGCGCTACTAAATTAAATCTGCTATCTAATTTTTTTGGATGAGATTGATTACTAGCCTCGGGCGTTATTTATCAACCAGAACACAGATTATGCAAATCTTTTTATTCTGTATTCGATTTGCGTAAGTAAATGGTAAATCATCATCCTCATTTAAGCTACATAACTGTAGTACAATTAAAATATAAAAAAAAAAGTTTACTGGATAAAAATTAAAAATTAAGAGAAAGTCATCATGATCAACCCATTACCGGCTCACTACAGAGCACGGGTCTCCTCTCAATATGAAAAGGGTTTGGCCATAGTCCACCACGCTGGCCATGTGCGGATTGGCAGACTTCACACGCCTTTGAGAACATTATGGAGAACTCTCAGGCGTGCAGGTTTCCTCACGATGTTTTCCTTCACCCTTGAAGCAAGTGATATTTTAATTACTGAAAAGCGCACATAACACCGAAAAGTTATAGATGCGTGCCCGGATTCGAACCGCCGACCTCTGATTAGGAGGTTGACGCCTAACCACTAGGCTATCACCGCTGCAAATGAAAGTATAATTAATAATATATTTAATTTTGCGCGGTCAGATATGATGGAAATCTGCGATTAACTATTTTCTTAATGCAGTCAGCTCCAGACTACAGACTATACAAGATTAATGATACTGAATAACACCTAGTTGATTTCACAGGTGTCTCTCAGACTATTATTCTGTTACGTGATTTCCAAACAGTTATGCTCGTTATCTTGTCGATGCGCTCCCTTTGTTTGTTTTCTGATGTTGGGCTTTCAAGTAGGAGGCAAACAGGATCGCTTTACTCTTTTTGTTTAAATTATACCGACGCCTGGGCCGCCATAACTGTAAATGGTGGCCGATTTCCACAGCTACTTATTTAACGCCGAAATTAATAATCAAGCCCATCTTAAATCTTCAATTAAGACGGCGCTAAAAATTCAATCTACTATCTACAGTTTTAGGATTAGATTAGTAACTAACATCACACGGGCATTTAGTTAATCGTTAAATGCTTTTAATGACACCAAAGACAAAAATGGTTAAATACTAACTAAAATATAATTGAATAAAATGAAATAATTTTCGTTTCGAAATGAAGTAATGTTTGTTTATCAAACTTTAAAAGTTGTTGTGAACTTTACCATCATCATGTTGATTAAGCTTATGCTAATTTTAAGTAAAAGTAACTTAAAATTTTAATAAATATATAACAGTAGCTTATTAATTTTAATAATATAAGTATAATATAATATAATAATATCTCAAAATCTCTTACAAAGCAGTTTGCATTTCTTCTCTTATATGTATATTTAGGGTTTAGAACGGCAAATGTATTTCTGGTTCTAGAAACCTGGGTACTTTAACGTTGAGAGTGACGAGGCATCTTCTAGGCAAGGGCGTTCCATCTTAAGCCACATTTATGTTTTTCGAACAGGTGGCGGACTGTGGACAAGCACGCGAAGCATATTCTTCACTTATCGTCCTTCCGCTTCTCTGCCGACGATCGTCTCATGAAGCATGGTAGAGATGGTTATTTATCTACTACAAGTTAGCCTTTGACGGCTATCTCACTTGGTGGTAAGTGATGATGCAGTCAAGGATGAGGAAGTGATGATGGTAACGGGCTAACCCTGTTAGGCGTATGGTAACCCCACACTCCTAATTGGTTTCTACCTGACATCGTGCTTGGCGATACGTCTTTGTCGGTAGGGTGGCAACTAGCCACAGCCGAAGCCTCCCACCAGATTAGACTCTAGCCGGGAATCGAACCCAGGACCTCCAACTTTATAATGCGACAGCGCACACACTGCGCCACGGAGGTCGTCGTTCTTGGCACAGAATATCGATTAGGTCCCGTAGTCCCTCCCGTTTATGCCCAGTGGTCCAGGTATTTTCTTTACCCGTGCGAGTCTCACTCACACGTAGCCGGTTTTTACCTACTTTTTACTCACTTTGGCTTACCTACCCATGGAACAATATTTTTATTTTCTACACTTATCTCGCACTATATTCTATTTTCTTTCTATTACACAAATCCCGCTGACTTTTCTTAATCCGTGCAAGTGTAACCTCACACGCAGTCGGTTTTACCTACTTTTTGCTCACTTCGACTTATCTACCTATTGAACAAGATTTTTATTTTCTACACTTATCTCGCACTATATTCTATTTTCTTTCTATTACACAAATCCCGCTGACTTTTCTTCACCTGTGCGAGCCTAACTCACACATAGTCGGTTTTTACCTACTTTTTACTTAGCTCGAGCACCTACCTACTGAACAATTTTCTACACTTATATCGCACAATATTCTATCGCCGTTCTATTGTGTTACACAAATCCCGCTGACTAAGCATCTAACACAACAGATGGGATATCCAATCGATTAGAATATCTAAGCTAATATCGCTCATTGTTATTATTAATGACAGTCCCCCGGTGACGTGCCCTTCGGTAATATTTACAAAGGAACTGCGTAATCTGTCGCGCAAATGTTCACGGGGCTCTGCCGTTTGAATCCATATAAATGAAAATTGCGGAAACTTAATATAAATTGAATAATCTAGTGTGGTGCAGGGGACGTATTGGGATAAATCTCAATCGGGGGTGAGGTGAGGGCGGCGTGGAGCGCGGGAGGGTCGCAGACGGCGGTCGGGCCAGGCCGGCCATCTGCTACGAGGATAATCGATATTATTTTAGGAACTTTTATGCCTTTATCGAAATCTTGCTTGTGTAAGATTCGTGCCATGCAACAAAATTTCAAAATTGGAAATGAAATAAATAACAAAAGTAGCAATTTGTTCAATAGTGAAAACTAAATTTGTATGATAAAAAAATGCTATCCGTTTCAAAAATTTTACATGGAAAAGGCTCCATTGTTATTTCTTAAAATAAATAACCTTCGAAATTTTTCTCTTACTCGACTAGAAAGAGAATAGTATAATGTAGAAATAGTATAATGCATTCCATCAAACAATTATTCTTGCTGTTACACTTACAATTAAAAAACAGAAACAACGACGCTTTTTATTTTATCAGTTAATTTTTTCCTCTTAACCTTTTTATATATTATAATAATTTATCTATATTAAATAATTATAATTGAATAAATAATATATCTCAAAGTGTTCTGATAGTAAGCACACAAAGGTGGCCTGTTTGATGAACGTGTCAAAATTATATTATAATAGAAAAAAAATCAGACTTATTGAGATAAGAAAATCAGAAACAAAAAGAAGCAAGATACAAAATACGGCCTTATCGCTTAGTAGCGATCTCTTACTGTTGCAAGTATCTATATAAATGGAATAAATATTGAAAGAATTAAAGAAAAAATACTTAATTGTCCACAAAGAAAAAGTATTATAACACAAACGCTATATTGCGATTCTTGGTTAGAACAAAAGTTAAGCTGTCTGTGTTATATTTAGTATATAAAACTGCGGACAGTAAAGTTATACTGTCGATGTTGATTGCCTTCCGCTTGTTACAAGTCTCGCTGGAAGTTCAGATTGGCAATGTTATTAGGAGTCGCTATACCTACCTAAATAATTTCAATCACTTAACTCCGGCCTACCTGATCCTCGTAAACTTCTTTGATTAACTTCTGGGAGCAAGGTGGATCGTGACGTGTTTGAGAATTGGACGAGTATCAAAGGGTATATACATTTATCAGTTGAGCAACTCAAACATTGATACCAGTTCACACTTGAATACCTTCAATAATTTGAGTGTTTTAATTGCGATGGCATAAAGTTATTTATGCCAAGTTTTTTTTGGTTGAATCTAAGCACCAGGCAAACTAGATTAACTAAAATTCGGAATTCAAAAGTATGACAAAACTTTGGTCTATAATTTTACATAGAATGCATAAACATACGCAGCTTAGTTAAGTCTGGTTGCTGGCAAAAGGTCTCTTTCCCATAGAAGAGATGGAATAAGATCATAGAACTACCACACTAGTTGGAGACATTAATTATAAAGTTTCACATGTTAGGGGCATTCAATTATAGCTATTCCTTGCTAGTGTCAATTTCCCAAATTTATTAGACAAACTGAGAATTTTGGATGGTAAACCAAATAACCAATATTTTTTGGATATACGCGGGACTGGACCTACTGCTCCTGGCGAACATTAACGTTATCTTCATCATCGTGGAATTGAACATACCTTGCACTAAACTAATGAGGAAGTTAATCTGTATTCGTAAATAGATGTAAATAGATTCTTTCTACAGTGTAAAGGATTATGTAAATGATAAGCATGGGTATGAAATATTGCTCTTATGAGATAGCTCTTAAGATAATTTTAAGTGGCATATGAGATGGTGATAACAAAAAGAAAATTTACCTACCTCTTAGCTTTAGTTTTAAGTTTACGAATGTAGTTATCACCATCAAATCACTACTATGTAAATTATTGACGCGTCAAAAGTGCCTTTTAAAGGACTATTTGAATTTGATGAATATGTAACATTTTTACTACTTATTATTATTTAATAAACTTTATGGCAAATATAAGAAAGAAGCTCAACAAAAGTACATGCGAGAGGCGACAGCAATTGAGATTTTTATGACTTGTAGTGCATTTTCCATTTTCTATCATCCGCCTGCTTCAAACCTACTTCTCTGGGGATAAAATGCGTCGGACGACATAATTTTTTGATTTTGTTTTTAAAGTCGCTGTGCACACTGTTTAACCTATTCAGGTATACTCAACGTCTAATAAACCATAATAAGGCAGCAAGTACCTGGCATGGGATTTCTTCGCTGTTGTTATCCATAGAAACACAGCTCTTCCTGTGCCTTTTACTGGGTAAAAAAAAAGTTTCCTATAAAATTTTCCGGATCTTACGCTATCTTTGTGCAAAAAAATAGACCGCACAGCGCCAGAAAAATAGTAGAATTTGCGTAGAAAAGACATGACGGCACAAGTGAGCGTTATTCTAATACCCGTGACGGCGGGTCAATTTTAATTCCGCGACACGCCATTAGAGGTTTGGTTTGTTGTTGCATAATTTAGAGACTAATCAACAAATGCACCTTTATTGCCATGTTTGTTTAAATAATTTATTTTTGCCATTAGCATTTATTTATACCGACGATTTCTCACCAACATTAAGATACATTTTTGCAGGTGATAAAAAGAAATTGAGGTTAGCAGACCTAAAATAAGACTAATTTAGATCGCGCGTCCCTTTTAAGCACTTTAAAGATTGAAATACCTAATTCAATAACATATTCAAATCATTAAGACGGCCGAAAGTTGTTTATGTTTGTTAAGTATTTTAAATAAATGTTTGTTCTGAAGATGAACCAAACCTAACACTGATGTTTTAAGAAATTGACCAGACCGTTTTATTTTAGGAAAAAATATATTAAAAATATGCTAGGTTAGGTTAGGATGGTTAGATCATCTTAATCGACCCTCGCGATGTTTGAATCTGTAAAGCCATTATTAAGACCGAGCAAAGAAATAAAAAAAAAGATTTTATTTTAGAATTGTATTTTATTTTTAATACTTGCTTACTTCACTTAACTTTTACTTTTTTGTTTCAGATTAACACACCTGTAACATTTTCAACTTTCTACCTATTACGGTACACAAGAAAGACCCCGCTATCTGACGGAAGGACGTACATTAAAAAAGCATTAAAAATGGCATCAAGGCTATACAAATTTGAAAGTTGAAGATCATTCATTCGTGATAAATGAAGTATCAATTAGTGTTAACAATAAGTCAATAAGAATGATTCTGACTGACTTGTTGTATTATATTTTTCATTTATCTGCAATATATATAATCTATATATAGGTATACTTTTTGTTGACTAAATTCTCTGACAATTATTTTTAGATAGAGCTAATAAATAAAGCCTGTTGAAGCCTTAAGTAATAAAGCCCTTACTACCTTAACCGACCGAGCTTCAAGTTTTTCGAGACAGGTTATAGATACTATTGCCAAGTCTGACATAAAATATTATTAAAAGAAAGAAGTATCCTCAAACTTCACAACGATAACTAAGGAAAATTGCCAAAACGCACAAAATATTTTTCGTGTTCTAGCATAACGCGATGATATATTGCGACACATTTGAGATTCCACATTTTTCTTTGCACGATCTACGCTATTTATTATAAAACCGTAAATTATATAGAATTTAATTTTATATGGGTGGTTTGATCAATCAAGACAATATGGATCATTTCGGAATTTTCTATGGTCTGGTCTGGTTTCGTTTAGCCGGGGCTAGGTTAAACCTACCAACAAACACGTACCGCCGAGAGATTTTGCGTTCCGGCACGATGTTGCGTAGAAATCAATTGAGCGTACCGGTTTTCCAAGCCCTAACAGGTTAGCCCGCCTGCCATCTTAGACTGCATCAACACTGACCATCAGGTGCGATTGCTCTCAAGATTTGAGAGCAGAAGTGTGCTTTAAAACACTGCTTTATTTGTAAAGACACGTTAGTCTTTAAAACACTGCTTTAAGTATCAAAATTGGATTTGGTAAATGGCAAAATAATAATCTACATATTAATATTTTTTAATGGGCTAATTTTTGGCTAAACCCTTTTATAAATTAAAATCCACAGCCTCTAATTTTCCGTGTCAACTGCTCTAACAAAAAAAAAACCAAAGTTAGGTTTTGTTTACTTGGACTGTACCCTAGGATACAGGTCATCTTCTGTGTAGGGTCGTACTGGCAAGTTTTTATTATATGGAAGAGTAAGTATACAAACATAATTATACACAAATATAAGCATATATAGTTCATTTTAAGTTAAAGATAAACCTGTAGTTAAAATGTTTCTTTTCTAAAAACATAATCTGTTGAATAAGTACATTTTTCATTTTCATACCTTTGCCCAATGCAAATTCGTATAAGAGACGAATTTTGCCTACTTTTGTAAAACACGCGGTTTTATAATTAAATAAATGTTTCTTTGTTTCGTCATTCAAACTCCAGTTGCAATTATAGTTAACAAAATAGTATTTTCAACATGTGCACAGAAACATGATTGATAGCTGATTGATACACTGTTTTTTAATGGAGCAAGATCGATAACATAAAATGTCTACGTCTAAAACCGTGACAAATCTAGAAAAAACAAACTCGTTGAAAAGGAAACAGTTAATAGACGTCAACGTGAACAAAACTTGACAAATCATGTTAACTGATATCATGTGACGTTATAGCAATAAATTTGCCATTTGACTCATTTTATGGAAAATACAAGTAACGTAGGTAAAAAAATATCTGTTTTATATTTAAATTGTGCTCTATTTCATGATAATTAAATAATCTTTTGAGCTCATTTAACCTAAATTACCCTAATCTGATGATTCAAACTATATTTGCTATCTTTGATAGTTAAATACGTAAGAAAGTTTGACAAAGTTGGATATTTGCAATTCTTTTTATCCATATACCTATAAAATTGCTCATCTTATTAGATATCAACCTAAGTGCTGAAGATTACCGTGGTCCGAACTTTTGAAACAACTATACTGACGTCAATGCCTTAGGTCGGTGGTTATTTTCGAGAAGCGATCGGGCTCGCAATTAGTTACCAGCGTATTTCCCCAATCTGTGCGTGCTCAGATGTCTAAACGGTGAATCACAGGCGCACGCGGGAGAGGGCGCGGGTGCGGACGATTGAGTAGGGCCTGCGCGGGCGCACGAAGCGACGCGATCGTAGCTCGCAGCGCGCCGACATTCCACGCGATCATTGGCTCCACACATTCGCAACCACTCTGATGCAATATTAAACTTTACTTCGTCCTTGCAATGCCGTAATTCGTTACAACAAGTTTAATCGCCGCGTTCGTCTCTATCTTTTTCATCGCTACAGGTTCTACATTGCTGGGCTCAAGGCCATTTTGGCGCCCTTAATTGTGTTAAGTCTGGATATGACGGATGACTGGATTAAATAGGTTGGGGATGCGATGACAGTGCTCGCTGCGAATCGTGTTTTTGCGAATGTTGTGGTCTCGTCGTGTACATTATGTATTGGGAACAAAAAGGAGAATATTTTTATGTTTAGTGGAGCATGTTAACGTTATACAAATAAAGTGGCAAGTGTCTGTCATGTTGAGTGGCAAATTGGCGTCGTCTCCGCATTTGTTCCACGCCGCCGCGCGCCGGTCGCCGGTCATCGGTCGCCGCTCGCCGATCGCGCCACACTCAACCTTGGGACTGCTTACTTACCTACCAGCCCACCACTGCACTGTCTATGTCAATGCCGTTCGTTCCCCGACATGCGATGAGTAAAACAAACTGAGCGTAAACGAAATATACACATAAAGACATTGGCATTCGCGAAACTAGGTACGTTTAAATAGGTAATTCAATATTTCGTTAAGGTAATCCATCTCGCATCACAACACATTACTACTACTATAAAATATTACTGTTTTATAATCACAATCTTGTTGTTCCGAAATTAATATGTAGTAGCTTTGAATGTGTAGAGTTTGGATGACTTTTGCCGAAATGATATAAATATATATTATATATTTACACGAAATACTTTTTATCACGGGAAATAATTTAATTCCGCGTTTCAAACAGAACTTTTACATAAAACTAGTACTTAAAAATAAATAAGAAAAAAATTGTGACTGTTTTTAAGATACTGAAATAGTCCAGAAACCCCCATACCCCTAACAGGTTAAGCCCGCTACCACCTTAGACCGCATTATGACTTACCATCAGGTGAGATGCCGTCAAGGGCTAACTTGTGGTATATATAAAAAAAAAGTATTATACTTAATAACTGCTTTGCAACTGCAAAGCGCTGAAGATTAGCGTCAAATTGTAATTTGAAACGACTCTTCCATTGGTATTTGCATATAACTTTGTCAGGCTCTCATTCGCTAAGCTCATGATCACGATCTAGATCACGTCATCTGTAAAAAAACTATGTGCGTTGCATAGCAAGTGACCGCAGACGGCTCGATAACCGATAACCCCTAACGTGACCGTATGTATTCGCGCGATAGCTTAGT
Organism: Lasiommata megera; assembly: GCA_928268935.1. Lineage (NCBI taxonomy): Eukaryota > Metazoa > Arthropoda > Insecta > Lepidoptera > Nymphalidae > Lasiommata > Lasiommata megera. The sequence continues at coordinate 9,172,851 of OV743312.1, forward strand.
TTAGAATTGCCGTTACTCGCAAAATTGCGCACATAACCTCCTCGTTTCGCTCCTCGTGCTGCAGCCTACCGATTTATATCTAATTCGAATCTAGGCATTTCTAATTTTAGACTCAAGCGATATTCTGATTGTAATAACCTTAGTAGCATTAGCACAAAAACTAACCAGAATATAATAAAAAATATATATTGATATATAATTTAGTTAACCAATTCTACATCTTATTTTCAAACTATTTGTGAACGTTGTAAAAACCTGTAAAAATGTAGATATTCACATTAGCTCACCACGTACTTAAAAAATGATTATAAATAAAATGTATTGGCTATTGATTTTCTCTAATTGTTAAATAAAATAATTAAATGAAAAAGAGTGTTTTAGCTTACTGAGGTATCTTAAAAATTCACAAGAAGAAAATACTCCACTATAAAAAAGTTCAACCCTTCCGCCCGCCCTCTGGTAGCTTTGTCAAAGCATTATCCAAACACTAAAATAAGGTGTTCCTCATAACCGATAAAATATCTGTTTTTTTACTGTACCATACTAAAAAATGTGAATCAAGATCACAATAAATCTATCTACTGCAGTACCTCCTGGTCACCTATAAGAGTTAAACCTTAATAACGTGCATCCAAGTGGCCATTATTTATGTATTGCGAAAACCTCATCGCAAGAAGTTTACGATAGAAAATTATATAGACCTGTAATATGAATAGTGTCATACGTATATGTAGTTGCGTCGAATGCTACCATTTTCTTGGTTCGTGTACAAACAAAAAACCTCTTACCCCAAACGCACATACCGTCTGTCCGTTTCATAGTGGGCAAAAAATGACAGGATGTGGAGTCAGAGGCGTGTCGAGTAGCGGCGGCGGCGCTCCGCGGTATGGAGGGCGGAGGGGCGCGAGGGATGAGGAGGAAGCGGCGGCGGGCACCGGGCGAGGCTGCTGCTAGTGTCCGCCGCTGTCGGCCGGACTAACCCGTCGCTCCAGGTCAGCGCTCCAGCGGGCTATTTATAGAGGTGCCCCTTAAACAGAGTAATTATTCATTGATTAGCACTGCGAGGAATAGGGGATTGCGTTTCTGATAGCCATCGCGCAAACTAGAATCGTAGCTGGCGCCGCAAGTCCTCGTGCCAGCCCGCCTTACTCCGCCCGCTTACATATTATATATAGTCCAAGTCAAAGTCATAAATTTTCTTTATTCAAAGTCATTTAGAAGGTATTTATGCATGCATGTAATGTATTGACAGTAGTCATTTCATTCGTAACTTAAAATGATTCAGGCTACCACTGTTACAGGTTGATAGTAGCCCTGTAAAAACTGACCCGCATTCTGTTTGTTGTAATTTAATTTGTCACCAAAACCAACAAATTCAAATAAAATTCAAATAATCTTTATTCAAATAGTCCTTTAAAAGGCGCTTTTGACGCGTCAATAATTTACATAGTAATGATTTGATGGTGATAACTACATTCGTAAACTTAAAACTAAAGCTATGAGGGTTCCAAACGCGCCCCGGTCTAAGAAGAAGCCCCCAACAAACTTAGCCAGGTAAATTTCCTTTTTGTTATCACCATCTCACATGCCACTTAAAATTATATTAAGAGCTACAAGAAGAAGAACCTAGCAATATCTGAAGTTTTTATCGTTTTACTACATTATCCTGTAAAATGGGATTTTTCTATCCATCTATCGGGAAGCTATCGTTTAATATTACATTAAAATTGTTGAGAGACTTCGTTTAATGTTTTGACCCGGCCTGACTTCGGTGGGGCTCACTACGATATCTAACACGAATGGTCTGAAAAATGATCTTATAGTGATAAAGTCATGTATTTGGTACAATTGTTTGATTGGAAACCAATTCTAAAACTACTATATATACGGAATACTATGTATGCAAATTTATGGAAGCTGAATTTATATGAATGATTGCCTAGGTATTAAAGCTTTTGCAATTGGCTTTACATAGAATAATTGGTTCGCATTGCAAATATTTAATGTAAAGTAAACGTCTCCAACGGATGCTAATCGTGCCTTGTGCACGCATTTTAGTGGTGCTTCATATAAAAATAAAATCAGATTACGGCAAATTAAGCTTTGTGTTAATTGAATATACGAACTTATGTAAAGTATCTCCTGCTCCTATTCAATGTTTAGAGTATGTATGTCCTTATTGCTATTCTGTAAGCCAACTATTATTTGTAACCTAAAACTTCTTTTTACATAAAATTTCATAACATATTTTATTTTAAAATGTTAAGGGGTTTTATTTTGCATGCATCCTCCAGTTAATTTAGTATACAATTAGCAACCATAATAAAGAAGAACCATTTCTATGTTCGAGACGACCGACGCCTGTAAAAAATATCGATGTACATACGTGTAGGGGATCACGTCCTCATGAGTCTGGCTCACAAGAGTGTGTAGATTATTTTGAGGAGGAATTTAATAAAAGCGAGAGTTTGTTTTTTTTTTGTTATTGTATACACTACAAGTTAGCCTTTGACGGCTATCTGACCTGGTGTTAAGTGATGATGCAGTCTAGGATCGTAGCGGGTTAACCTGCTAGGGGTATGGTAAAAACCCACACTCCTAATTGGTTTCTACGCGACATCGTGCTGTAACGCTAAATCGCTTGGCGACATGTTTGTGTCGGTAAGGTGGTAACTAGCCAAGGCCGAAGTCTCTCACCAGGCCAGACCTGCGCCGGAATCGAACCCAGGACCTCCAACTTTACGACAGCGTACGCACTGCGCCACGGAGGTCGTCAAAATGTAGTTTATCTACTTTTCCTGAGTATGGAAAATTAGACTTGCCACCCGATCCATGCTGAGTATGCGAGTTATGTATCGCCTATATTACTACGCTTACCTATTTTATTATTATTCAATAGTTAATATTTAGTTTAATAAGTTATAGGCATTTTCTTCCAATATTATAAAAGGTACAATTTGTCTGTTTTAATGTAGATTGTTATAATAAGAACAACCGAATCTATAAAATTCTCGTGGAAAGATATACCAGTATACGTTCACTAGCTTTCCTTGTTATAAAAGACTTTTTTTAAGAAGTTTTTTAAATTCTAAATGACTGTAATCGCTAGGTAAAGTAAGCAGAAACATGTCATAAAGTGTAAAACTTCATAGCACAAATCGTAATCTTAACTGAAACTTACAACAAATTAGGACAGTTGGCAACTACAAAAAAGTTTTAGCCACCTTTCACGCTTTTATTTAATATAATAAATTTGTAAAAAAAATCCACTAGCTCTTGGGACATCTTCTACATGGTTCACTGGAAATTCAAAGGTTTGTGCCAATTTTTTGTAGGTACAAGGTGCACCACCACTAACTTCCTTTAATAATATCTTCGAAAAGTATAATTATGACGATATTACAAATGCAGGATGGTAATAAACCCAAAGCAAGGGAAAAGCCCAGACATCAATCATTTATGAAAATATCGTTTCCAAATTTAACCCAGCCATGTTAACCGATTTGATTGCAGAGTGGTCGTTGACACCGGCGTGCCAAGCAGGTCAAGTGTACTTGGCTTACTGTAGTTCACTTTATAACTAGCTAATAACTTCTTTTTATTCAGTTTTCTGTGCCACTCTACTATTAAAAGTCAATAGAAACTTTTCCTCGTCCAGATTAAACGGGAAGCCATGAAATTTTTGCTTTCCGGATTGTCTTTTTTTTTAATTTTTTTCTTCTTGAGTTTGTGGCATACAGAGGGTATGGCATGAGAACTCTTTACTTTTATTTCCGTCTTTATGAAACGGTGACCCTGCACCGGTAAATGCAGCGTTGATTGACCCCCAACAAGGTGGACAAATGCAATCTAAATCGCAGGGGTTCGCTGGAAAAGACCCATTTTTTTATATCTTAAAATCGCAGGCAAACCGGATGTTAAGTCATTACCCTCGTCAATGAACATAGGAAGCACCAGAAGAGCCACTGATGCGGAGCCTGTTGTACCCTGCAGCCTCCTAATCGGGTTTCACTTGGCATCATACCGGAACGCTAAACCATTTGCCTTGGCCAATATTCACGCTGCGCCACGGAGGTTGTCACATATCCTTGTATGTTTGACGATCTCCGTAGCACAGCGCACGCTGTCACATTTTAAAATTGGAGGTCTTGGATTCGATTCCCTGCTCGAGTCTGGTCTAGTGGGAGGCTTCCAGCGTGGCTAGTTACCACCCTACCGACAAAGACGTGTCGCAAAACGGTTTAGAGTTCCGGCACGATGTCGCGTAGAAGCCCATTAGGTGTATGGGTTTACCATAACCCTAACAGGTTAGCCCGTTACCATCTGAAACTGCACCATCACTTACACCAGGTGAGATTGCTGTCAAGGGCTAACTTGTAGTGGATAAAAAAAGAAAAAATATATATATCCAAAGGCGGCAGTATATGATTAGATATTACGATTATTTAATCTTTGACTAGTATTATAACGTCCAATTCGGGTCAGACTTAATTTGGTAATTTATAATGTCATCACCTCATAAATAATACTTTTAACTTTATATATTACTATCGACTAATGGACTGGCAATTAGTTGATAGTAATATATAATGGTAAAAAAATTATTACCATGTTCGCGGGCGGGTTTCACAGCAAAATACTAGTAAAAGGCTTTTCTTTCTTATCCTAACTAATATTCTAAATGTGAATGTTAATTTCTTTTCTGCTCTGTCTACATTAGTGGCGAAATGACATAATAACAAGGACAAATTTCACTTTCGTGAATAAAGACAGTGATGGCGATTATGCACTTGGTTATCTCAGAAGATGCGTAAATGTTATTTTATTAGCAAGCAGCTAAGGGACACGAAATACTTTTTTCATCAGTATCACGATGAAAGTGTATGGTGTGCGACAAACATGAGTAATCTTGGTTAACTCAATGACTAATGAAATTGAGACAAAAACTCGGACAAATATTGGAGAAGCTTGTGTTTTTAACTGCTTAGGACAACTGTAATCCAAATATTAATTCTTAGTTGCTTATACCGAATACACTTGTTGATGAGCAATCAATCACAAAGTATGTCAAGTGGAAGTCACAGGACACAAACAGTTTCTATGTCTCCACATTTTACCACTGTTCAAGAAATGGTATACAAAAATTCCCATATTTAATCATTTACCGTTTCTTTCAATGATGGGAATAAGCATTACTTATGTATCCTTTGAAACGGAGACGTTAGGTATTTTTAGGCGCAGAAATATATTAATTAAAATTCTGAGAGACACTTTCGTAGATTTTATGATGTATAAAATTATAACAAGCATGAGAATTGCGAAATATAGAGAATAAATGGAACAGTGAATAAATTGAGTCCGGAAACATGAAACCCGTTATTCTCTAAGTATTAACCTTAGCAAACTATACCTACAATACGGCATAAACAAATTAAGAGTAGGTAGGTATGTGCTTAACTTTAAAATAATTACTTAGCACATAATTAATAATTACCTCATAAACAACTAGCCATATGCAAATTTACTTATATACCTGATAAAATAAACTGCAGTGGTAAGATTAAAAAAAAACTATCATGATATACTTAGTCCCTAAGATCTTTTAGAACTGCTAATTTTAACAGATTTTCCTTAAAATAATGCATCATTACAACAAACTAGCTGATGCCCGCGACGTCATCCGCGTGCATTAATTTTTCTTAAAAGTGCAATGGGTGAATTGCAAACTATTTTACGGCAAAGATTCCGAATTTCATCTAAATATATTCAGCTATTCAAATTTGATGCCTATATATATTTTTTTAATTGTTGGGAGAAGATAATTATAATTACATTCGTCAACAAGTTAATTTCATTCTTAATTCGAGTTACAAATGCGCCCTTGTCTAATAAGAAGCTTACATCATACTTAGCCGGGTCCCATCTGGGCGGACGCTCTGACTGCCCAAACCCAGGCCCTGCTGCGCAGATCTCAGCGGGTCATGGCGGTCAGAATAATACGCGGGTATCGCACCATCTCGTGTGAGGCAGCCTGTGTGTTGGCGGGGACACCGCCGTGGGACTTGGACGCTGGACTGCTCTCCGAAGCGTATCGGCGTAGGGTGAATGCCCGACTCCGGGGGGAACACCCTATGCCAGCGGAGGATCGTGCGTGGAGGCAGTTGGCGGAGGCCAATCTCATCGCCCTATGGCGGGAGAGGCTTCGCGCGCCGACAGCCGGCCACCGCACGATTGAGGCCATCCGGCCCGTCCTCGAGCTCTGGACAGGTCGGAAGCACGGTACCGTGTCCTTCCACCTTGCGCAGATCCTTTCGGGGCACGGTTGCTTTGGGAGGTATCTGTGCAAGGTTGCAAGACGGGAGCCCACGGAGGAGTGCCATGAGTGTGGCTACGCTCAGGACTCGGCGCAGCACACGCTGGATTCATGCGTCCAGTGGTCAGTCGAGCGAGCTTTACTCGTGGCACAGGTGGGGCCCGACCTTTCGCTGCCCACTGTGGTTCGCTCCATGGTGGCTAGCGAGACATCTTGGGCCGCCGTTGCCTCCTTTTGCGAGGAGGTGATGAAGCAGAAGCAGGCAGCGGAACGGCGCCGGGAGCATGACGCAGACGCGCATCCTCTCCGGCGTCGTAGGACGGGGCGCAGGCGACGGGCGCATGATCGCCGCCTACCCCCCTGACGAGGAGCTCCGGGTGATGGATGAGAGGTATCCTCACCCGTCGAGTGTAATCCTCGGGTAGTAAGGCGCACCCAATGTTCCTGGCGCGCCTCAATTTGGAGTTAGGGGGCCTCGATCATAGGCCCCCGGTGGAGGGTCTGCCTCGGCGGACGCCGCTGGTTGGGTTGCGGTCGTGTGCGCGGGTGTACCCGTGACCCAGCCACCAGGCGACGCGTAGGAACATCGCTGGGTTTTAGTGGGTATTCTGGTCGTCAATCTGGCCGCCGGCGAGTCCCACATACCCCGTCGGAAGCGACGCAGTCTTGTCTGCGCCGCTTCCGGAGGGGATGCGTAAACGCATTTCCCAGCGGGAAAAAAAAAAAAAAAAAAAAAAAAAAATACTTAGCCGGGTATAATTTTTATATCACCACTACACATTGCTACTAAAAATATTTAAGAGCAAACACTTTTGTTTACTAAGGGAAGTAAAGTAAAGTACTGCATTTTTATTTATGGTACTGTTAAAATTATCGAAGTCTCATTTTTTCTTAAACTTAAAAATATTTTCTATAAACATAGACTGTCAATTATTAACCTTTTAAATTTATTTATAGATGACTCTGTCGGTCCCATTTTATAAATAGCCCGAACAGCTAGCTAGCTGTCATCTGCATGAAAAGGTAACAGACAAAAGAGTCACGTTCGAATTTAATATCACATCTAGTATAGATAATATGATCGCCCCTTGAACGTTATAGATTTTGGCCTCGCAAGCTCTGTTTCTATAATAGGAATTTGAATATATAATAATAAATACACTTTCGGATATATAATATTATTTAGTTTTAAGCTTAATTTTCTATAATCCGCGTAAAAGTAGCAAATCTGCACGGTGCAATTTATAATTTCTTAAATCATTATACACCACAATATATATGTTTTCCAAAATGCACTCTCAGTGATTCACTCCGACAGCGGAGCATCCTCAGGAGATGTTGACTTCTCAACGTTCAATTGCCTGTTGTCGGAGCGAAACGTGCGTTCAGAAAGCATTCTGGAAGATAGTGTGTTTAATAAAGGTTGAAGAAATTATAAATTTCACCGTGCAAATTTGCTAATCTCACGCGTATTAAGACGTTTAAGCTAAAGGTTCATTGTAGATATAAAATAATAATATGATTACTAGCTGATACCCGAGACTTGGCCAGCGTAGATTAAGGTTTTAAAAGACTCCTGTGGCAATAAGGAACTTAAGTTGTTGACTCAAGTTAGTTGTGCGACAACTTTGGGGGTTTGAAACATTTCACAGTTCTTACTCGTATTATTTACCCACTTTCAGTAATATTCATTAAACGAAAGGTCAAAATCACATTCAAAGATAACTTGTATTTAAAATGTTTAACCAAAAAACTTCCTGCTATTTTTATCAAGTGCCAGCTTGCACGATCGGCGTATTAAGTATCTTTAAGTCTTAAGTGTGTTTCATGTCATCAGCTTAGGAGTTCTGTCCTTTATCTCTTACAATATTTACCAGGTCTTCACAAAATTTGGGCAATATTAAACTAATGACACAATGTTTCTAACAAAAAGGAATTGTCGTATTATTTTAGGTCTAATAAATATAAAGAGCTATGAAGTAAAATCGTTGAAAGTTTTATCCCGTATACTAAAGAAATTCATATTTTTCGGAAAAAATAAAAAGGATAAGTATTGAGTATCTGCTAGTGTACGAAATTAATCTTTTTCGTAGTATTGTAGACGAAATGAAATAAAACTCCGTTTTTCTATCCTAAATTTAAAATATATTTAATGTAAGGATCCAATCATCCAGCTACACATTCAAAATAGGTCAACTTATATAGATTAATAAAATATTTTAGACGGCATTTCACAGAACATTACCGGTTTTTAATCGGGAAATTCGTGGAAGGTGCACAAGGGATTATTACTTGGTCCCATAAACATAAAATATCCTTTAAGAACCTTCAAGAAAGTTGACCAATAAACATAAAATGCGTCTACCTCTTTGCATTCTTTTTATTTGGTTTTCATTGAGTCACAGCGTAGACTAAAATAAATAGTATTCTAATAGCCAATCATTCCGATAACTTGAATGTACCATGACGTCGCGTCATCGTAATCAGTAGTAATTTTGGTTTATGTTGATTAATTTTAATTATATTGTATGCTTTAATGTACGTACATATATGTTGAGAATGACTAAGATAGATTGCGCACAGTCCACTTCAAAGATTGAGGTAAATCACTAGCAAAATAGCCATCCTAATTTAATCCTACTTTACTATTGGTGCAAATTATGTGAAAATCTGTATTGAAGCTGTTGAGATTAGCCCGAAAAAACACAATCTTAGCCTGGCGAGCGACTTAAATTAGGTACCTATATGTATTCTATGTTATCACAATATACCTTATAAACAGAAAAATTTAAACTAAAATATTTTATTATGGAAAAGCTTACAATCCGACTACGGAAATAAGAAAATCTTAAAAAAAAACTGTAAGTATGTAACAAGGGATACTTAAATAAACTATTTAAATTGAACAAGTTGGGTGCTGATTGCGATCATTGTCTAAGAAAATCTCTTATATATATATAATATTATTCTATGGATGGATATGGATATTCTTGGTTTTTCTTTTTATAGAAGTCTTCTAGTAGTTTATCATTAATGAAATTATAATTCATTCAAATGCCGTGATAATTACGAAAAACGAAAAAGAAAACCAGACTTTTGACAAATAAAATCAACGAAGATACGTTAATTAAAGCTTACAAATACATCCGCTGAATAACAGTTAGTTAAAATATTATATAAGCATAATAATATATACAAGTGCTTGCACAATCAAAAGCAAATATGCTTTCATATTCGGTATGATACGAATTTTACAACCACTCAATAAATTGATATTAATAGATGGGCAATCGAGTTCGGCGGGTTATTGGTATTCGTGAGCCGGGAGTACGCGCTCTGGGGTGGACAAAATCAATAGTCCGTACCTTCGAATAGCTACCACTACATTCACGATTTGCACACATTGCAATTCTTTATTTGGCTTACATCCGATCTCGTTTGCCCGAAGTTATTGTCTTTTGAGCAGGTGGCGCAAATTTTCGGCAAATTTTAGGCACTTTCTCGTAAGAATATTGAGGGGTGAATATTTCATTTCTTATACTCTGTTTTCGCTGTTTCAAAGACGATCCTTATGTGGGGTGTTATTCATTAATCATGATTTATTGAGTGGTTTTCTGGAAGATTCGCATTGGGATCTGTTTCAGAGAAAACAGACTTTTTAACTATTAAATAAATCATTTAATAAAACTTCTACGAAAAGCGATGTTGTTTATCGAATGATTCCAAATCAATACAATAATATTTATAATTACAACAACAATAAAAAAAAAAGAATTTCATGGGAGTTCCATTGCATCTTTTAAATAAGACTAGTTATGACTAGGTATTCAACAATGATGACAATTTGTTCATAATTATTCGAAGAAATTTCAAATTATCGCCAAACGAATATGAAATGAAATCATTTGAATCGACGTAATAACGGTAAGAGTACGAAGTATATTTAAAAGTACATAAAAAAAAAACATATAAACAGCAGTTGAAATATTTTTTTTTTATATTAATCAATAACATTCATTTAGCCATATAAACTGATAAATGATTTGATTTATCACGGTATTAGCATAAAAGACGCGGTCAGAGATTGCTCGTGACACCGTCTACTTTTTTTTCTCTTACTCCATCAACCAGTGATATACATTATTTATTTGAGATATTTGCCTCTTATACGTCCTTATTTAAATATACAGTAATTGATCATAAGATTCGATCAGACGATTCCTAGATTGGAGCTATCTCGGCCTGCACACAGAAGCACTGCAGGTATCCAAGATATTGCGAGTTGGACGCTGGACGCACACTGATCCGAAGCATAAAATTTCAACGGTTAACTATCAATCATATTTCTGCTACAGTTAAGTCTTGAAAAAATTGTGTCACATTGCGGATGGCAAGAAAATACCCTAATAATAAATTTGCATAGTAATGTTCCGGCCGTTATGTTAGGATTGAGACCACTTTAATTAATGTAAACAACTATTAAATGAGTTCGTCATACACTTTTGGGTTCTGTACTTGTTTTGTATGTTACTTTTGGCGAGGTGCGTTAGTTATAAATGCTACACTTAATATGTGATCAACAGAAGAAAGAAATAATATTTTAAGTACCCGTTTTCAAGTTTTTTTTTTATCCTCTACAAGTAAGCCCTTGACGGCAATCTCACCTGATGGTAAGTCACGATGCAGTCTAAGATGGTAGCGGGCTAAACTATTAGGGGTATGGTAGTCCCATACTCCTTATTGGTTTTTACGCGACATCGAGTTGGAACGCTAAATCGCTTGGCGACACGTCTTTGTCGGTAAGGTGGTAACTAGCCACGGCCGAAGCCTCCCACCAGACCAGACTCGAGCCAGGAATCGAACACAGGACCTCCAACTTCATAATGTCGTAATATCTAACTAGCTTTATTTATATTATTTCTATATTTTTAAATAATTGACTATACTAAAGTTTTAAAATATAAAATTTTTTAGAGTCATCAATCATCAATCATATTTCTTATAAAATTATAATAATGATTTTTTTAAACGATGATTATTAAAAATAAATGAAATCGGTCTCTCTACTGCGGTCGATTGCAGACCAAGTTGCAACACCCAAACTGGGTATGTGTACACAATATGAAACGGAAAAAAAAATATTAATAAATAAATAAGCCTTTTTACAACAGCTTCAACTTCTACCTCTCCAGTAGTTTGTTTGTAAAATTGAAAACATAGTTGATAAAAAGAATCATCAAACATGAAAAGATAATAACGATTGCCAGAAATCTTATTATATAATTTAAAAAGAGAACTAACCAAAAGCAAATGCGAGCAAACAAATAAATGAAGGTAGCGGAAGCAGCGTCCAGACTCGTTTGCGCGGCACTCTAAAAATGCGGCGCCTGCCAGTGTCACTGGCCTTAGTTGACCACGTCAAGTCATAAACATTTAAAAAAATAATTAAAATATTCGCCTTCTAAAATATTAGCATACATTTCATCAGTTGCTTAATTGATGATAACTATTATATTTATTACCATTACAACTTGGACTGGGTGATTGATTAATGTTTACAGTTAGGACATTAAACATAAGGGGGTTTGCAAAGCGATTCATCATCTCATGCTTTGTTAGAAACGAAGTTGGAGGAAACGAAAGATTTTTTTCAAAATAAGCATCAGACGCTCCGGAGTCTAGTCCAATAGTTAGACATTTTGAAGCGATAACATCCGGGATGTTCTCTTACCCAGTACTTGGTTCGCAAAGTTTAATCTTGTAAGCAATAATTGGGCTCCTTTTCGGACTGAGCTTTAATATAGGGGTTAACATTGATAACTGCCTTGTTGCACGTCAAAGACGGAGAAAAAATAATTGTGTTTTTAGTAAAAAATATAGCTCATTAAAAGCCAGGAGGAAGGAAGGGAATTAGGAAATTAGCAACATCTACCCTCGGGATTCGGATGCTTTTAATATCATAAAGCTCGTCTTATGTAATAGTCAATTACAACAGTTAGAGATTATTTCTATCAAACAGAAAGCTATAGCCCCAGCAGTTGGCTAATTCTATATTTTAATTTATTACGATGAGCAAAGTCCAACTATAATTTATATGTCGTAGTATTATAGTTAAGAGTATTCTTTTAATCGATTTCGACGCAATACAAGTCTGTTTAGTTCTGGTAGAAAGATCTTTCAGGAAAGTTTTTGAGTTATTCGAGCAAACCCGTTCTCTTTACACTGTTTTTACTAATACTCGTATGAAAAAACCTCTCAGTGTCTTTTGATTTCCCTGAGACAAATTTTATTTATTATTCCATCTTTGTGTTACGTTAATTTTACTTTTGTCCCGTCTTCTTCTTCTATCTATGCTTTACCTCTATTTTCATTCTTTGTGGGTTTTTGATTGGACATTGAGGCCATGCGAAAACCCTAAGATATTAGTTGCAATGGAGCTGATACCAAGAACGATTTTCGATTAATTACAAAATCTAAAGTAAGTTAGGTTATGTTGCAACATTAGTGCTTGCGGGCGGGTAATTAAGTCTTACTGGGTAATTAACACTAGCTCGGGTGATTATGGAAAAGATTGTCTCAGTTTCTCTCCTTTGAAATTCGCTGTTTCTGTCCTGCTTTAGCAAACATTCTGTTTCCCTATTCTCCCACGACAACACCCCGTTAAATTAAAAACAACCTACCTAACCTGTACCAATTATGTCGTTCATTATTGTGTTTATTATGACACGTTTGCGTTTGGTTAAATAAGTAATGATGGAATCAGAATAGTAATTACGCTTTGACACTGTCATTACCGTCAAATGGCATCGCACAGCGTCAGCCGCACGCTGTGGCTGCTGTGTTTTGACTAATTAAATTCAGCTTAACTTGTGTTAACGCACGATGGGTGATGGACAGGCATGTGGTTAGTGTTAAAATTAATTCGACGACATTAATATTATTATAGCGACAAATGTTTAATTTATTCTAGACAAGATATTATACTAAATGCCAGATGTTTTGATTCACGGTATTTATTATAATTCCGGCCAGCATTTCCCGAAACTACTGGCTCTACGTTACCTATGACTGTGCCGGTAGCGTAAAGCGTAGTATTTATAGAATAAAAAATGGTTCTTATAAGTAGAATCTCTTTGGTTTGAAGTGTCCGCACTTCCAACTAAAAGTATTTGGGGGTTGAGATTTTAGGTCTGAAGATTTTGGCTTGAACAAGGGTAACACAATATTACCCTTGTTGAAGCGATTGCTTGTACATAATCATTTATCTTCTTTAGTTTGTACTTCTTGTCTCGGGGAGTCTTCTTTTTCCTCGTAACACTCATGGCAGAGCGGTCGTGGTCATCACGAACCAATGTGTTTGAGGGCAGATGTTACGCGCCTCACGAGCATTCGCCACTTCTCTCTGCTGACCGAAGGCCTGGTGCACTCTTGCAAAGGACCGCCCACAGCAGACTTATCTGATCGGTCCATAGCATGGGTGACCTTTTTAGCAATGTGGTGCTCTTGAGGGAAATATCATACCATAAGTTAAACAGACCAATAAATCAAATTCATAACTTCCTTCGAAGAAAACTAAGGTATGTAACGTTCTAGCAATCTCATTATCAATTTAATTGCATTTACATATAAAAGTTCTTACTATATAAAAAAATCTGACTCACTGACTTATTCATCATTGCCCAGACCAGATATAGCTAGCTGCTATTTGGCACAGAGGTCCATATTATATAGTAGACCAGTTAAGGCTGAAATTCAAAGCCAAAGGGATATAAGTATGAAAGGGATATAGGGAATGAAAGTTTGAATAAAAAATAGTAATTTTTTTTCTAGTAAAATCCATAAAAAATAGTATATGGCCGTTAAATTAAAAATGGAGACAGACCAGTTTCATATAATGCATATTTCTGCCTTTATGGGCGTAAAAAGGGGATGAAACTTTTTATGGAAATTCGTCATGATTGAAGTTAAATCTATAAAAATTGGAATTATGATTTTTTAAGAAGTCATAATGCGGACGGGCAATACGATGCGGTGGGTTAGATTTTACTGCTTAGAAAAGCGAATGAAAAGTTTTCGAATCAAAGAGTCTTGTCAAATCTTTAAGGATTTCTGCGATCGTTAGCCCGCACACAAAGTACTTAAGGCCACCGAACTCGGTCTTCCCGCTGTTCGAATATCTCCAATCTACCAAGGATTTGAGACATTATAACAGCGGGATCACCCTTCACAGCATCCATCCATTCCTTTTTGAGTCGCCAGAGATAACTTATTGAGAACATTGCACTGAGAAACTACAGCTAATTTAGTGAGTCACTATAAACTTAACAGTATAGCATTTTAGGTTTCAGTAGTGCATATGTACCTTATAGATTTTAATTAGTTTTAAAATTCATTTGAGAAGGTTACGAATCATTCTTAAAATATAAGTGCATGTTAATTTAGGGTAAAAGTTATCTCCATTTGTTATATTAATCATTTCGATTCAGGCGTGAAGGAGTCCAACCACAAATAAAACATTCAATCATACAAACTTTGCATTAATTCGCAATCATGAATTGCTTTGCCATCATACCATCATCAGGTAACATTTTGTGATCATATTGGAGAAAAAAAACACCCTGATACTATCTTTCGCTACAGAGCACGGGTCTCCTCTCAATATGAGAAGGGTTTGGCCATAGTCCACCACGCTGGCCATGTGCGGATTGGCAGACTTCACACGACTTTGAGAACATTATGGAGAAATCTCAGGCGTGCAGGTTTCCTCACGATGTTTTCCTTCACCGTTAAAGCAAGTGATATTTTAATTGTTTAAAAACGCACATAACTCCGAAAAGTTAGAGCTGTGCGCCCGGGTTCGAACCACCGACCTCTGATTAAGAGGCGGACGCCCTAACCACTGGACTATTACAGCTTACACTGATTAACTTTCTAATTTGCAATGCATAGCTCAAACCATTGGACGGATGGAGCTGAAATTTGAAGAACAGAGCAATTGTATAAGTTTGAAATGTGCATAAAAGCGTATGGGTTTTGAATTTAGGAACACGAAAACCTTAATTTTTTTGGATTTGATTGATTTTTAACATCCGGTGTTAATTGTGATACTTGCTTAATACATGTTAGTTAAACCGCGTTAAACCATTAAATATTAAAGAGTACTTCACAAGTTATAGTCATTAATAGATTTATATGGTAGATATTTAAAGTACATTGATTATTGGCATCATATAGTTCTTAGTAATACGGAAAACGCGTCTCACCAAGTCACGTCTAATAATCGTTTTCCTCTTTTAAAATATCTGACGTAGGTAATTCATACAATGAAATTACTCCTGGTTTTTGATGAGATGAAAGTTTTCGGTCGCAATTAATTATCCTTAATGGCTGAAAAACTGATGTCATGTTGGAACAAATACATCTAGGAACCTATGAATAGTAAATGCAGTACTTCTGGGTTATTGTGTACTGATATTGACGATGACGTTAAATTCTGTGACGTTGTTAGTCAAACTAAATCTTGTCACTAAAAAAAAGAACTAAAAATATGTACTAAAAACCTTTTATAAGATTCTTATTCATTAACGGATATAATAATTCCAAGTAAACATTTTACACAAACAAAAAACCCAACTGCGGTAACTAAAGTAGAGTTTCTTTGTAGTTATTTTTTAGTAGGTAATATGAACTAGTAAATGTCCGCGACTTTATCTGCGATTAATTTATGAAATTTGTCGTGAGATACTCGTCTTCCGAGATTTTTTCGTTAAAATCCTTTTAATTGCACGTTTCTCATAACTTTAACCCGGCGAAAGATACTATCTAATAGGTAAAAAAATGCATTTTTTTAACTATCCATTACTTTTATATATTTATATATTATATTTATTAATAATTTATATTATATTTAAATATTGCAATTACCCTCATCTATTATTTACTTCTTTCCGCAAGAGTTGTCTGGAAGAGATTGCTTAAGCGATAAGACCGCCTTTGCACACTCATGTGTTAAGTGTTCCGTGTTATAGTTTCTTTAAATTTTGTGTGCAATAAAGAGTATCTATTTCTCTATCGATTAAGTAAAATTTTCCATTCTGCACTTTCATCCCTGTTCCTTTGCTTTTAAGCCTTTTACGATATTTCACGTCTCTACAAAACAGAAAATTCCACTAGGCTGGTCTTTCGCTCCGAGTAGAGTTATTTTTAAAAGATAATATTTTTATTTATATTTATTAATTGACTAAAAAAGGCTCTGGGGTCTTGCCTACTATTCCGATAGAAAATGTACATGCATGGGGTGTCATAATTTAAGTCATGACATTATGTGAAAATCGTCTATAGTAAATACAAGTTTTTAGTAGAGCAAATACCTAACCAGTTAGTATATAAGTGTCAGGTTTCATTAAAGGCGAAAGTGCATGCAAGTCATTATTTTAAATAGATTTTTAGCTATTGAATTTTGCGTGTATCAATCATTTATCTGTTTTATTATATCATCTCTTACTAAGAATACATCATTGGTAGTTAGATTACTAATTAACCCACTTGTTCCTGAACCAACTTTTTTTCTCCGATTCTTTTGAAATTCACACTATAGGCTAATAATATGCTGTATTTAACATAAAAAATACGAAAAAAAATTTTCGTTACATGGAAAGCTCGGAAAATGGTGTTCCTTTAAAGGAACGATAGTATAATGTACTACTATGAAGTAGGGACAGGAAATCAAAACACGTTTAAGTTTAAGGTAAATTTATTTGAGGATATGAAAATTTTCAAAGCAGTTTTTTTAAAGCAGAGTTATTTTGCACTTAACACAGTAAAATTTGGCATTTTTGTGACACACTGAACATCTCAGTTGGTTATCTCGGTACTGAAAAATATGGTCTCATCTAGTTTGAAGTCCGATTCTGTACACATACGAGTATTTTGATCGGATCTATACTCCTCCCATATTTTCATTATATTTTTTGTTAACAGCAGGTTGTTCCAGAAGTATAAATTACTTGTTTTGCTGGCAATATCTTTGTTCAGCTCTGGTAGACAGGTACTTGTACGTACCTTGTGCTGTCTTCTGTATCTCTCTGTTTGCTGGCAGTGAACATTTAGATACTCGATTTACTCGAATAGTTTCTATGGTTTTTATTTCTCTCAATTGCTCTTCATCTAAGAGCTTATGTAAAAAAGTGGATGAAAGTCAAAAAAATAAAACAAAAGTGGCTATTTATCGTTCTCAGAACATCTGCGTATTGTAAGACAACGGGTGTTGGGTTCGGGTTCTAGGTTCAAACCCAAAACTTCTTTGTATTTATCTGAAAAAGCAGACTGAAGGGAGCATAGGCTAAAAAGTTTTCGTTAAGTTTGTCAAACATTACACAGATTCGCGAAACTGTCACCAAGTAATAGGTTTTGATTGTCGCAGTAATGAAGGTTTGCCGTAATAAATGCAAATCTGGCATTGGAAATAGCTTTATATACTAGAGACATACCGCAGTTTGAAGCATTTTGCCAGTTCATGTTCCTAGTAGATAGTACGACTTATTTGCTATAAAGAAGTTTTGAAAAAGCAAAGCATATCGTCTCAACTGACAGTGATTAGATTTGTTGGCCTGTTTTTTATGTATGTAAATCCGTGTATTCAACAAACTTGTTGATGATATCTTCGTCAAACATCATTTTGAAATATTGTAGTGGACTCTAATATACAGCACCGACGTATGTCCTCCATAAATCAAAAGTAGGATCGAAACCATGCGTTACCCACTTGTAAGTTTTATTTTAAAACAGTAATTCATGCGCCATTCATCACCACGTGTTGAAGTACCACTTAAAGTTAATGAAGTTGCATAGTTTGACTCTTGGGAAAAAATTTGACTGCATTTCGATACCTTAATAAGTGGTACATTATCGTCCTCATTGCTAACCTCAGTTGATAGAACAAAAACCTCTGCATGCCCTCGTAATTGTGATTCTGGTAAATTATTCCAAGTCACCAAGTTTTCGTCACCCGAATCATCAGTTACATCCGAATTTCAGTTTTCGGGTGGTAATATGGATATGGATTTAGGTACTAACTCTTCATCCTCTTTTTCACTCACTTTCTATTTAATGTAGAGTCAAAGGTCGAGACCATCGCTTCATTGCTATAAAATAAAATTAACATGTTATAGTAGTGCATATTACTATCGTTTGATTAAAGGAACAGCAATTTAAATCGTAAAAAATGCGCATTTATAATAGCAATTTAAAAATTATAGATATTGTAACAGATAATATACAAGATAAATAACTTAATTCTGTTCCCTTTAAAAAATATTTATAATATTTTATATTTTTAACACTTACCTTAAAATATGGATAATACAACGTCTGTTTTTGAAAAATCTTAAAAATTCAGTATGTTTCAATTTATACTCAAATACTTAACACACCAGTCCGCACACTTGTAACCTCTCAATTAAAACTAAAACTGTTAATACCAACAACCCTTAAGTGTCATCATTATTTTTTTTTGTGCACCGTTCTTTTTATGGAACGATAGTAACAAGTGGGTTAAAGTTAAAATTAGTTTTGAAAAGTGAGCCACCTGAATACTTACATTTTTTCGAAAACAATCTTGAAATTCTTAAAACAACAGAGGTAAATTAAACGCTTCTGTTAAAAACCGTTGCTCCCTAAATATGGGACCAGTTTTAACTTAAACTATTTAAAGTTTAAGTTAAAACTGCTCGGTAGTTCCAAATACTTTTAACTTGCCTGTTGAATATGCCTATAATTGGTAACTTCTAACATCACAAGTTAAACTTATTTTGATAAATAAAAATGTATTTGCCACTTATCGCTGGCATATCTTATGAATAAAATAAAATAACTTTCTAGCTAGAAACAAAATAATTTATCCCAGTAAAATAATTTATGCAAATATTTTACTTGATGATTTACAAAACGTTGTTGGTCTTTAATAATTAGATAATCACTGAATACTATACTATATAATATAATAATCACAAATATCAATTCGTCCTGTACCAGTCTAATGCTATGGATTCGGTGGATTGACCGGAACTCTGGCAAGTGACGCAGTAAAGATAAATATTGCTTGATGTAAATGCATTAGGAACTTTATTACGAGTAACGAACGCATTTGTCCCCTAAAATCCAACCATTCATGATTATATCACTCTCGCCATTCATAAAATGTCTGTATAATTTGGCTTTATTTAATAAAACTTGAATGTAGCAAACGTACCTACACCTCCAGACTAAGTCCGTACGACTTTTAACTTTGGAACTTTTACCTTCCGGATTATACTTTTATTATAGCGCTCCTTATTTACTCTATTGTGCAATACCTATTTTTGTGGGAGTAATAATTATGGTATGTGATTAGATAGTGCTCTACGGGGCACGGAATAAAACAATAATAGAAGTGTTAAAAATTTTATGGTTACCTTTCTGCTATCGACCTACATGTGTGAGCTGTACAACAGAAAAAAAAAATGCACGTTTGCACGGGCATATTAGAATATGGGACAGTTAAGGACCCAATTCGGCAATGCATTCCTCCAATACACAGTGTTATTGACACCGGAAGAACTTTGTTCGTTCAACGCCTGGGAGACTTATGTGTCGCCCCCAGTAGTACGGGGACGTAAAAGTGCAGTTAAAAATGAAAATGACGCGCCATCACCATTGGAATAGACCAAACCCCTAAGTATTTGCAGGTAAGCCCTTCTGGACTGTAGGCCTTCGTTACAATAGGATCTTATGGATTTCCAAATCCACCTGAAGTTTGCTGAATAATGAAGTATAAGATATGAAAAATAAGTTTGCTAAATATGGAAGTTTTGTTTATGATCATACAAAAGCTTCGCTTCCTCTTCTATATAGAAATTTAGCGAGGTAGGTTAGTAAATATACCACAACTAACAACCTAAATTCCCATTCCACAAGCATTTAATTTATTACAGTAAAACATTTGCGAGATAAAGTAGGAAAATAAAGAGAAAAATACGATTAAACTATCAGTATTTTAAATGAAATTTTTAATCAAATAATAATCGGTGAAAGTTGTGAGTTTTATCATTTAGTAGAGCTTGTAGGGACAGGCTCCAATCCTACGTTTAAATTACGCGTAGATACGTAATATTAATGAGCGATCTGATAAAAAATAAATTTGCAAAGTCACTTGAAAACATTGTCCTCGTATCAAACCTGAGATAGAGACAATAAACTGCTGCTGAACTGCACATAATAAAATCTGCGGTATATTTATTGTTATTACGATAACCAACCGTCTATTTGCAAACAAAATATTCCCACTTAAGAGTACGTGCTCTAGGTATAATAGTAAGATCGTATTTATCAATATTATTACTTTGTCTCTCCCCTGTCTCATATATACGAAGAAAGAGTGTTATCGGGGGTCCGATGCGTAGGCTGTCTATGCAATTCAATGTGCGCACTGGTCGGGCAAGTCACCGGAGCTTTAGACGAGACCTCTAAAGACAGCATCTATATTGGGACACCGTAATGTTACATCCTTACTGTTCCTTGTTAGGGCTTCTATCAACTAATCCTATAATTTACCACGGCTCAAACAAATCTATTCGCAATGCTAATGATATTCCGCTATAAGTCTTATATGCTATTAGGGCAATATTAGGGCTGTATACTAAGAGTCCCAGTGGTTTGTTTGGTCTCTATTAAGCATCTAACAATCGCGCCATAATATTCACGGCGAGTATACGGAAGTCGTGACGGGGTTCGGGAAGCAAGCTTTTGCTAATTGGCTGTAACTGATAGATAAGCAATAAAATCAATTGGGAGGACACCGGCTGCATCTTCAATTTATGTCGATGTGGATTCGCGATGCGTTGTGGTCCGGCGCCGACCCCCGCCACTGGGCCTCATATTTATACGCTAAAGCGGACACTGCGCAGAGTTCAAACGCGCGACGGGCGCCCGGAACAGTAGACGATAAAGAAGAATCGCAACGCGTGGGTAGACGAGGGCGAGTGCAGTGTGCAGTGCGTGCGGTTCGTGTGTCGCTGAAAGCTCGGGCTGCGAAGCCTCCGACGGCGGCAACGGGCGAGCGCCCGCCTCGCGTCAGTGCCGGCCCGGCCGTGCCGTAGGCATCACGCTCCGCAATATCGCAATTACTATTACTGCTGGACAGTGACACACACTCTAACGAATTCCCTATCACCGATTGCGAGCCGCCTACAGAAGTGACCGCGGAATTTTTGCTAATAGAAGTGAGGTGAGTTGAATTATCATTTTCATATATATTTTTTAATCATGTCCTACTTATGATTTATAATTTTTATGATAAAATACATTTCTACAAGCGAAATGTAATAAATTCTACTATTTGTATATTAAAATGTCTGAAAAGCCGGTTCATGAGCTTTTGTAGCGCCGCCACATCACAATCTCGTTTTACATGTTACGAGAAGTTCAGTGCTACGAAAAGTTATGAGCATAGGAAGGGTTAGGATTATTATTCGCTTGAATTAAAGTTTCACCTTAAAATTACAGTCATCGTGACTAAATTAGGTCTTATATAAATTCGTGCACAACGTTTTGCATAAAAATATGATTTATTTAAATTAGTTATGTCGTTTTAAATTAATGCGGAACAGAAATGGGATTTATTACAATCTTAAACTAGTACTAATTAGTATTTATAGAGTAGGTTAAGTCTACCTTCCTGTTTTAGTATGCGGAATACAGAATTCATGTAGCATTAAAAAAAAAGGACTTTTACTTTTTATCTGAAAAATTATTGGAATTAAATACAATTATTATTTTTATTTACTAAGCGAGTAGATTGTTAAATTTGATTATTTATGGTAAAGTTAATAAACAAAAATGCAATTAGGAATTAATTATAATCAATTTTTAATTTAACAATTACTTAATTTACTTAGAAACGCAGTTTATTTAAACAAAAGATTGCAATTAATTAATTTATTATTTCATTTGAACAAACTGTTAATATCGCATCGCATTGAATATTCCTATCGGACGCGTGTCAAGAACCAGCGTGACGGATCCGATATTTTACAGTTGACACCTCATTTAATATTGAAGCTGCAAACTATTCATACAAAACTACATTATGCATTCAAACTATCGTTTACACTAGTCACTACTAAGAACTTAATTTATAATATTTATTAAGCATACTAAGTTAAATTGCAACGAGTACGTACATTTCTATCCTATTTGCAATACAGGTATTTTATTTGACAGCATTATCGTTACTCATATTTGTAGGTGTATCATTGCGTATCGGTTATATAGATGGGCAGACATATGAGGGAAATAATATCAACCTTAAGATATACTCTGATTTCTCACCCTACCTATAGCGAGGCATGGGATACAAAGCCGGGTTGATATAAATGGATTCGCGAGACCTTCTAGAAAGATAATCTATATTTGGCTGGAAGCTTTTATAAAATTCGATCAATACTTTGAACTAACACCGGGTTTTTAATATTAAAGTGATACAATGCTGACTGAGCGAAAATAAATAAATACAATGTGCTCAGGTATATCTAAATAGTATAGCATTCTTATACACCATTATTTATCGCCTATAATTCGTGTTATGCTACACGTTCTTACCACAGTTAATTTGCGTTAAGACATACTCGTAAATAGTCAAATCATCACCATCACATCTTTACTACATAAGTGGAGTAAATATTAAATTACCTACGAGTATAAAATTAATGTACGTACGAGTATATAAAAAATATTAGAATTAGGGACTAAAAATCAAATTAAGTATCTTTATCTTAAATAAATATTTAAAATATTCTCCTATTGAGAGTAAATCGATGATTCACTATGTTTTTAACGCGAATAAATAAAGTATTGGCCGTTTTGAAAAATGATTAGCTTAATATAAGAAGTTTGAGTTGAACTTAGAATCTTAACTATTTTCAATTTCTTCTGCGTAATTTTATTAAATAGAAATTCTTCTACCAGCTTGCTTGCTTGCTGTGGTTAGTATAAATATTATGCCATACCCACACATTGTTGAACAGCAGCAATAAAATAGTGTTATGCCTAAGATCGTCTTGTGCCTGGTTATTGTATTTATATTACGACAATACCCATGCATCCTTTGCCAAAACTACTTAATTGCGAGGCAATTTATACAGGATAAAGTCACAGGTTTTTCTTTACGATCAAAACATAAGACACCCGATGGCGCTAACATTTTACTAATTTCAAATTATTCAAATCATAAATAATTGTGCGAAGTTGTGATAGCCTAGTGGTTAGGGCTCCTAATCAGAGGTTGGCGGTTCGAATCCGGGTACGCACCTCTAACTTTTCGGAGCTATGTGCGTTTTTAAAAATTTAATATATCACTTGCTTCAACGGTGAAGGAAAACATCGTGAGGAAACCTGTACGCCTGAGAGTTCTCCATAATGTTCTCTAAGGCGTGTGAAGTCTGCCAATCCGCACATGGTCAGCGTGGTGGACTATGGCCAAACCCTTCTCATATTGAGAGGAGACCCGTGCTCTGTAGTGAGCCGGTAATGGGTTGATCATGATGATCATGATGAAATAACTATATGATAAAAACAATCACGCACTAAAAAGAGCAATAAAAATATGTTTATATAAGCAATGTGTGTAACAACAAAAATGGAATATATATATAGTTTTGAAATGCCGTATGTAGCTATAAGAAGCTTAAATCATCTTCGTAAGCAATGCCATTTGCTTGTAATTATGTAATTTTGATAACATGCAAAAAAGGAAATATGTTTCCAAGTTTTTACACTGAACACACGTATCGAATGCACATCCTGCCATTGATTTTTTCCCCTATTTACTTGGTAGTTTTTATCTAAAGCCGTAAATATTTTGCAACGCAATAAGAACAAAGCAACTCCACAAAATTATAAAAATATACGCAATAATTATACAATTAAATTAACAATTAAAATATTTATTTTATAGTTTGCATGTTTCATAAGAATATATAATGATTAAAGATGAATAATTTATAGAATACAATAGTAATCTTACAAATGTGGTCGCTTGGTTCCTAATTAAGTTCTTACCACAAATTCTAATAACGCCGAGTTTTTAATTATCAAAGCACACGTGTTTTTTAATTACCATTTGTAAGTAATTGGCACCGGAACTACGACAATATCTATTACAACTGGCACTGAAGGTATTGAAAACTGAAAGTAGAAAAAAAAATTACAGCATAATCTTTATACACCTACTGTGCAATAAAATTCTTAATGTTGTTTTTATAGTTAGCCCTAGAAATCTACTTAAAAAGTTTTGACAAATCTTGTTACCAGTAAATTTAGTAAAAATATTAGTAAATGGTGATAATATAGTCATTAGCAGCTATTTTCATGTTTTTTTGTTAATCTGTAGTCACATACAAATGTTCATAAAATATATTTTCAAAATATTAGGATTACATTGTTATAGCGTTCGTAATAAATGGATTTTTTACTCTAATAATTTCTAATTATAATTTCAGCAGCCTCGAAATTGAATTATAATAACTGTCACTGTGGAATGAAAGAAAGTAGCTACATTTGTATATAACAAAATATACATTGTAATTAATAACATTAATTTCAAAATTCAATTTATAAAATAAAACTGAATGTTCCGTAGGACTCAATTAGCTTGGTCAGGGCTCAGAACCGGGTTTAACTCGCCGCTGATTTTCGGTTAGTTACCGGTAAATACAACTGTTCTTTGTTTAACCGGTTAATTGATAGAACGTTTTCTAAGAATCCGAAATGGTATCTGTTAACAGTATATCCATTAACAAACCATAAGCAAACAATTCAATGAATTAAATTATTATGCACATATTATTTAATAAATAAAAAAAAATTGATGCGACAATTGTTTAAAAATAATAACGAGTCAAACGTGGCTCTTATTTCACTTTTCTTCTGAAAATCGCAGTGTATCCCCAAAATTACGCTAAATATGATTTCTATTGTTCGAGTGAAGTTGAACTAGAACCAATTACTCAATTTAACCGGTCAAATAAACGAAACCGAAACCTCGACTCGAGTTAATAACGGGAGCCGTTAAATTTTTTTTTTAAAGAATGAAAATAAGATTGGTACACGTAAGTTATAGCAAAAATTAGCCCAAAATCAATTAGGAACCGTTACTTACAAATCGTGGAACATGGACCCGAGACTGCAAAATGGACGATTTGAAATCGCTCGCTTGATGAATTTGAGCTCGCGGCCGCGACGAAAAACTGCGAGTTCAAGTGCGGGGTGAAGGTTCCATTGATGCCCTTCGACGTTGCCAGCCCTTACCCTAAGATGCTTTTAGGGTGCTACGGCACACGTCTTTGTGATGCCGCGATTTTAGAAACAATAGCTTCAGTTTTTCCGCTTAGTTTTTTATGCCGAGAGTACCTACCTTTAAAATATATTTACGACTGCTATAATAATATATAATAGCTAATAATATCGAAATGTCAAAACGTATAACATCTACAATCTACGAACCCAGCTTCATAAGAATAGGCGAAACTTAATAATTGATAACTTTACCTATATTTTGTTAATGTGAAGTTATGCAATTGTATACAAATTTTAACGAAAATACCCATATAAATATCGTAAAGGTTAAAAAAAGTAACTATTTAGCGTGTTATTAAAACAAATTTATCTTGAGTCTACTTAAATTTACTAGGCATTTTTTTGTTTAGAGAGAGAGACTTATTCGAATTTAATATAATAAATCAGATGATAAGATGTCATATGTAAATTTAAATTAACAAGCTTAACTTCAGTGTGGTATTGGTAATATTATGTAAGAACAAACAAGTCATAAATATACTGACGTTGACGATGTTAATCTAGCAAGGCTGATGAGCTTCCGATGCCTTTGTTTTAGGTAAATGCCTCGCACCTAGGCCACGGAATTACGCTCAGTTGACGGGAACTAAATGGCTGGATGACGCTATTTTCTTGACGGCCCTGATGAGTACAAGTATTTTTTAGTCAAGTGCAAAAACACAAGGCCAATAGCATCAGCTCTTATTATTTACAATGAAATACAGTATATACATTGACGACCGTTAAAACGAACGCTGATCGGAGATGATTAGCTCCATCGCGTTGTTAAAAAATTATGGGCAAAAAAATACCAGACTTAGTTAATATGCGCAGTTTTCTAGGATCAGGTACATAAAGACTTAAGATTTCATGTAACAAATGTATATGCTCAGAAGTTAGAAACAACTATAGTGACTGTGCATTAATGAAACGCGTCAATATGCGCGCGCATAGTCCCGGCGTGACTGAATGCGCTCGCGGCGCTCGGCGCAACGCTGAGGCCACGCGCCGTCGCTTCCTGGGAAAATGGCAACTTATGGGGAACTGAATCTGGGCCTTAAAGTGCCATTGACCTATGTAACTTGACGAACTAAATAATTTTAACTAAAATAAATGCATATAATATAAAAATGATAAATTTTATAAAATGCAACAAGTTTTTTGTAATATTTATTACTAAATATAAAATCCAATTTTTTCCACACTTATAATTATAGTCGACGAAATACATTAAAGTGTAATTTTATCTGCGTTAATCATTGACATTCAGAATCATATGGAACAAGCATAGGAAAAACAAGGTTATCAGGTCCCATAATGTTTATTTTAGTTTTACTGAGAGATTAAATCACAAATAAAACACTTTAACACAATAGGATTTCTATTTGACATGCTAGGTATAATCTTAATTTTGAAACGTGACTTTAATTTCATGGTTTCAATGAGAGTTATCAACGGTTCATACTCGTGTAGAGTTAAGAACCTAACGACGAGAAGAATTGTAATATGTACTTTTAATTGATTGTTCTCTTTAATTTTATTTTTGTTGAATTTATTATGTAATTACTGATTTAAGTACAAATTATATTGCTCATCGTGATGCTACTTCCTTATAAGTTGTATATTAATATATTTTGTAATTCAACCTGAAATATCATACACTAAATCAAATAAAACAAAGCCTTCAAAATTGTGAGCCACTGTCAACCAGGTGCTGATCTTCTATTTCATAGAAAGCTTCTCATCTCAATATTTAGACGCACCAAAGCTGGCGTTTCACAGGGCCAGACGTTGTCGCCCGAGTTGTTCACACTTCATATCAATAATAATATAGTTGACTTTAAAGAATCTGTAGACTAATTTAATAATTCTAATTAAGCCCAATTACTAATTCAACCGGCTGTTATGCCAGAACATTTCTTTCACACCCTGGAAATGAAAATTTTAGGTCTTTCTATTAGTGCTCTTCTTATTCTTGAATATTGAAACAGATATCAATATCAAAGCTAGCATTATATTGTTTTGCCACATACATTATCTGTCCCCTGCGAATGCCTAATGCAGCCGCACTACATAAAAAAGTCTACCTAGATTAATAAAGAAAGTGCAAAGGACCGCTTGTTGGCAAAATATGTGTCTGTTTTACGGTTGCATGGACATTGGTACCCGATGAAGGGAATTCTGACAGCGTGTGCGACTGTGCGTAAGAAACCTCGGAGCGGACCGCCACTTGAATATCAATATCGGTATAGCCGAGTCGCGATGCCGGTCACAATGACCGATAAAAGAGAAACACACAAATATGGCTCTACTTCAAGTTCGTTTAAAATTCACATTCAACAGCACCAACCAGCCCGGTACGCGGTGCCACCAAATGGAATGTAGGTTATGATGTTATATTTCAGCTTGTCGTTTTGCCAGTCTGTTTTTTATAATGGATTTTCTTTCGTGTCAATCAGATCTGTATAGGCGTGAAAGTACTGATGTCATTGTGCCAAATCTCGCCTTGTAATTTGATATCATCCCGGTGATTAAAACGATGTTCAACAGTAACAAAATTATTAACTAAAGCGGAAAATCGTATCCATCCAGTAGTCCACAAGAGTAGGAAATTTAGTATCATATAATAATGGAAGAAATAATGGCTTAGAATGACATAATATTTGTGTATGTTATATATGGAGAATGAAACCAAAAACAATGCCCACATTTGCCCACATTGCCCTGAATTTGAATACGCCTTTATCGTCTGTTGATTTATAACAACTTGACATCTCATACAAAATAAAAATATTTAAACTTAAACTATTTTCTATGTAATACGGCAAGAGCTATTATATCTTAGTTATATTAGTATGATTTTGTTTTATTCTCGCCTCTCCGTCTAGCACTATCTGATATTAAATGTGGTATAATTTACAGCAACAGGCATTTATCACTCTAACACGTTGAATGTAGCTCGGCCGCTGTGTTTCCTGCCTCACTAAAGGGCCCTTGACTGCCCAGACGCATGGCACCCACACTCTAAATAACAAGATAAATAGACATGTCCACTTTACCATTTACAAAGTAAAAATTCTCATGTTGTGTTTGCATAGGTCTTTTACCAATTAGTATTTGTACCGATATATATGACTTTGTGTTAGTGGTTTGTCTGTTGCACTCACTTCAAACTTTGTCTAGGACCTCGCACGCCGAGTCGAGAGGGAGGCGTGAGAGAATAAGGAGACTACTTAGCAGTGAGCATCCATTGTTTGTGTTCAAATAGAAGCGGTTTTGAATCTTTATTCTAGCTTTTTAGAGTATCGCCACGGCGTCATGAAACGCGAGCGATTCGGTTAACAACACTGACCCGACAATGGTAAATGACGAAGACCTCGAGGGGATTTCACTTGAAAATATTGGCTTTAGTTTACGACGCATTGTGAAGGAAAAGCCTTTTACCTCTTTCGTGACAAAAAAACAAAGCAGTCGAATGTCTATTGACACGTAAGGACCTTGTGTTTGAAATCATTGGCAATTTATTTTATTTTATAACCCTATCTCTGAATTAAACGAATCTACGTGATGTCGAAATACAAACAATATATATTGATTGTAGATACGGACGTCTCTGCCTATCGCGAGCATTTAACGCTAAGATCGGTAGAATTTAACTGTTGGAAAAAGTGTTCACTCAAATAACTAATATTCTTGCCGTCGATATTCTGGTGTATGAGTTAGAAATCCTTGTGGTGATTTACTATATTGTCTTTTAATAAATACATTTATTAAATCTCCAGTAATTGCAAATCACAGATAATTACGAAACACCTAAATGTACAGACGAAATTCAAAAAACCTCGTTAAGAAAACAAACCGTTTAAAAACAAATAGCTTTAACAAATAAAAGAAAAGGAAGGTAGGAATGGGTAGCAGCTTAACGACGCTAATTAAAAGCTAAGGCTATGGTATAATATTATGTGAATAAAAGGCTCGGTACGTAATGTCCAGGTTGTTTTATCGTGCGGAACGCGCGATGTCATTGTCCTTCGAGTGGATGAGTTGCACCTCGCGTTCGCGCCACCAGCGTCGTCTCACAATTCACGCGGCTGACGACTAACGACCACTTTACTGAAGAGTATATCATACTCAAACTTATCATCCGTCTATCCACGCTCTCATATAAATGAAACATGTGAATACGCATTCCTTAAAATGAGTTCTCACATTATTATTAATAACCGAAAAGGCACAATGGTCAGTTCGGTCGATCATAAAACCGGCACTAAAAGTTTCAACTCTTAGTTATACCTACCTTCCCCTGTTCAGTTACAAATGTTCTAAGTTAGGATTATCTTGGAACTAATTTAAGAACTGACAGATAAGTTTTATAAAAAAATGGGTATAACATAACTAGATCAAGACAAAAACCAAAATATTCGTATAGAATGAAATCGGAATATGATTTGGATAAGTGTTTTTTTAATGATGTATATGTATACGAAAAATATATTATGATAATGAGGTAGATAATATCTGTAAAACGTGATTTACGTACTTAACGAATACTAAAATATATCAAAATATTAATAATAACCTAATAGCCTTAGCTTTAATTCAACCAAGAGTTCAAAATTAAAAAAATAGGTTCTATTAGAATTTATTTACGTCTTGGAGTCAATGGGGTCCTAATTGCAATCTAGCTGCAGTTGCACGAAGCTTTATTATATCAATCTTAGCGAGTGAGATGCTAGTTGGATACCTATATTAATTTACTGGCACTTCCCGATTCGAGGCTTATCCCTGAATTGCTTTTAAATCTTTGTTTTACTCGCACATCTTCACCTTGAAAGAGCACACAAGCGTTTTTACGACTGTTTTTTTCAACACTAATAATGATATTTACAAGCATATTGTTCATTTAGAGTTTTGATGCTGGAGCTAATCACGACTGCTCAAAAAACATAGAAAAAAGCCTCCGATTATGGTATTTTGATTTATTTAGAAATGACGTAACTTTTAACGTTTCCTTGACTTAAATTGTTTTCAGGATGACTCACAGCATGATTTGCTTATAGCAAAAAGTTAAATTAAAACTTCGATTTTTAATAAGACGAAATAAATCATGCCTGGGTAGGTAATTATCGGGTACCTTAAAACTTATTTTCATACTACTTAAGTAACTATCTACTTAATTACACCTTATCTTAAATGTTTCCCGGGAAACCTTTAATTTGTTTAAGAAAATTAATGACCATTGCGTTTGTTTAATCAAAGCACAAATCTGTGTAACGGTACACAGTCTACGAGTCGCAAGAAGTCTGTACCCTTTAACGCACGCTAGCACTCCTAAACTAATGGACATAAAGACATTAACGCAGTTTAATCCTGATTTGTGATCTTTATACGTGATCACGACAACGTATTCAATACAAGTATATTGAAGAGGTTACATTTTCGATAGTAACTTGACTTGCAATGTCTTCGAAATAAAATTCAATTTCATATTCAGCCGGACAGTTCGCTACGATAAGAGAGACGCCTTATCTCATTCATGGATCCGAATCGATTAAAGCGTTAAGTTTTGAATTATGAATGCAATGCTAAAATATGTTTAGTTTATATTTATTGATTTTGTCCTTATTTATACCGTACTTGTACTTCAACGTTATAAATAATAATAATTATATATATAAATGGCTACTTCGATTGTAAAAATAGACATTTTACAAATGGCATACCTACCTAGACGGTTTTTTAATACAATGAAAGTTAAAAACTGAAACCAGATCAAAAATTTAATATTATTAGAACCCTAAAAATTGGCTTCAATAAAGTTTATAATCATAATATACAAAGACCTAATATAGTCTGTAGTCGGCGTACATTTATCGTATTTTATTTTTCTTTGCATATTTTTGTCTGTCATCCGCCATTTTGGATTGACCGCCACATACTAGGACATGTATCTGGTATGGTGGCGGTATGGTGGTGTATGGTTGCTTATCAAGTTAGCTAACTTCGCTGGATACATACTCACTAATACGTCTTTATCTTACATATTTTTATGAAAACAACACCACACTACATAGCCTACAACTACAGTCAGCTATTACAATTAGCCTGCATTCGGGCAAAAAAGTAACACGTTTATGAAAATGTAGTGTTAAATTTTAAATCGGCATATTAAACTCACGTTTCGATGCGGTAAATGTCTCAAACTGGCATCTCCATAACGGTACAAAGCCGCCTTTAATATGTCTTGTTGCATAAAGCGAGTATAAGTAAAACAAGCTAATTTCCGGTCCCAGGCCCTCTTTTTATGATTATTGGATATTAAACTCGACATGACTCGAAATAATGTTACGAAGAACGAAACATTTCGGTACTTTGGTTACGGGGTCAGATCTTTCTCAACGTTATAATCATTAATGAATTATTGCTTTCCTGTTTACTATCTACATTTAATATGTGTAGTTGAATGAAACGTACATAAACTTAGACATTATTTATGGTTGGTACTACACACTTGGTCGTTATAAAATTATGTTGTAGGAATGGAGCCTTTTTTAAATATTTTTATGTATATTACGTATTAATATATAATTTAGATTTGGGTGGGTTGGGTTTGGTTTGTTTTGAGAATGCAGAAAACCTAATAAAGTAACAGTAAGGCTATTAAAAATAACGATCGTAAAAGTCTGCATGGTGCCAGAACCAAATATATTCTATGCTTAGGTAAAATATTGCCTATCCTTTCTGTATATTACTTTTAAAAACTCAAACTTACGTAAATTCCATTAAATTACGTGGTTGAACCACAAAATTCCTGATTTATAATTACTAAAACAACTGTAATTCTTTTCAAACTACTGTTTTTTTTTTCGATCTAATTTTGCGCAATCGGGTTCAAGATATTCTTGTTTGAATATAAGAATACCAATTAAATTAATATCGGTGTCACCAAGATGACTGATCTAGAAAAAAAGAGTTACCCGTTGCGGGTAACAATTTCTTCTAGTAACAAATTCTTCGATGGGTTACTAATCTACTAGTGCTTTGTGGTAATAATTTTGTACATATTAGTCCATAAATTAATGAATATATGAATTAATGCGCTACACTTTATGCTGAAGGTGCAGAATGATTGGTATGTGCTGGCGATAAATGAAGTCTACGAAAACTTTAAAAACTTGTCTATCCTCATTAAATGCTGCAGTGTAGGCCACGACTTACATTTACCGGTTGATTCGGCTATTGGCAATAGAAAGAAAGTCGACGTTGACGCGCCGTCAATGGCCCTCATGATCACAATGCTGGATTGCGCGGGCGCGGCCGGCCGACCGACGCTATTGTCGCTCCAACTTACTAAATCAATATTTGCGCAGATGTCGGCGTAAGAGCATACTATACTTGTAGCGACCTAAAATTCATACAGCTTATATGGCGATGTTAGCGGTAAATTTTCTCGGCAGCTACTTGTAATCCTTCAGATGTGGGTCGGTGTTGCACGCACAGCTTGACCCCGGCCGTGGTGGGCTCAAGATAATTTGTCAAGATCAAACCTAGATAGCGGTATAGATGATACGAGTAGGTGCGTACATAATTTTTTTATAAATAAACTCAATTTTGCACAGATAGCTGTTTAGAGATCAGTCTTCTCAAGATATTATGATTCTGCATATTGCCCGACTATTTATATTGACTAGTTCCATAATCCATCCATCCATTTCAGTTTTCAATAGATACCTTCTCATTCATTTCTTAATTGATTCTCTGCCTAACTGTTAAAAAATAGACAAAGATTGAAAACTACTTATAATTCTAAGTTGTGACACACTAATAATAAATCTATTAAACGGTTTTGTTACTCTGATAATACTGTATAATATACGCAAAGGGTAATAAAACACTAGATTATAGCAAAATTTTAATGCCTATCTTACTTCTCGAAATAGCTAATTAAAAGCAGTTTTTATAGTTCATAGCCCGGCTATAAAGCTCGTAAGCGCATTCCTTGATAATGACGGCTGTGGGGTGTATCCAAGTAATATTACTCAATAGTAATTACCACACGTTGACTGCAAACCCCGATACAGGTTACAAGCTTCGCATTAAGAGTTAAAATCTCCCTGTCTACAAGTTTTGTACGTTTTGTTGAACATTTTTTACTGGTGCGGTTTCTTAGTGAAAACGAAGTGCATAATTTTCAAAGTTATGACCACGATTCCCGTGTAATATGATAATGCATCGTATAAATATTTCATGTCTAGTCGCTTTATCGTTTTTGCGCTAGAACCAGTTTCTTGAACTTAAAGCAGTTCGATGTAAAAAACGAAGCTTTTGTGCAGCCCATTGTTTTTTTTCTGTTACGGTCGGATAACCAAGAAAATTTTGTTATTTTTTTAATGCGAAATCAATCTTGTTACTTTTCTCTTAGCTTCGAACCATTGCGGTGGTTTTTATTGCCGCAACACATTGTGATGGTCTACGTTGTGTGCTCGTGGCGTTCGTCGGCAGGGGTTCAATCCTGAACAAATAAGACCGCTGGCTCCAGAATCAATAGAAAGTTCAATGTATTTAAACTTCAGTTATGTAGTTCTACGTGTAAGTCATGTTTGAGGTAATAAAACGGTTAACGGAAAATGCTTGTGAAGTCGAGTCTACGTGCCGAGCTCGGCTGTTTAAAGCTTAGTTCTGACATTCGTTTGTATTACTTGCCATTCATTCCTTACATAGAGATATGGCCGGTAATGACTGGTCGGCCGGTTAGTTATCGGCTAGGCGCTCGTAAACACTGTTCGACACGAAGCATTAGTACATGGCTGCGAATACCAGTCAATGGCCATCACTCCGGGCACATTCACTTCCTGATGGAGCTAACTATTCACACAAATAATAAATCTTTCTCTTCCAGTTATCGCACCGCACGGAACTGTATACAATGTCATTGTTACTGTTATAGCATAATATAACATATATTGCCACCGTTTTTAGATAACAGACAAAGGGGTATCAGATTTAAAGGTAATTTTTTTTAAAGTACAGAGACTTATTACTAAACTATAGAGGGGTGTACAAGAGCTGGGTCAGAGGGGGTCAGCGAGCGCTGCAATAACAACTATCAAAGAACTTTCGTATCCCAACGGATGGGAAAGTGTGAGGGTGGTACGGTAACTATCTAATTACTACAGAGGGGTGGTTAAGAGCCGGCCGTTCCCGGAGATATAAAATTTAGGATATTAATATTGACAGCGAAGAACATTGGAAGCTTGGCGCTAGGGAGGGTATTTTTTGCAAACGATGCTTACCGTTACTCAGTTTATGCGTAATTGTATGTTATTATTGAGAATGCATGGGATTGTTTAATTATGTGTATCTTATTATGCAACATAATGGGTCGGGCGGGCGTACCTGGGTGGTGCGGGGCGTGCAGGGCAACGCTCAGCGTGTGAGCCGACCGCGCAACAATCGCGAATTCAAAGCCTAGCAACAACTCACACCGGCGTCGCTCGCTATCGCCACACTGGCGCGTAGCGCTCGCGAGCTTTAAGCTGCAATCCAACTGTTACACTTGTTTTACATTCATGCCGATATCATAAATCACTTGTCAGATTTTAAGCACTAAATAATTTTTCTAATAACTAGCCACGCTTATGAAAACCCACCCACGCTTTCGGCTCGAACCGATATTGATTATGGAGAAGTCAATTTAAGGTCCCCGTTCTCGTTCCCGTGGAAACTCAGGGATAAAAAGTGATGTGAAGTAATTGGTCAATAAAATTGTTATTTGGTTTTTCTCCATAGCAATAATAATAATGATTTGGGATAATCTTAGGGTTTAGGTTTAACTGCCAATTAATTGAATGAAAAAGATATCACATGTTTTATTAAATACCGTATTAGTACAACGAAATACGATAATTAGTTTGTAGAGAGAAATGCGTAGAGCGAAAGGAAATAAAAAACTTGTCAGATTTTAAGCACTAAATATTTTTTCTACTCCGTGTCTAGAATAACTAGCCACGTTTATGAAAACCCAGCAACGCTTTCGGCTCAAACCGATATTAATTAATGGAGAAGTCAATTTAAGTTACCTTCCTCGTTCCCGTGGAAACTCAGGGATAAAAAAGTGGATGTATGAAAACACTTTTGCTATATCAGAATGTAACGTTTCTTTTCAAATATATAATATTGAATTTGCGAAAAACAAAAATACGTGTACTTTATATATAACAAAAATGTTAGTTTTATATATATAGATACATATGATACTTCTTGGTAATGACCAAAATCACAAGTTAGTGGTAGATTTATAAAATACAAATCCAGATAACATTTATAATGCAAATTTCAGTTCGATTCAGTGGAAAAATTTAGTCACGATGCGACCGAAATTTTAATGCTCGAACGAATTCCGCTGAATCATACCACTGTTTTACAGATAAATCGAACCCACGGAATACTGTGGAAATAAGATAATTCTTAAGAGTCTCTGAGTGGAATGTTAAGACAAGTAACGGTGATAAGACGTCTAGCTCGGATTTACCTAAATTATTCGGACTACGTTGGCGATACGTGCCAGCGGCAGGGCATCGCGTCGCCGCCACTCGACCCGATCTTCTTGGCCAGTCATAGCCAACGCTTCCATTGCCTACACATACGTCTTGCGTTAATATAGAGCGTGAGACCGTTCACTTCAATCCTACGCGCAGCGTATTTCTGTTAAAAAATAACTGAATAAATCCTTTAGCTGACGTTTTGTCTGGTGGGACGCTACGGCCGTTCAAAAAGTTTGTCAGTTAGACAAAGACGTGCCGCCAATGGATTTAGCTTAGCTATTAGCCCATATTAATTCCTGCCATAAAGTTTACGAAATTTGCACCAAGACAAAACAACGGGTAGATATTTGATAGTAATAAAATAACGTACAGAATTTTAAGTAACAAAGACTATTATTCTTGTTCAGTATGTTACTCTAGACAGAGTTTTATATATAGGTATCTCCTGACACAAAATTTGCACGGGTCAACGAACTGCGAATGCCTCGCGAGGGAAACTAATATTTACTTTTCTTCCTACCCATTTCCCTCGGAGACACAGACCCTGTCAGGTGGATTTACTTCCATACGACTGCCCTACATCCTTGTCTTATACAGCTATGTGAGCAATGCACCCTACTACTTTGTTTTTCGTTGACGGCATCCTACAACTATGTAAGATGACAGTAATAAACATATTTTACTGTGACGCGATGTTGTGAGAAAAAATCATCGCAATTAGTGATTAGTGCCTATTAAATTTAAAAGTCAATTATAACTATTATTATAATTATAACTATTAAAAAAGGATTATATTAATTGGATGGGTTCATAAATATGGGTAACTTTTTTATACGCTACAATTTAGCCCTTGTCGGCTATCTTACCTGATAAGTGATGATATAGGATGGTAGCGGGCTAACCCCACCATCCTAATTGGTTTCTACGCGACATCTTGCCGGAACGATAAATCACTTAGCAACGCGTCTTTGTCGGGTGGTAACTAGCTACGTCCGAAGCCTCCCACCAGAACCGACTCCAGCCGGGAATCGAACCCAGGACCTCCAACTTTATAATGCGACAGCGCACGCACTGCGCCACGGTGGTCGTCACAGCTTGTTGACGAGCGGTACATTGGGTACGCAATGCTTCTAGGACCGTAGTTTCCCCGTAAGCGGTACTTAGTATGCACAAGTCCTTGTGTTGCCGTTAATCGACCGCTACACTTTAGCGACAATTACCGTCTAATAACGATGTAGTTCGTGTATCCGAATCTAATAACAACCGCGTCGCCAAGTCCACGACTGCTATGTTAATCAGTGTAATTTACGGCGGTTGATAATCGCGATGCGTGTACGTGAGCGCATTGTGCGAACGGCAGCCCGCTCGCTGGATGTTTGAGCGTACCCACAGGTAGCACCGTACACGCAAGCTGCTTAACAATGTGACACCTCGCTGATCGATCTCAAATATTTAAGCGACTTTATCTGCTCCAACGCCGATTTGTTCAGTTTGATTATTATCGCTTAAGCAGGTACCTAGTAGGTGACGTGTCAGGTTTTACAAATAATACGCCAAAAACTTCGACGTACATTGGGAATTAGTATCTACCTACTTAATAAATTACGAGTACAATTGCAAAGCTTTTGAAATGCCCTATCCTACACACTGTTTTTATATTTTTATTTGTAGAAAAGATCTACTATCTAAACATTTTTTTCGGTTTGATAAGACAATTTGTTTTCCACGTCGACTGGAGGAAAAAAAAAATTGAAGTTATCTTCATTAAAAGAAGATATGATGAATCATTCAAATTGTTCTTTGGTTTTTCTCCATAGCATTAATAATAGTGACTTCGGATAATCTTAGAGTTTAGGTTTAACTGCCAATTAATTGAATGAAAACGGTATCACGTTTTATTAAATAGCGTGTAAGTACAACGAAATACGATAATTAGTGTGTAGAGAGAAATGCGTAGAGCTAGAGGAAGTAAATCACTTGCCAGGTTTTAAGCACTAAATAATTTTTAATTTATAATAACTAGCTACGTTTATGAAATCCCAGCCATGCTTTCGGCTCAAATATTTCGGCCAATATTGATTATTTACAAGGAAATACGAAAATTAGCGTGTAGAGAAAAATGCGTAGAGCTAGAGGAAATAAAAAAAGATTATTGCTCACCTAGTAATATATTAGAGCAGTTGTTCATGTCTTAAATCGGTGTCAATGCTCGCTGCGGTTGCAGTGTTCCCAAATTATGTGTTGGGCAACACTGGGGCCGCCGACCCAAGCGCCCGTCCCGATCGCCCAATGCCCTTCCGATCGCAACCAATCGACTTTTACTGCTAATGTGCCCATTTAAATAACGCCATTACGGTGCCGTGAACTGTTATCGTACAAATATCAAGTGTAATTCCCATCAATTCAAAAAATGGTGTTATGTCATGTGGGTGCTTATTAAAATGTAAATTAATTTGAGCGCATGCTGAGAAGTACAGTTAAGAGAAACTTTATGTTACTGCCACCATAACTCATACAAGTATGAAACAACAGTGACTTGCTGTAGAGTTAATTTCTTAATAAGTTACGTTTATTTATATCGAATTAACTGTACATTTTGAGGCCTTGTTACAACAAACGGTATGCCAAATTAAGCATGGGAAGTGGACTCCTATTGTATACATTAAAAGAAGCGGTGTTTTCGAGTTTAAAGGCAGTTATCATGAAATACGATCAGGCGCCTTTCTCTGGGAGATTTTAAACTTTTATAATAAATCTTTTGGTCGACGCAATCTATCTTCGTTTTCTAAATTAGGTAGGAATAACGATAAAAGTACTGCTCCCACCAGGGATTATCGTTCAGAGTAGCTTATTCATGATGTACTAAAGGATTTTTCGTCACGGAAATGGTTGTTGCATACAGTCTACGGCTTTTATCTACGTGTTGTATCAATGTCTCCGTGCATCTTTCATGGGCAAAGTTTTACAATGCTCGAGAGTAGAAACAAGATAAATAAAAACAAATGGTTTTGGCAGGTCAATAACTGCGAACTTGTTAACGTCCGGAAATCTCGCACTTTAACTTAACCAAATAAATAGATAGTATCAGCCGCGCCCTCACCCTATCTGTGAAGGTGACTTGCGAAGAGCGTCTAGACGGAGGGACCCCCTATCTGCGAATAGAACGAGGCTCTATTTATCTAAGATGAACTTAAATTGAGTTAACTCTGAATGGTTTCTTGAGGAAATTCGCTTCTACAGAATTTGTGACATTTCAAAAACGGTACGTACTTACTATAAACGTATAATGGATAGATATATTAATTTTGTTTATTTTCCATTCCGAAATATATATAGCAGGAAATGTAAGGACAATTATAAAACACGAATTTTTTCATTTGCTTTATTCAAAATAGATACTGAAATCTATTTCACAATCGTCACAAGTTTCATATAGTAACTAGCTAATTTAACATGTTCTTTATGAGTTTAAGAGGTGTAACATACAGACAAACGAACATGAAAAATAGGGATCACTTGCGTAACTGCAGAACCCTAGCAAAGACCGGAAACTGTTTTAAAGCGAGCCTTTAAAACTGTAAGCGACGTGAATGAATGCTTGCAGCTTACATACGAGTAGGTTTTGCAAACACAAACTTTTCAAATACGCGTAGGTATTGTATACTTACCTGCTGTAACATAAATGTAAGTGCGGTGGATATGCTACTGAAACTTTTGTAAAAAAAACATTTTTTTTTACTTTATCGTTCTCACTTACAAATTTAAACTTTAAATACCAGACAATTTGGCATAATTTTGCAGCGAAAATGTTTTCGGAAAAAAATCAAACATTCAGGGGCTTTTTTAAGTTAGTTTGGTTTCCTTAACTTCGTGCCTCATTTCAAGATACTAATCTCTCGGTTTTGATAATCAATAAACAAGCATCGAAATGAGGGAAAGAGATATCTCTTTTATTATTTAACTAGATAACTTAAGCAATTACAGTAATTATGCCTATATAAGTTTCAACTTCGTTACTAAAACCAGTGGTACTAATACTGGTGGTAACAAACTCAAAGAGTGTAGAGTAATCCTCTAATCCATTCGGAACTCTGAAATTACTTATTTGCTTTTCCAGTACAGAGGATATTAGATTTCAAAACTGGACGCATCCACTTGCATTAGTCGGTGTATTTACTTAAACTCCTCAAACAACATTGTCTTTCGATGTAAGAAAAATTTTATGTACCCATTTTTATAACTAAGTTCTAACAGGAGCGAGAAATTCTTCATAACTTCCCCAATAACTAATATCGGACTGAGTCACAGCGAAGCGTGCCCGGACGTAGCTGGGATGTTATATATTTAGGATTGTTTCTACCTTCGATAAAGACATGGGCACTTGCTACAATAGAAACATACCTACCGGGTACAAAATACATATGTGCAGTACCATTTGCAAAGAGATGCTTTCCCACGGTAACTCTCGGGTTATACCTACGGGGCTGGAGTAACAATAATTTGCCCTGTAGTTATTGACTCTTGAAGTACGAGCCATAAATACAAGTTTGCTGCTTGGAGAGTAACTGCGCAACCGGCTATAACATGCATTTGTAATACTTATCATACCTTATGATTCTATAAGCTCGCATGTTTACTGCCTAGTTCTTGGAGGAGATTTCTAAGAAATATTGTATATTATTATACAATACTTTTATTGCTTTGGCTCTACCTTCCGATATATATGCAGTCAGCAGTGAGGCCCATATTACTAGAAGCTTATGTTATTTTATGTAGATATTTATATATGTATTGTCTACCTTATACATTAGCTTCGTTTTGAAATTTCTTGCTTGTTACACTAATGTACATAAATCTCGTTTGACGTTTGCTCTACATTAACTTCGTAAATGAAGATTAATGAAAAAAACAAGAACAACTTGGACGCTTTAACAATAAAGATCAATGCGCGTATCCGGTGTTTATATAAACATCTCATCATCAGGAGTGTGTGCGCATCGGGGTGCACACACACAGCGACCCTCGCCCTCGCCTACACTCCGGAACGCTTGCTCCACGACACATATACCGACTCTCGAAATGTCGCCCCTACCTCCCGCTCCACATCTATTTATTACGTCTAACCATAAACACCGTCAACGAAGAACACTCTAGCATTCTTACCGACCCCCGTGTAATGTACTAGCTCTTATTAAAACAACAAAAACTTCGTCCACTTAAAACTTCACTTGAAACACATTTTGTTTTCCGTCGCAAGTGAGCTTAATAAGTTCACTTCGCAGAATGGGCCGTGCTGCTGTGCCTACTTACGAATAAATAATGTTCTTTGCAACTTTTATGGGGCTACCGCAAAAGTTATTCCAAGCAAAATATGGGAAACGAAGAGACAGATTGTTTTGAATACCAAGAAATAAGTCATAATAACTTTAGCATACGGCATGGAAGTAAACCAAAATCTATACTACGAATAAGTACTAGGCATGAACTGTCACATC
Organism: Lasiommata megera; assembly: GCA_928268935.1. Classification (NCBI taxonomy): domain Eukaryota; kingdom Metazoa; phylum Arthropoda; class Insecta; order Lepidoptera; family Nymphalidae; genus Lasiommata; species Lasiommata megera. The sequence goes on from OV743312.1 coordinate 9,214,571, forward strand.
CTAGTGGTTACGACGTCCACCTTTTAACCAGAGGTCGGAAGTTCGAACCTCTAACTTTTCAGAGTTATGTGCGTTTTTAAGCAATTAAAATATCACTTGCTTCAACGGTGAAGAAAAACATCGTGAGGAAACCTGCATGCCTGACAGTTCTCTATAATGTTCTCTAAGGCGTGTGAAATCACGCTGGCACATGGCCAGCGTGGTGGACTATGGCCAAACCCTTCTCATATTGAGACGAGACTCGTGCTTTGTAGTGAGCGGGCAATGGGTTGATCTTACCTGTAAGTACCTGTGGAAATTTCTTGTAATGGATATTAGTAGTCCTGATTTATTTTGAAAGCTCTGATTTTAAAACCAAACCTAAAGACATTTGAAGTTACTTTATATCCATGATATATTCGAAACAAAAATAATCAGAATAGGTACCACAACTATTCTGTTGGGCAAAAATCTCTGAACTAAACTGGCAAATCTAAAAGCAAGGTAATCAATTTAGTTTAGCAATGTAGATTTATGTAATCCATAATTGGCACCAGTATCATTTTATTTCAGCTTTAAAGTATTTTCGAAAGATGCTTTAGATCAAGAATGTCTGTTAGACGTATTAGAAACATTGACTGCATTAATCCGTGCACACATTTATGGAAAATGTATTGTTAGCGCTCACCCACTTATATTAAGAAACTCCTGTCAATTTTATCCCTTTAGGGGTATTAAGTTATGCTAAATAGTCTGTAAATCAATTAGATTACTAACAAATAGTGATAAATTAAACAGATATTTGAACAACAGATATTTGAACAACAGCTATTTTTAACTTATTGCACTAAATTAGGTCCAAGCTTGCCGCGTTTGCTTGGACCTAATTTAGTCGTTTCATGACGAGAAGATCCCAAACCTCCAGATCTAAATTAAAATTATATAATAACGGTGTACACTATACCATTCTTAAACCGGTTATCAGGACATCTTCTAAACATAATTTATTGATCGTAATGAGACGGTGCATCGAATTCGAAATCTTTAAATTATGATTTGTAATAAACATAATCTCGATTTAGAGCCTCGTAACTAACAGGTAAATCCTATTTAAATATAAGGCTATAAATGTAACGGGATTACATAATATGGATACTTTACAACCCGTATAGTAAAGGGATACAAACAGTAAATCAATCTTTAAATATTATTTCCGAACCGATCTATAGAACAAACCCGCTATTTTGGCTAGCCAATCGTAATCTGAATAATAATAGTAGTCGCGATCCACGCAGAAGCGGTCTATGTCTTTTTCTGCAGTTAAAATCTTTCTCAAAAATACTAGATTTGTGCGTTACTGGACTTCGTAAACTTTTTATACTTAGTAGTAATATACATGTGTAAAATAAATCTGTGTATCACATAAATTAACAAGTTGCCGTGTTAAATATTATGTCACAGATAAGTGGACACTCCACTTGAATAAAAAATTGGACTTAATGTCTTGTTATATGAGGCTTTTTGGTACGAGCTACCACCCAATACCCTACTAGCACTGCTTCATCCACCATCCAATTCTGTACCTGGTCTGTTGGGTGATTGATTTTATTTTCTGATTATTTATCGGTGGCATTCTGTAATCTCCCTACTAATTTTGTTATGAGGAAACAACCATATTAAATTATGTTTTACATGAAACCGACCGCTTGTTAACTTGTTGGAAAAGTGGGCAAAACGGACGGCAAGTTTTCAAATTTGGTTTTCTTCAGGCTTACCTGATGGTTGGGATCAGGTAAGACTTAAATCAAACGTTTACTGTTAAATGATAAAAATGTGATAATATTGTCATTTAAATACTGAGCAAAACACTCCAAAAAACGCTGCGTTTATTCCTGCAGCGGTAATAGTAAAAAACATTCTGTGAAAATTTCAACTCGACCTATTTCTATTTATGTGATAAATCCCGCTGATAGACAAATGGGTTTGCAGAAGCACAGCGGAGGCTTAGCTTAGTGGCGTGGGCACATTTCGGGTACTGAATGCAAAAAACAGCTGGTACTAGTATCTTAAATCTTGTGTTTTGTTTCAGACGGCAGGCGGCAGATGGATCGGAGGCGCGCGGCAGCGGCGCTGCTCGCGCTTGCCGCTTGCATCGCGTGCTCGGAAGCAGGTATTTATACTATTACTACTATTACTAAAAATACTTGGTACACCTACACATAGGTAATGAACCACAAAAACAATAAATCATTAATATATTTTCCTTTTACTGAAGTGGGATCTTATTATAAACGCCAAAAACCGGTTCAGTATTGCTGACAAAATTCTGCATACAAACTGACAGTTCTGCAAACATAGGATATATACATTTTCCTAAAATCCCTATAATCAATGCGTTCCCACGAGATTCCGTTCCCCAAATCCACACAGACGTTATCGCGAGCATAACCTACTTGGTTATGTTTTAAAATGCTTTACTGTAACTACTGAAATAATCTGTCAGGGTACAGCTATTTCTATATTAAAACTCTGTAATTATTCATCAAAACCATTTCCCAAAAATTATTTCAATTCGTTCCTATAAAGATAAATTTCTAATCATTCATTCGAATTATGACAGTATGGATCCATTTATTTCTTTTGTGATGATCGTAAATTTAAATGTGTAGCTATAACAGGTTCGCCTACCAAATATACCGCTTTTATATCACATAACGGAGTATTTATATCGAATTCCAATTTATTACATAAATTATAATAATCCACATTAAAACTGTATTCATTCGTTACGAGAGAATGCATAACTGTTAAATGAATAAAATTCTCGCTTATACCGGTTTTAATGGACAGCGAAGGCCCATTTATGCATACGGATGAAGTCTATAGCTGTGTGTGTGAAAATTTTATGTCTGCAAAATAAAAAGAGTTCCTCCTAACAAATAATATTAATAAGATGATTAGTGCTTGGCGAAATCGCACTCGAAGGGTGCAATATGAAACACCACATAGTACCTACATTAAAATTAGCCCCTTGTATGGGTCGCAAATTTATAAGTTTATTTTATTTCTATAATTTTTCTTATAGCTACAATACCACTACATATTGTATGAAAATTTCAACCTTCTTTGTTTTACTATAATTATTGAAAAAGGGATTGACGTAAAAAGTTTTAGTAGCTTAAATAATAGCCCAACTAATATCAAAGAACTCTTTACACGCACTACGAAACCAAAAGCTCGACTTTATTTTGTGTTGTTTTGTGAGTTCCGTGGAAAAAATTCAAATCAAGAAAAACTTAATAAATTTAAATGCATCAAGCTCCAAAACTACAATATTAACATATATAAGACATTTCTTTATTATAAAGCGTTCTCCTGTTTCTATAAAAAAAAACATGACCGACTGAGTCATCTTTCAACGCATGAGACATAATACATATATGACACACAGACATATAAAACATATATGAAAGTCTAGCAGTTTTGAATAACACTAGAACGACGAACTTTACGTGAGCGAATCCGTAGACAAAAAGTATTTGATTTTAGATATACAGAAGCAATTGTCTAACAGAGAGTAAAACTCGTATAAATAGACCCTTAGGGTACGTAAATGTTGTAAAGCATTTATTTGATTTAATATTCACAATCCATTTAATTCTGAAGGAGAACAGGTAGAACCGTTGTGTTGTCTCGTGACCTAGAATAGGTCTGCCTATTCCTAAGATGTTCGTGAGCGATAGCGTCGTCGCCTGAGCCCGCGCCGCCGCCGCCGGTCTGAGCGCCTTCGTCAGACTCGCTGAGCATATTTAAAATTAGTGCATTAGCGGCGCCTAATTTATATTCACATATATAGAAAGAAAGATAGACACAATACTAACATACAAACCTTACAATTTAGTTATACATTTAGCGGTCTTATCACCAAAAAAGCGATCTTGCCGAAGCAATTAATCTAACCTAACTGTAGAGTTTATATTCAGTGACAGGCAAGTGTACAGACACAGTAAAAATATATAGACTAAATATAAAAATATATGGACTAAATAATAAAATGTACTATACTGCAAACATACTTAGATATAAATACATAATACAATAAGTATAAGAGAGCAGTAGAGACAAAAAGAAAAATAGACATTTAATAGTTAAAATAGGTAAATGTGTTAAGAGTAATAAAAATGATTATTTAAGGACGATCATAGTTTTAACTAGTCGCTGTAATGCTAGTGATTGAGCACGCATTACATGGAGTCCAAGCAAACTCAAGGAGATCCAAATCGTACAGCTTCAGAAAATCATTGAGAGTAAAAGACATACCATACCTCTTTCTGTCGCCCGTTTTGTAGCATAAAGTTTGGCATGGTTTTTAAAAAAAAGGACCAAGACGCATGGAGATAAGCAAACTGTACTACACTAACTAATCCTTTAAAGATTCGGAATCTCCATTTCCGTTACCGTTCATGTGATTTCGTTATATAAAAATACTAATCAAATGAAGATAAAAATCTTGACATGCCCTCAGCTCTTGTATAATAATGCAAGTACCTTTTATTTGACCAAGCAAGTTAACTACCTGGCCATGAACCGAAAGGTAGGCCGAACTCTGACCCCGCTATCACCTATACCCCAGTATTCGCATGCATAATACGCCAAGTTCACATTGGTGAGTTGATGACCTATTAATAAATAAATAAAACACTACCAGGCCAAGGTCTGTCGACGCGTCTGCCTTAGTTGGAACATGTTTAAGAGGTTGTTGCTCTTTAACCGATTAATTATTCATGCAAAACATTTTATAAAAGATATCTGACGTAAATTATTGGTGCGATTTGGCAAACGGTATAACGAAAGTGAAAACTCACAAACAAAACTATAACGCAGTGAAATTAGATAAGTTAGATTAATTAAATGTTAATTAATCTCCATTCGTTCTATATAGAACTCAAATCACGTGGTAGCTAATTGAGCAGGATAGTTTGTAGTCAGAATAACTGTTCCCGTGGGCATACCATTAGATAGTGCTATTTTCGTCCACTGATGAGATTTAGTATCCCCAGCACGGTCACTTCAAAGAATTCGTACTGAATTTATGTTATACATAGGAAGTGTATTCAAATGCGGCCTACAATGTTTAGGTCTACCGTGTGAACTTCATCACGCATGGCGGCCACGGCGACATTCATTCATTGAAACAACAATCCATATTAATGTAGTGCAAATTTTAAATTCATGCTGCCTCCTCATTTCGATTGCTTCGAGCCATGTTTCTAAGCGCACGACTTTGCATAAATTGTTTTTTGTTCGTGCAAAGCCATTTTTAACCACACATACATGCAATGAAATCGAACATTATAGATAATCTGAAAAATGCTACAATCGCCGTCAATACCATGTGTTGTCGATTGCGCAACTTTCTATTTGTGTGTACACAAAGGTTAACTAAGCAAATTAATTATTAAAAAAGAACTGCAAAACTAAATTGAAAAAGTAAATGTCATTAATAATAACATCATAGTTTGATATAGCAATTATTTATCTTTATTTATTTATTGATTTATCTCCTCTTATTCTAATTTAACAGGATAAAAACCTAATTTGCTAGAGTAGCCTAATATAAAAGTATATAATATATATAAAAATTGCCTAAATTTAAATATTCCGGTAACACATTTATCTATGATAATACATTAACGAGATTAGCAAGAAATAACGAAATCTATTCGCACTCGTAAAAATGATTAAACACTATGAAAAGAGAATGTGTTTACGATAGGAGTCCAATCAACGGATTGGAATAGAAAATTAGACTACCCGTTACCCGGAAGTGATTCCATTCTCTTGATTGGTATATTGATACCAATCGAGAGATAGGAAAAAATATTAAAATCAAAATCGCAACGAACAAAAAGCGGCCACTGGCGACATTCCTGTGACCGTTAGGTGGACCAGCTCTTAGAGAGGCGAGAGCATGCGATCGCGGCGGTTCCCTCAGCGACCTCCCGCGACCACACATCTTAACAATACATTACCCATAATACATTGACACATAACTTAGTGGAAATTGCATTCCCCCTCTATCTAACTCTCCGTCCCAAGTCGTAAATCATACTATCACTTTTTACTTATATCCATCCTTACAGTTATACAACAAATGAGTTCTTATATCCATCGTTTATTAAATTGATATAAACTGACGTAAGAAATAAGAGTCTAACCGAAACATAACCTGGCGATAGCAAAATTAGATCTGAAAGTCTTTTGAAAAATAGAATTAATTGCGCATTATAATTTTTTAATCGAAAAGCTAGTAGGAAGTAATAAAAATGCCGAATACACAATTTTTTCTTCATTCATAAAATATATAAAACAGTTGGGAAATATGTAGATGCATCAATCTTAGTAATGGCGGTAGTATAGAATAATTAATTTGTTTTTTGCCTAACATAGGTAGGACGGCATTTGAATTGAAAGACTTACATTTGTATTTCCGCTATCTAGAGATATACCCGATCTATGCAATAGACTAATGGGCGCCGATACCGTTACAAGTTGCAGCTTCGTATCCGAAAATCGATTACATGCGAGAATTACCTCCGGCCAGTGTTATGACTTATGCCCTCGGATCGAATCGTCGGCAAAGCTGCGGTTCCGACGTTAACGACGCTCTCCGTTACTTTAATTGCAGCTTTGTCGCCCCACCGCCGGCCTTTAGTAATTATACGCAGTAAAACGGATATGTATAACGACTCGAGACGATGACCGTACGCGACTCGCGGGTGATTTGCAGCTAATATACTGTCCAGCTGTAATTCGCTTAATAATTCCAACTATAAAGGCAGCAGTAAAATTTTCTCGGAACAACTTTTTTATAACTCCGTGGGATTTTTATTCAGAAAGGTTGTGTGAACTTAAAAGACTAGTTACAATACCCGACATATCCACTGGCCTAACATAGACTGTCTCGCTAGTTGCAAAATACATACGATCTGTAAAAACCAATACGAAGCAAGCTGAAGCGAGTGAAGCGGCTGAAAAAGCTAATGCATGCAACTACAGGACTCCGAATATGATTTTGTCCTATTCAGTGTCGAGACCCTTGATCCGTGTGGTCCTAGCGCTATAAGACTTTTTAAGGAAATAGCAAAAAGGTTAGTCGACATCACAGGAGACAAAGCTGCCAGCTACCTCGGACAACGAATTAGTCTTGCTATTCAAAGGTGGAATGCTGCCAGTATCTTCGGAACCTTGCCTAAAGGGACTCCTTTTAATAATATATTATAGTTTTGATATTATATTTTTTTAAGATTTCTAGTTTTAGGTTCAATCTTAGGTTTATTTTAAGTTTTATTTCTGTCAATTCAATATTATAATTATAATAGGATCAAGTAACAATAATAGGAAACATACTTTCTTGTAAAATATCAGCCCAGCTAGTATTTATGAATTTCATTCAATGTTATTTTTTGCATGTACCCATAACTAATTATATTTCATTTATTCTTTCTAGCACCGACGACTAACAACCACACCGCCTTAGAGTTACATGAAGGTAAGTACTCAAAAATAAAAAGTTAAGTCTGAATAAAACTAAACTTCATCGCTCTCTGCATATTAATGCCCCTCTGCGGGGCAATAACTGGACCCCACAACTGTTTAAGGTAGTCACTGATGTTTGGAGATGGTCAACGTCAGTATCTGAACTACGCTCTGGCACTGAGTTTTGTTTTATTTATATAGCGGACAAGCAAGCAAATACTACCGTTACGAGATTACCATTGCCCGAAAATATCAGCAGCACCAGAAGAGCCACCGAACTGAATCCAACTTCGTAATAGATTTCTACTCGCATGGCTATATGGTTTTACTAGCAGGGTGGTAACCATTACCACCATAATATAACCATCCACTCTATGATAATACAACGCACACGCTGTGCCAAAGAGGTCGTCAAATCCAATAAAAAAAAATTACCTAAACATTTCTAACCGGGGCTAAGAAACCAGCACCACAGTCGTGATTAATTTTTTTCAATCATATTCCACTTTGCATAAAATACTAGAAAGAAATATGTTTAAAAATAGATTAAGAATCTATATTTATAAAAGTTATCATAGAATTTATATATATAGAAATTAGGCATCTTAAAATATAAATGAATATTATTGTAAATGTTTAATGAACATATTTTATTAAAATTTCAGGATCCGTAGATGGATGCTACTACAACTTCCAGCACTACGGCGAGGGCGACCGAATTATGACGAACGAACCCTGTCTCAACTGCACCTGTCATAATCGAATGCTGATGTGCTATTTGAGAGTCTGCCCATTCACAAAAGCTATTGGCCAGGACTGCACGGTGGAGAAACGGGCAGACCAATGCTGTCCAATAGTGACTTGCCCTGACGGTTCGTAAAAGCTCATTTTTTCGAGTTATGGGTACCACTTGTATACGACTCCCAACTTAATCTAAATAGGGTTATAAATCCAGTATTAAGTTACAGCTTAATCAAAAATGACACTATGTTCCTAGTTGGTCGAAATAAATATTGTCCAATTAATAGCCTCATAAAAAATTAATTTAATGCGTGCAGAGGCTTCCTTTATAATAATAATGCACGAACTGGGGAGTTTGATTACAGGCATGAATAAAGGTTATATGTTAAAGGAGTGCATAAAGCAAAACCATATATACACATATATATATAATACATACACACATATATATATATATATATATATGTGTGTGTGTGTATTATGCGCTGCACATATATAAAACTAAACTGCCAATAAAAAACACATTCACCCGCAGAGAGTAGACTTACCCAAAATAATCAAATAATCTGCTGTCCTTTTTCAAAAGAGCACAGCGAAAAGATGGGCACAGATACGATTAGATATATCTGGATTATAGGTGTGCAATCTGGATTTTAAAAAATGGTGGAAATGAAAAAACCTAAATGTGAATAAATGTGATTTTACTAGTGGTATAATAATAATTTCTGAACATGGAAATATGGCAAACAAAGTCTTAACAAATATTTCGAATGCGTGTATAAGACTGTAACGCTTTCAAGCCTAAACGCTTAACCAGTTTTAAAATTTATATCATCAATAGATATATTTTTTATCCCTGTATTCTTACGGGAATGGGGCGATAAAATATAGCTACGCAACATGTATCGGCGCAACTAGTACTGTTTTGTTTTGTACTACTAGTTGCGCCCCGCGGTCTTGTAATACTAACTGTAAATCAAGTTTTCTCTGATAATATTATAAAACAAAATTATTTGGAATGTTTTATAAAGAGTATTTACGTTCAGTTCCAGTTGACCTACTCACGTCGACTTCAACAACTTCGCCAGCTGAATATGGAGCAACTGGACTTGGCAAACTAGATAGATTCGGATGCAGTATTCATGGAAAATATTTCCCGGAAGGAGCTAAAGTGCCGCCGACACCAAACAAACCTTGTGAACATTGCTACTGCATTCGTAACATGACAACATGCGTCATGCAAGAATGTACACTTCACGTTGATGGTTGCACTCCTATTTATAATAAAGATGTGTGCTGCCCGGTTCGATATTCGTGTGGTAATTACAGTTTTATTTTAAACATTCTGTTGTTAAGATCGACGTTTGATCGACAAATATTGTGATTTTTTTTTCTATTCTCAGATCACCCTGAAGACGAACTTCTTCTTCTGGATGATATGACTACGACCGTGCGTCCAACTCCTGGATTCTTATTGACGACTACTACTTTGTCACCAGTAACCCAAATATCTCAAGATTGTGTACATGATGACCAAATATTCCCAGACGGAGCTCTTATAAAAACTGAAAAAGCTTGTGAACATTGTTACTGCATGAAAGGAGATATTGTTTGTGTAGTTCAAGAATGTGGTACACCAATGGAAAACGAAGGCAAAAATTGTACATCTTTACCTCCACGCCACGGCCAATGTTGCCCAGATACGTATATTTGTGAAGGAGATGAACGCGTGACTGATTCAACCACTGATACTGTTGAATTAACTACTTTACCACCAAGAAGAGTTGGTATTGAAGGAAGTGGGTATAGAAACGAGCCTGATGAACCTTACACAGAAATCAATAAGGTCACAACTGAAATAGAAGGCAGTGGCGAAGAGTTTGCAACCGTTTCACCAATTGATACAGGAGATAACGAAACTCCAGAAAAAGAAATAACCGAAATGATTGATGAGATTTTGTTAACTACTACTGAGAGTGGTATGCAGTTAGGTCAAAGTACTGAACCCGACAGGGGACAAAATACAATCCCTGACTCTGTAATAGATATAGAAACGGCTCGAGAACCTATAACAGAAAAGGAAACACTTTCTAGTTTCGGTCAAGCAATGCCGACAGTTTCTGAAGAATACGCAACTACAATTGATCTAACTTCTGATAAAACTGAAATAACTACCATTCAATCAGTAATAAAAGTAGATGAAGAAAGTGTTTCAGATGAACTTTCACCTACAAAAGATCATGAAAAAGCAACTACAGATTCTTCTGACTTAATTGGTAAAACAGATGAATACATGATTCATACAAATCCTACAATTATTATTGAATCCGATCAAACATTAATAACCACTCCAGCTACAGAATTTACTAATGAAGTTCAGGAACCATCGAAACAAGAAGATACAAGTACTGAAATTATCGAACCCTCTATTGTCACAGTAGCAAATATTGAGGAAAGCAAATTTACAGATGGCTTCCACAAATCAACTGAAGCTGAAATCTTTATTGAGTCAACAACTATTCCTGGCCCGAAACTAGTCGTTACGGATACTACCTCTCTTAATCCAAATATTAACGAAATAGATGATAACCTGTCCCCTACTTCATCACCTAGTAGAATACCAGGCGAGGGTGATTGCCTCTTGAATGGCATCACCTATAGTAATAATACAAGCGTACCCAGCACAAATAATTGCCATACAGGTTGCAAATGTATCAGTAGCATTATAAAATGTGATCCAATCATCTGCAGTCCACCACCAGAATATATGGAAAATATGAATGATTGTCAACCTATTTATGATACCCCTAACTCATGCTGTCCAACATATGTATGCAGTGTAAAAGAAACAATTCCACCAGAATCACATAGTCACATGTCTGGAACTGAGAGTCCAAAACCTAGTACTGCGACTGAATGTAATGGAAATGATTGCATAGCTAGTATAGAACCAAGACCATCTATGGAACCAACAGAATGTACTTCAGGTAACTGTTTGAGTGAAACTCCTGTCAAACAAGAAGAATGTGAATCGAATGACTGTAAAGATCAAGTCCAAACAAGTCCGTCACAGGATTGTTCAGATGGGAAGTGTCAAATATTCCCTGACGTATCATGTGAGGGTGATAATTGTAAAACAGAGACACCCAAAGATAAAGTGCCTGAAAAAGATTTAGGGTTCACAACAGCTCCTACATTGCAAGAAGAATGTGAATCAAATGACTGTAAAGAGAAAGTTCAAACAAGTCCATCTATACCTACTCAAGATTGTTCCGACGGAAAATGTCAAATATTAACTGAGGTACCTTGTGAAGGTGAAAAATGTAGCACAGAAGCACAGATAGATACAATCACTGAAAAAGATTTAGAATCTACTAAAACACCTGCAACACAAGAAGAATGTATTTCTGAAGACTGTAAAGATCAAGTTGTAACAAGTCAAATTTTGCCTGTGGTATGTGAAGGTGAAAACTGTAAAACAGTGACACTTGAAAGTACAAGCCCTGAAAAAGATTTAGCATTTACAACAACCCCTACATTACAAGAAAAATGTGAATCAAATGACTGTAAAGACCAAGTGCAAACAAGTCCACTCATACCTTCTCAAGATTGTTCTGATGGAAAATGTCAAATATTGCCTGTGGTATCATGTGAAGGAGAAAACTGCAAAACCGAGACACTTGAAGATTCAATCACCGAAAAAGATTTAGGAATTACAAAAACACCAGCAATTAAAGAAGAATGTGAATCAAGTGACTGTAAAGATCTAGTTCAACCACCTCCTACTCAACCAACTCAGGATTGTTCCGATGGAAAATGCCAAACGTTACCTGTGGTGCCATGTGAGGGTATTAATTGTAAATCTGACGTTTCGGAAAATACATTCCCTGAAAAAGATAAAGAGCCCAATGTGTATGACTTGCCATCAAAAACTTGTAATGAAGAAAACGGTTGTGACGAAACTAATCTTGTCGGCCAGGATGAATGTGTTGGTGAAAGTTGTAAAAGAAAAGATGTTACAGGAGTTGGTCTGGAAGTACCGTCTAAATGTGCAGGTTCTGATTGTAAGTTACATGATGAGCCAAGTGCACAATCTACGGAACAACTAACTGAAGTAACCGAAGGAAGTACAGAAAGCGACATTAATCTACAAAAAACAGAAACCATTGAATCATATTTAACAACTATCGAAGAAAAACTTACTGATTCAGAGCTAGATGTTACTAGACCACCAACAAATATAGAATATTCAGGAAAACAATCAACAACAGTTGTGCCGATAGTGACTGAACTTCCTCAGCAATATGATACTGAAAAGGAAATCGTGCAAACAGAAATTCCAATAATTCAGACAGGAACCGAAATACCTGAAGAGGTAACAAAAACAGGAACCCTTCAAACTGAATCTCCAAGATATCCTATTGAACAAACTACTGAATCGCAGGACAAACACAGCTCTACAGATGAGCAACTAACTACGAAAATTGACTTATCCCTCACTAAAGTTCCAGAATATTTTGAAATAGAAACCGAAGAATCTTTCACTAAAGAAAATGAACAGTTTTCTACAAAGAAACCACATATTTCAACCGATGCACCTATAATTGTATTAGCTGACGAGAACACAGAATCTCCCCAAATTACAGATACTGAATCAAATATAGTAAGTGAGAAAGATGAAATTAACACTGAATACCCTGAAATAATTGATAAGGAAGACGTTAACAAAAAATATCCTGAAATTTTAGTAACTGCAATAGAAAAAACTACTGAAGCGTCATTTAACATAAAGGAAACTACATTGCCTGCTACAGCCATAAAAGAGAAGGAAACGATGCAATCGGAAATAGATACTAAAAATGAATTATTTGATACCAAAGTCACAGATATAGTAGTAACTGAAAAGGAATTATTACATACTGAAGTAACTGAAACATTTACCGAACATCAAGAGGCTCAAACTAATGCTCCAGAAATATTTACTACAGAAAAAGAACTTGTTGATACTGAAATATTAAAAGTAACAGCTAAAGAAAAAGAGACATCTCAAACAGGAATTCCAGACAAAGCTGTAACGGAAACAAGTCAACCCGAATTGCCAGAAAGCACTGAAAAGCAAATAATTCAAACTATTACTCCAGAACTAGAAACCACAGCAAAATCATCAAGTGAAACTGAAACCATAACACCCTTGGTTACTGAAATAATTCAATTTTCAGATGCTACTGTTACTCAAAAAGCAGATGTTCAGACAGATTTTACAGAAGTTACAACAGAAAAAGAGGTCGGAGGAGTTAGCATTCCAGATCAACATGCAATAAAACAGGAATCGACTACTACAAATGTATTTGACCAAGCATCCGTAGAAGATCAAACAATTATCAGTTTGAATACAGCCACTGATGAAGCCGGATCTTCTTACGTTACCAAAGAAACTATTCTGGAACCTGAAACTACAATAACTAAGAAACCTGAAATAAATGATGAAGTACCGAAACCAATATATTCAGAAGAAAAACTACCAACGGAGGATGGAATTGAAGTTGCGACTGAACGTTTAGTAACCTATATTCCCGATGTTACAAAAATCGAGACAGTACCTAACGATTCATATGAAAGTGTAACACAATCAATCAACGAGCCTTCATTATTGGAAGAAAATGAAGAAATTACTACGAAAGAATCTCATATATTAGTAACGGAAGAACTTGAAATGAATACAAAATCACCTGAAGAAATCAGCACAAAATTAGGAGAAAATGCAGTGCCAACTGATACTGATATGCTTTATACATCAAGTCCAGATCATTTTGAAACTGTAAAATCTAATGAAGTATCTCAAACCTTTGATGAGTCTGTCACTGAAAGTCAAATGATTATTACACAAGAACCAGAGATTTTATCTTCAAAACATTACGAAACATTTACATTACACGTTGAAACCGTCACAGATAAATACGAGGAAAGCCCTATCACAGCCACAGATTCACCAGTACAACTAACGAGTATAATTACTGATGAACAAGAAAAGCCCTCAGAAGTCCCTGAACTAGATTCAACAGTATCGCAAATGGAAGATAAAACTACTATACTTCCAGAGACGTATCTGACAACTGCAATAAGTACTGATAAACCATACGTAATTCCTTCTTTAGACTCAGATAAATATGACAAAGACGTTACTGATAAAATACATTATACTCAAGACGATATTGAAAAGTTAACAACAGCAGACAGCAGTAAATTAATCACGGAAAAACCTGAGATATATACCACTCAACAGCAAACTTCTTCTGATCAGAAATTAGATTTAGAATCTTCCTTTTTAACTACTGAAACCGTAAAGGAAACAGAAGATTCCACGGATTCTGAAGCTCTTGTAACAGAAATTAGTGAAATTCATTCAGAAAGTCCTGTATTTGAAGAAGAAAAACATCAAGATTCAACAACTAAAACTCCAGAACAGACTATAGTAACTGAAACCCACAAAGAAGGTACTGATGATAACTTTACTACACAATCTACATACAAAGAAGAACTGCCTACAGATCAGCAACAAACTATCTCTCAAGAAGCTAGTTATACTAAAGCAGTAACAGACTCTGAAATGGAAACAAGTTCTAAAACTATTGTAAAAGACGAAACAGAATCACAAGATGAACTAACTACTACAAGATATCAAACCACTGAAATCACCGATAAAAGTGAATCGGAATCAACAATATCATTTACAAAGACCCCTGAATTTGAAATTGCCACTCAAAGACAGCCTGTTTCAGATACAGTAAAGGAAGAAGTTACAGAGCTGCCGAGTTATACTGAAAAAGAAGGAGTAAAACCGTTTATTTCTGATGAACAAGCATCCGATACAACAGAGGATTCTGGTTTACAGGAGATTTATTTATCTGAACATATGGGTTCTCAAACAACTTCACAAGTGCAACTGGAAATTTCTACAGAAAAAACATCACTGCCCAATAAAGAAGATATTGATAAAAAGTTACAAAATGAAGTCAGTACAAACGTGCCTGTGGCTATAACAATCATTGAACAAGAGAGCAGCGATAGAGGGACGACTGAACCACAGATATTGCATACCAGTTCAGGAGACAAACTTTCTACAAACATAGATACCCTTAATATGCAAAAAGAGCAAGAACTAGATACCGATGTTTTCCTTACGACTCCTTCAAGTTCTCAACCAGAAGATGATGCTAACTTAACTGAATTGCCAATGTCATTGGTCACTCACGTTGATCATGGTTCATCTTCACAAACTACATTGTCTGATCAAATTGAAATGACAGAACAAGCGCTGATAACTAATGTAGACCAAACATTAGAAGAAGAAAAACCACAAACTACTCTACATGAAAAGTACGTTACTGAACTACAAAAACAATCTACAACAGAAATTCCAAGCCATCATATTACTACACAGGAACTGCAGACAGAAACTGCTTCAAAATTAAATGAAGATGAATCAAATAAGTTAAATACGGATCAAGCAGAAAGATCAACAACATCTGTTATGCAAAATGAATATAGCATGGATCAGAAAACAACACCAATTCCTAACAAACAATATGATTTCTCTACAGATGGCTCTACTGCCGGGACAGTATCTAGCATGTACACATCCAGTTTCGATACGGAAAAAACCATCGCTGATAATCAACCAGAAATAACTACAACAGTACCACTAAGGGAAAAAGAGCCTCATCTCTCTCACGAACAAGGCACTCCTGAAACTGAATCGGTTGATGAAATGGTTAAATTGCCTCTTACAACACAAACTGTCTCAGAAGTTGTTACGATGACAACTCCTTCAATAGTACTGGACGACGAACACATTAAAGAACCTATAAGTACAACAGACATTGTTACAGATCAACAAAGAACGGAACACCCAGAAACAATTCTACATGACTTGCAAACAATCGCCCCTGAAAAGGAAACCTCTTTGACAGAGGAAACTTCCTCTGTGGGAACTGAGACTCCAAAAATATCGACAGAGAAGGAATCTGATATAGTCACATCAGTATATATTCCTATTGTTTCTGAGCTAACGGAAAAACCATTAACAGAAATACCAGAAATCAATGAATTTGATAATACTGAAAAGGATAAACCTACAGAAATTGGAATACAGTCTGTAGATCAAACAACGACATCTGACAATTTAGGATTAGTAACAGAAAGTGACATTGTGTACACCCCAAGTAAAGTATTTTCAGATACTACTACTACAACACAAGATAACAAAAGTAGTACTGAAGCATCGAATACCAAAGTGCCAATCCAATTTAACACGAGCACAGATAAAATATTTACTATGGTATCTGAACAAGATGAACAGTCTGGAATTCCTGATGCATCAGACGATGAGAAGACAGCTGAAGATATAGCTTCACACAGCTCAACATTGATTCCTGAAATAAGTACGTTGATAACCGAAACCCAAACTAAACCAACTGGTGTTGAAAAAGTTACAGTTATTGAGGAAAATCTTTCTGTAGAGGAAACACCTAAACCAATAGTGACGGTAAAAGAAGAAGAACTCCCATCTGAAATATATACTACTCAACCTACTATTGAAAAGGTTTCCTTAACCACCGAACAACCTACAGCCATAAGTATTGAATCAGAAAAGCATGAAACTGATGTACATACACCAACAGAGTTTACACCAACTACACTGCAAAGTTCTCAATCTGCATATACACATAAAGAGCTCGATCTAAGTGAAGATCACAAAGAGACTACTGAACCAGGACATGAACCCAGTGAGACGACTCCATTCCTTGTTGAACTTCAAGAACATACACATCAACAAATTGATGACAGCTCACGAACCACTACTGAGGAGATATCTACGACTGCCCTTTATGAACGCGGTGATCAAAATCTCGATGTTATTACCGATAAACATGAAGATGCATATCAAACTACATTGCCAACAAAATTAACAGAACATGAACATGATGACAAGCTATTTACGCATGAACAAGACAAAACGGAACAGGTTTCCACTACTAGTTCAACTATTATTAAAGAAATTACGGAACGCATTAATGACACATTGCTAACAACATCACCTGAAATAAATTTAGAGGATCAAGAAAAACAACACATAACTACTGTGCAAGATGTTGTTGTAACAACATCTGCAGCTCCACAAACAACTAGTGAAAAAGAAACTTTCACAACCACTTCAACTGATACACAAAAATTAACATACTCTACTCCTGAAACTGTAGGTATTTCTACTGAAAAAGATAAATTAGGCACTGAGCTGCCATTGCAACCAGAAGCGTCAATAGGAACCACTTTACTAGACGAGGATTTATCAAGAGTAACATCACAAGCAACAACAAGCAAAATGGTGGATGAAACTACAAGATTCACACCGATAACTGATAGACCATCTCAACCTGAAGAAAAGCCAATAAAAACAACACCTCCCACGCAAGAGTTAGCGAAGCCAATATTTGATGACGAAATCAACGAGGGAATACCATCTCCCGACTTCCCACCGAGTGGAGCTGGAGGTTATGGACAAGAGCCAGACTATGTTGAAGAAGATCAAGCGTTTGGTCCTGGAACATGTCGCTATGGAGGCAAAGTATACGTATCAGCGCAACAAATTCCTAGGGACGATCCCTGTGATTTTTGTTTCTGCTTCAGAAGTGATATTATATGCCTACAACAAAGTTGCCCACCACCTATTCATGGATGCCACGAAGAACCCATACAAGGCTTTTGTTGTCCAAGATATGAATGCCCTGTATCCATGGCCACTACGCTTAATGTTACTACAACGACTACTACTACGACTACAACTTTACCCCCACACTTCCTGCCTCATGCTTATAAGGGTGCAGCTCAGAGAAGAGGCTGTCAAATAAAGGGTCATACGTATAAGGTTGGGGAAGTTGTACGAGCTTCATCGGGACCATGCTTACATTGCACGTAAGTGATTTTTTTTAATTTTGCAGATATATAATATTTTTTCCAGCTTCCATTCTATTTATTAAATAAGTAAAATATTTTTCACTATTACACAGACTTTCTGCCTGGCTACACTTACTGCGTAAATGAAGTAGAAAAGTATGGCAAATTTAATTAAAATGCATTATTTTGTTTCAGATGTGGTGGTGATGGTCAAATGAAATGTGACCCCAAAGCATGTACGCCAGAGCCGATGTTAAGACAAATGATAGCAGCTGCTGTTTCGGCGAAAAGACGAAGATGAAATACCTCAGCGGTAATAGAAACATGAAGTACGTTATCACAGGCTAACACCTAATGTGATTATATATTTTCATGTATTATTTCATGCACAAGGATAATGCTCAAATTTTGCGATTGATTAGTTTAAGATTTCGTGTCATATGTAGTAATCGCTATAATAATATGTAAAACTTTCAATTTGTCGTAGCACACACCATCCTTATTTTTGAAGAAACCATGACTGTGATTAAAATACACTTACATAGGTAATGATTTAATTTTCGAATCTCAGATGTCAGTTTCGAGTCATAATATTGTTATCGATGGTTTATTTATTAGAAAATATTTTAACAAAAGTCAGTGCCAAACGATATTGCTAAGTTGTAAAAACAACGCTATTTAGTTAAAAGTTTCTAAATTTACGATTTTTTAATATGGCCCGACCTATTGAAGTCTTGCCAAACAAATTATATTTTGTTTTTCTCTCGAACGTAAAACTTCAAAGGTCAGCTTAGATCGCCGAAATCTTGACCATTTTTACATTATATAAAAAAAAAAATTACCGATATAAGTTTAGTCAATTCTTTATCTTTACACGATGTTGTTTAAGCGGTCTAGTATCGTGTAAATTTAAAGTAATTTAAGGATCCCAGAAGATGTTGTAAATGCCTTACTTAATTTGTAATAATTTATATATTTTAGGTGTATAGTACTTAAGCCATGTTTCGAGACCAGTGACTACTTATTATAATTTAGGAGTAAAACAAGGCCCTTTACGCTGATTTCGAAAAGTACCACTCGATGCATTTAGCCTTGGCTGGCACTTTTCTTTACTTTCATGTCTTACAGAAAGCGACACGTCAGAGTTCTTGTTTTCTATAATTCGTGGATACTCTTACACTAGCACTTGCACCGTAAAAGTGGCCGAGAATACTAATCATTTTGTAAAGAGTTTTACAATGTAGCTGATTGATAAAGCATATTGTAGGATCTTTTGTAACTTTTGATATAAAAGTGCTGGTAATTTATATTTGAATATCAGACCGAGGCGGATACGAAAGTTTTTCGACTATTGCAACTGTTTTTTACATGGTAGTAAATAAGCGGTTACATTAATTCGTACCATCCTCCCTCTGTTTAATGAGGTTGTAGTTATATCTCCTTATTTATTTAAAGTTATAGTAATAGTGATACTTATTGAAACAAATTTTGTTTAACTGGTGATATATGTACTGTTTCATAACTTGACTACGGTTTATTGCAGTTCATTACGAAATATTATGTCAATTATATATTATTTTATTGGATTAATGTTTTACCGGAAATCCCCTAGCTAGGATCTAGCTGCCTGTACAACTTCTGCAAACGAATTTTAAATAAAATATTTCAAATCAACTGTTTTTTTTTCTTTATAACCTAAATACATACCTATGATCATAATATTTATGCAAATCTATAGTTGACTTGGCCGGAAGTAGAACTAGAAGGAACTGTATGTTATAAAGGTACCTAGGCCTATTTTGTATGTTTTCATAATGAAAGAAAGAAAGAATGTTATAGAATAGAAGAAGAAGAATGTTATATCTGTCTGTAAACACTAACCAGAAAGGGTGTATAGCTCAGCATATGCCGTGCCTTATTTAAAAACACGTCGCTGATTTTCAGCTGAGACTCGAGTGATGTCACAGACAAAAAAGGACCTTATAGTTATAAATTAAAAGAAAAAGAAAGACAAAAAAATTACAAAATAACGGAACCAGAGGAAGCAGCAAAAATAAGGCTATAAAGTTATATGAATATGAAGATATATCAATATATCGTTTATTCCCAACGCATTGAAAGCATTCAAAGAGCAATCTCGCACAGACAGCCTTACAATAAACGACTAGCTGAGTTTCAAATTATGTCTCTTCGTAGCAGGCGGGTATTACTACATCTATGGTTTTTGTATAAAATAATGAATAATAAAATACAGTGCACCAGCCTGCTTGATCGGATATCATTAACATTATCAGCTCACAGTACATATCGCCGTCACCGCAACCAACCATGTGCTATTTCTTTTGTTTTTTTATTTTTGTATGGTGGCCAATAAAGTATATTTTCATTTCATTTCATTACATTTTATCCAACCCACGAGACCTTGTATATACCCCCGGCTAGAACGCACCTCGGCAACCAAGCTCCCATGATTCGCATCTGTGCTAGATATAATGAATCGTCTGGGACTGTACCTAGCATTAACATATTCCGACACATTTGCTGTGTTTAGAAAGAAACTCATCGATCATCATATTTTGTAGGGAGTCCCAAAATCAGTTCTTAAAATTGAAAATTCAAAATAGCTTTATTCGTGACTCTTAAGGTTATAGATGATAATAACTACACTCTCCAACTAAAAATTAACGCTAGGAGGGTTCCAAACGCGCTCAGGTTTTTTTGTTACACAATCACTAATAAATTATAATTAGTTATGACGTTAGAGTAATTCACTCCAAAGCTTCTTTATCGATTATTTAATCCTTAATACCGTAAGAGAACTTTTCTATAAGCTTACGTTTTATGAAATCTTTGAACTTATTGAGACGTCTCCAAGATTTCATTAGGTCTTTTGAATGAGTGACCAATTTTGTGCAGGCACTACCAGTTTACTTTTATTTTTAATTTTGAGTGCATTACATTCCATTTATTTTCTTATGTAGGTACTGTATGTTCTACATGGACATACATTAAATTTTCATGTATGTACCTATTGATCATGCCTATGTTGCTTACTACTAACAGCTCCACTATATTCGCAATATTTGTATTAGCTGTTGGAACGGTGTTGGATTCGGTCAACCAATACTGCATTTACTACGCTGCGACCTTGAGGTCCTGCGTTAATCGGTTCACCGAGCTAGGTTATAGCCGATAGCCACTTCAGTGACTGGTTATCGGTTTTTATGAAAGAACAAGACAACCTGAAGACAAACGCCTCTCTTGTCGTCATATAGAAATACAAGTTCTGTTTATATTGTTAATTTCTACTTATACGGGTAACAATAAGAAAAATACTGTGCGCTGACTAACAGATGGATGGTCAAGTAAGCAAGGTCAATAGGTCAGCAATCTTAGTAATTGAGTCCCCTTCTGATATAGAACCGTAAAAACCAGTCGAGAAAAATTCCAACAAGGTGACAAATTATTCCGGGTATTGGCAAAACACAAACAAAACTACTAGATACAATAAGAAAGATCTAAGAAAAATAAGCTGTGATACTGGTTCGGACATCCACCTCCTAATCTGAGGGTCGGGAGTTCGATCCCGGGCAAGCACCTCAAGCAACTTTTCTGAGTTATGTATGTTTTTAAGCAATTAAAATACTACTTCCTGCAGCGGTGAAGGAAATCATTGTGAGGAAACCTGCATGCCTGAGAGTTCTCCATAATGTTCTCAAAGCCGTGTGAAGTCTACCAATCCGCACAAGGCCAGCGTGGTGGACTATGGCCGAACCCTTCTCATATTGAGAGGAGACCCGTTCTCTGTAGTGAGCCGGAAATGGGTTGATTATGATTTTATTTCTCACATTACCTTAGGTTATTTGCATATAATCTTAAATTTCACGTAAATACTTCAGTAATATATTAAGAACTTCCAAAATATATTTTAGATAATAAGTTGAAGTTTAAAAATATAGATAAGAGTGAGACAGTGATGAGTATACAAATTTAGTTTTTTCGCAACTGAAACATAACATAACTTCATTTTAATTTTTTTTAGTCAAAGCATACAAATTGTTGTACTGTATACCAATCAAATTTAAACAGTAAATTAATAGCGTTTGTACCAAAATTTTGTGGCACTGCTGAACAAAATAATAAATACACAAATACTTCTCTACACCAATATATGATAAAAATGTCGCAGTGAAAGTAAATAGAAATACAAATAAAAATTGTAACGATAAAAGATTAAAACAAGAAGTTATTGAACTCACTCCTATATTGTCATTTTCTATACTATATTATCTTACTAACACTACCCTCTACCTTGTAGATGGCGAAGCTTTTAGCCTGTCTTGTACGACCGAAGAGCTTACGCCTGTTGCACCATTCATATCCTTAATACTTCCCGCTGGCGGTAAGAGATGGCGCTGTTATCAATTTCTCACAATTTATATTTTTAACATCAAATACATTCAAATAAAATACTGTAAACACATTGAATCGACTTTGTAATCTACAATATTTAATTCAATTTATATTGCGTAAGTAATAGAAGAACAGATTTACCCTAGTCTGTAACCATGCGGTAAATAGGCGGTTTAAGTTTCTATTTAATCCTACCAATAAAACCAGTTGACTACACACCTAAAGTAAAAGCTAACGGTATTAATGTTATTTTAAAAACATGATATTAACATCATTATGAGAATATAGTGTTACATCATTTTATAAATTATTATTATTATCGCATTCTTTTTTAGACGATTAAGTTGTTACACGTATTTTTTAATTTATTGTGTATAATAATCCAGACAAAGTTATCTAAAACTGCCTTCACAACCTACATATTCAAACATTGTAAATACCTGTTCTTGAAGTTGCTCCTGCAACTCTCTTCAACTTTTCTACTTTTTGTTCAATAATCATAACATGGGAATACCTTTTCTCAAGACAAATAGCTGGTAGATATAAAACTTAACATACTTAAGTTATACCTATCTAGCGACATTAAGCTCACTTTAAAAGAGATTACACACTGCAATCGACTTCTTTATTTTGTTTCTAAGATTTAGGATTGCAAATATTGTGAGTATTAAACAACTAAGGCCCCGTGTTATGCAACTTAAGAATGGACTACTAATTGGAGGCAGAGAAAAGTAAATGCTTAACTAACAATATTTAAGGTTATACAATAATATGTACGTTATATTTTTGTTCATGTTTGAGCTCATAGATTTCGTTTATTCCTACCGTAATATGTGACAAAACGTACAAACAACTTCCACCAACATAAGGATGCATGGCATTCTTCTACGGTCCTTAATACTTTTCTTCTGCAACACATTAGTAAGTTTAAAAAAAAAACATTACGTATATTCAGCCTAAATAGGTAAAAGATACTAGTCGCTGTGACCAGGTACCCACGTATACATCTAAAACTTAGTATGAGATGCATGGCATTCTTCTACAGTCCTTAATACTTTTCTTTTGCAACACATCAGTAAGTTTAAAAAAAAACATTACTTTTATTCAGCCTAAATAGGTAAAAGAACTAGTCGCTGTGACCCACGTATACATCTAAAACTTAGTATATGTCTAGAAATTGGCTAAAAAGGTCGCTGCCTCAGCTTGATGCTGCGTCGAAATTGACTGCAGCACTTATTTTCTATCTACTGTGTCATTCACGACGATAATCACTTAACATCAGGTGAGCTGCTCGGTCGTTTCCCTGCCATTTATGTATAATAAAGCAATCCGTGATAAAAAAGATTATTTTTTGATAAAGTGTTTACTTTTATTTACTTTAATTAACTTGCACATTACTGATTGACAGTAGTAGATAATTTGGTATCTATCCAATCTAACAATAACTAATATAAGTGCTTAAAATCAACACGATAATATTATATTTAAAAAAAAAATGTCTAAGACGTATCCATGTTTTGCTAACTAGCTATTTGTTTCCTATGTAGAAATATGTACCCTCAATTTGAATAACCTCTTCTCTTTCGCACCAATGTTATTTCCCTACGACCATTTCACTCTATCCCATTACTTTTATATTGTTCGCTAACTTTCTTGTTTGTATAAGCAAATACACGTATTTGAAAGTTTGTATAAGTATTTGTAGGTTTTGTTTTTGATAAGTATGTAGTTATTACCTATTAATAATTAAATCGAAGCTGCGATAGCCTAGTGGTTAGGACGTCTGCTTCCTAATCGAGAGGTGTAGAGTTCGAACTCGGGCACGCATTTCTAGCTTTTCGGAGTTATGTCCGTTTTTAAGTAGTTAAAATATCACTTGCTTCAACGGTGAAGGAAAACATCGTGAGGAAATCTGCACGCCTGAGAGTTCTCCATAATGTTCTCAAAGCCGTGTGAAGTCTGCCAATCCGCACGTGGCCAGCGTGGTGGACTATGGCCAAACCCTTCTCATGTTGGAAAGAGACCCGTGCTCTGTAGTGAGCCGACAGTGGGTTGATCATGATGCGTGATTAAGTTGTGCTATGTTGTGTTATGTTCCGTTAAAGGCTCAGGGTTAGAAATCTGGGAGTCACTCAACGAGCTTTTTTTTATTCGGACTGTGTTTAGCTGATAACCCTGATTGCGACAGCGTAACCGGGCTGTTTGGTGAGCTTCAGAAAGGGGATACTTTAAGCCATAGGACTCGAAGAAGCTAAGGGAACGTCTGCCTAAGGGCGCCTCCTGTGAGGCCGAACCTCGGCTTAGGCGACGTTTGGGATGACGAGGGGTCGGACGGTGAGTGGTCTGTACGTATCCGCAGCCGTAGATTGGCCCACGTTTGGATAACGTAAGATATCAGGGACCTCGTCTTCGCCGGCGGAGACTGTGTGTTGACTTTGTGTGTGTAGGTGATGTGTTGTCAGTCGTCATCTGATCGTCCGGTGACACTGACGATCTGATGAGATGAGATGAGATGATGATGATCTTTCGGAGAGGAGCGGTTACGTCAGGGGGCTCAATGGGCATAATAGAGAGTTATTTTGAATGTCATTCAGCATTCATTAACATCACACAGTCGGGCAAACATCTCTTCTGTCATAGGAGAAAGGGATTGAAAGCTAATTTGGAAGTAATCAAATTGAGAGATCCCTAGTCTTAAAAACCAGTCTAACCGACATAGCTATAACATTGTGATTTCATAACGGCCAGGTTCTATATATAAAATAATAAAAATAATGATCGTTCTGGAAGGACTAGCCACAGCCAACTAACAAAAGCAGCCGAAGAAACGACCAGTAGATCTCTTTACAATCATCATTATTGTCATAAGCATTAAAATAGTTAGTCCGCCGCATAACCTCATTCTCTCTTAGTAGCTATTCCAACTAGACGGTCTGTATGAAGTATCTCATATAAGCATGAACCTCTCTGATGCGAGTCATCACCATCATCATCATCAACCGATACACGTCCACTGCTGGACATAGGTCTTTTGTAGGGAGTTCCAAAATCCGCGGTCTTGGGCCGATTGTTTCCAGCGGCTCGTCTGATGTCGTGTGTCCACCTAGTTGGGGTCAACCAAAGCTACGTTTTTCAGTGTCATCGCCATTCCAACACCCCAACGTCCATCGGTTCTACGAGCTATGTACCACAGCCACCTCAGCTTCGCAACTCGCTGAGCTATGTCGGTAACTGTGGTTCTACTACGGATCTCGTCATTTCTGATTTGATCACGTAGAGATACTCCTAGCATAGCTCTCTCCATCGACCGCTGAGTGACTCTGAGCCTTCTTATGCGGTCCATTGTTATCGACCACGTTTCTTTGCTGTAAGTCAAATTTCTAGTAAAAATTACTTAATTGATTTAAAAAACCGCACAATCGATTCACCAACTATCAACAGATTCATACACTTATTAACACATGGAGCTTTTCGTGCTGTTTTACTTCCCTTGGTAACTTCATCATTTAGATTATCTTACTGAAATTAAACAAAACAAATCCCTAATTTTTGGTGATGAATATAGAGTTGGTAATCTTTACTCACCTTTACTAAGATGTTTAATTAAGTAAACTGTACAGAAAAAAGAAACTTGCTGCCACCATAATTTTGTTTGAAGTTATCAAGTAAAATATTAGAATAGGGGGAACATAAAACACTTTGTTACTACCAATAAAGCTAACCTTATCACTGATTTTACCACTTAACGTAATAAAATTAAGCAAGCTATCATTTGTGTCAATATAATGCCACGGAAGCGTTACTATCAATTATAATAAACTATAATATTACATACTATAATATTATCACTATAATAATACTAATATAAACAATTTAAAGTGGTATTCCAAAATAACTATTTTTACCAAGCATATTAATAGGATAGTTAGCTATATAAGATATACCATCACCATACCTAGAAGTTTAGTAATCATGTACTTATTTGAAAATCATTGTTAAATTGTTTTGGAATTCTGTAAAAAAAAATTATAATAATTTTCACTTCATCGCTAAAAAACAAGTTTGTTTAATAGGTACTACTATTTTCTTATTGGAATTAGTGAAACCCTAACTTGTTGGACAATCTTTTATCTACTTTTTTAGCGCAGAGTATTTCATTGGACGATATTATTCGATTGGGCTCGATCGTTTTCGTCACCTGTTATTAAATCACAACCAAGATACTGACGATTAAGTAATTGTTGAAGTCTTTATGCAAGACACGACAAAACACCGGTGTATAAATGCCCTCTTATAAAACACGGACTATTCAAAGTGTAAAGCAAAGTCTTGACTTGGTTTGCTCTCGATTAAGTGAGAAACGTATTTCCATTTTCAACTAAGCAAATAGCAGACCGGTTTTGCCAGGAGGTTCAAAGATTTCTTTATGAAGCTGATGACACCTATTCCAGGAAATGGTTTAGAAATTAATGCAATTAAATTTAGATACGAACATATTTGTATTAATTTAATGTGTTATTATTAAATGTAGTGACAACAATTTGGTTATTTTATTTTAGTAATAATTTGGACATAGGTCACTGATAGAGATATCATAAAAAGGGGAAAGATAGAGTGGGTGTAAAAACTACAGTATCAACTGTAATAGTATTATATAATAATATAAAATTTCAACAAGTATTTATAGAGAAACAATTTCAAAACAATAAGGTTCCATAAAAAATGCGCGGTGACCAACCATATTACCGCTGTATTAACATTTATGACGGATTCTTATTTTAATCGTTTTCGATTAGTCGATATCGAATCGATAGTAATTCGATTATTATTTAAAAAAATATAATTCACAAAAATTCTCAAACCAGTGTTAATGTAAGATATAGACAATTCGCTATTGCTTTAGATTTTTATAAGAAAATTGAAATATCTTTTACCTAATGAAATTATGATAACTTTTATTATTTTATTACACTTCAAGCTCTCACTGCAATCTTACTTAGCGGGGAGTATTGACACAGTCTAAGTTGGTAGCAGACTAAACTGTTAGGGATATAGCGTTACGTAATACGAAACCTTTACCCGTAAGGTTTACGTGACAACGAACCTCAACGGGAAATCGCTTGACTTGGTCACTATCGGGAGGGTGATAACTGGCCAAGGACGAGGCTTCTCACAAGACCAGACTAGAGAAAATTCAGAGATGTTCAATTCCCAAATTAACACCATTAGTTTTTTTATACACTACAAGTTAGCCCTTGACGGCTATCTCACCTGATGGTAAGTGATGATACAGTCTATGATGGTAGCGGGCTAACCTGTTAGGGGTATGGTAAACCCACACTCCTAAATGGTTTCTACGCGACATCGTGCCGGAACGCTAAATCGCTTGGCGACACGTCTTTGTCGGTAGGGTGGTAACTAGCCACGGCCGAAGCCTCACACCAGACCTGACTCGAGCCGGAAATCGAACCCAGGACCTCCAACTTTATAATTCGATAGCGCACGCACTGCGCCACGGAGGTCGTCAAAAGACTATCACAAGCAAATCGTTAAAGATAAATAAATAGTTTTATAATAGTGTAAGAAAGGCATTATTTTCTAACAAAGGCTATCAAAACCATAAAATGGTATTCCAGACAGTTGCTGAACATACTATACGAAACAAGTCTTAATATGTATAGACTTAAATTTAGGAATTACGCAAGTTATTTTCATAGCACAATTTTTAATAACTTAGGCAGCCTATACAATAACCAAAGTTCAATACTGCTTTGGACTAAGATATAAATAAAAAGAACGCACCAGATGTTTCTTTTCCCGTTCAAGTCGTAAATGTCGACGAAGAAAAATATAGGTTATAATAATATTACTTAAATTCTTATTGTATTATGTTTGTAGGCGATAGCAATTCCACTTTTATAAGCCTATTTAGAAAGGATTGTTTGTATCTTAAAGGCTTTTTTGTTAGGTATATATAATAATATCGATATTTAGGACTTCTTATGTATTGTTTTACTTAGCTTTAATAAACCTTTTCTTGGACAGGCTTTGATAAGCCATGAAAATAATGTGTGACTGAAGATTCAAACTAAATTGGTTTGTGGGCTTTCTTAAGTCAGCGTTTTCATTTTTGGTGGGCAATTATGGTTTTGCCACAGTTTATAAAACTACAGCCGTGATTGCAAAACTATACTTATTATTATTGTTAATAAAATAAATTTCATACATATTTTGAATCACTCTTACTAGAAATTGTTTGGTCCCTAAAATAACGTTTCCTTGACTGGTTGTTTTATTTTATTACGGCTGGACCAATTTCCTATTGAAAACATTTTATTTGGCACACTTTGCTCGTAGGCATGTTTGTTCGATTCTATATAAGGTATACAATTTTGTCTATTTGTAAATCTATAAAAATAATCTTATCAGATCCTTGCATTTGTTTGTAATTATGGTTGTTTTAAAAACAGTTTTGATTGTTTTTTTTCCGTACACTATGGAATTTTAAGTACATTTTTACACCATAAGATATATTATAATATTATGTTTTAATGATATAAATGCAAATTTTCAATCGATAACAAATAACTTTATGTAAACAAAACACAAAGTAACAACCAGATTGTACGTTTGTGTATATGGATACAAAATAATTTACTTATATTTACATTTTTACTTACAATATTCATATCCTCAACCTTTTTAACAAATAGTCGTTCAAACAATAAAGCTATCTTGAGTCTCTCATCAATATGTTAATATTAATCGCTGAATATTTAATGCCTTTAATGCTGTATAGTGAAAGCAGTGCCTATTTACTAAAATTATACAACAATCCAAAAGCGATAAGTGTCATGTTAAGTAATGTTAAATAGGTAACGGGGTAGAGTGCAAATAGGCTGTATGGCTTTTTACGAGTCAAGAGCGCGGGATCCCGCGGAGTCCCATGCACCATCCCGGCATCAGAGCGTTCAGAACCGCGGCGCCGCCGCCCCGCTCCGTTCGCGGTCTCCATGGCGACCAGCTCAAATGACGTATCGATCCCGCGTGGGGGACGGGGGGCTCAACTCGCGGGGTGGCGCCGCTCCACCCGCTCCCCCTTGCACCCCTGCCACCGACACTCGACCGTTGGCCCATGCAAAATGACGGATGTAAAGTTTGGATATACCTCCTTGGAAGGAAATGATATTTTCATTAAAATGAAAATGAGGCAATGTTTTATGATTTATTCCATTCCATACATTCGAAAGTATAACTAAGCACAAATCTTTTTTCCCGCTCGTACTTACAGAAATAGCACAGAAATATACTATTTTAAGGGAATTGAATTTCCAGCGATCTACTTCCTTTTTATGGATCATAAATCGTATTTATTGTTACTTATAATGTTATTTTGGTATGGAATAGGAACGTAATTTAATAACTTTCTCTTTCAAGATTTTCAGACTGTTTTCTTTAATAGAAATTATTCTTGACATTACCGTTAAGAGAAATATAAGCCATCAAGCACATTCAATATAATAAAAGAGATTAAGTTTAAAAATCAAATTAATTATCTCAAATTAAAGTTCAGTTAAAGTAATTCACAATATGCTTTATCTTTCAGTACGATGGAAATCGATGACTCATTACTTTCTTAACGAGAATAACTTTATAATCATCATCATGATCAACCCATTTCAAGCTCACTACAGAGCACGGGTCTCCTCTCGATATGATAAGGGTTTGGCCATAGTCCACCACGCTGGCCATGTGCGGATTGGCGGACTATAACTATATAATATGTAGATAATTACTTTACTTAATTTCAGCAACTATAACTATATATATGATATGTACGAGTATATGTGATATATATGTATCATAATATACATATTCATATAAGATATACCAAAATATGTTATTTTTTTATATCTTTGATGACCTCCGTGGCGCAACGCGTGCGCTGTAGCATTTTAAAGTTGGAGGTCCTGGGTTCGATTCCCGGCTCGAGTCTGGTCTGGCGAGAGGCTTCGGCCGTAGCTACCTACCACCCTACCGACAAAGGCGTGTCGCCAAGCGATCCGGCACGATGTCGTGTAGAAACCACTAAGGAGTATGGGTTAACCATAGCCCTAACAGGTTAGCCCGCTACCATCTTAGACCGCATCATCAGGTGAGATGCAGTCAAGGGCAAACTTGTGGTGTATAAAACAAAATTATCAACACAACAAACCTAATTAAAAAGTTGACTTAGTTAAGTAATATGAAGCCTTATTAATTGTAAGCACAAGCATTAAGAATTAGTAATTAAGTTTTAAATAAACACTAACAAACATCCGCTTATTCTATAATAAAAATTAAACATGACAACAATATTTTGTTGGGAGAAAAATTAAAATAATTTTTCAAGGCCTGATGAATTCCCGTTACAGCCGCGTAAGTACGTTTTTATGAGACAAGTGTGCGTTTTTATATGGAGGGCCTTTAAACAATGTTTACTCGTGAAAAAAGACGTGACAGTTTTATCAAGCTGAATCAATAGCTGTGATAGCCTAGTGGGTAGGACGTCCGCCTCCTAATCAGAGGTCGGGATTTCGAACCTCTAACTTTTCGGAGTTTTGTGCGTTTTAAAGCAATCAAAATATCACTTGCTTCAACGGTGAAGGGAAACATCGCGAGGAAACCTGCATGCCTGAGAGTTTCTCCATAATGTTCTCAAAGGCGTGTGAAGTCTGCCAATCCGCACATGGCAAGCGTGGTGGACTATGGCCGAAGCGGCAGTGGGTTGATCATAGTGAATAATTAAATTGTGCTATGTTGTGTTATGTTACGTTATAGACTCAGAAATCTCGGAGTCACTCAACGGGCTTTTTTTTTATTCGGACTGTGTTTAGCTGAGCTAACCCTGTTTGCAACAGCGTAACCAGGCTGTTTGGTGAGCTTCAGAAAGGAGAAACTTTGAGCCCGTGCTCCATAGTGAGCCGAGAATGGGTTGATCATGTCACGATGATACCAAAATATGTTATTTCTCCTCCGTGGCGACGAGCGTGCACTGCAGCATTTTAAAGTTGAAGATCCTGGGTTTGATTCCCGGCTCTAGTCTGGTCTGGTGGCAGGCTTCGGCTGTGGCTAGTTACCTACCGACAGAGACGTGTCGCCAAGTGATTTAGCGTTCCGGCACGATGTCGTGTAGAAACCAATTAGGAGTATGGGTTTTACCATGCCCCTAACAGGTTACCAATGGGTTGATCATGATGAATCGAATTATTTCCAGGTAGTTATGGGTAGGTATGGGTGCAGAAACACGCTATCAAAACTAATAGTATGCGGCTACAGAAACATCGGCGAAACTTTAATTAGTTTGCAGTATTAATTTACCGAATCTAATTTACTGATGCAATTAGATCTCTGTAGTACAAGCGAGGAGTTTCGAATTCATTTCTTGCTTTGAACTCAAATTCCAGTAGAGTTAAATAAAAAATTGACCGATACTCAGGTAAAATTAGTTCGTCCATTTTCGTTTATAACTAATTCAACAAAAAGGAATGGTAGCTACACAATAGTTGTTATTTTACTAAGTGTTATAATAAATTACCTATTGATATAATAGACATCTCGTCTATCAATAAGTTCAAAGTTTTTATCAAACGAAAGCTTATAGAAAATCATATTACGATATTAAGGATTATATAAACGATAAAATATCACTTGCTTCAACGGTGAAGGAAAACATCGTGAGGAAACCTGCACGCCTGAGAGTTCTCCATAATGTTCTCAAAGGCGTGTGAAGTCTGCCAATCCGCACATGGCCAGTGTGGTGGATTATGGCCAAACCCTTCTCATGTTGGGAGGAGACCCGTGCTCTGTAGTGAGCCGGTAATGGGTTGATCATGATGATGATGATGATGATGAAACGATAAAAAGCTTGGGTGTGAATTGCTCTAACTCAATAGGTACTATAATTTATTATTCATTATGTGAGATGGTGATAACAAAAAAAAACCCGGCTAAGTTTGTTGTGGGTTTCTTCTTAGACCTGGGCGCGATTTGAACCCTCTTAGCTTTAATTTTAAGTTGTCGATTGTAGTTATCACCATCACTTCACGAATAGAAATAATGAAATGAACGATTCATAGATGCCTGTAATAGGTTTATGTGAATAAAGTTTTTTTTTATTTTGATTTTGGTGTACATTACTTATATATCAAAATAATACTCAGCCTAGTTAATATAAGAACCATTATTAATTATTAATGAAATGAAAATACTAAAGTTTCTCATTTCTCCACTCATTATGTTGAAGTACTCGAGTATTGAGTACACATACACGGTTAGTACGAATTCATATTATAAATATTTTTTAAATTATGTCATTGCCGTGTTTAAACGTCTCTTCTAAAATTTTGTTTCAAACATTAACATAATTAAGTGGTTCTCAAAGTTTTCCCATTATAAACTTAGCGAGAAATTTTATTTTTCCCTCAAGTCACGCGTGGCTGTGTGCGCCCGTGTAGACGACACGGCGAATTGGATTTTCCCTTGTGTGAGTAAACCTACTTTTGTAGAGCGAACAGGAAAACCTTGGAGATTCATGAAATAATAATTCAAAACTGAACATACACATGACTGTATCGTTCTATTTTACTAACAAAACACACTCTGTATAAAGTATATCAGTATCATCATGATCAACCCGTTACCGGCTCACTATAGAGCACGGGTCTCCTCTCAGTATGAGAAGGGTTTGGCCATAGTCCACCACGCTGGCCATGTGCGGATTGGCAGACTTCACACGCCTTTGAGAACATTATGAAGAACTCTCAGACGTGCAGGTTTCCTCACGATGTTTTCCTTCACCGTTGAAGCAAGTGATATTTTTTTTTTTTTAAACGCACATAACTCCGAGAAGTTAGAGGTGCGTGCCCGGATTCGAACCGCCGACCTCTGTTTAGGAGGCTGACGCCCTAACTACTAGGCTATCACCGCTTCGTCTCAGTATATTTCATATCAAATACTAAACTGTACTACAAGTTTACTTTTACTTTGAATGTTCAGTGCGTTACAGTCCATTTTTTTTTCATGAATTTATCAATATTTTTATGAACATACATTAAATTTTTAAATATTTGGCTATGCATTGTCCTTATTATATAATCTTTAAATTTATCTCTTAATGACTCTCTAGGACCTAATTTGTATATCGCACTAACAGCCCTCTTCTGCAAAAGGAATAACAGTGTCAATATCAGCAGCATTACCCTATAATAAAATTCGATACTTGCACATTACTTAAACCTTGCTTCAATGATTTCAATTAAGTTATGGTGACATGATGATGTAAAAGCTGTGATAGCCTAGTGGTTAGGACGTCCGCCTCCTTATCCAGATCTCCAGAGGTCGGGAGTTCGAACCCGGGCACGCACCTCTAACTTTTCGGAGTTATGTGCGTTTTTAAGAAATTAAAATATCACTTGCTTCAAAGGTAAAGGAAAACATCGTGAGGAAACCTGCATGCCTGAGAGTTCTTCATAATGTTCTCAAAGGCGTGTGAAGTCTGCCAATCAGCACAAGGCCAGCGTGGTGGACTATGGCCAACCCTTCTCATATTGAGAGGAGACCCGTGATCTGTAGTGAGCCGGTAATGGGTTGATCATGATGATGATGACGATATCCAAAAAAACTCAACATTTAAAATTTAAAGTATATCAAAAAAGGCTATTCTAAGGATTTAAGTTTCAGTCATAACGTCTTCTCTCGATGCGAACCAAGAAATATAGATCCGCGCGGGTAAAACCTGTAGTAAATCACTAGTATACATTATTACATACACATCAATACATTAAAGATTATTTATGAAATGTATTATAAATTCTATTAAAATGGGTATCTGATTTCTTTTTCATGAACCTAGTAAATAAATAACGCGCATCGATATGTTTCTGGCCGGATGCCTTGTTTCTGATAATTTTGCCATTAAAATGTGGCCACTTTATTTTCTTTGGCATTTCGATGAGCCACGCTTGTTAACACGTTCATGTTATCTTCATCGAAACATAGTGTAAAACAAAGCTGGGCTGGCACAGCTCCGCAATTGAATCAGAAAGTGACGTAAAAGTCATAGAACCGCTTCTGAAACGAAACATTTTGAAAGTCACAAACCGTGTCATTCAAAATGTTTATGACATTATTGCAATGGAGTACCAGCAGTCAGATAAGTATGGTTCCTTACTGTCAGATCATAAGCTCCCCAGCCTGGCAGGTAAGAGATTCTAGGAGCACAAAAAAGCATAAAATAAAGAATTTTGTTGAAAAACGAATATTTTTCAATTTAACAGTAGCTATCTATTTTTATTTAATAACTTTTTAGTTTATAAAATCTCAATAAATAGTTACTGCATATGGTGCAGTAAACCCGTGGACGAACAAGAAGATTGAATTCATAAACATCTTAATGTATACTAACTCTTATAAAGATTGGATAAAGGGCACAATTACTTGTAGAGTATCCTATCTGGACGAAAAACATTTCAAGTACCTATCTATAGAGGTAATTGCATAATTCGTTATCGACATAAGCTCTGTTTTATATTCTGTAATATTTGTGTTTAGTTAGTTACGACGTCGTTAAGTACAGTTAACAATTTCTTTCCGACCGGTTCCTCAGTTTAAACAAACCTACAATGTAAGCTCTATGATTTGGAACAGGTTATTTCATAATATAATAGACAACGAAATAAACTCAATTGAAAATGATTTTACAAATTTATACTGGATCGTTTTTTTTTTAAATATATAGTTAAGAGGTTTGAAATCCAAAAAGGTTTTTGTTGTTGATGAAATTGCATATATAGATACCTATATGCTTTATTGAATTTTAATGTTAGATGATCGTTCGTCTACTTTTCAAAAATTATTATACAACTTTTTCAGAAGTTATGTACAGGTTTTTCCGAACACAGCAACATAACTTCCTTTTTGAGAGCAAATAAGTTCAATTTAATTTACTAATCAGTGTATTTGAATATTGTTTTATTTTTATTATATAACTTCTTATTGGTTGCTACGCGACATTTGTCGGTAGGATGGTTACTAGCCACGGCCGTAGCCTCCCACAAAACCAGAGTCCAACCGGGAATCGAACCCAGGACCTCAAACTTTATAATTCGACAACGCATGCTCTGCGCCACGAAGGTCGGTTTTTATTAAACAAGGTATTTTGCCATTATTGAAAACTGAATCTAATATAGTAGATAGTACGCAATTAGTTCAAACTGTTGGGTAAACCTTTGTTGGTATGTAGCAAGTTAATTTCAAATGTTAAGTTTATTTTAAATGTCACTGGTATTAAACTATCTGTAAATTATAGAAAGGGCTGTTTGATAATTTGAGATGCATTGATTAGAAATAATGATATCGTAACAGAGTTCGATCGCAATAGTAAACGCCTATTATAATTATATATTGTTTGTGGTACTTGAAGATTTGAATACCAATTTATAGGGAAGATGTAAAAAAAACAGCCAATTAAGGGCCCACTCAAGCGATTATATTCGCTTTTTTGTAAACCGGTACTTTATAGACATTGCTTTGATATTTAAATATCTTTCTTGCATTTTAATATTATACATTTTACAATATAATATAATAATTCAAAAAACTCTTTAAATTACAAATAATCGGACACGATAGTAACTAAATAATATAACGGTTTGAATTTAGTATTGTGAAATTTGTAACTATTTATTTGTATGCATTTTTAATATTAAGGTATTCGTTAATTGTGGTCTTCTTGCTACAAAGCAAATCTATCAATTGTGTTGGTTACGGAACGTTTATCCAATTGTTGACTAGATGACTCAGCAACTTTGGCCTTTACATGTCCTCCTTGCCTCGAAGGATCCGGTATTATTACTATATTACCTGATAATATCGTAAACTAAAGTATTTCCTAAGCCCGCCCACGTATTGGTGTAGTACGGTGGACCCAAGGTCAATATGAGAGAAGAGTCTTGCGCTTAGCGGTGGGACGTTGAGGAGGATAATGAGAAATAAGCTTAAACGGTCAGAAGGTAATATGGTTTTTACTAGCATCAATGCGCAGTTGCGTAATTGCCTTCACTTTTTTGGTACACGAGAGTGAATGTGTCTGTCCCTCTCCCACAGAAGTACCTAAAGAAGTACCTTAGCTTAAGACATCACGCTGCTTTTGTACGTGTATTTTAGTCTGTACGAGCATATTCAAGAAATTCTCTCAAAATATTTCGGGTTTTCATACACAGTTTTACTTGTACAAAACCTCAATTTCTTTAACTCATTAATCTTTCAAATCAATCCCTATTTCTAAGACATTATTTAGACCTTAATTCTGTCCTTCAATAGATTGGTCGATAAAATCATTCTGTTTAATGGTGACTCTATTTTCTTGTCTTATAATTTTATTACATAATAAATCAACAGCTTTTCGGTGTTTTTTTTTTGTTTTGTATTATATACTTTAATCTTTACTCCTAAATTCCATATGCCCATTTTTATATAATCATCTTTTTTCCAACGTATTCTTACAAACTTTTAAACCTAGTAACATTTAATCTACAGATGTGATTGTATGTTCTTTTTATTATTATATGTAAAGAATATCTCATTACCTCCGAGCTGATACAGATCGCTTTGTGCTTTGTTGTGGTTAACTACGAGTTTTTCTTTTAATATCTGATGAGAGAACGCAATTCCATCTCTTTGAATATCTCTTTTATCGGAAATTGAAATAGTTTTAAAGTTAATCACATTAACATTAATCGGAAACCTATCTGTATTATTAAAATTATCATTAATTGCTATAGCGCCTAAACTCTACATATCAACAAGCTGGCATGACTTCACTGGGGACCATCATCAGCGTTCGCTGTCATCCTCAGCATAATTAATGACCCACTGGAGTGAACAAAAGGTCTGTTGCATAGTAGCCCAGGACTTAACAGGTCAGATAGCCCATGATGCTCCGTGAATGATCTAGTGCTTTTGTAGGCACGGTGACGCCTATTTCTTAACTTCGCGCTGGACAGAAAAGTCTAAA
Source organism: Lasiommata megera (assembly GCA_928268935.1). Lineage (NCBI taxonomy): Eukaryota > Metazoa > Arthropoda > Insecta > Lepidoptera > Nymphalidae > Lasiommata > Lasiommata megera. The sequence goes on from OV743312.1 coordinate 9,252,252, forward strand.
ATCCGATAATCTTTGGCACTACCTGAGAATCTGATTAAGGGCATCATTATCCTTTGTTACATATACAAAACAAAAACCAAAATCATCAACGTATATTTCATGAACTATTTATTGGTACACCACAACTAGTTAAGAACGTATACAAGAAAACAGAAATGTGAAGACAGAAATAGAATACCAAAGGCGGCTTTATTGCTTAGTATCGATCTCTGCTAGGCAACCTCAAATTGAGGAAACCACGAAGAATAGGAAGAAAAATAAGTTTACAGGTGTGCATCATAACTACATGCTTATATATAAACAATATAATAAAAAATCATAATATATAATTATTATATTTAAAATAATGTCTAAATGAGAATTCCATAAAATGTCGTCAGTGAAGAAACCTGCATTCTCGTGTTCTTCGTATTATTCTTAATGGCAAGCAAAGTCTACCAATATGCATTTACGACGGTATAAATTGCACGTTTTGACGATTTTTAAATTCACTTTTGCAATCCATTTAATTTCTTGTCTAGGCGAATTATGCATCTTATTCATTTTATTTATTTATTTCTCATTTTAATCGGATATGGAAGCGTCCATAGATTGTTAGTCTGTTAGTTACATTTTATCCTTAATTACTTTGTTAGTATTGTTATAACAATATTAGTTGCCATAAAAATAGTAATGCTATTTTTTATCTATTTATCATAGTAGTTAAGATTAATAAAGAGGGTGTTAGGATAAGAATATAATGGTATATCTAGGCGTGACCGTTAACCAAAAAAATACATACAATTAATACAGGCACAAACAATGCATTGCTTTCATTCAAACGTACCTTAAACATTTCTTTTCAATTTTATTGCGTTAACAAAGATAAGGCTATAAATGTAGGTCGACACTGTAATTTATCACCTCGACGACGACATGCACAGGAAGAGTTAGATAGCAAAACCATAAAAGCTCTAGTAAGTAGTGCATAACGTATATTGACCTATAGATACAGGACCAAAATGTTCCCCCACGTATCATGTTTTGACTTCATGTCTGCGTTTTAACTGGCCTCAATTTTTACACGTGGACTAACTTACTACAGGTTTCAGATTACCTTTGAAAAATCACTAAAAGTTCTAAGATCTATTTTGCGTTTCGTTGCTTTAAACTAATTATAGCTCATTGTATTGTGTTGCTATAAAGTAATTAAGAAATATCTTCAGGGATTGCCCGTTTATTGAATTCTAGTAAGTGGTCGCCCGAGACTTTAATGTCGTACAATGTCTAAGTTTCTTAATTATTAGAATTTTTAAGCCCCGGTACGTAGCTTATGCTAGTCTGCAGAAGGCAAGCTACAGTCAAATTTCCATATGATTTGTTTGGTAGTTTACACGTTAGATCACCAAAAGGAGTAGAGTATCTAGAGTATCGCATTTAGGTATATTTTAAGTTGGCTAATGTGTTAAATGTTTCAAAAGCTCCGTTAAAATTCTATACAAACATATTTTATCGATGTTGCTTCCTAGATGAGCCTTAAGCATTCAATGTTGGTATTTCCTATTTTAAACTTTTATCTAATATTATTGCGAGCATTATCCTTCTTATTTATAAAGTTATATTTGTGAAAATTGGTTATATATATTATATACTTAACATGTTATACTATATTTTGTTATTAACTGTCAGTTTTCCTAACCAATAAAATAAAAACCAAATTGACATCCTCCGATGGTCAGAATAAATCTTCAAGATTGAATAAGTATAGGTTGAAGTAATATAAATAATATTAACTTCAAATTAACCAGCGTACTTACGAAAATGCTGTTCAACCAAAGTAATTCGATAAAAGCCCGTTGTCACAACTAGACCAAACCACCCCAGAGCATAAATGCATACAATTCAAGTGGAGCATAACGTAACAGATAAAAAAATCATTCGAAAGTTAATATGGCGGCCCGTACGCGCCATATTGGGACAAAGGAAAAAAAGGGCGAATCTCACTGAAGAGGTGCATTATTAATGAGGTCAAAATTTTGGATTTCTTACACCTATTGCTATTCAAGCCTTACAAGTTAGTCGCAATTGGCTTACTATAGCTTTTTGAACTTTAACTTTTGTATTGAAAGGTAATAATGCAGCTTATGCTTCATAATGTTGTAGTAAAGTTATTAGTGGTTGGATCGAGGCGCTGCCTGGAGTGAGCGCAGCTGTCAAGGCCAACTGAGGTCACTCCTCCGACGATCTCTGAGCCACGATGCCCGGGACCGGTTCTACAATTTTTAGTCTCTTTTTATTTTCATTTTTGTATACACGACGCTGAGACTAAACATTGTTTATAATACCAACCTCCGTCAGATAAACTTTATTTAAATAGGTAGATTATCATTTTATTTGTGAACTTTTTAATACAACTTCCTAATCTAGGCGTTGATTCTCCAAAGTTTCGAAATGTATTAACTACGCACGAAATGTTTTTCAATGTATGTATAAAATAATATGTGTGTCAATTTAACGTGGTGTTAAATTGTGGTTAAGAGTATACTTACGATAATATTTTTACATAAGAAGCGAGTTAAATCGCTTCAAAGAGAAATACGAAGCTTATAAATTAGTAAAGCTACTTAGAATAAATTATTATGTGCTTGCATACCCTCCCTCCCTTCAACGTCCCAGGCGCAGTGATGAGCGCATTGGGTTAAAAACGGGAAGTTCGATTCCCAGCTAGTTCAATTTGGTAATTTATAATTACTGTCGTGCGTTGTCTTACCTTGTCTTGTCATGGAGTTTGTTTAATTTAACCGCCACTTCTCTAACAGGTTATCCCGCTGTCATCATAGGCTGCATCATCACTTACCATTAGGTGAGATTGCAGTCAAGGGCTTACTTATACTTGAAAACATATATTTTACTTGATTGCTAGATAGAGTAACTAGTAGTAGCGGTGATGGTCTAGTGGTTAAATCTCCAGTCTCCAATTTTGAGATGGACCAATTTTGATCACCGCCGCACACTTTTCGTAGTTAACTAAAGTATCCTTAAATTAAAATATTACTTGCTTTAATACTTTTTAGGGAGTTCTCTATAATGTTGTTTAGTCAAAGGCGTGTGAAGTCTACCAATCCGCACTGGACCAGCGTGGTGGACTCCGTAGTCCACCGATATGGCCGTCCACAACCCTTATCATGTTGAGAGAAGAACCGTGCCATTTGACCGTCAATGAATATATTATATATATATAATCTATAGAAGTTTTTCCAAGTTGATTTTGTACATACATTTTACTAACAAAATAAAAACAATTTTTGTTCCAATATTAAACTGCAGTGTATCCAAAGCTTATCTAATACAAAAGTTAAAAAGACAAAGAACGTTAAAGAAAATAATAAAAAGCAAGTTCAAGTTAGCTTCGAGCAACATAAAAGATAATATTATGCTCTCAAGAAAGATTCATAGTTTTTTTATTAAACTTGTAAAGGGTTTTTATAAACAGAATTGAACAAATCCCACGATTTAAAGAATGAGTCTTAAAATTGTTGGTTTTAATTGTTTAATTTGTTCACTAAGGGCTCGGTTAGTTCCTTCTTAGCTAGACCAAATTTATCACTTACGAGTATAGCAGATTGTGCTTAGAACAATCGGTCATAATACTCATCTTAACCGAGATACCCATTTCAGTCTGGAGCCGTAGGCAAGAGTATTTTATATGTTATGTTATTAAGAAGGAAGGAAGAAAAGTGTTATGGCCGGAAGTAAATAAAACAGCCATGTTGTAAATTAATGTCACTTTAATTAAAAACAAAGCTTAGTCAAGTTCAAACAAATTAAATTTTATTTGAATTCAGTTGTAAGGATATTTGAAAAATCAAAGAATATATAGGTATATATTTTTTTTATCTACTACAAGTTAGTCTCACCTGATGGTAAGTGATAGGTAATGCAGACTAAGACGGTAGCGGGCTAACCTGTTAGGGGTATGGTACACTCCTAATTGGTTTCTACGCGACATCATGCCGGAACGCTAGATCGCTTGGCGACACGTTTTTGTCGGTAGGGTGGTAACTAGCCACAGCCAAAGCCTCCCAATAGACAAAAAGATGCGTTACCCTTACAAAATTCATGGAAATATTTATTTTTTTACAAACTTAAACTTACTAAATTAAAAGGTGTTTGTTATAAATTTCTCATAAAATATCTACTTAAGTACTATACTATTTTGCACTAGAGCAATAAATGGAGTTTGCATATTATAGTATAACTGTAAAATCATGAAAAATTTTTAAGGTTTGTAATTATATGTTGGTATTCTTCCAAACTGTGCTGAATTATATGTGCTCTGTTGGTGGCCTGGTGGGAAACTTCTGCCTTGGCTAGTTATCATCCTACCGGAAAAAAGCCAACGATTTAGCAATTCGGTACGATGTCGCGCATAAACCAATTGGGTTTAACTGCCATACCTTTAACAGGTTAGCCTGCGACATAGACAAAAAAAAACATAAAAAGATGAACCTAGCAAAAGGAATGTCACTAGCTCTTCATCATTGTCTCGGCATACCTACTTAATATATGTTTTTTTTTTCTTCCATAGACCACACTCTTATATAGGAAATGTCTATAGAATGAATTTCTCCAGAATTCATTCAATTATTTCTTGGCGAGCGTAGCGCATTCGTTTTCAAGTGTCTATGTTACCTATGTTAAACCTACGTTTCCTAATAAGTCTAGATCTTGCTAGTCGTTTAGATCACAGACCCATCACGCTACTCCAATGAGGGTTGATGGGCTTTAAAGATCGTGATCTCTGAAGCACGCGAGTGGACACTGGTAGTGAAAATTTCTGGTACTGAGATTTTTTAACAGAAAATCCAATACCCAAAATTTGTTTCTACTGACCTGAACCTCATCTGGCTTAGACCTTAAAGCTTAAGACCTCGTGATCCGTATCTGAAAAATTTTAACCAATGACGAAGCATTTTAAACAAGACCATTCTACATAAAAATACTATTTTCTACTATTTCACCCTATAAACGATAAGAAAGAGAATTATAACAGATTACATATTCTTTTTATGCTGGTAGTTCATGTAACCATCAAATCCAGCACCAATTTGGTCATTTAAAAAACCTTACCTACCACCTAGTTTGTAACAATAAATTTTATGAGGATAGAGGTTTTTACAATAAACAATTACTATAAACGAGGAAGCCGGTTTCATTCGACATTTAAGCCTATTAACTTACTACTAGCCCACGGTACAGGGCACAGGTCTCCACTCAGAATGAGAAGGGTCTAGACCGTAGTCACCTACTCTAGCCAATTACAAATTGGTACACAAGCACATTATGGAGAACTCTCAGACATGCATGTTACCTCTCGATATATTCTTCTACCGTTAAAACGCTGAAAAGTTAAAGGTCCTCCGATATAGAAGCCGATATCTTATCTCCTCCGCTTTTTTTTAAATCCCATTCTTTGGTTCACGTAAAAAGAGAGAATATTAAACATGTAAGTGATTACAATATGTACCGTAGGTAGGTCTATTATGTCAAATTTTGTTTAAATTAAACAGAAGTTGATCTATTTTTGACGCGCGCGTTTGTTTATTTTCACAAATAGTTTATTTTCCTTGATTCGTTGATGGCCACCAGATGGCGCGTGTGTAATGCTCGGATTGCCGTGTACGGTAAACACGAAGCCCTCGCTAGGCATCGGAATTTTTACACGCTCTTCACTCCAAATAGCTGCACAAATATAGTGATTGAGATAGTTATGGGGTTTCCCTGCTACGCGCACCGGTTAGGGGCGAAAACTTTTTGGCATTGTTGCTTATTTTTTTATTGCATTCCCGGTGGATCAAATAAAATCACTCTCACAAATTAGGTACTAACCTACCTAATTATATACTTCCTTTACGTAAATGCATTGTGTTCATCGTTCCTTTCATGTAAAAAGAGCACTGGCGGCCGACAGCTTATGTAGTATAATGGTTTTCATGAAATAATTCGGTTTTCTTGAAAATACAATACCCGGTTTATTGTTTCTTTACTACTAATATTGTAATTGCGAATACATGTGATTAGGTGACCTGAGGTTTATTTAGATAGACATTATACTAAAATAAACACAAATCAAAACCCACTTACTACTATGCATGAGCTTTAATTTACGTAAAACGAATAATATAATATAAATTACAGGTACAGTTAAGCAAGAAGAAACCAATTAACAAAAAAAAATTGTTAATAAAGTAATCGCCCAAGAAGACCCTTTGGGTCTAAGATATAAAATATATATTAGATATACTACCAAAACCCTTGGCATAATCCCATACTGAACAAACTACAGACAAACGTTAGATTTCAAGCATCATATTACTATGTTGGTCGAATTCTTTTTGCGTAACTACATCCAATTGTAAATCTTGTTTATTATCTATAATCGTCATCTTTAATCGTTCAAAATATTATATAATATACAAGTATGATACGTAATTATAGTGAACTATCAATCACAATATTATATGTACTTATTTACTTAGATAAAGAATATATCTTATTATCTTACTTACTTATCCATACTTATAATAACTTTGTTAATAGTGTACAAACTATAATATAAATATAGTTAGTATATAAAGGATATAATAGTATTTATTAAGATGAATAAGTTTATAGTTTAACATGCACCTACATTTTCTATAGCTAGATTAAAAAATAGTAAACCGATGGATACGTGCCAAATTAGATGAGACGCTAATTTTTGTTTACAGATTTTGGCAGTAGATAGACAACAGTATTATTAGATTACAGTTTACCCATTGTCAACGACACGGTGATCTGCGGTTAAATTCGTAAGAATTAATGATTACACACACATACACATAAAAATTTACATTGACGTAATAAAATAAAAATAATATAGTATAATTTTTGTGCCGTAAAGATGACACAATGTCATCATATGTAATTTTGCACTAAGGCACAAAAATACTAAAGCTACTGTTTACTGCTATACTAAAGCAAATTTATATTTTCATGAAGACGAACGTTAATGTGTCTTCATGTCAGGCCCAAATGTCATAATTTGACAACTCCAAAATATATATAACTAACGCTAATTTTATGTGACGTTTGTAAACTTCGTAAGTCACAATAGTCCCCCTATTGTATCCCCCTATCTAGTTATAATCTCTGGCTTGAGTGGATGTTTTCGAGTAGGTTTACCTTTCTACTTTCTTTATGTTATTGTCAATTTGTCATTTTAAATGGAGGACGTTAGATCCTCTATACAAGTCATAATTAGATATCTCCATAGTATAACAGAAAATAATTTTGAGATTTTTATAAGACGTTTGTAAACCCGATAGGTTATACAAGTGTTACGAAGAGATGTCAAATTTTGAACTACAAAAGAAAAGGTGCGTAACGATGTCAATGCTAGAGTATATGACGAAAGTAATAAAAAGGGAGCCGTGTATAAAATTAAAATCCAGACATTTAATTACTCCAACTTGGAGCATTCTTTCATTGTTTGATAGTTATGTATCACTAAATAGCGTTCAAGAGTTGAAAATGTTGGAGAAACATCAACCAGAAGAACAATGGAGTATTATGTGGTAATAGTGGAAATGTATTCGTTTGCTTATGCGTGGAAAAAAGTATCATCTAAACAAATCGCGGTATTGTTATACGCGATATACGAATAAAAGGACCGGTAGCTTTTCATATTATTATGGCCGTGCAGCCAACAATTTATTGCCGACCACGGCAACGACATTAATATATTACGATTGACTCAAGTATTCGTTTTTATTTATTTCCAGGACTATTTTGTATTCTAAATATTATTTAAACGTTAACTAATAAAAAGCCCATCTATGTAATTATTTATGTCACAGCTACGCAATCTTGAGAATCGTCAATTTTAAGATTGAAACGTAGGTGAGCTTTTCGATAGCCATTAAAATATCGGAAAATTATTTGTTTTTCGTATTAAGAACAATATTTCACGGTCTAACGTGTTAATTGGATAATTTTCACAAAAGCAAGAAAGTATTCTTTTATTCGCGAATTACTTAAAATAAACATAAATTGTATAACAACGACACGTCACGTATACAGCCCTTAAGAAAAACTAACTATACCATATGGTATAGTTGCTAGTATGTTACATATTCATTATTTTGATAATCCTCATTCATTTGGATAAATAGTTTTATACAAAACACCTGCGTTTGAATGTCACATATTTTCAATCTCATCCTAGTTCGAGACAGAAAGAGTCAACGGCGGTGGCCAGTTTAAGAAGGCCTACCAGGTTTCCCCTGCGTTGTAATAACATGAAGGATTAGGGGGCAGACGTCAAAGGCTGGGAGGCCTTTCGTTGTGGTTGTATTCAACGCTTCGGGCAAGTCACTTGTCGGGGTCATAACCTGTTTGCGACCCCTCCCTATGGGACTGTAGGGCTCACGTTTGTAACAATTTAAACCTTAGCTTTTTTTATTGGCTGTAGCTACATTTTTTTATATCACCGCTTAAATCCATGTAGATATTTTATAACATACCATCTAAATGAGTCGATTTATAGAATTAATAATAATGTGATTAAATAATCTTTTTATGAAAAAGCTTTCACCCGTTTTCACAGTCGGGTTGAATTTCCGAAAATCCATTCTACTAAGAATAGATTTTTTTACCGCTAGCTCAAAGTTTTACCTTATATTAAAAATATCTAAGTTACAACTCAGCGTAATGTAGTGCTGTTCATAATATGAAGTATAGATTTGTAGTGAAATGGAGCTTGTACTGGGTACCTAGTGATTGTATCCTAGTACCAAAGTTTTTCCAGAAATTGTCTTTGTTGGCCAAAATTTTATTGAATTTTTATATCACAAGTGTGAAAAATAGATAGTGAATAATAGATATTATATAATATATGTATAATAAGAAGCAGTAGATTTGTTAATACAGAGGTAGAAGAAAAATAAAATTGTCGTAGATATTAGTTAATAGTAATAGTATAATAAGGTACGATAGATCATAAATATATGATTGTATAAAAGTCCTGCATAATAAAGATATAAAAAAGAACATGCGTTTAATAAATAATAAATAGATAACATTGAGTCTATAATTATTAATATTCAAGTATATAATAGTTGCAATATTCGCAAATATAATTGGATTAGTGAACATGAAGGAAGGTTGTAGGTTATTGGTGAAGGTGCTGTCCTGCAGTATATTGTTAGGCGCACAATGCGAGCAGCGGGCCGTTGTGCCTTGTGAAATGTTGCGCGACTACTTTTTTCGTCTGGATTCTACACTCACGTTACTCGTTTTTTAAGCCGTGAGCTCGAGATGTACAGGTTTATCTGTTTAAAATTTATTAACATCGAGAAACAATTTAAAACCCTTTTCTTTAGATGGCCCTTGAGAGATTCATGATGAAAGGAAACGTTGTTGTTATTGTTCGCTTATTGTTTGTGTTCGTTTTCGGAAATTAGATCTACTTATTATGTTTCGGTATTACGGCCGATATTCTAGAGTGTATATTTATATCTATTATATTTATATATATAATTTGAGTACTTAGTTCTTGAACAATAAACACTCAAAAAAATTATTGTTAGGAACTGAGTACTGATTTTTATTCCGTATTATACGAGATACGGTTATAAAACCAACATGCACTTTAAAATCAAAGATATGCTACCCTGTAGAAAAGCCAAACTTATACATATCTACTTTACAAAAACCACAAAAACTAAACTGAAGTGAAATATACTCAAAAAATAAAACCTTGGTACCTATTATTAATAGAGTTATATATAGTGGTTAAGTGGTTAGAATGTTCCACTCCGGATCACAAGATCTTTCTTTACCTTTTCTGAACCTTTGCTTTCAGTGATCATGATTAACACGTGATAATCATCAATGCAAATAAAATATAATAATGACAGGTACATAACACTATCATATATTATATTATAGTATTTATGTAGGTATTTAGATTTTGATAAGATATATATTATATTGACGACCTCCGTGGTGCAGCGCGCGCGCTGTCGCATTATAAAGTTGGAGGTCCTGGGTTCGATTCCCGGCTCGGGTATGGTCTGGTGGGAGGCTTCAGCCGTGGCTAGTTACCACCCTACCAACAAAGGCGGGTCGCCAAGCGATTAAGCGTTCCGGCACGATGTCGCGTAGAAACCAATTAGGAGTATAGGTTTACCATACTCCTAACAGGTTAGCCCGTTACCATCTTAGACTGCATCATCACTTACCATCAGGTGAGATTGCCGTCAGGGGCTTACTTGTAGTGGATAAAAAAAAAGTAAAATACTCATACAGATAACAAAACAAAAAGCGTTCAATGGTAAACTGTATAATAATATTATGGGTGTAATTGTAACCGATGCACAGCCACTGTAATACCCTGGAGAAGACTTGCATCCAGTAACAGGATATCAAGCTAAAGACGACGATGGTAACAGTAAGCTGATGAGTTAAAGTATCTGTAATAGTTTTATCTACTTTGCTTTCGAAATGTTCGAAGTATGAATATGACAGCAAAATAGAAATGCCGGCCATTTCGTATCGAAATAAGCGTATCAAAATTTAAATTTCCATAAACTAAAGCAATGGTCGGTACCCAAAATACATTACCATTGGCAGTAAACCATCTGCCACCATTAATATATTTCTATAACAAAATCATGACGTTTTAACAGTTGTATTTTGCTCAAATTTCGTGAATATCAGGTGAATAACATGGCACGGAACACCTGAGTGGACTGAAGCAAACACGTTATTTAAGTCTTAACGATGCCACATGATTGAGGGCGTGAACACTTATAAAAATAGTAGGCAGTTTCGTGATTAAAATTCTGCATACACTTATCTATATTATAATAAAACAGTAACAGGACGAATTCTGTACATAAAATATATTTTGAAAATTTTAATTGGATTTAACTTTACTATCGATACTGAGCTCAAAACAATTTTTTTTTATTTTTTTGTCGGTCTGTCTGTCTGTATGTCGGCCGCGCATCACGCCGAAACTACTGTATGGATTTGAATGAAATTTGGTATAAAAGTAGCTGAAACTCCGTTCAACATATAGAATAGTTTTTATCCCGGAATTCAGCACGGTTCCTTTGGGAGAGGGGATGAAAGTCATAATGTGTATTTAGTTGTAATTCATTAACGCGTACTGCGATTTCACTCATTCTTTTTTTTTTTTTGATTAGAAAGGAGTTACCTTAATGTTTATCCTGTAAATATTTCAAGTTCGTCGATTTAGTAATCCATTGCTTCGTGATTGACAAACAAACACACTAACTCAACGAAGACGATAGCCTAGTGGTTACGGCGTCAGTCTCCTAATCAGAGGTCGGCGGTTCGAATCCGGGCACGCACCTCTAACTTTTCAGAGTTATGTGTGTTTTTAAAAGTTAAAATATCACTTGCTTCAACGGTGAAGGAAAACATCGTGAGGAAACCTTAACGCCTGAGAGTTCTCCATAATGTTCTCAAAGGCGTGTGAAGTCTGCCAATCCGCACACGGCCAGCGTGGTGGACTAAGGCCGACTCCTTCTCATATTGAGAGGAGACCCGTGCTCTGTTGTGAGCCGGCAATGGGTTGATCATGATGATGAACTCAACGCAGACGAAGTCGCAGGCATCAGCTAGTGTTAAATAAAAATGCGTTCTCGACCGCGACCGCGGTCAAGATGATCAACTAGTCAATACTATATCGCGAACTATTGCATTGATAGCTAATTCATGATCTGATCCTAAAGAGAACACCTATTTTATATGAGAGTACGGATGTATATGCTTTGAAATGGTATAACGGTAATCTTCGGTAAAATATTGAAAAATAAATGTATTTATTTATTCCGCTTTCTCCAACGTTTCTAAGCCGATTTAAATGTTTCAAATTACTAGGGGATGGTTTCAAATGCGTCACAATAAAATGACAGTTACTTTGATTCAGTTTTTTAACAAAAATGTTAAGTGTATCGATATAAAACTCAATATTGAGGTTAATATTAAAATACACAGAAAGAAGTTGTATTCTGAAACGACGGAATTGTCGATCGCCTGACACAAAAACAAATAAGATAAACAATGTTTCTTTTATATGCAGTGGAAAAGAATATTGGTAGTCGGTTACATTTTATAATAAACCAACCTTATATCATAAGCTGCGCTTGTATCACGAGCTAAAAAAGTTTGAACCTGTTTTATATCAGAATATGAGATCAAATAAACCTTCGATAAAAATCGAATCCCTCAACAAGTTATGAATAGTTATTCCCTTTGTAAAGCCATATTTCGTTGTTTAAAACAATAAAAGAAACGCTTTTGTATAAGTTGGTATAATTTGATAGATTTTCTGTACATTTTAAATCAGTTTCATTAATTCTTATTATAAACATATCATATATATTTTAAAAATCCTAAAATTATTTGTTTTGGAGAGCCTAGCCCCACAGTTGGGCATAGGCCCCCTCTCTCGTGAAAGAGAGGGGCTTACAGCATACACACATCTAAAAATGTAGAAGATTGTAGACTAATATTACTAGTTCAAAAAAAAACACCGCAGTATACGAACGAACGACGGTCCCTTACAACGGTGAAAACTAACCTAACCTAACCTAATCTCTATCAAGATCGGGCGAAAAATACCAAAAAGCTCGTTTACTGCATTTTCAACTTCAGTTTATATTTATTACTAGCTGTTGCCCGCGACTTCGTCTGCGTAGAATTGCTGATTTTACTTGAGATTGAGGTTACCCGTGCGGCTAATGCCCTGCTTGAGAAAGTAAGCTACAGGCAAATGTCAAATTGCCGATTTTCGTATCTCTAAATTAAAAAACATAGGACTTTCATACAAACTTCAAACCCCTATTTTACCCCCTTCCGGGTAGATTTGGAATATAAAAAAATTTAAACTTTATACTTACGCCCTAAAAGAAACCTATTTTCAAAATTTCAAGCTTGTAGACTTCATAATAAAAAATAAGCAAAAACTGTCATCCCCTTTTTTACCACCCTTAACAGGTAAAATTAAAAAAAAATTATGTACATGTTTTTTATATATTATTATTAATCTTAATGCAAATTTTTGTGTCTCTAACTCTAAAAACAAAGAAATTTCATACAAACTTCCAACCCCTATTTTACCCCCTTCGGGGTAGATTTGGATGAAAAAAAAATCTAACCTTATACTTACGCCCTAAAAGAAACCTATTTTCAAAATCTCAAGCTTGTAGACTTCATAATTAAAAAATAAGCAAAAACTATCATCCCCTATTTTACCACCCTTGACAGGTAATATTTAAAAAAAAAATTGATGTACATGTTTTTTATTTATTATTATTAAGCTTAATGCAAATTTTTGTGTCTCTAACTCTAAAAACAAAGAAATTTCATACAAACTTCCAACCCCTCTTTTACCCCCTTCGGGGTAGATTTGGACGAAAAAAATTCTAACCTTATACTTACGCCCTAAAAGAAATCTATTTTCAAAATTTCAAGCTTGTAGACTTTATAATAAAAAAATAAGAAAAAACTATCATCCCCTATTTTACCACCCTTAACAGGTAATATTTAAAAAAAAATTGATGTACATGTATTTATTTATTATTATTCGTCTTAATGCAAATTTTTGTGTCTCTAACTCTAAAAACAAAGAAATTTCATACAAACTTCCAACCCCCCTTTTACCCTCTTAGGGGTGGAATTTCCAAATATCCTTTCTTAGCTGACATCTCTTAACTATCAACTACCTGCTTGCTAAATTATAGCTTTATACGTACAATAGTTTTTGAGATCTCGTGTTTAATCATCAGTAAGTCAGTATGTAAGTATGTAAGTAGCCTTTAACCTAGCCTAGTAACCTTTCGCTTTTATATATATAGATTAATTGCAACAGAGGCAAAGTAATACACACTTGTTTTCAATTCTGTACCTATTACTGTTTCATGACACCTACTGATAGACAGACAACAGATAGCGGTGGCTTAGTAATAAAATCCCGTTGACCAGTTTATAATATTCTAATGTTAGACAGTACATTTATACATACAACTATTTCCGCACGTCTTTCACTATTGTCGTCAAGTAGAATGGCGTTTCTCTGCAGCCCTAAAAAATATCAGATAAAGAAACCATTCAAATGGTCGTAAGCTAGTTAGTACGCGTAGCCCAATTCTTTGATAAAGTAAAAATAAAAAATATTAACTTTTAATAAGAAAGTAAGTTTGGAACCTTCTGTTGGATATATCACATCTGTAGCAGAAGACTCCGCTCTGTCATAAATATATCCGTTATGCAAGAGATAAATATAGTTTAGCATACGCAAATAAATATAGTCACAATAATAGTTAGCAAGCACTAGCACGAGCAAGAAACCTTTTTATAGTCCTTTTGGATTTCAAAATAAAAATATTATTTAATTTTAAGGCATTTTACATCACATGAAAATATAATATAAATAAAATTATCCAGAAAATAAAAAAAAAACTAATATCCAACAACATAGCTTCGCCAAAAAAATATTAATTACAAAACAAAAAGCTCTTAAAAGCTTTCCTTTTCAATCGCAGTAAAATTGGGGTGGCTCCCTCCCCTATTTTATTAGGTACCTAAATTTAATCGTAGATGTATTCTGTTTTCCTTCCTAATACATACAAAGTATTACGAGTTACGAGTTTCTATATTATAAAAGCAAGAAATTATACTAGTAACAAATGAGTGGTGAAACCTTTATATGTGAGGGTAGAAGGCTTTATATGTGTAAAAAGGAATACCAGCTTATAAAGTCTTATTGGAAACGTAATAGAAAAGATGTTGTCTGTTGAAAGACCACTGTTGAAATATTTTGAACGTCTTTTTATCTGGTTAATATAGCTTTTTAGACATGCACAGATGTGATAGAATTTAAATATCGAAGATAGTTTATATCATAATTCATCAACCTACTCTTCAATTTGGCCCCTGATGACAAAGTATCAGTATATAGTAGAGTCAGATCTAAAAACATTATGATGTGTTCGAAACAACATAATGCGCTAGACTCCAATAGACCAATCACCCTATTTAACAGAAATTATTAACGTAATTTTTCCATATAATGATAATCCCGTGGGGATCTCAAAAACAAAATATTGACTCCACTCATTATAATGACAAATTTGTGAACTGTATTGACCCAACGAATATTGTACCGCAATAGACGTAGCTAAAAATACTACGTTATTAAAAAACAGGTAGCTCTGTCTGGCTTCTTGAAATCTACGAGTAAAAATCGATTACATTACCATCCCTACTTTAACTTGTTTTGATGTTTTATTTTCTAAAATGAATATTGAAAAAAAAAAGGTTAAAGGCTTAAAGGTTTTATTTGTTATTAAATATACGCTCATGTTCGACTACAATCTTACCTAATGGAACTTGAAGGTGTGGTCTCAAATTGGACAAATGCCTAGTAGATGCCCATACACTCTTGTTATACAGGTAAACGTGGACACGATATAAGAATTAAGAAACACAGATCTTGGCCATACGGTTAATAAGATAAGGAGACGCAAATTAAGAAGATCACGGTTCTAGTAAATAAATTTAAAATCAAGTTAAAATTTTAAACGGTAATTTTTATTACCGGTATCTTAAAACAGCTTCGGGGTATTTTGGCCCGCAACAATTTCCACTCTGACTCGCTAAAGAAGTAACCATGCTCAATCATTATTTTTGTCAATAAGCAAATGTATAACCTTGTTGAAACGTTCATATGAAGAGAACTGCCGGCAGTTCAAAAATCGCTTGTTGTATTAAATCGAACTGGTACTTCAAAAGGTTAATCTGCTTGCCTGGTGATTTTCTAACGTTTTCGGATCAATCAATGAGTCACTGTTATTTTGTTTGGATAATAGGAATAGGTTTGAATTATTGGACCTGTCCATACGCATTAATATAATAAGTCTAGGTGTTAAAAGAGTAAAAAAAAATCTGTGTCATTTTGTTTGGATAATAATTTTGGATGATTGGAACTGTCCATACGCATTAATATAATAAGGTGTAGGTATTAAAACAGCTAAAAAAAATAATCAGTGTCATTTTGTTTGGATAATAGCAATAATTTTCGATGATTGGAACTGTCCATACGCATTAATATAATAAGGTGTAGGTGTTAAAAGAGTTAAAAAAAATAATCAGTGTCATTTTGTTTGGATAATAGCAATAATTTTGGATGATTGGAACTGTCCATACGCATTAATATAATAAGGTGTTAAAAGAGTTAAGAAAAGACATCTCTAAACAGCAGCATTGAACATTTTCGAAATTAATTTCAGTCTTGAATGGAGATTTAATTTAGGAAATGTTTGTTTGAATTTTTTCAGTTGTAAATTGGAGTAAAATGAAGGAGCGTCCCGGCGCGGGACGGAGGAGAATAACACATGGGGTGCAGCGGAGGGTGCGGCGGGCGGCCCACTGAAAAGTGCGCGGGTGGGGCTGAACAAACTCGCGGGGACATGCAACCGCGGCACACCAGTTTTTCTATATTTTCAATAAAATAACTATGATATATATAAACATGAAGCGGTGATAGCCTAATGGTTAGGGCGTCAGCCTCCTAATCAGAGGTAGGCGGTTTAAATCCGGGCACGCACCTCTAACTTTTCGGAGTTATGTGCGATTTTAAGCAATTAAATTATCACTTGCTTCAACGGTGAAGGAAAACTTCGTGAGGAAACCTGCACGCCTGAGAGTTCTCCATAATGCTCTCAAAGTCGTGTGAAGTCTGCCAATCCGCACATGGCCAGCGTGGTGGACTATGGCCAAATCCTTCTCATATTGAGAGGAGACCCGTGCTCTGTAGTGAGCCGGTAATGGGTCAATCATGATGATGATGATGGTGATGATATAAACATAATTTACACTAAACTGTCTCGTATGCCCATGCTCCACTCACTCAGCGCGTTATAAGTTTCTGGTTCCGATGCCTGGATCAAGAATTGTTAAGTATAGGAATTTCAGGTAATAATTCTGTTATAATAAGATA
The DNA here is from genome assembly GCA_928268935.1 of Lasiommata megera. NCBI lineage: Eukaryota > Metazoa > Arthropoda > Insecta > Lepidoptera > Nymphalidae > Lasiommata > Lasiommata megera. The sequence continues at coordinate 9,269,305 of OV743312.1, forward strand.
AGTTGTTGTTAGATGTTACTATCATGTAATAATCACCGGTGAATCCACCGACCAGCCTAGGAACAGCAATAAAAGAGTTTAGACTCACATTTTGAGGTTATACTCAAAAACTCTATTATAGTAGATGCTGGAAACGTTATTACATATTTAATTTATCTTTCTATAAATTAGGCTGTAAATTAATAATTTATTATTAAATTTCATAGTTTTGCAATAATGCAAACAAACGTAAAGAACTACGAATTAAATGTAGAACCTAAATCTAATTAATTAATTCTTTACAACAACTAGAAGAATAATATAATCATCAAAATGTATCAAACCCTTTTTGTTTCAAAATAAAACCAAAAGATGCTTTAAAAAGTCCTTTTTATTCCTAAAGAATAAAACTGCAATTTCTTCGTGGCGATAACGAACTTAAAACAAGTAAGTAGAATGCGAGTAGATAACTGAATAATACAATAGAACATAATCACTAATATCACCGTATCTGGTATAAAATACGTTAATAGTAATTTACGTAAAGTACATCCGATAATTCAAAAGTATTTTTTTAAAGAATACATCGTTTAGCGAAGTCCCAAGTTGAACGTCCCGCCAGTATGTACTCTCAAATAGGGGAACAAGCATTTTAGCATTACCCCCGTGCACAACTCTTCCCGCGGGGCGGGGGTGGCCCACGGCGACGTAAAAATCAATATGCTGGAGTTGTTAAATCACGCTTATAAACGAGCACTCGTCTTCGTTTCGTTCTTAAAACATCACATGTATATGTAACTCACCTTAAGTGTTCTTTATGAAGCGTTCGATGATATCTGCGGGCCAGACTAGTTGACTCTCAAACGATCGCTATACATCTTCTTCTTCTTTAGGTGCCTCTCCAACTAGTGAAGGTTGGCAGTCAGAATGGCATACTTTGCCCTGTCTCTCGCGAGGCTGAAAAGCTGGGAGTCATCGTTATACATGTGCACAGTAAAATGAATAGCACAGCACTCGCTATTGAACGCAAAAATACTTCTCGATAAAAGTACACTGACGTACTTTATTTATGATATTAATAATAAATAAGAACCTAGACAATATGGTCTATTATATCTATATTCGTAGCAGATGTAGGTAAGGTAACAAGTCTTAATTCCTTAACGTCTAAGTACATGAATGTTATGTACGCAGGTAATTTAAATAATAGGAAAAACTTTTCTCGTTCACGAATATAACTTCGCTGCATATCATAATTAGAAACAATATGATGCGAAAATATAATAACAAAAAGAGATGTTAAGGTCTTCCAATCCCCAAAATACTTAATTACATCGAAGTGTATCGAATAATAAGTTTAGTGTAAACTTAATGCTATCGAGCACGCATGAGTCTGTTAGAATGGGCTCAGCGGCATTAGGTAGGTACAGTTGCGATGCCCAGTCTCATGTGAATTTGGATAACAACGATAAGTTATTTGTGGACTTCTAAGACCATGGGCGCTTGAATCGTTGTAGCTTTAGTTTTAAATTAACGAATGTAGTTATCACTACCTAACTGTCTTATAACCTCACGCATTAAAATAATGGAAATAATACGTATGAACGCTTCATAAATACTTGTACGAGGTTTACATGAATAAAAATGTTTTGAATTTTCATTTTTATTATAAAACGTATTAATTTTATTGTAACTAGTATTGTGTACGTATTAATTTTATTGTGTACTGTTATTCACAACCACATGAGATAAAAGCTGAAGAAGTATAAGGGCTACAGCTGTAAATCCGTTTCACCGTATGACAGGAGGGGTTGAAAAAAAGGACGTTAATAAGATAGGATTTTGAAAAAAAAAAACGGCTTTTCGTTAGCCTAGCCTAGCCTATCAAGTTAAACACAAACTTTTATGAGAAGTAAAAAAACATGGTTTATAATTTGTGCCTAAAAGCCACGGTCTCTTATGTAACGGTCATTATAACAGCAGTGAGAGGGAGTGAAAACTTTTTTTTTTTACAAAACAAAAGAACACACAAACAAGCAGATTAAAACCACAGTTTCCGAAACAATCTTTTCGAGATTTTGCAATAACATACATTTCTGAGCACAGGAAAGTCTCAATATTACGAGTAGAAACGCTGGGATTGCAAATTGCAGATTGTTGAGCTATCTATGTCTGTGCTATACAGTGTTTAGAAAACTCTTAGTACACACTCCGGTCATACTACATAGCTAGAATCACTCAGTATTGAATACGCTGATACTAATAAGAAAGATTGCAGAAAAGAGTCCTATGGATCAGGTGAATGCATTCGATTATCTGTCATATATCTCTATGTCTAGAGTACTACAAGGCGGTGAGTAGGAAGAGGTGGAAAAACAGACCACAGTCTTGACGGACTTAGGAAGCATGGGTATTTTAAGCTTGCTTCAAATAACATCTCATTTTGTAACTGTCGCCATAGAAGATTAACCCGCACAAACAACTTTTTTCTTGTTTATGGAATCAAGAATGAGTAGAAAAAATATGCTATGTTTGATATATGATTCATAATGATGACATCTTATTGAAATGTTACGTTCGTTTTTATGACATGTTCTATAAATTAAGTTTTTATTCTATTAAAATTAAGATAATGTTTTTCATTAAATAAATTGGGCTATTCTTTTGGCCACCCATAAGCTACAACAAAACACTCAATTCTTAGAGAGTCCAACCCCAAACTAGTTACTCGCGTACCTCTCATAAATTCAAATTCAAGTTTTAAAATATTTAATTCATATAAACTTAGTAAAGTAGTAGTAAAAATTTTTCATTATTTTAATTCTCATGAATTGTGCTGGTGATAACTACACTCGCCGACTTAAAACTAAACCAGGATAGTTCCAATCGCACCCTGATCTATTAAGAAACCCAAAACAAACTAAGCCGGGGTATTTTTTATTATTTCCATTTCATATAGTAATCATAATCAATTATAAATAAATAAAAAGTTAGAGCAATTCACACTAAAGCTTTTCTTTTTCGTTTAGTTTTTCTCTCTCTTGTTATATATCTCTTAAGCTTATGTGAGACATCTCCAAGATACTTTGATTTATTCTAAAATAATATAATATTGATTTTTAACCTTTATGGACATACATTAAATTTTTAAACATGTATTGGTTATAAAGTGTCATTATTTTATATTTAAATGTGTTTCTTAATGACTCTCTTGGGCCCAATAAGTGCATCGCATGAACAGCTTTCTTCTGCAAAACGAGTACAGATTCATCATTTACAGCACTCATAGCATGTTCGGCTATTTATTGATTACGAGATCCTGGATTCGATTTCTGCGTTGGTAAATTTGTTTTGGAATTTCCCTCAAGAAATTAGGTATTGGTGTTTTTTAATCTACGAAAAAGTCAAACTTTCGATCTCGGTCAATAGATATTTTTTTTCTACAAGTAAGCTCTGGACTGCCTTGTGGTAAGTTATAATGTAGACTAAAATGGTAGTGAGCTAACCCATTAGGGGTAAAGAAGTAAAATTAAACGGGTTTAATTTTACTACCTACCCCCATCGGTTTCGACGTACCGAAAAGATTAATCGCTTGAAGGCACGGATCATTGTACGTAACTAGCCAGGGTCATAGACTTCTACCAGACGAGACAGAATTCAGAAATTACAAATTTCCAAATTGTCAAAATTTGCAAATTCCCAATAATTCTAGGAATAACTTTAGATGCTAAACGCGAATGGGAGCCACATATCAATAATTTATCAAACAGACTTAGTTCTGCTGCTGCGAGGTTAAAAAGATACGTGATATGACGGATATAGATACTGCTAGGCTTGTATATTTTATTTATTTTCTCAGCATTATGCCATGGCATTTTATGTGGTAATCGTACTAATATTGATTCTATACTCGTACTGCAGAAGAGAGCTCATCGTGCAATATATAAAATGGGTCCCAAGGAGAGAAAACAAGAGAACTAAATTTAAGGATCCTAAAATAATAACATTGCATAGTCTATATATATATATATTTGAAAATTAAATGTATGTTCATAAAAATATTAAAAAATAATAAAAAAACTAGATCGTAAGTTCTAATCTGAATATAAGAAGTAAAAATAAACTTCTAATATAGTTTAATAGATTAAAAAGTGTATACCTAATTAATTTTAAATAAATTACCGAATGAAATCGTGAATGACTTTTAAAAAGTTCATAGTGTATTATAAAACACAAGCTCATAAAAAAGTGTTATTAGAATATAAAGGATTAACTTATAGACAAAAAAGCTCAAATATCAATTGCCTTAACTTCATAGCTAATCAAGTACTCATAAACTGTGGGATGGCGAAAATAAAAAAAAAATATACTCCCCGCAAGCTTGTTGTGGACATTTTCTTAGACCAGGGCGTTCAGGTTTCAACTAGACGAATGTATAGTTATCACCATCACTGAAAAACAATGTAATAAACAATAATTTAATAAGTGCCTGTGATGGTCACAATTAATAAATCCTTTTTTATTTGATTTGATTTGCTTGACCCATTCGAGGATCGAACTCCGGACCTCATACTTATGACTGCACTAACCACCATTGACCACTGCGCCAGGCTTTACAACAAAACTTAGCGATATTTTACATCTTGCAAAAAGACAAAGTAAACATTTTATCTAAGGAGGAAAACTGTTCCAGCAGGGTTTATAAAACAACAAATATATATAATGCCGAAGATGTACTTGTAGTTATTAGAACAATGATACCAACAACATAACTTGTTATAACGTAGCAAAAATACGATGGAAAACTTAATTAATTCAAACAAATAACACGCCTCCCCATACAAAATATGGGAATGGGGGCTGAGTATACATAAACATTCTATACAAGACAGCCTTATAACCACACTCGTTCGTTTAGATTAGACTCGAAACTGAATAACATTAACTGAAATAATCAACGTATCAGTTTATCGTCATTAACTATGTTCTGAACAAAACAAAGCAATATTTAAGTGTAGTATAAATAAACTATTATTATAATATGCAATATTAATATTATGTACGAAATTTCATTACATCTGTTAGAAATATCGACGAAGAAATACTCGTATGTGAATTGCAGGCACAAATACTGACTGATGGGTAGTAATGTATGTTTTATCGATTTTTTTATGAGTGCACAATACATGTTATTATCACAATAAAAACGTGAAATAGTTACCTAAAAGTAAAAAGTAATATTACTTGTCCCGTTAAAGTGGGTCACCCCCGGCGCCCCGCTCACCCTCGCGCCCCCTCCTCGGCTCCGTCTCTCGTCCGCCTCACGACTGTCCCCACTACCCACTCCACCCCCAACATTCATTGTGCCGCAATATATTTCTTTTTATGTGCAAACAGAAAAGTCATTTATTTAAATTTTCTCACGAATTCGCATAGCAATTTTATTTTATTATATTATCTATATCGCGTTTAGATTTCTTCGAATAACATTACAGGAGCATGCAAAGAAAATTATATTGAATTGAGTACCTTTCAATATTTTCAATGAGGCTGTACAGATCGCAGCCTTTCAAAGAGTTTGTACCTACCTATATAGAATCTTTTTCGACATACCCTTTTGTCGACCCCCGTCGTGCAGCACTTGGGCTCGAATCAGTTCTGGAAGGCAGCTTCGACTGCGGTTAGTTACCGTACTGAAAAAGATATACCGGCATTATTGGAACTCATTAACAGTTCCAATAAAATGACGATTAGGACGATGGATTCATATCGCAACGAAACGGCAACAGTTCGGTAGAAAAGAACAAGAGGATTCTCTTGTGCTGCAGATGTTCAAGGGCAACTGAAAACACGTAATGTCAGTTTACCCGTCTGCTCATTTCCACTATGCAGACATATATATAGAGAGGAGACGAACTTCAAAGTATTCTATGGATTTAGCATGCGTGTGCCGGGTCCATCGTCTGATAGTTGGAGAATGAAACAATATACTCCTAAAAATTTGATGAAACATAATAAAGTTGTGTTCACTTAGCTAAAGTTAGTATAATACATCTATCTCTACTGACTACTCTGTCATCACTATTATGCCCCCAAATAATTAAATTGAAAGCGCTCGACGTTGTCGAGAATAACATTAAACTCAATCGCATTGCAAAGATCACAATTTCCCACTGCTAGTCTGGAGAAAAATTAAATATGAAAACTTTTACTGATATTATTTACCTACCAATTTAAAACAGGTTTTATAAACTTGGTTGACATTAAACAAAGTACCCAGTATTGATTTCTTATGAATCGGGGTGTATGTATTCCTCTATCCTTTTCAAGTGCTGATTCATGCCAAGCCATGAAACATTAGGTAATTTAGCTCATGTTCGTATGTGTACAACTTTACATAATAAGTCAACTTTCACACACAACTCTCCACAAAGTTACTTTTTGACATCATCCCGTAGCCTAGAAACTCCATACAAAATTGCAATGCCAATTGGCGTAATCAAATAACGTTAAGTTCTCTATGTCAAATTTTAAGACTACCATCGATTAACATGAAAATATTTTAAAAAAGTCAGTGTTTTGGTTTTAATATGCATGAATAAAACAAAGCATATTCTTCAAACAATTCAAAGCGGAATTTGTAGCCTAGTGGTTAAGAGTTAATAAAGGTAAATCAATAAGCAATCATGCTTGTCTTGCTTTTCCAGAAAAGGAAAGCATCGTGATGAAACTCGTGTGCCTGACAGTTCTCCATAGAGTTCTTTAAGTCAACTTATCCGCACTAAGCCAGCGTGGTGGACTACGGCGTAAACCCTTCTCATTCTTAGCTTAAACCTGCGCTTTTCTAGTTATGGGCCGGTCAATAGTGCTGATAATATAAACCTTAAAAAAGTAGACCGCCAAATTTTTACTAAGTATTCGTTAGAATTAACGAAAGCCTGGTAAAACGTTATCACATATCATATTTGACCTTTTTTTTATTAACGCTGGGAAATGCGTTTACGCATCCTCACCGGAAACTGCGCAGGCAGTTCTAGGCCGCTTCCGGCGGGGCATGTGAGATACGCCGGCGGCCAGAGTGGCGACCAGAATACCCACTAAAACCCAACAACGCTTCTTCGCGTCGCCTAATGCTGGGTCACGGTAACGTTCGCTCACTTTTCCGCAAACGTCATATTTAACCTAAGACCCGCTCTTCAACGTTTAAAACCGTAATATAATATGTTTACTCGTAGTCATTGAAATTTTGGTGCGTCTTGTTTAATAAACGAATCGTGATAGAAATGCACAGTTCGCAAAAATTTAAAAAAATATTTGAAATGCTACAAAACCAATTATAGCAAATATGAACGTAGCATTGTAGCTATTTCGTAGCAAGAAAATAGTCTGCAAATAAATTGAAAAATATATTATAATTTTTACTTTTGTTTAGAAGTTTTGCTTTTTAAGACAGTGATATTCTCATCTTAGCACTGGTGGTAGTTATATTTTTATCTTTCGTTTGGTTATTGTGTCACAAAGATACACCAACAGACAGGAAGACAAGAATTAATTGACAGGCAACAGAGTTCTCTTGCGATGGTTAGTTTGAAATAAGAACTATCTGTTGCAATAACGAATATCAATGTAGTTAAAAAGTGCCAGTTTTAAAAATTATTAAAAAAAATGTCCGAAAATAACGGTGCCTGTATTTTCTTTTTTTGTAATAAAGTAGATAAATTTGTTATTAGAATCGACTTGAAATTCATAACACCTTCCAACATAAACACTGAAAGCTGAAAGAAGAATATATTACCCCTCAGACGTTATAAGCAGATAATTTTGTTCTTAATTTTATGGCACAGTCTTCTGTAATGTCAACATTAAAATATTGTCAACGGTAAAATACTAGACACTTTACAGGTAAATGTATTGAAAAAGCAAATTACAGGTGTTGAGGCAAATCCCCGCATTCAACAAAGTGGCGATAAAAAGCGAGTTGGCGCGTTCATTCATTGTACACGCTTGACTCCGCCAAGCTCACAGCGTGTTGCTTTCGACTGTCGAGTGCCACACGCATTCTTTGACAGTTGATAAGCTCGTTTGCCTTCAAATTGCTGAATGAATACTCCAATTGCATGCCTTATCGAGGAAATACCATTGTTGTTTCGGGTATCGCTCGAAGCTTTTTGCCCATTTACATTATTTGGCATTAGTTTAACTTCATTAATATTTGAGGCTGAGAATTTGATTGACTTACAGAATGAATATTATAAGAACTAAAATACTCATATAACCACACGTCAAAACTAAATCGTGACGTTTGGTCGCTGTTCTCAAATGTCTTTACTTTGCTGACGTCGGCTTGATCTTATTTACTCTCAGCACACTGATAAAAGGTCTCGCAATGGAAATGTGGGAGATCCCGCATTCGATTCCCGGTTCGAACTCCCTACTCGCAAAGACCCAAGCTACAGCGAAGCGAAACAAGCGATATATCGCGTTCAGGTATGATGCCGCGTAAGAGGAAGGATTCAGCCGCCGACGCGCCGGTGGCTCCTCTAGTCCTCTAGTGCTAAGTGATGATGCAGTCTAAGATGGTAGCGGGCTAACCTGTTAGTATATGTCCAAATGTATATACCAATTAGGAGTATGGCTTTGCCATACTCCTAATTGGTTTCTACACGACATCGTGCCGAAACGCTAAATCGCTTGGCGACACGCCTTTGTCGTTAGGGTGGTAACTAGCCACGGCTGCAGCCTCCCACCAGACCAGACTCGAGCCGGGAATCGAACCTAGGACCTCCAACTTTATAATGCAACTACTCGCGCGCTGCGCCACAGAGGTCGTCAAATGTTCATGTTCATGGGCGTCGGTGTTCGCTTAAGATCAGTTGACCAGAAGCAGACGCGTCTGCTTGGTTGGCTCCAGATGTACATATTAAAAAAATTACGCAAAGATGTGGTATTTGTTTTGATTGAGACTGGACATAAACACGGTAGTGGCGCACGAGTGCAGCCGGGCTCTCGGGCTGGCGGGGTCACTTAAAGTTAGTGTCGGCTCGTAAACGTATCGGGCGGGGGCTACCGCGCGCCCCGCGGCGACCGCACTCGACACGCCGCACGTCGCCGCCGCTGAATCGCACCCATTCACACTATGGTGTATCATGGACATACCCTTGCCAATATTTACTATTTTCTTCTCCGTCATCCAATATAACAATGTGTCTTACTTACCCGCTGTCCTAGGTAAATGACGAACGCGGCATTGCGCCGCGATCCTTCGTTACTTCGTTGTTTATATAGTTCATCATCATCACCATCATCATGATCAACCCATTGCCGGCTCACTACAGAGCATGGGTCTCCTCTCAATCACCCTTCTCAGGGTTTGGCCATAGTCCACCACGCTGGCCATGTGCGGATTGGCAGACTTCACACGCCTTTGAGAACATTATGGAGATTTGTATAGTTAGTCCGCTCAAATAGTTTGCACGCTCTCTTAAACACAAAGCAGCCCGAAAAGCTTGTTGTTGGCCTGGCTGTACACCTGCAGTGTATATTGGTACGTCACGCACATATTTCGCTCTAAATAAATGTATTGATTGTAATTCTTCATCGTTTATGATGTTGTTTGGCCAAAGTTTAAAAGCTAATGGTTAAAACAATAATGAACTGAAGAAATGCTCGCAAAATACTACATTCGCGTTTCGGCGCACCGGAACCTGTTAGGCCCGTGTTGATAAACTGACATCTAGTTTAAGTATGGTCTTAAGCCTTACTTAAAAATCTGAGCACGGTTTTAGTTTATGAATACACCCTTATACACGAGTGCCCGGTTTCATGGATCCCCAAGATTATCAAGCCGGTTGAATTATTGATGGAATTGTTGGTGTGAACTAGTTAGTGTCCCTGGATGACTAAGATCTATAACTGAACCCAGTAAGTAGAGCTGCAATCAGAACCCAGAATATTTTCAATAAGACACATTTTTACTAAAATTATGATAACTATAATTACGTTACAAGTTTTGTTACGAATCATCCATAGGCAGGGTTAATAAAAAATATGTGTTATTAATGTATTTTTCTTATAAACTCTACCTGTGATTCTAAAGTCTACAGTTTTATTTCTCTTGATTTTGTGTTATGCAACAAACGACAAAAGGATTACGTTATTAAATAATGTCTTTAATTAAATAATTGGTCATAACTGAACAATGTAAGTTTCGCTAAAAAAAATGTTTCAACTACTAAATAGGAAAGTAGGTAGATTATAATTTACAGCCACAATTTGTAAATAATTTGGACTCCATATAAAATAATATAACTAAGATAATACATATCGACAAATTATTTCTTAGAATTTACATACCACTATTTGTAAAAGGTACTCGCTTAGTAACGCTCATTTAAAGCGTAACACGAAAACTTTAGTAGAACAAGAAAATCCTTCCGCAATTGCTGCCGGCATGTCCACAACAGGCTCCCCTGGGAAAGGCGGCGGCGCTCCGACAACAGACAGCGGGTGTCAGCCGCCACGTGCTACCCAAGGCCACTCGCTTAGTGTCAAGGTCATTGCCACTCCAGCTACACGCGGCACCCACGCTTCTGCTGTCACCACAAATAGACCGACCCACTCGAAACAACCTGCCGGCCGATTCCGTAACTTTTTTTAACATTTAGCGAGAGTCGCGCAACGATCGCGATCTGGCTTCCTCGCACAAACCTCGTGGTTTCAAGTTAAGATCACTTTTTTAAGTACATCATCATCATCATCATCATTGTCAACCCATTACCGGTCCACTACAGAGCACAGGTCTCCTCTCAATATGAGATGGGTTTGGCCATAGTCCACCACGCTGGCCATGTGCGGATTGGCAGACTTCACACGCCTTTAAGAACATTATGGAGAACTCTCAGGCGTGCAGGTTTCCTCACGATGTTTTAATTCACCGTTGAAGCAAGTGATATTTTAATTGCTTAAAAACGCACATAACTCCGAAAAGTTATAGGTGTGTGCCCGGGTTCGAACCCTCGACCTCTGATTAGGAGGCTGACATCCTAACTACTAGGCTATCACAGCTTCTTACTTCTTTTTAAGTACACCTATGCTAAACTATTAACTTCAAGCGATCACATGGCACACCCACGCATATCCCTCTCTATACATCTGCGAAAGGAAGGATCGCTGCAGAGTCACCCTCATGCCTTTCAGGCAACACCACTGCACTGCAATCTGCACCGTACCATTTGCTCCGCAAGACGGAGCAGATCCCATTTAATACTAACTCGAATGAACAATCCTATGAATCCCTCTTTCCCCCAAGAATATACTTCCGAATGCAGAGCAGTAACTTCATGAGTATTCAACAAATCTTATTTATGACATGAATGTTTCACTCACTTTCCGTGAAAAAAAATCCGAAAAAAAAACTGGTCTGGTGGTTTGATCAGTACAAGGATAAATTGTAAGTTAATTTTGTACACGAATAGGATCGCTTCATCACATTATTTGTTGGAAATGCGTTAAGGTTTTTAGTTAAAATCTTTTCCCCCCCAATCTCTTACACCATTGCGAAGCAATTTACTTACTTCATAATGTAAGACAGAGCAAAATTTAATTGTACTTAATAAATTTCCACCGTACTTCTATTTGAAAGCATAGGTACTAACTAACCTACTCTATCTATATTATCTGATATACTCCGAATTCTCTCCAGTACTCCAGTGGGGTTTTGATGACCTTCGTGGTGCAGCGCGTGTGCTGCTGCATTATATAAGTAGTTGGAGGTCCTGGGATTTCCGATTTCCGAACCCTAACCCTAGTCTGCTACCATCTTAAACTGCATCATACCGGCCGAGATGGCCGTCAAGGGCTTACTTATAGTGAATAAAAATGTAAAGTCAAACTAATGATTTATTGTGTTAATTTTGTAGTTTACTCAGGAATCTAGCATGAAACCATTTACTAAATAAAGTAAAATGACGTGTTCTTTCTTACCAGTTCCTCGAGATTTTGTTGAAAACCATAAATGCATTTTCCCTAACGGAACGTTGTGGACACTGTGAATCGAATTGGACTATTTAAATAGTGTAGGTTCGCGCGTCACTGACCGCTCCCTATATACCTATAGCACTATACAGTTATCCCATAGTAAATGTATTGAAAACCCCATACGCAAATATCTACGAATTCCCGCCAAATAAAAGTGAAAACACAACGAAATCGAAAACACCCAATCCAATCATGTTAGTCACATGAATACGACGCAAATTCATTAGCAGAAACGTTATCATTTTGTAGGTCATACCTTTGTTTTTAGTATAAATATTCATCTAATCATCAATCTTTTTATCCACAAGGGTAATTTATTGGACTTTTTAAAAAAATTCTTCTAGAAAACCCTTAATTAGAAGGATATTACTGAGTATAACAGACTTATTACCAGACACGTATTATTATATGCGAATCTGTTGACTTCGTCTTAACATTCTACGTATCATTGACCACAAAACGCATCAAATTACTCAAGTTAAAATTAAAGGTAGTTTAGAATATAATATATATTATAAACATATGTAGAAGTTTCTAAGATCCCGCTAAAATTTCTTTAAATAAAAACACTCTTATCAAAAAAGTAGTCCATAACAAATGTAGCGGGTATTTTTTTTTCGTTATCCATATTACATTGTTACTATTAAATTCAATTATAGAGCAAATCATTTTATATAATATACCTTTTTGTCTCGACAATTGATGAATATTAAAGAATTGACTCATAAAACGCTACTCCAGTAGTGCTTATGATAAAATTTATAAAAAAGGACATCTACCTACACCATCATCTACTCGTTACTATTGGAAACGATTCTTTGGAACAATAATCTCTAAACTATACTTAACTGGCAGGTCAAAAAGTTATGCTTTCTAAACTTGTTAAGAAAAACGATTAAGCATGTAGATATCAAGGAGGTACCTCATAACCACCATAATATTCCTCTACTACGTTTATAATCTAATCTAAGCATCGCACGCCCCATACCACCACCACCATTATCTATTCAGGTCCTCTTTTGTACCTTTAATATATGAATTATATATAATTAGTGAGGTATAATGATATTGTGTGACAAATTTATAAAATATTGCACATAAAAAATAAAAAATAAAAAATAAAATAAGAACATTTTCAAAACATGTATTAATCATCTGAACCTTACGGACAGAGCTGCTGAGAGATGAAAGGAAAAATGTCACCACATATAGCCTTCCTTGCATAGTCAAGTACAAGTCTCTCATCAAAATTTAGAGCTTAAATCCTCCACGCTGTTCTAAAGGTTGCGGCCATTCAACTATTATTAACATCTAGATGATATGCATAATACAGGGTTCTAAAACCCTACCATAGTTGTCAACAAAACGGAATAGATAGGTACATACTGTTGATTTATTGAAGATATTCTTGGTAGAAAAACCAATGTATATGAAATCAAGGGCCTCGTGATCCGTACTTCAACATGCTTAATTACTAGTGAGTAGACCACTGAAGCAGTTGATTCGAGCAGTAAAAAGAATTAATAGTAAAAATGTCAAACTCAGTTAAACTTTACTAGCTAAACATTGATATTTTACGGTAATATTTCTGGCCAGTGTTCCGTAGAATATAATGGTCTAAATAAAATTTTTACAAGGATAAAATAAAAGGCACATTATTAGAAAATTTATTGTAAAACTGCGATAGGTAATAGGTATAGTATGTGCTTTTCAACCATTTCTCGTGAATATAACGAATTATAATTGTTCTTTGTAACTCAATCTAATTTCATTCGCACTTGGCCGAGAAACTTGAACAACTTTCGCATACTTATTCAAACTTTGCTGGTTTTGGCTGCTTTCCAGAACATGGTCGGATAACAAATTTTTGAGTAAAATTAGTTTAATAATTCTCATCGCAATATCACGAGGAATCACAGACTTACTTTATTCCTTATTAAATAAATTTCATCTAAGTCCAATTGGTTTCAATTCATAATACAGACATAGGACGAAATCTAAAAGGTATGAGATTAATTTGTTAATTACGCTGAAGTCAGTGAAATGGACGGACCGAGGGTGAGGGGACTGGATAGTCCAATTGAAGCAAGTCAACGTATGTTTCGATGTTCGAACATAAATAATTATCTCATGTCTGGGATATTTTCCTTGTTGTCTAGATGCTGCCGAGCCGGTCCGTGCCCGTCGCGAAATACAAAATCCGATTATGTGATAAAAATAAAGTTTAATGGCCTAACAGCAATAAGGTTGCTTTTCCCGTTTCATGTTTAGAATAAATACCTTCGATTGAAGGCTTCCTTAATAGATAATAAACAGAGAAAACGGTGTTTTTGAACTTAAATAAATGGACTACTGAATATGGACTTTTATTATATAGCTATAATAAAATGTATCAATAAATTATGTCTTAAATGTATACTAATGTTCTAAGACCATAATATAGACTAAATCATAATATAAAGCACATTACTCATTCTCCAACAGACTAAGATAAGTTGAAAATATCGATACTTAGTGCCTTTATTAAAATGAGCAACTATGTACTTAACGTTCTATGTAAATATAAAAAATAAAATGTGATCAATCTATAAACCTTATACCAAAGAGCGTTTAGGTTCAAAATCATATTTCCTCAACATGCTTACCGTATAGACCTCATACAGAAAGAAAGAGTCAATATAATTGCAAGCAAAGCAAAATATTGTTTTTTTTTAAGTAACTGATTACAGACACTTAAGTAATGAATGTCATCAAATTAAGTTCTAAGCTCAACAGAAAACATTACTGGAACCTTAATTCGCGATTAAGGCGAGCATAGAATGCGGGGTGAGCGGCGGTGGAGGCTTCAGAGTGCATGCGGGTGTGGGGGCTGCAGGGTGCGGGGTGCGCGGGGCAGGCGCGCCGCGGGCCGCCACTTCTCTGTACTCGAGGAGCCCCGGTACACCTCGGTTTCCGGCGGGTGCTCCCTCGCGGATTCCGTCGTCGAAGTGTGTCCCGCCGCGCTAGGCCCGCGTGCCCGAGCCGGCCACGTGCTCGCTCGCAGCTAACCGCCACTCGCCCACTGCCCGTGACGACACCTCGCTTTACGCGTACCAACTCCATTGATAAATACCGTAATTACTATACGCCGACTGTAGACCGCTTCTCATCCCAATACGATTTTTCCAATCAATTGTCATTAATAAACAAATACTTTTTCTGTAAATGTTTTAAGAATATTTTAAAGCAGTTAATAAATCATAAACGGGGAATTAATTTGTTTTATAATCAAATGTTTGCGTTTTTTCAAATTATCTACATTTTAAGAAATTGAAATGTCTGTAATTTAAATTACAAAACATTATTGTAAAATAATTTACTTCATATACACTACTCTATTTCAATTTGCAATTCAGATTATTCATTTAGTTTTTAACGGGAATGAACATTTGAATAAACGGAATATTAAAACCTTATGAAGGTTGGAATTAGATTTACCTGCATTAACATAAAGATACAGTAAATGGACTGTTTAGCTTGGAAAGCAGTGCTCTATTTAGTTGATGAGTCACCATGGAATCCACTCAATTCGCTGCGGACGATCGTGATAGAACTTATAAAATCTACAATATGTACAAGGTAAGCTTACAATATGTAAATTGTATAGGTAACATATATATTGGATTAAACTTACGTTAAAGCTTAATTGTTTACAAATAATCTAAGGGATACAATTCTATAATTTGCAATTAAAACGTACTATTATTTTTATTATGTATTGTGTAAAGATACTACTTACCTCCTTAGTTCAGTCCAGCTTAGATCCCTTTTAATGTTATAAATTAGAAAGTGTATAAGCGTACAGAGGTTATAAGAGAATTACGCTTTGGCCTATTCTATAGAAATTTCATTTTCCGATATAATAAATAGCTTCCGATTTATAAACTTACGAAATCACGTCAACCTCGTAATTTCCGCATTGATATTATTTTTTTAAAACTTACGATAAAAATATCTTTATGGTCCATATCATTTTCACACCGACAGTAAAGACTGAGGTAAATTTTAAAGAAGTTTTTAATGTACAGGTTAAATTAACAACAATTTTATTCATAGTTTCATTTACTCCTTATTTAGAAATAATAAGTTTCAAAAATACAAGCAACTTTAGTTTTATGTTTATTACATCATTTTAAATGCCAGTTTATCTTAAACACTTAGTAAAATATAGTAATTAAATTAGTCTGCTGTCTGTTGGTTTGATATTGCTAATGTTAAAAGATGCATAGGACTATAATCATTTTAATTACATTTACGTTATAAATGAAATAGGAAGGTTTACGTATTTTAGATGTCCTTAACGTAAGCTCATTTGTTTTTGATCTCCCAGCTATAGATTCGTAGATCTGAGATGAGATTATATGGAAAGTATCTTTAGGTTATTTTATGGAACTATGTAGTGTACGGTTTCTATGGGATATGTCGAAAGCTTTATTTCCATTTGCTCAAACGATTTTGTGATGTGCTTCTTATGTATTTGTAATCAGATCAGACACTTATATAATCAGGATACATTTTAAGTACATTGCTCTACTAATATAACTTATAAAGTACAAAACTAAGTTTATATGGCGGTCCTTCTTTCACGCAACAACTTTAGCATTTATAACATTAAGAATTAGGGTACCTCCATGCCGGCGGTGCCTCGTATCTTCTAGTGTTTTTATATTCCCAAAGAAAATTACTAAGTTACGTCAATTGACTTGGTCGTTTAGTTTAAGATTTAAAATTACTTTTTTCTTTTATAAAATTCCAGCCTCTAGCAAGTGGACGATTTTATAGACTTGTTTATCCAGAACAAAATAGCTGCTTCGTCTTATTGAAATTTGCGATAAATTGCAATCGATTACTCTTTTCTAGTTAAAAGGAAAACAAAAAAAACACCTTCACATTTGTAATTTTTGCATTTCGCACTCTTTTGCATAACGAACTCGTTTTTGCAATTCTTGTCAAATTCAAGTTGTTTTGCATGCATATTAAATATTTTCGGAAAAAACATCACATAACTATTTACAATGACTTCTTTCCCCAAAGAAAGAGATTGCTTTAGCAAAAAGACGGCCTTTGAACACTTATGTTTACGAAGAGTCCAAAAATGTTGTTTATTAATAATATGTATGCAATTAAGAATATTTATGTATCTATCTATAAATAACGATCAAAAAAAGCGTTATTAAGTTGTTATACATTATCTGTATTAAATGTATGTTTATTTGCTAGAGTATCACTCAAAATCGAATGGACCAATCAGGAAAAATCGGTTTGTATCTATCTTACTTGTAATAAAATTTCTTTGGCTGTACCATCATGGTTTGATGATACTTATTAAAAAAGTCACATTTAAAAAATTAAGCAAATTAATTTATTGTTGATTCCAGTTATTTTTCGTTTATTTATATTTCCGTCTTTGCAACTACATTTTTGTAATTAAAAAAATCGATTTATCACATTATTTTCTCTTTTTATAATTTTATTCAAAATAAGAAAAAATGCAAGCCGCGAAAAAAAATGTGCCGTTTATGGTCCTAATGCAGTGTTAAAAAGAGAATGGAAATTTGATATCAAGGACGCACCTCGATATAATCTTACATACATCATAACATCTTACAGAGATAGAATCTTTTAAAAACAAATGTGGGAATTTAAGACAAACCTGAAGAAATTTATTGGGAATTATTTAAGAAAACTGTTTTGACCCATTTAAAAAAGCTGGGTACACAAAAAAATCGCTATTTGGGTGTCACACGATATCCCTGAGAGAAACCTTATAAATCGTGTACTCATTTGCGATTCTTTATTGAGACTTAATTAATCGCGAGTTAACTCGCAATAAGGTGATGCTGTGTAAATGGTGGGATAGGAAGAGCTTGTAATAAGCTTTTAATGCCGGGCAGAACCATCGAATCGGATCACCAATAACTGATGAGATTAAAGCAAGAAGTTAAGAAAGTGGCCGGAATTTTTCAGTAGAAAGGGTGTGGTCTCTCATCACGACAACACAAGACCACACAAATCTTAGCCACTCAGCAAAAATTAAGATAGTTTTGCTAGGTTTTAATGCATTATCCATATAGCTCGCACCTTCAGATTTCCACCTTTTTCGGTATCTTCAGGATTCTTTTTCAGTATGATCATCGCGTTTTTATGATCGGAATTAAAAAAAACTACTGTAACGGAATCATGTCACAAGATGGCAAAGTCGTCGAATAAAATACATATACGAGTATTGCAATTGAATATAAATAAATTTGAAAAATGTCTTGAGTTTTCATATAAAATGCGAAGAAACTTAGTTCCCAACCTATTACGATCGCTGTATTGAAAGTTATTATAAGGTACTTACTTATATATTTAAGCTACTATTTGAAATTCTACCCCTAAGGTAGTGAAATAGAGGATGATAGTTTGTATGAAAGTTCGTAATTTTTCAAGTTACATCGTTGAAAACGAAGATTGACGACGCTGACATAGTTTATAATGTCAATAATTATTAGTTGTGCTAACTATCTATTGGTTGCGACAGGCTGTTTGGCGAGCTTCTTTCCGAAGCTCTGCCAGAAATTTTGAGCCCTAGGGCTCGAAGAAACTAAGGGAACGTCTGCCTAAGGGCCTCCAGTGAGGCTGAACCTCGGCTTAGGCGACGTTTGGGTTAACGGGGGGGTCGGATGGTAAGTGGTCCGTACGTCTCCGAGGCCGTGGATGGAGTCCACGTCCGCATGACGTAAGCGGGGACCTCGACTTCGCCGGCGAAGACGGTGTGTAGCGTGTGATTGTGTGGTAGATGGTACGAGTATGTTGTCAATAGTCATCTGATCGTCAGGGTCGTGAAGGTCGTCTTCTCTTTCGGATGGATGCCGACTAGAGACCAATTAGGAGTATGGGTAAACCATACCCTAACCTAACTTAACCTAACAGGTTAGCCCGCTACAATCTTAGACGGTATTATCACTTACAACTAGGTGAGATTCTCGTCAAGGGCTGACTTCAATGAAATAAAAAAACAATCAAATCATAAGAAAGCTAAATCCGTTAAAAATTTAACTGTTTGTTTAAAATTTATAGCCAAAAAGTAAGTACAAATTTAGTATTACGTTCAGGTCTAGAAAAACTTCCTTCACTGTCCTCCCAGGAAATCCTTCTTATTTTATACACATACGAAAGAAAATAAGAGAAGAAAAATAACTCCTTGTATTTTGTTGGTTTAGAACACAACATTTCACATGGCTTACATTGCTCTTGCCATTTCAATATATACTTTGACAAGGGTAATAAACCAAGAACTGGTATCTCATAAGTTATGAAACTACGATATATTTACACATGTTACGGTATAACATAATTACATTTTAAATTATATATTTCTTATCCTGGTATTAAAATCCTATTTTACCTCATAGGAGTAAATTCTTAAAAAAGCTAGACAGCAGGTAAGTATGTACCAATTTTGTTACTTTCATACCTCTAGACTAAAGACTAAACTGACTTGGAATTGATAGACTAAATCAATTCAAACAAAACTGAACCTCTAAACAAACTTTCATCCGATTGAACAATTGAAGGAACGATGTTCCAGCATTGTACGCAGATCACTGAACTAAATAGACTAGTCTTTGACTGAGCTTTATCTATATATATAAAAGCGAAAGGTCACTAACATACTGACATACTCGTACTTATATACTTATTAAACACGAGATCTCAGAAACTATTGTACGTATAAAGCTATAATTTAGCAATAGGTAGTTGATTGTTAAGAGATGTCAGCTAAGAAAGGATATTTGGAAATTCCACTCCTAAGAGGGTAAAAGAGGGGTTGGAAGTTTGTATGAATTTTCTTTGTTTTACAGTTAGAGACACAAAAATTTGCATTAAGATTAATAATAATAAATAAAAACATTTGCCGTGTGGCACCGGCAGAGAAGAATGTTGCCACCCCTTCTCATCCCGTGGGTGTCGTAAGAGGCGACAGAGGGAACCGGGGAACTAATTAATCAAAGTTCCCCGAAAACCGGCACGCTGGCCGTAGAAACAGCCTCCTCGGGGACTTGAGTGGACCCCGAGTGATGTAGCCACCACTCACCCCCCCCCCCCCCCTTATTATGATGGATTCGAAAAAGGAAAAGCGCATAGGGCCGCTGCCTGGGGGTCGCCAGGGCGCGCCTGGAGCTGGCGCTGGGCGTTGCAGCATACGGGCCGCCAGTACCACCAGTCGACCGGCGCTACCACCTAGCCGGTCGACCAATCCATCATCCCCACCAGATGGCTTGGCTCCGACAGGGCCCACCAGGACCCTATCTTCGGCGCCCGCCGCTGGTGGTGTACGCCGCATGAGATGGACGTCTCTCATGAACGAGAATGTCATGCGTGCGTACTACAGGGCGACAGGAGGGGAAACCGGACGGACTGGCTACCGAGCGGCAATGTACCGCGAGTTCCTGCTGCTCGAGCCGACCTTAACTGTCACGGAACAGAACCTGGCAGACCGGGCTCGGTATATTCAGCGTTCTAACATCTTCAACGCTACCGAGCTCGAACGATTGCGACGTGAGGCTGTTCCAGCAGTGCCAGTATCAACCACAGAGCAAATCGTCTCCCAGGCGGCGCCTGTCCGCGAGGAGACCATTACCACCTACCAAGATTTGCCTGTGGAGGAAGGCACTGAAGGAACAGTTTCCCTGGATTTAGAGCGGATGAGAGGGATTTTAGAAGAGGCGATTTCTGAAATCCGGAGCGCTCCTCTAGAGAGTCGGCCGCGGCTCTCCCGACTTACGCTAAATGTAGCGACGCGGGATGTCATTGAGGCCATGAACAAAATGCTGCCTCAACACCTCGAGAGCAGCGCTGGCCTGAGTGATACGGCTTCTATCCTCTTCGGCGCGGCGCTAGCCGTGCACCGATTCATCGGAGTTAAGACTCCAGGACCGGGGCGTTCTGCGGGTGCAAGACGCAGCGCGGAACCGGCCTGGAAGAAGAGGATAGAACATCGTATCACTCTTGCCAGAGTCCTCATTGGCAGACTGCAAAGCTTCAGGTCGGGCAACACTAGGCCAAGAATTGTGCGCTCTGTTAGAGTTGCGTTTAACGGGTGTGGGGTCAGCTTGGACCAGCCCGATATTACGCAAAAGCTAACAGAGCGCATCGACGACCTGAAGCAGAAAATTGCTGCATGGGGGAACCGCATCCGGCGATACTCGCAAAGAGTCGAGCGCTTTCAGCAAAATCGCCTCTTCTCGTGTGATCAGAAAAGGTTCTACAAAAGACTGGAGTGTCCAGCAGTCTGTTCCACCTCACAGAGACCGAATCCGGCTGACCTCATCGCTTTTTGGCGTGCCGTGTGGTCAAGAGAGGTGGAGCATGAGGAGGGCCCTTGGATTGCGGCGGTAGAGGAAGCATGTGCCACAATAGAACCGATGAGCCCAGTTGCCATCTCTGCGGAGGATGTAGCTGGTGCAGTGAAGCGGGCCCCGAACTGGAAAAGTCCGGGACCCGATGGACTGCATCACTACTGGCTCAAGGGTTTCTCGGTTTGCCATGCGACCTTGGCTCGACAATTCCAAGAGACTCTCGAGCAGAAGACACTCCCGAGCCTTTTCACTACCGGGATCACACACCTAGCTCCGAAGTCCACTGATGCCACTGATCCGGCTAAGTACCGCCCCATTACGTGTCTTAATACCATCTATAAGACACTGACATCCGTTCTGAGCCTCAAGATCACACGTCATGTAGACGGGAATAACATCATATCTGGGGCTCAGAACGGATGTCGGGGTGGTAGTCGTGGTACTAAGGAGCTCCTTCTCATCGACTCCGTTGCGGGCCAACTGGTCAAACGCAACCGTCGGAATTTTTCCGCCGCCTGGATCGACTATAAAAAGGCATTTGACTCGGTGCCCCATTCATGGCTCCTGAGGGTCCTTGAGCTGTATAAAGTCGATGGTACAGTTCGAGACTTCCTCGGGGAATGCATGGGGCAATGGAGTACAATCCTTTGTCTCCATGGTGAGCGGCTGGCGGCTGCCGATGATCGGATAAGGATAGGTCGGGGTATCTTCCAGGGTGATTGTCTGAGCCCACTTTGGTTTTGTCTGGCTCTGAACCCTCTCAGCACACTACTGGAGGGATCGGGGACAGGCTTTCAGTTTCGGAGAGGAGGGACTAAAGTGCCTCACCTTCTCTACATGGATGACCTCAAACTGCTGGCACCCAATGCTATCCGCCTGCAGGAGCTGCTGAATATCACCACTGAATTCAGCAACTCCATCAGGATGGAGCTTGGGCTGGACAAGTGTGCGGTCTTGCACGTGGAGAGGGGACAGGTTACTCATTCGGCCGAGATTAATCTCGAGCCATCGAACATTAGAACCCTCTCTGAAGCTGAGTCATACCGGTATCTGGGCATGTCACAGTCCCTAGGGGTGAAAGAGGCTGACATGAAACAGTCTGTTTGCGAGGGCTTTTTTGGCCGCCTGACAAAAATCTTCAAAAGTTTTTTGTCGGGCGCCAATAAGGTGCGAGCTTATAACGGCTGGGTTATGCCAGTTCTCATGTACACCTTTGGCGTGCTCAGATGGACTCAGACCGAACTCGACGCCCTGGACAGAAAAGTCCGCACGACTATGACTCTCTATCGCATGCACCACCCGAAATCGTCTGTGATGAGGTTGTATATCCCCCGGAAATGTGGGGGTCGAGGCGTATTGAGCGTCAAGACCATGCATAACCGGGAGATATCTAACCTCAGAACCTACTTTGAGACGATGAGGGAGTCCCCCATGCATAGAGAGGTCATAGTAAGTGATAAAGGACTCACTCCACTATCCTTAGCCCAAGCCGAGTGGCGGAAACCGGTGGTACTGACCACCTCTGACCGGGAGACCGTATGGAAGGGGAAGGAACTGCACGGACGCTTTTTTAAAGCTCTTAATGAGCCACACGTAGATAAGAAAGCGTCCGTGCAGTGGCTGCGCTTCGGTGACCTCTTTGGGGAAACCGAAGGTTTTGTCTGTGCGATACAAGATCAGGTGGTTAAGACGCGGAACTACCGAAAGTATATTCTGAAGGATGGCACTCACGACATCTGTCGAGCCTGTCGCCATCCCGGCGAGTCACTCAGACATGTGCTTTCGGGATGTTCCGCGCTTGCCAACACTGAGTATTTGCACAGACACAACCAAGCAGCCAAAATCCTTCACCAAGAGCTTGCTCTGAAGTACGGTCTCCTGGATGAGAGGCTGCCCTATTATCAGTACACACCGGTGCCGGTACTCGAGCGCGACGGAGTCCGGCTCTATTGGGACCGGTCCATTATCACGGACAGGACTATTCTCGCGAATAAGCCTGACATCGTGTTGGTGGACCGGGCACAGTCGAGGGTGTTTTTGGTGGACATCACCATCCCATATGACGAAAACCTCGTGAGAGCTGAGACGGAGAAAAAACGTAAGTATCTCGATCTGGCTCACGAGGTTTCCGACATGTGGCATGTGCAGTCTGCTGAAACCATCCCAATCGTAATATCTGCGAATGGGTTGATCCCAGTTAGCCTCGCTCACCATCTGAGGCGACTGGGGTTCCGTGGCAGTTCGCTCGCAGCCAGGATGCAAAAAGCGGTCTTGCTGGACTCGGCTAGGATAGTCCGCCGGTTTCTCAACCTGTCGCCCTGACCCCTGGCCGTTTGGTCTCCCCTGCCGGGGTGTAATCCTCCGCCCGGTGCAAATATGTATTTATGTAATGTATATGTAGGTTTATTTATTTTTATCTATTTAAGTTTATTATATCTCTTTTGGTTTTTTATATATATTTATTTTGCACACGGGCGTGAGAGCTAATATATACGGATAATAAAAACATGAACATCATTTTTTTTTAATATTACCTGTTAAGGGTGGTAAAATAGGGGATGATAGTTTTTGCTTATTTTTTTATTATGAAGTCTATAAGCTTGAAATTTTGAAAATAGGTTTCTTTTAGGGCGTAAGTATAAGGCTATTTTTTTCATCCAAATCTACCCCGAAGGGGGTAAAATAGGGGTTTAAAGTTTGTATGAAAGTCCTATGTTTATTAATTTAGAAGAGACACGAAAATAGGCAATTTTACATTATTTTGCCTGTAGCTTACTTTCTGAAGCAGGGCATTGGCAGCACAGGAAACCTCAATCTCACGGGAAATCAGCAATTCTACGCAGACGAAGTCGCGGGCAACAGCTAGTATGATCATAAAAGTACCTACTGCCTTACTTGTTTGTCTGTGAAAAATGTCCACCGTTTAGAACCTCCATTATAATCCGTCAGCCAGTATTTTAGCCACATTAATGTCATTACAATTACAAAAAGCTGTGATAGCCTAGTGGTTAGAACTTCCGCCTCCAAATCAGAGGTGGGGGTTCGAATCCGGGCACGCACCTCTAACACTTCGGAGTGATGTGCGTTTAAGCAATTAAAATATCACTTACTTCGACGGTGACGGAAAATATCGTGAGGAAACCTGCATGACCTGAGTACTAAATAATGTTATCAAAGGCGTGTGAAGTCTGCCAATCCGCACATGGCCAGCGTGGTGGACTATGGACAAACCCTTCTCATATTGAGAGGAGACCCGTGCTCTGTAGTGAGCCGGTAATGGGTTATTCATGATGATGAATCTAGCTATAGAAAATGTAGGTGCATGTTAAACTATAAACTTATTCATCTTAATAAATACCTACTATTATATCCTTTCTATAATAACTATTTATATTATAGTTTGTACACTATTAACAAAGTTATTATAAGTATGGATAAGGAAGTAAGATAATAAGATATATTCTTTATCTAAGTAAATAAGTACATATTATATCGTGTGCTCTGTAGTGAGCTGGCTATGGGTTGATTATGACGATGATGATGAATGTCATTACAATGTATTCGAAAGTATGTTTTTATTTCCTTTTTTGCCCTTTTATTTAGCTTCAACCACAGCCCCAAATAACGCAATCGTTATTTCTATTCTGCTGATTTCGATAATAGTATGGTGACATGTTATGGGGGCATGTATGGTTTCCATCTTACATCTTCAGTGCACAGTCGCACTTCTTCAGTGTTTGTGAGAGTGAGTTCCTACTACAATCTATTCAGATGGTACATACAACATTTTCTAATGATAATCAGCGATAAATTTCGAAAACTTATAGAAAATCATCTTTTTATTAGCCTCCTCTCTCGTAAAACAGAGGGACCACAACCCGTCTTAAGACAATTTTATTAAACAGACACTACTGGACACGGAAACAAGAACGTTATAAAAATTTGTACAGCTATTTGAAATTTTCACAATGGAATCTTTTATCTGATGACTACTGACGGACTCTGCGTTTATGTTTGCATATTTTTGTGACAAAGCCTTATTACATTAATTATCGCTACTCATTACGTATGCGTATGGAATACTTAACTTTTCTTAAACAGTTAATAATATTAGAAACCACAAGAACATCATGACATTTTGTATTCGCCTTATTTTACCTAATACTCCATCATTTTTGGCGAAACTTGAGTACTGAACGACTTTTTGCAAACAAAATGTAATAGCAAATTTTCAATTATAAAAATGATTGTTGGCTTACTAGTTTATCCGTAAGAAGCTGCTCCCTTATCTATAGAGGTACTTGGTAGCGAATAGGCACTAAGTACTTACTACACATAATATAGAATAACCAAAGTGCAATTAAATAGATATAATATACTTTCATAACAAAAGAGAAAGAACATAATAATCATGATAATTTATAATATATTTTTATAGCATAACCTACAAAATATGACCAAAGTTATTAGGCATTAATGATTAAATTTATAATGGAGCTGAGCACCTGATAGTATAAGCTGGGTTGCTAGCCCTATAAGGCATCGGGAACACCCGTTCAAAAGATTGGTGCACAGATTTGAGTTGTGCCGGTTTGGAAGGCTTCGGTTAGAGGCTACGACAGCGCTCTCGGCGTGGCTCGGCTGCTAAGGGAACTAGAGGCGCCCCACCGAAGCGCGCGCCACGACCGTCGACCACCGACCGCCACGCAGTCTTCCCGCGCGGTCCGCACGTGTGTCTAGCGTGTCATCATACATAATTTTAAGTAATCGCTCCCGATCCAACTCGATTCAAATCTTAACAGTGCAATTAAACTTGTAAAAACATTAAATTTAACCGTGCCTGTTTGCGACCTAAGGGCGTTGACGTCGCTTTAACAACATTGTGAGCTAACTTCAGTGTAATTAAAACTGTAATTGTTATAAATTTTACTTCCTCGATACATTAATTAGATCTTACATGGAACCGGAACGTATTTAATTTATGTCTGGAATTCATTATTCTTCGGCCAATGAGATATGTAACATCAACAAACTGTATGGTGTGTATTTAACTTTCTATTAACTATTTGTTTAGCTTGTGCGTATCTCCACAGTCTAGTAGCGAGCAATTGGAGTATATACCTACGTATACGTATTATTAAACTTCAAGTTTTAGTAGATATATATACCTTCTTATTAAACTTGTTGTCTACATCACGTTTTTTTAAATATATTTATATATGAAATCAACAAAACGTTTTAGAACAAACGATATAGAGATAAGGAATGTAAATATAACTATGCACCTGTATAATTTATTCATTTCTACAAGGGTGCGTTTGCAGGGATATAACTAATAACATCCAACCTCAGCCCCCGCCGATTTATGGAATGAAGCCATAGTATGTCAAATCTATTTTACATAGTATAACGAAGCAGTAGTTCAAATTAGTGTAAGTTCCCACTCTGGCGGTAGCGGGCCGTCTTTTTGTCTGTGATTATTATGAGAGAGTTTCTAGGTAGATATCTACTCTGCTAGGTATTCTACCTGTTATTTTATATGTTTGAGTGGTTAATTTATGTGTACAGTAAAGAATCCATGTCTGTTTGTATGCCACAGGAACTACTAACTAACATAAAAAATTAGAATCTTAATTTTACTAGAAATAAGTAAGGAAAAGGAATAAGGAATAATATTTTGTCGTGATGACACTGATACACTGAATTTCAAGGATGAGCTGTATTATTGCAATATTATTTATATTATTACTTTGTCAATTAAGTAGGTACGGGAGTTAACCCTCGCCTTATTCGTAAATCTCTTGTAGTAAAATAAAGGACAGAGTTCCTTTACTTATAATCATCTGCTATCCTTTTAGGAAGTAATACGCATGTGGATTATCTTGTCAAACAATTATACAAAATGTATATATATAAGAAACATATATTATTTTGAAAATGTCACTTTGCTACTTAGGTCAGCGGTACGAATCCGGGCACATACCTCTAACTTTTCGGAGTTATGTGCGTTTTTAAACAATTTAAAATATCACTTGCTTCAACGGTGAGGAAAAACATCGTGAGGAAACCTGCACGCGCACGCCTGAGAGTTCTCCATAATGTTCTCAAAGGCGTGTGAAGTCTTCCAATCCGCACATGGCCAGCGTGGTGGACTATGGCCAAAACCCTTCTCATATTGGGAGGAGACCTGTGCTCTGTAGTGAGCCAGTAAAATGGGTTCATCATGATGATGATGATGATCTTACTTTATGAAATCAGAGAACAGTCGTTAACGTCAAGCAAAGTGACTTTATAGAAACATTTCTCTTAAATTAAGTTACTAATTAATAGTTTAAGTTAGCCAGTTTTATTTCAGTATTATCTCTATTAACAGAAGGCATCGCTTATTTTACGTGACATTTTTGCATTTCATTTTCGTTAAGAGTATAACCACTGACAAAATATGAATGCGGCGTTGATCATTAAAATTACATAAAGTCGATATTAATGTATTTTATTACATTGGATCTTAATGTTAGGAAATATGTAGTTACTACTCTTAGTCCGTCTTACTAAAGTAATTGTAAAAAAATGGATTTTACAATTTTAAATTACCAAATCCGAGCTCTAGAAATTAAACATGCATAACTTATAATAAACCCTATATCTTAACAGTTATTACAATATAGGCGAGTCAATTTTCAGAAATTAGTTCTATCTAATTATTATTCTGGTATTTTATAATTTTCCGAAATAAACGTGTAACTTGTGTAAATTTATATGTAAGTTACTTGCTTTCGAAGCTTCAGTGTTGAAGTAATTGCGGTGTGAAGACATAACGACACCCAAACATACAAACGTTCTTATTTATAATATATCATAGCATATAATAATAACGACTGTCACATTGAAATCGTAAATAACATTATAAAGTAGATAGGTACATAAAGTAGATACCTACATAATGCAGTTGATAAAATGCTATCTTCTGACGAAGTAGGACGTCAGATATTGCCTACTGATATTAAGATAAGATGTGTTTAAATGGTTTCCTATTACTGGCTAACAAAATAATTGCATTTCGTAAATCGTTATTAGACAAAATACCGCTCAGTTTTGTCCGAATTTGTTATATTTTTTAATGTTGAAACCTGTAACGCTTAGATCGGTCTGCTGAAATAATAGCAAATGCACAAATTTGGAACACAATTTAATCAAGTTCTGGACCAACGACAAATGGTATATGGGAGGTCTCCTTCATTTGACAAACCCAATACCTCTGCCGTGCAAACGTCAACCTAAAATCATCCTCACCTAGATACATACCGAAATGTTGTATAAGGTACCTGCAGTTTACTGCTCAGATAGTATGCTTATAATGACGAAAAGCATTGGTTATATTGCCGATATGGCCCCTTGAATTATTGCCATTGCCGGAGTATTATAAAAGATCAATAGATAATTAGAAAATATATAATTTCAATATTGGCCTGTATTTCGAAGCCTCTTATTTAGATCTTATGGTAATTTGAATAGCGAAAAACCAATTCAGCCTTTCGTTTGAACAACTGACTTAGTGTACTTTAATGAGGTACCGATTAGTTATATAGATTTATCATGATGAAGTAATTTATATATATATATATATATATATATAAATGGGAATCGGTTTGGAAAGTTGTATATAAGTCATATATTTGAAGTTAGAACTAAATGTAGATTTATGCGGATACCCGCGTAATACTCTCAGATTTTTACATAAAAGCACGATTCGCTTTTTTAGTTGAAAAATTTCAAAATTCCAAAGATTAGATCGATAAAATATTTTTAGAAAACCCTTACCTTAATAAGTTAAAAGGAATTATGAAGTAATCTACTGAAGCAGCATTGCATATGGTACTTACTTACAAAAGTATTTTTCATACACAAATTTACACTAATATCTATTATAAATACTAAAAGCTATTGAGCAATATTCATTTATATGTAGATATACCAGACAATACATTCCCTAAATTAAAAATAAATGCAAGTTGTTCGT
The DNA here is from genome assembly GCA_928268935.1 of Lasiommata megera. Classification (NCBI taxonomy): domain Eukaryota; kingdom Metazoa; phylum Arthropoda; class Insecta; order Lepidoptera; family Nymphalidae; genus Lasiommata; species Lasiommata megera. Next base: position 9,298,723 of record OV743312.1, read on the forward strand.
AGTTTCTATTTTTCATTTATACCGTAAAGACGTTAAGGCATAGAATAAATAAAAGTCAAAGGCAATGGACCTGCGTACTGACCTTTACGTATCTATGATTAGGAATGAAAATCACAGGTAATTTTAAGTTCACAAGGCATGGTAAATCTATTTATGTTCAATAAAAGTTATTTTACCAGATGAACTAATAACCAAATTTGTGACGACATTTTCTGTCGATCGTCGCAACAAAAACACCTGTTCACTACTCACTTTTTATATTTTTCTAAGTAGGTAGATACCTATCTATTCAACGGTTAAGACTTCCCTACAAAATTTAAGCAGTTTACATTGAGAGATGCGTCCCAATTGTAATAACTCCAATTGATTTAATGCTATTTTAGTGGGAGGAACTAAACGGGGTCACCGACCGGCAATTATGTCCTCCTAAAGAATTCTCTACCATAACCGGCATTAATAATGGTGCTGTGCTCTCTTACAATATTCAAATGCTATGAAGTTAAATAGTTACAATACATACGAGTAGTACCTATCTTTTATTTTTATGAGTTATTATTGTTATATGTTTAAGCAATTTATAACCTACCGAGGTAGGTACATGAAAAATGAACGTTGTAATTGTATTAGGTATCTTAGAAGGCATTTGTGAAGAGAATAAGTACATAAGTTTGTTACGGAACTTTCAATATAGGTAGGTACTTAAACTTTCTTAGAGATATACTCAACTCTATATCGTTTTAGCGTGGTTTTAGCCTGTAATTTTAAAGAAATATTTACCACGCGTTAGACTTAACTTTGTAGATCGCACCTACTTAATATTAGTTTTTCAGAGTATCACTGAATCTTAAGGATAGTTAATGTATTATTTTTTTATTATTGGTATTTTTTATTACAATTTACGGCACCGCATAAACTACTCAGGATTATTCGGGTTCCAAAACTGTCTACTAAGAATAATATATATGACTTAAGTTTACCCTTTATATTTTCTATGATTATTCCATTCTCAGTCATTTCATCCAGATTATTTATTAAGCAAGCATTTATTTAGAATAATAAAATGGATTTTGTAAAACTTGGCAGTAAGATTTTATTAGACATATCGATATTTTACGGAACGATAGATATGTGGTTCCCGTCTAATTTGAATGTTTAACTTTTCGCATTGTTCTCCAAGTAACCATTCAAAATATGTTAATATAAAAAACTCATTATAAAACAAAAACAGAAGTGTGAAAATACCTGTAACCGTATCCGGCAACTATATAGTATATTAGTTTTTTTTTAATATCCCGCTAACCCAACCTGTCGCGTTGTGAATTCTTATCAAGATATATTTTACCGAGGGTAAAAGACTATTTACATTAAACATTCTATACAATATTTCCAAGTTCTCACAGTTTCGTCCTCTTCTTTCCATACTTATAATTTAATTCAATCTCTGATCCTCCCGTACCATAGTATAAATGTAACCTACCTGAACATGTCTATGAACTTGCAAATGGCATAAAATATCATAATTTAGGCAAATACATACCTTCTGAGGTATGTTTATTAAAGTCGCCTACTTTTAAAAACTTTCTACTTTCCACGCTCTAAAAACATATTAGAAACATACCTACCTACCTACAATCGTTATGGACGGCACATTATAATTGACTGTAAAGATTTATTGGAATTCTTTTCTTATTTTATCAAAGTACTAGGCTACTCATCCCATGAAAATAGTTACCTAAAACCAGTTTGTAAACAGTTTGAACTCTTTGTCAAGATCAATTACTGCCTTATATCAGTCGTGTAATTTATATATACATGCTGATATTATTACAGAGTTTGTTACATGCGTAATTTTTCATTACTATTTTGATGGCAGATAGAGGAATGATTTTCCTGTAGTTATTGCCATAATTGTCAATTCTATTTGTTTCAGATTAACACGGCTTTGATCACATTAGATTCGATTAGGAATATCATTCTGTCCCATAGTTTTAAATAATTCTTTATCATTATATATTCATTAAACCTTTCATAGCAGACGCCTACGTGATAATTATCTATCTGCATGCTAAATATCAGCCCGATTTGTTTACTGCTTCAAGCTGTACGTTTAAATATGATTCAATCAGTCAACCTTTTTCCTTTCTATGTATAGAATTTTAAGTTCTCAAGCTTCGTTACTTTTCCTGATAAATCAAAAAGTATATAATTACATTAAGCAAATTATTTTTCTTACAATTTTGCTAACTCAAAGTATGTTGACCTTTATTCTAATAATGTGTTTATTCTAAATAATGTGTTCTAAGTTTCTACTAAGGGGACCACCTAATATCAGACGTGCACGTCACAATATAAAAATTAATTCGAAGCTAAATAAATAATCCTCTTACAAATTTTAATAAGTAATTAGTGATATTATACAATCTTTGTTCTTTTAAATACAAATCTCGCTGTATTAGAACGCATTTATGTAAGAAAAATATTGCAGCCTCCGGTAATAGATTTTGTAATTGTAATATTCGTTAAAATATCAAATGATTTATTCCAGTCCAGCATTTTATTACAAAATCGAATAACACAGGGCAATTATCGGCGTGTCCTTTCACTTACGGTTGATAGTGTGCAACGTATAAAGACCTATTGGAACCGCAGCAGCCGGTGTGCTGAGTGGTTCACAAACCGGTCGTGGAATGAGACCAACTTCAAGTCAAGGCACTACAATATTGATCAATCGATTTTTGGAGCATCGATGCTAATTTATATTCATAAAAACCTTTTAAGCATTATTATAAAGGTCTCCTTTAAATTTTATTTATGTAATATGATTTGCGAGATGGTTTGATAGTAATAATAATATTGCAATGCATTACGTCACTCCCATACATAACAAATTTTTCATCATGTTTTGCTCATCCGCCTAGAAATAACTTGTTTAGCAGATTTACGCACGTTTTCTGTAAACTTCAAATGATAACTGCCTTCTTTCGGACCATGTTTCTTTAATCAAAATGTTTGATCATCAAAATCCATCCATCCATCCATTTGATACTCATACAGGACTTTTAGAACGGTATAAATTCCGCAAGTTGCTATTACGGAGCTATTATCTGAACATTAATATAACCCTTCATTAAATACTGAAGCTTTTTAAGAAGTAAGAGACTACTTACGTTTCTCAGAATACACTACGTCTGACAGCAGTTAGCATGAAAACAACTGATCTGATTTCCCTCATATTTCGCAGAATCTTCCTTTAGAAGTCTGTTATGAAACTGGAATAGAAAAATCTAAATTTAGAGTGAGTAAAGAAGTGTTTTAAAATGCAACAATAATGATTATGATTACGATTTAATTAGGGGTAATAATACCTATATTGTTTTTATATACGTTTTTAGGAACCTTGATAGAACAGAACAATATTTATTTCGATTGCAAGATAAAGTCGTTCCAATTACTAGTTCTTACATATTTCTTAAGATAGCAATATCGAAATGCGAAAAGTTGCACGCTGAAACCTACCTACCTACTCGTACCTACTAGACCCATAAAATCTTTGTATTAGTTGATCTGAACTGATTATTCTAAGCTTAGAATAAATACTTAAATTTTTTTTTGTACCTACTTCGTCAAATCTTCACAAAAAAAGTAAAGGATATACTTTCCTACTACAGGTCTAAGTTCTATGGCTCCTATTTCATAGGTGTACTACTCTGTTTCTAAAATAATAGTTAATAATTAACTGAACCAAGCAAAGTACCAGGCACTTTGTTCCCAGCAAAAATCCTTCAAAAGAAACGAAAAAACTGACGAATGTCAGACTTTAAAATACTTTAAAAACTTTGTAGAGACTTTTCGTTGGATTCCAATGAACTCAACAATACTATTTCCCTATTAGCCCGTATTTTTTCGAAATATTTAATTGTTATTCTCCTTTTTAATTGAAACCCTGCCCTAGAACGCAAGCAGCTTATAGAAAAATCATATTACGATCTTAAGGATTATATAAACGATAAAAAAGCTTAGGTATGAATGGCTCTATCTCCACAGGTACTATAATTTATTATTGATTACGTGAGATGATGATAACAAAAAAAAACCGGCTAAGTTTGTTGTGGGTTTGCTCTTAGAATATGGCGCGTTAGAAACCCGCATAGCTTTAGTTTTAAGTTTACGAATGTAGTTATCACCATCAAATCACTACTTTGTAAATTATTGACGCGTCAAAAGTGCCTTTTAAAGGACGATTTGAATAAAGTTTTTTGAATTGAATTGCACCATGTCATACCACATTAAACTAGCCGCCTAGTTAACTTACCGCCGCCTTAGAAACTTAAGAAAAGTTATTTATTCTTCGCAAAATTGCGAAATCTGTAGATGGTTTTGCAAAAACAATTCCTGTTATACTGACGAAGCAACGTACTTAAGTATAAATTTAAGATATGATTTAATAAAATTGAACCTAACTATCGTGTCGGGAAGTTAACGAGGCTGTTCCGTGGTGATCACGGCTTTGTACATTCTAGTGCCCGACAATTGCCAGGAAATAAGTATCCATCGCCCTACAACGTAATAAATTCACATCGAGATAAATTAACCGTTTACCCAGAGGTTGATCTCGTGATTATGTTCAATTATTGGATAATTTCGTTAACTATGGAATATAGTTTTGACAATCCGCTAGCTTGTAAGGTGCCAATTAAGTTGTTACTTGTTAGTATGCACCTTATTAAATTCTATATTATGTTGGTCTAATAGTTGAGGTAAGATTAGGATGGGTTCCCCAGTCGAGCTCAAAGTTTTTTGCTTTTGAGTTTTACTGTCATGAAATTTTCAGTAGAAGCCCGGTGTTAGGAAATTCCTTTTGTGCACTGTGAGTCGTTTTCGCGCATTAAGTTGTTAAAAAGGTTTGAGCTTGGACCCAAATTCCTTTCTTCGAATATAATATAGCAACGTAACCTAACTTAACATAACCTTAATAATAGAACTTGAATAGGATGATGATAAATTTATATTATTTTCTATCCTGATCCTGAAGAGTGGAGACTACAATTTGTATACATTCAACTAGCTTGTGCCTGCTTACGTTTAGATCCGGTTTCAATAGACTATCATAAAAATTTCAAACCCCTCTTTTGCCTCTGAGGGCGTGTTTTCATTACCATTTTGTTAATATACTCCCACATTACTATAGTTATGTGCATGCCTTTCAGCCCTATCCAAGCGACGATGCAAAATGATGCAAATGCAAAATGATGCAAATGTTTGTAAGAGATGTTATTTCTTCTGTATGTAGACAGCATAGGTGGTAAATTACCACTGGTAAAAAAAAATATTACTTACACTGAAATGATCGATGATAAAAAATGTTTTAAAAACTATATTGGTTTACTATTTTCTGCCGACTTCCCATGAAAGCCCAGATTTTCAACTTTGTGCATTTTTAGTTCTCCGTACGCTAAGGGTACGCAAAGTACAGTCCTTATTTAAAAAAAATACAATCTAATTGAGATCCTCATCCTTTCTTTAAATTCAGTTAAAAATACGTACGAAGTGCGAGGAGGCTCATGTCATATTATGCTAAATACTAAATAGAAAATTACTTAGTTTATGTGAATTAAATAAGATAGTTTAGATAACTTAGAAGAACTTTGTAATATTATTTAGTGTAATTCTAACGGTATGAACTTTTCTTACAGCGGCCAGAAAGCCTCGAATCGCCACTATCTGCGACTCGCGATTCAAAGGCAAGTGTGTACGCTATGAATGATCAGGTCAGTATAAAATTATTAATAATGGTTGAATTTTGCGTAATATGTTACCACTAATACACCAATTTGATATATTTTCTATCTTGCAAAGATCATCGTTGTTTTCCCGTGATAAAAAATATGCTATGATCTCCAGGATAAGCTGTGCATGTTTAAAATATTAGGGATATTATTAGTTCTATTAAGTAAGTGATAAATTGTGTGCCTATTTGCTTCTAGACCTTTCACACCCCATCATTTGGAGACGAAGAATTCGACATCCCACTGATGCACGGGCAGCATGCTTCAACTGGCGGAGGACAGCCTCATATACAATATACTCAGCTGCATCATTCAGCCCCACAGGTTTGTAAGAACCTACTAAAATTCTCGACATCTGTATAAAAGGCTGAGATTGACTCGATGACTGCTGATCTATTAAATCGCAGCTAAAATCTCTTCTCGGATTGGACTGTAATTGGGCATAGAGATAGGCATGCGTTAAGAACGGATTATAGAAAACACTAAGCATACAATTTGGATGAAAGACAGCTTTGAAGTTATAAACATAAGAACGTGGGACTTAACGTGAGTTTAAGACTAAACAGCTAGTAATAAATGTAACTTCTTATCGTTCTCTGTCTCATTGAGTCCAGGACTGAAGCCTTTTCTTTCATAGGAGAGAGAAAAAGAGCATTGACCAACTAGGCTACTCTTATTTATTTATTCATAACAAATAAGACAATACTTTCGCGGATATTTTAGATCAGGGTTGAGATATCTTGTGGTTTTGTCAACCTTCGTTTGGCAGTGTGTATTCGTATAGGCAGAGGTGGTGCGCTCCCTAGCTGGGTTAATTTTTATTTGAATGTTCTCTGGTTTCGTGAGAGACTTCGGCCGTGCCTAGTTACCACCCTACCGATAAAAACCAATTCGTAGTTTGGGTATAATACTCGTAATTGCCATAACAGGTTAGGCCTCTACTATCTTAGACTGCATCGTGAGACCGTACCATTTGTGAGATTGCAGTAAAAGGCTATCTTGTAGTTCAATAAAAAATATAAGTATTTTAAATATATAAAACTGTGATAGCCCAGTGGTTATGACGTTCGCCTCTTAATCAGAGGTCGGGGGTTCGAACCCGGGCACGCACCTCTAACTACTCGGAGTTATGTGCGTTTTTAACCAATTAAAATATCACTTGCTTCAACGGTGAAGGAAAACATCGTGAGGAAATCTGCATGCTTGAGAGTTCTCCGTAATGTTCTCAAGGCGTGTGAAGTCTGCCAATCCGCACATGGCTAGAGCGTGGTGAACTATGGCCAAACCCTTCTCATATTGAGAGGAGACCCGTGCTCTGTAGTGAGCCGGCAATGGGTTGATCATGATGATGTATATAAAACTTTGGTTCACTGTTATACAATATAATTTGTTGCATTAGGTACCTCAAACATTTACATTTGGATGTCGATACTCAGTATCAGCAATCTGCATGTGCATGCAAGACTCATTAACCAGACGGTATTCGTAAGCTAGAACAACCAAAACTATCTACATTAACTCGGAAATAAATTCACTTTCAAATCTCATTCTATATTTTTGTATAGAGTTCTTTTACGAAATGCGTCCTCTATCATCTGGCCTACTTTTTAGATTGCTTTTATTGAAATGGAATTGCCTTTGAATGAATTCCGTTAAGAGACTCGTGTCTCGTAGTTTATTTTGGATCACTCTTAGAGCTATTTTAAAAATAAAATTTAATGTATCGATCCCATAATGTTTCTGGTACAATCGTAAAATTTTATCGATAGGTAGGTACATAAACTGTTACCCCCGCGACTGCTAAATCGGGGAGTCTGATATTTTAACATCCTGTACAGTACACAATAAAAAGTTATGTACGCTTGAGACAAAATGTACGTTTCGTAGTAGTAGATGTAGGTACATTAAGACATTTATAGTAATTGTATAAAAATCTGCGTCTTTTTTGCATTTCCTTTTAACTAGTATGCGTTTCTTTAAAGAGGAATAAGAAGTTAATTTATAATATGATATTGAAGCTTTTCCATAACGTGCACTACTAAAACTGATTTGAAGTTTTGATTTCCCATGACCTTTTAAAAAATAAGGAATGTAAATACATGTCTTCTCATATTATGTATATTTACCAAATCAAATCAAAAATAGCTTTTTTCGTATAAACTTTTTGCAGGCATCTATCGTTCGATTTATTATTGTATATATATTTTTTCTAAATAACTGCTATCAACGGTGGGCTTTTATGGTCTGTGAAATTATTTTTTTATTGATTATCATGAGGCGTAATTTAGCTTATTTAACAAGATTTCAGTGGTGTTGCCCTTAGTAAAATTAAATAGAGGTTTACTTTTTGTTATATGACATATATTATTATGACAAAAAAGAACTAATAGCATACCTAGTCTAATTTGATACTTGCGCCATGTCTGTTTTTTATTATTCCTCAGTTTTATTTAATATTTAGATAAACCTGGGACTATTATGAAACAAAATGGTTGCATTTAAATAGCCTGCCAAATAGCCAAACGGTCTAGAGCAGCGACCCCGGCCGATCTTGTAGGAAAAGTCTCTCATTTATAGTTAGCAGGCACTTACTGGAAAGATAATTTGTGCTCTTAGTATATAAAACCTTTTAACACTTAAAACAAACGTTTACAGAGATTTAAAATCAATTAAAGTTAAAACAAAACCAAATAAAATTGAATTTTAATTCAATACCCGATATAAAAAAGCAGTTTTTTTTTTCATTTTTTGTTCCACTTAACAAACAGGGTTGAAAATTATGGGCTCTGGAAGTGAGCTACCTTAATTCATATTACTAATAAGGGAAAACATACCTACTCTTAATTTTAAAAAGAAAAACACTGCATCCTTAGGTTTTCCTAAATTCGCTTGTCTCAACCTAGAATCGAACCAGCTAAGAATCAGCGCTTGGTGCAGAAACGTAATTCCTGTAGACAGTTCAGAATAGTCACACTGAAATAGCCGGCAAACTAAATTTCTAAGACATTGTATGGTCTGATGAAACAAATTTCAGTTATTATGAAATGTAAATATAATAATAATTTTTGGTCCCGTCAAAATCTATTCCGTGTTCGCAAAACAAACAAAAATTTAGTTAGAATAAGAAAATAATCATGAAAAGGAAGTTTTGAGTAATGAATACTTGTCACGTGACTGCAACCATGCTTGGAATGAACCAGAGATTAAAATATATTTTTTAACGTTTGCCTGTTAATTTAGAGTTATATTACATAATTGTATATCATCGTTATGACGAGCATGCCGAGACGTCTCTGGACTTTTTTTTGTAGGACCATGTAAAAATTGTTATTGTCAAAGGTCTTTTGAGACTGCACAAAAGCTTATATATTTGCAGTAGAAAATGTTATAAGTCCGTTACACCAAAAAAATTTACATGAAGAATAAGATTGCAGTGTTTCAATTATGATCAAAATCAAATCGGAAAATCTACCCTGTGGTATGGGCTGTTTCGAATTCAACAACCATCTCTATCTACCTTAATAATAAGAAACTTAAATTTGCTTAGTACCAATATTAGTACGTCGTACAAATAATGTAAACAGTACTGTACCTCGGGCTTATCTTTGAAATAAATACCTACAGCCGCGTGGCATCTAAATATGCGATAGGGCTGCCCGTCTCCAGCATTTTAATTACATTTGCCTACTTTGTGTTCAAATTTCAACAATCTAGTGACAGACAGACGGTAAAATTTATTTTTCTTGTATTATTCATACAAACAGTACAATAAACAACTATATTAATGCAACCAAAAACAGCACAATATATCCTACTCGTCATATTAAACATGTACTTGAAATTATTTTTAGTGAAAAATCTCGCGGTTATTGTAAAAAAACAAAACACCGTCCGTTTGTCACTGCAGCACAGTCGCGGCTGTCAAATTCAATTCTAATTCAAAATAATCTTTATTCAAATAGTCCTTAAAAAGGCACTTTTGACGCGTCACTAATTTACATAGTAGTTATTTCATGGTGATAACTATATTCGTTAACTTAAAACTAGAGCTATGAGGGTTCCAAACGCGCCCCGGTCTAAGAAGAAGCCCACAACAAACTTAGCCGGGGTTTTTTTTTCGTTATCACCATCTCACATATTGAATAATAAATTATAGTGCCTATGGAGATCGTTGTCTTGCCGAGTGGACGCCGAGATCGAGGCGCGTAGGCACAGCTCGCGTTTCGTCCGTTTATATGAAGTTGGAATACTGTATACATAATATTACCGTGTTTAATAATTCTAACTTTAGTGTTTACATCCTCTTTGGAAAACACCAAAGAGTATACAATACAAACACTTTTTACCATTACGATATTCTATAATAGTTAAAACTTATTCTTAATTTAGTTAAGACATTATTATCCATAATCGAGTATAATTTTTTCATTCCATCCCAGGTTGGTATGATGAACCCAGCACAAGACGGTTTGGCTCCGCCTGGCGGGGCGCCGTCGTATCAACAACCTCTTTATTTACAAGAACCGCACACACCAGTCACTTCACACAGGTACCTATGTTTTGTATACATAACTATTATTCCAAATGTATAACTTTATTGTGTATAATAAATACTTTAAGATAGCTAGCTAAGCTAAGAATACATTATTATAATATGTAGGCAGAGAAAATTAGTTTTTCTACTTATTAGATACGAAGGAAAAAGCAGCTATTCAAACAACCTTGAAGTAGGTTTGTTTTTGTTGAAAACAATTTGAATCGTTGTTGTTTTCTCATCCTATTTGAAAAGTTCAATTGGTTCAGGAAATTAGCATATAAATAAAATGAAAAAATTATATTCCGAATTCAGTTCATCGTGTCGTAATTTCTGAAAGGTTTATATAAAATTAACACTGATGCAAAGTTTAAATTATTTTTTCTTGCAGTAACGCAGCTGCCCCAGCAGGTAATTATATGATCCAACAGCAGCCTGGTGGACAGCAACAGCTGTTAATGCTACAGCCAACACAAGTGATGAGCGGGCCTCCTACACCGAGCACACCCACCCAGCCTGCCCCAGTATATGGCTCTCCTCAAAGAGCATCACCACCAGGAACTACAAGTGATGATTCTGATGATAGTGTACCTTCACACCATTCTCAGGTGAACATTCATATATTTCTTTTACATATATAGCTTTTTAACTCCATAATTAGCTTCTAATCACAATGTTATGTTTTCTCTATATTTTGGATATTCATAGTACCTTTTTCTTCTTAAGTTCTTATTTATCATGTAACTTGAACATAATAGATTGATTGTTTAATTCCTCCCCTAGACATTGAATTACTCTGATTTCGATTAGAAAGCTTTAAAGCAGTATCATCCTAATTTATTAGGTTATGTTTATGTAAAAGACACACTAAAAAGTATTCTATAGATTTGTATATTTATCTTAAATGGAATGTTTAGTTAATATACCAAAATTTATCATACCTTGTAAAATTTTACCATTTAGTTACTATTGTTTAATATGCATATTAATTTTTTTGCTCTTTATTTGCTGTAAATAGTTCATTGGCATATACATTTCTCCATATTTTTTTGTAGTTTCATTGATATATTTCGAATTATTTATGAGATACTGTTTTAAACTCGTTGTTTGTTGGTAGTTGCCTGGTGATGCAGAAAGCCTTCTGCCAATCCATTATTGCTCAGCGAGCCGGCAGCAACAAACTACGATTCATCAGGTATAGGAAAATTTATAGTTAATGTACTTACATGTATATGTAGATATAAAATTAAAATGAAATTTAGATCCATTGATATGTATTGCCAATGAACTATTGTTTCAATAAAATAAATCAATAAATAAAAGTAATCTTACATAAAATTATACATTTGCTTAGATGGCTGTAAGTAACATGGGAGTCAAAAGGTCTTCACCAGAACCAATGGACAATGGAATAAATCGTGGACAGATGCAGAAGAAACCCAAAGTTCAAAAAAAAAAGAAAAAAAGGGATCCAAATGAACCACAAAAGTATGATTTTAAAAGAAAAAAAGATCTAAATAATCCTGGCCAAAAGTATTGAGCATTATTACAATTATTAGTGGTATAAAGTCAGCCATGCTATGTTCATGTTTGGGCTAACTTTAAAAAATACTGGACAAAAATTGTTGTTTCTTGTTCAAAAATACAATATAAGTGCTTTATTTTATATTTAATGTATTTAACATACAAGTGCATATTAATTACAGGGTAACCTTCTCAATAAGTCTGTCTTTGTTTAAAATATTTAACACCAGTCAAATATTCCATACTACCTTTAATCACCAAACCAGCCAACGGTGAATATACAACCTTCATAGTCAAAATTCCAAGTACTCTCTTCAACAACTATTCACCTACATTGTCTGTGTCTTCTGAGAAATAGGTTTAAACTTTCCAATAACAATTTGGTTTGGTTTGTACAATACTTCCCGGGTACAGTAGATCAATACTTTTGACCAGGTAATTTTTTTATGAACAATATTTAAAAATGAAATTGTTGCTATGCCTTTCCAGACCTGTGTCAGCATATGCCTTATTTTTCCGCGACACTCAAGCAGCAATAAAAGGTCAAAATCCAAATGCAAGTTTTGGTGAAGTCTCTAAAATTGTAGCCTCCATGTGGGATGGCTTAGATTCAGAACATAAAAGTGTAAGTGTTGTCTCTACAAGTTTTACTGGTATTGAAGGTAAACCTTACTGGATTAGATTTTAAGACTTCATATTTTCTTCAGGTATACAAACAGAAAACTGAGGTTGCAAAAAAAGAATACCTAAAAGCACTAGCAGCATATCGAGCAAGTTTAGTATCAAAGGTAAGTAAATTAGTACAATTTGATAGTTCAAGATTGTTTTATAAATGCATTTTGTATTTTATTATGTTGAATAAGTTTTATATTCTGATCACCATGTATATAATATCTATTAGGTATGTTCATAATAAAGTTAAAATCTTATAGGCCATGTGAATCCACAATTCCTAACTAATTGAATCATAATTAGGTTAAAGAAACAACAAAAACTCCAAAAGTGTATAGAAAAGCTGTTATTCTCCTGGTAGGTTATCAATTCAGCTAGCTGCAATTCCCATGACAATCTTGCTTTATCACAAATATTTACATATTTAAAATATTTACATATTTAAAATATTTACATATTTAAAATATTTCAAAGTGCTTAAAAAATTATCCTGTACACAAATCTAAAAAACTAAACTAAATTGGCAAATTTACAAATAGTGCAGTTTTTTTTAATACAAAAAAAGCAATGCGAAGCAAATTTTATTCACAATGCACTTTTATTCCTGCCTATTTCATTTAATAAAGAGATTTATGGACAACTTTATCAGTGTCATCTGTCTTTAAAAAAATATATCATCAAATTATTACTAATCACAGTAACAACATGAGTTAAATAGCTTCATTGGTCAAACTAAAAATTCAACTTGAACATTGAATATAAGATTTTGATATTGAATTAAATAAAGTTTATATTTATTTATTATATTTAGTTTATATATTACGCCGCTACCCTTTCTCCACGGGTTGTCTGGAAGAGATTGCTTAAGCAATAAGGCCGCCTTTGCATACTTATGTGTTGTGTGTGTTTTTGTGTTGTTTCTCTAATTTGAGTGCATTCAAGAGTATCTATCTATGAATAGTAAATTAACGTAGTACGTTTTAAAACCTACGAGTACGTCGCACAACAGTTTTTGCAGCATAGTTTAGTCTTAAGAGGACTTTATACAGACTTATCTATCTAGGCTTCGCTGACAATTTTAGAAAATGTATTTGGACTGACAATCCCATAAATCAGTTAGTTATACCGAATACAACCTGCAAATAATCTATCGACGCCATTAATCTTTTTTTAATGTTAATTTATTACATTTTTCGTTTTATGTTCGGTCAGCCAGAAAATAAGCTTAAACCACCAGAAGAACCTGGTCAGAAATTAATCAAGGATTATCAAAAAATAATAGATATTTGGTTAGCTTGGTAATGTTTGCAAAAACTATTATTTGGTCCGCTGGATTATACAATCGGTCAGACTTTGGGTAAGGTTAAGTTCGATTAGAACATAAATATTCACGTGCAAGCGGGACGCTCGCAAAATTTGATAAAATCCGATCACGATTTGCTGCAGATATATTTTATTTTTTATTGACTTAATGGCAGATCAATTTTGACAACTAAATTTTTTGCCTTTTATGTATTTATATCAAATCGACCCGAACACGACAAGCGTTTGAATCGAGCGACTGCCGACTCAAGTTGGGGTTGGTTGTTGGCATGTCTGTAGTGGTGCGCATTTGCGCAGCTTGTTGCGCAGCGTCGCTTTTATTTCAAAGATGGCAACTGGAGGGAGGTAAAGTCATTGACTTCAGTGTGTGGTGAATTCCGGCGTCTGTTAAGTGTTCTGAGCTTTATCATATTAATATTCTTTCTTCTTGTGATTTATCGTTACATATTATGTTCACATAATCCAAAATAAACGACAATTAGCTGCGATTGTGAAAAACGTCTTAGTAAAAGTTTTTTCTGTGAAACTAGTATCGATCGATATCATACAGCTTTACGTACTTTCGTAGCGCGAGGTTTCTCCGGTAAGCTTTCGGAAGCTTTTATAAAGGTTTTCTTTTGTTAAGGTTAACTCGTAATGATGTTTTCTGTACAAATATTATAGTCTTCATAACGTATACTAATATCATCAGTATAAAGAAAAATTAACAAGAAAAAAATTAATTGTTGAATTCTATAGAAATAAAATAAAACAATGAAGTTATTATTTTTATTAAGGTTTTAAGATTAACACTTTTTTTTTAACTCTTTATCTTTAGGGAGGAGAACAAGAGAATCCAGTAATGTATAATCACGGGAATACCAATGCAAATTACGGAAGTTATTATCAAGGTCAAGCATATGGGAATGGACACTCTCCTCAGAGCTATGTCCAAAATTCAACACCTCAGGGATATTCGCCTCAAACATTCCCAGGTGGTCAATCTCAGCCTTCATATGCAGGAGCCCCACCTCAGAATTATCCACCAAATAATCAGCAGACACCTCAAAATTACCCAGGAAATATGGGGCACAATACTCAGACATATCAAGTAAGGTTTTTTTTTAATTTTACTGTTATATTTGTATTTGTTAATCTTCCTTTTTAGAGGGGTAAGAAATCTGGCATGCGGGCCTTAACCAAACGTGCCAGCATTTTATAGTTGTAATTTTTTCTAAGTTTTATGAATATTTCTATAGTGATTTTCATTTAACAAAATTATTTTGGTAAATAATATAAGTTACAAGCTTTTTAAAAATTTGGTAAACATATTTTAGGGTGTGCCAGGACAATCTCCTCAAGGATATCAAGTAAATACAACAGCTACACAGCAGGTCTGTCAGCCCAATATGGCACAGCCAACCAGAAACTATCAGCCGTCACAATCTCCGAACTACGCTGCAAACACTGCCTTGTCACCACCAGGATATAGACAAGTTCAATCCCAATCACCTCCCGTGCAATCTGTGCATGCCATGCAATACCATCATTCTCAACAGGTACATACAATAAAACTTATGCTGTCAATTTTAAGAAATGTTAAGAATACTGTATCTGTTTATTTCTTTTTTGAGTCAGATTTGATTTTTTACACAAAAACTTCCAAGGCTTCATTAAATTAAATGGTATTATCATTGTAATTTTAAACCTTTTTTCTGGCTTGTAATGTAAGGTAAAGTTCATTTAGATATTTAAATGGTTATTTTAGCTTAATATTTTCATCTTTAATCTAATTTAATGGGTTCAATTTAAGAAGACATTAATGTGAGCCAATTGAATTTGAAACTGTTATAAAAACCTAAAATCTTTATAATCATCAGATGCAGCAGGTTCACCAAGTGCAGCAATATCAACAGCAACAGCACCAACATCAGCAGCAACAGCAGCAGCAGCAACAACAACAGCAGCAGCAGCAGCAACAACAACAACAGCAGCAGCAGCAGCAACAACAACAACAGCAGCAGCAACCACAACAGCAACTGCAACACCAGCAAAATCCACAGCAACCTTTGTTGCACCAACAGCCACCACCGCAACAGCAACAAAACCAACAGCAACAGCAAACTCCGAATCCAGCATTGAATAATGAGCATCCTTCCAATAGCAATGGTAATTCAGGAATGCCACATAAATCGCCAGAGGTACCTATAAATTAGTTAATAAATGAAAAAAAAATTTGAATGAAGTCCAATTTTGTTATATTTGATACTTATTTTTAACTTTTTTTACCTCAATTTTTTTTATTGTATTAAAAACTGTACATGTATTTGCTAACATGTACCTTGAAGAATAATAACAACATCAAAAATTTTTAATGTGCAGATTTCAAAATTTTCAGCAAAACGAAAACCGAAGTACACCATCATGTATTCGTCAGGGCTGCACCAACCCTGCTATAGCCAATAGTGAATGGGAGGATGAATACTGTTCCAATGAATGTGTGGTCAGCCATTGCAGGTATACTAAATATGGTGTATTATTAAGTTCATGATGACATATTCAAATATAAGTAACCATTATTATATATCAATTATACATCACCATTACATAACAGTTGCATAAATATGCAACTGTTATGTAATGGTGATTAAGAGAATTAATATCAATTTATTAGGAAAAAAACTTATATTGTGGGTGGGTTGGGTGAATGAATATATTGCATGGAATATTTTATTGGATGTTCTACTTTGCTGCCTGACATAGACATAGAAATATGACAACGTGAATCCCTAAATATTTTGTTTAGATTTACATATAAAGCTGAGACAAGGCTGGAACTAGAAATTGTCGTCAAGGACTAACTTGTAGTGAATATAAAAAAAACTATTTTGGACTACATTATAATGCAAATTATCTGTAATCTATTATTTATTTATCATAAATTATGAATGGTTCGTTCAATACCAAGTGAAAAATAGTTTTTGATTTTTGTAGAACTCATTTGTTTGTTGGACATTAAATATATTTTTATTTTTGTTTCAGAGATGTATTCAGCTCATGGGTAGCATCAAACACAAATAATCAAATTCAAAACTTCTCTGCTGTTAAATAGAATGGTAACATATCAAATTGACCTATTTGTGAATCTTTGGATTGTGTAAAAATAAATCTTAGCATAATAATTTGCCTTGTTATCGTTATTTATGAACACAATGTTAATAGTTACAAGTAATATAAAAGATAAAAAACCGATTTAGTGTTAAAACCTCAATTGGGGAGATGAATTACTATGTTTCATTGACTAAATATCTTTATTTTCATACAAATATTTTTTTAATGTGTAAAATATTGGAGTGCCTTGCCGTGCCAAATAACAACAAATGGACAGTTGTGAATGGTAATAAGAAAACTGTACGATTTACCTATTGGATAAACGATAAAGAATGGTTAAGTGTTACAGTGAAAAGTAATCTTCTCCCAATTCATTCACTTTTGTTTGTTGGAAATTAAAGGATTAATAGGGTTCGAAAGGCTAATAATTTGTACTTCATATAATCAGAATTTAATATCGATTTTCTGCCTGCTAAATAAAAAAGTTTCGCCTTAAAACACTTAATGATACCTATTAGTTTTAATATGTAGTATACTCAAAAACGTTTATACTGTTAAGATGTTTGTCGAGAAAAACTATCAGATGTGATTTTTTTTTAATTAACGCCTAAATTAGCTTGTTAAGTGGAAAAATATAGTGATTATGAGTCTAAACTCTACTAATAGAATACGTAGGTAACAATATTTAAATATTTCCTACACTGTTTATTCCTATGTTAACTCAAATGTATTCGTAACAGCAATATCAACTTATTCCTTTAGAAGTTGTGCTTAGCATAGGATATAGCTGGACCAAAATTTCCTTTATATTCAAAACAATGATACTAGTGTACGAATAATTTGTTTTATTGTATATTTAGTAAATTACAAGTGTAAATAAAATAAACCCTTGCAATAATAGTCTTAGTGCTAGTTAAGGTAAAATAATTATTATGTTATAATTATTTCACGTAATCCTTAGATAAGTATTCCCAATAGACTACTTAGGTAGGTACTTCTAAAGCAAAATATCTTTATGTATTTGTAAAATAAATGTGTAAAAAATGTAACTAGAACAATTATTTCATTAAATTTCCTAAGCAGTAAATAAATAATTTGTTTATATTTACTTACCTACTAATTTACAAATAAAAATTAAAATGGTTTAAATTCTAGAGAACAAAAAATTGTTAGTGCTGCTTAATCTCTTTTACAGGGATCATTTTGTAAAGGTTATTTTTCAGCTTTAATATTTCATTTGTAAAATTTTCTAAAACTAAATCCTAAATTCTAGAAAATGGCAATCGCTGGTTGTAGGGTCAAGGGGTTTTTTGCCTGGTGGGAGGCTTTGGCCGAGGCTAGTTACCACCCTACCGACAAAGACGTGTGCCAAACGATTTAGGGTTCCGGCACTATGTCGCGTAGAAACCGATTAGGAGTATGGGTTTACCATACTCATCATCACTTAATATCATGTGAGATTGCCGTCAAGGGTTAACTTGTAGTGGATAAAAAAAAGCTTGTTTTAGAATTACTTGGAGAAACGTCAACTTATGGCATCGAACTCTTTTAAAAGTAATGAAAGAAAGAACTGCCCTCCGTGAGAGTAAGTTCTAGCACTGTGCCGCATAGAAACAGATAACGGGTTCGACAAAACTGCGATGCCCCTAATCAGGTCACTCCGAATTCGTCCACGAATATAACTATCGAAATGTAGTTTCACAACTTAGCCAAAAAAACCTGACCGAAAAATTTAGTCTAATTAGGTAAAACGGAAAGGAGATTGGGAAATTTTTGCCAAATCTACAATTTGCTGATACCCCAAAGTTAAGACGAAAGTTTTATTAGTGTGCTAACGAGGACACTGACAGGTTGCCTCGTCCAAAAATTCAAAGTTGCTCGACGTGCTATATAGTTCAAGGTTGAGAAAATTCGGAAAGCCTTAATAGTGGAGAACGCGTATCGGTAAGTGAAGTGGACGACCAACAGCCTGCTTTACTGACTATCTAAAAGAGGTGGCCGATGAGAAAGGCAGAGTACTCTGTTGTGTGGAGCGCTTCTGGAATGCTTTGTTCAATAGTGTACTATTTTAGTCAGTTTCGTAGGTTGATGATGGTTATGGGTAATATTTTTAATGGCAAAAAAAATCATTTTAAGACGTTCACGTTAACGTTACTCAGTTATTGAGTGTGTGAACAAACCGATCCTTATATATATATATATTTTTCTTAGGACTGGTCTAGTATCAGACAATAAAGTACCGCAAAGCGATTTAGTGTTCCGGTACGATGCGGCGTAGAAACTGATTAGGGCATGTTTAAATTATTATATATGCCATAGTGCTTTCAAGTGATAAAATAATAAGAAAGATGTGGTGTCGTGGGACACCAGATAGGAACGAAGATCCTTCGGCTAATGTAGAATCGACACAATTTGCAAAAAAAAATCGTGCTCAACTTTATGTAGATTTTCTTGATTTTTCTCTTAAATTTTGCTGATTAGTTTTTATTTAAGTACAAGAACGTATTTAGGAAATTAAGTATTTTAGGAAATAATAAATTAGCTACGTAAAATAAAAAAAATCGTAATTCATATTATCAACTAAAATAACAAAATATGTCTCTATATTGTTTGACAACATAAAATTACATAGAAATAGAAATAATTACAAAAAAAAAGTTTATTATTATTAAAAAGAAAAAGGGAAGAAGAGAAAGGTATTATACACTACTCGCTTGTGTATACGACTGTCACGCTTGCGCACGTCCTATTTAACGGTTTTATTCCACGGACTTTTTCTTACGGTTTTATTATCACATTTTTTCAGTTCGGTCGCGCAACCAAATCCCTACCTCCTGCAGTAAGGAACTTCGTTCCAAAAAATTAAGTGTCGAGAATAATAATATTTAATTTTAATTTGAAAAAAAAAAAAAGGTTTGTGACATACATGATCTCGGTCTGACCAGTTTATTTTCGTTTCTCCTACATTAATTGTTACGACATTCATATTTAATAACATTTGTCTCTTAAAAACATAATAAACCAATATAAGCTACCACAATTATTAATTTAATGTTTTGAATCTATAGATATGATACTTTATTTTATCTTTTGGAACGAAGTTCCTTATCGCGCTTTGTGAAAGGAGGCTAGACGGAAAAAATTCTTACGAAAAGTTGTCACGACACTTTTTGTTATTGTAAGCTGTGCGGCGTCGGATGTTTCTCTGTCTGTCTCTCTCTCTCTTATAGAAAGCAAGCCAGATATTTTCATTTCTATTTCGCATTGAACAGTGTGGTGTCGCGACGATTATTTTTGTTGAGTGTATACAGGTTTTTTGTAAATAATAATGAATCCTGACAGTGTTTCTGCACATGTTCCGGATATTGCTGATGGAGTACAAAATTGAGCCTACTGATTAAGTTTATATAAAATTATATTTATTCATTATAAAAAAAAATATTATTATAACTTAAAAAAAATAAAATTTTATTACAATTCCTTCACTAATTAATCGAAAGGAACTTCGTTCCATCCGGGTGTCCCTTGACACCTCTCAAGTTTTTTTCTTTATTTAGTGGTAAGTGGTTTCTTAGTCTTAGGTACCAAAAAATACTCTGTGGTGTTACCATAAAACTATGTTAACATCAAGAAATGCAGAATTCCACGGAATTTAAAATCTGTTTACAGGTAACTTTGCCAGTTACCTACATCAGTTTGTACCCACACAATTTTTTTGTAGATATTTTAACTTTGCTCGTAAATTATAGTAAAGGTTTAGCCAGGTTAAATGTAAACGACATCAGGATTACTATCAAGTGTAAGTCAACCAAAGTTAATAATTTCAATGAGTTACCTATCAAAGTACTGTCACTGTTCCCACTGTTACGAGTCGGAATCAGTATTTCTGTGTTTCTGTCTTAGCATTCGTTTCTTCAAATTCACATTTGGAGAAAATTAGTCTATAAGATTGGAAGATTGGAGTGTTGGACGGTCTAGGAATTCCATTATCACCAAACAAATTCAGTTGGCCCAATTGGCCGGTTCAAGTCAGAAATTGACACGTATTGTTTTTTTATTATTTTCATCTCTGGCAATACTTTTTTTAACGTCTGCTGATATGGATGACAAGATCGCTAATGTTACAAAGTTCTAAGTGTTTTGAGTTTTAATTAATGTGAATTAGACTTTTAGTATAAACCTAGTACAAATATTACATATTCATTAAAACATCTATCAATATAATAATTGTGATTCATGTCATATAGCTAGAAAACCTTAAAAATAATAGGCACCAACAATGATGGACGGAAACGATATCTTAGCCTCTGAAACTCGAAGAGGAGGTTTTACTCAAGGATGGATTCGGATTTCTCAAGTAACTTTGGTTTTATATAATTAAGAATTTTTAAGGTATAAGTGCTTTAGATTTTGAAAATATACTTACAGAATGTAAGGACATTTTTCAAAATACCAACCTCATAAAACATGTTAATTGGATTTTGTTATCAATATAATATTCAGATTCCATTTAAATACCAAGAAAGGTATAATTTTACTAGTACTTAATTAAGTTTATTTTTCTATTTAGATATATCAAGGACTTTTAGATAAATGGACACCACACATAAAGAGTCGATGGACAGGCAGTATTTTACTTATAGCTATATTCATCCTCCGAATATTTTTGAAACAAGTAAGTTTTCTATTCATTTACTAAGAGCAACACAGGGAATTAAGGATAAATCTTTGTCATGAATAACCATTGATTACTTTTGAATGCTTTAAGGATTTATCAATTAATAAGTTTTAAAATCAAAAAAAATATGGTAACTTTTGATTTTTAATGTAAATATAGCTTAAACTAATTAATTATATTGGAATAAGTTTCGTATTTACTTGATCATCATGTTGCATGTAATCTTATAGTCAAATTTGATTAATATATAGTAGTCAGTTACTTAATGATGTCCATTATTATATTAAAACACCTTTCTTATAATTAAGGACAACATTTACATGTTTATTAAGCAATCTTCCTACTTAAAAACTGATTTATTATAAGTTTCTCTGATCATAAAGTGTAACGGTTGAAACTACAATATGAGTATTCATCAAATAACCTATTAAAGCAGTAGACACTACTTTGAGTTTAGTGTTTTTTGGACACTCTTAGAAATTGTTGTAATTTTTCTTATATATTATATTTTATTTATAGTAGATATGGGTAAAAACAAGGTACAAGGATGAATTAAAAGATTTATCTGTGTACATTTTATGTATTGCACCAATACATTAAATTTTTGTTTGATTTTTTTTTTGATTATTATTAATCACACTATTTTTTTTTTTTTTTTTTATACACTACAAGTTAGCCCTTGACGGCTATCTCACCTGGTGGTAAGTGATGATGCAGTCTAGGATGGTAGTGGGCTAACCTGTTAGGAATAAAACATCTTAAGGAACAACAAGTTCATAGTATATTAAAATATAAAATACCCTTGTATGTGTCTATTATTTTTGTATTTATATGAGTAATGGCTGCATGTATTCATTGCCTCATCTGACAACCTTGCTTAGCTTGGAAATACAATATTTTAGGCCCATTCCACACAGATTGGTACAATCACACAAATACAGGTATAAATTGTATATTATAATTGGGTAATTAGTATACTATAATAGTAGTGATATAATATGTAAACAAAAAATGTGTCACTGCTTTTTTGTGGCTATTTTTTTATCATAAAAAATAATCACAAGAGGCAGTTTCTAACTAATTTAGCTCTAGGTTATCAGTTTGTCACAGTTTAATACTGAACTATTGGTGATTCATTAGGAATTTTCAAATTTATGTCAAGGGATGCCACTGGAAATACACAAACTTTTTTAATTTTCGGATCAGCAGGACTGCATCATACCATGTGTCAGCAGTCATGCAGCGCATGATTTGTAATATAATGTTGAATAGAGTTTAGAATCTGTAAGGCAAGCAGTTGTCCCTCCTATAAAAAAGACTAATCTTGGGCATTTGGTAAACAGAGATCTTGGTGATGAGACTTATGGATAGGGCACAATTTTTATAAAGACCCTATAGAAGAGAGATATAAATTAACTTCTTATAACCTTCACCTTCATACTACTCTAATGCTGGATTGCAAGATGTATAGCATGAAATAAGTTATATTATGGCTATTTATTATATTTAAAGATAAGTTTTGAAGTGTCATTTTCAATGTATCTGTTTAAAAATATCTAAAATTGTTTATTCTTACAGGGCTGGTATATAGTCACTTATGCACTAGGAATTTACCATTTAAACTTGTTTATTGCATTCCTTACACCAAAAATAGATCCAGCCATGGATTTCGATGGTAAGTCAACTAATCAGCATTAATAACATTATACTTGTATAGACTGTACAAGTTATAATAAGAATGTGTAATTTGCCTGCTTACTTACTTGGCCTGGCAGTTGTTTGGCCGTTGCTAGTTTCTACAGTTAAAGGGCTAATGAACAAGAGTAATCACTTAAATTTAGGTGACCTGTTTGCTCTTTTGCCTGCAATAATAATATTTCAAGCGGTGATAGCCCAGTGGTATGGGCGTCAGCCTCCTAATCAGAGGTCGGCGGTTCGAATACAGGCCCGCACCTCTAACTTTTCGGAGTTATGTGCGTTTTTAAACACATAAAATATAACTTGCTTCAACCGTGAAGGAACACATCGTAAGGAAACCTGCACGCCTGAGAGTTGTGCATAATGTTCTCAAAATCTGCACATTGCCAGTGTGGTGGACTATGGCCAAACCCTTCTCATATTGAGATGAGACTCGCCCTCTGTAGTGAGCCGGTAATGGGTTGATCATGATGATAATATTTAAGAACATACAGCAAGAACCGCTTATTAGTCACTTCATTCAGTCAGAGACAGTTCATAAAGTTTGCTAACTTAATCGTAACTAACACTGAAGAATGATAGATGATTATTTAATTACAGGAGAGGATGATAATGGTCCTGCGCTACCGACGAGAGCCACCGAAGAATTCCGACCATTCATCCGAAGATTGCCAGAATTTAAATTCTGGCTTTCGGTTACAAAAAGTACCATCATTGGATTCTTCTGTACATTCATAGATGCATTCAATATTCCAGTATTTTGGCCTATATTAGTCATGTACTTTATTACGTTATTTTGTATAACAATGAAGAGACAAATTAAGGTTAGTATTACTTTTATTATTATTCACATTTAACAAAATCCTATCCTAAGTACAATATATATTTAGTAGTCAGCTTTTATGATTTGGAAATTTTAGCAACTAAAATATATATTTTATTTTTCAGCATATGATTAAATACCGATATTTACCATTCACTCATAACAAGCCAAAGTATAGAACTGTGGACTCAACCGTGACTGTAAACTGACAGTTTAAGTCAAACAACAAACAGAACCATAATCAGTCAAAGAAGTTTGAAAACTGTTGTATGGAAATATTTTTAAAAATACAGTTTTTATTATAATGTTTTTATTTTATTTTTAATTTATTGTATTAAATAACTGATATAGAAATGAATTTTATGTTGGTTCTTTGCCAAGTATGTATGTACCTACTTTATAATTTTATGAACAGATTTTATTGTGTAATTATCTAAATTATTAATTATAAATTGTGAATAAGTTAAATAAAATGTAAAATATGAATAAGCCTTTGTACATTTCAATGTTAAATGTAGAGTCATAAAAGTATCTAGAATTGCTTAAAACCATCCAAATATTGTTTTAATCGACAGTCACTTAAAAAATAAAATACTAAGTTGTTTAAAGAATATTGTTAGGAATGTACAATAATTTTAATTATTTCCAAAATTACAGATTGTAAGACATTTTATAATATAAGTTAACATTACTTTTGGAAAAAAATATTCGCATATTATTATTTCATCTAGACAAATGGTTCCTCTATTTTAAATTATCTCCTTTTTTTAATTACATACCTGGATCCGTTTATTAATTACATATTTGTCTCCGGCACCGGGGCTGACGCAGACAGACAGCAGCCAGACCGAACGCAATCTGTACTTTTTTTTGTATAAAGTCGTTTATTTCATTATCGTCACAACTACAGTCTACACATCTTTCCAGAAAAGCGGGACTGCATTTTTACTCCATCCATAAGCCCGCTAATGACCACCGCAAGATCTTCGTTATTTTTATGGGTTAGTCCGTTCGCCATATCTTTCTGTACCGTCCGTTTGTCATTGGTTAATATAGGATATATTCTCACTATAAAGCTGTAATTTAGTAAATGATGTTGTAGTAACGAAATAATAAAAAAAAAAAAACAAATATATAAAAAAAAATTAAAGTTTTTGAACATTTTGTTTAATTGTTGAAGGCAATGGTTTGAAGAATTTTGTAATTTTCTCTTGCTTGGCAGTTTTTAAAACCTCCTTCAATCGATACGCAGCAGTCGGATTAGCAATTTGCCTCTTAACAATAGGACTTCGTTCGATAGACGGAAAAAGTTGTAATAAGATCTTTTTAATTTGTAAATTTGACGGCATTTACAAAGGATATTGGGTAGGGTACCTATTGGAATAGTTACTTATTAGATCCGCGAATGAATACATTTTTAGCCGGGAATATAGGAATTGGGTCGGTTTTTTTTTACCGCGAATAAGGAGCTTTTACTGTATTTGAACAAGGGACTCAAAAGACTCAAAATTTGGCACGTAATATCTTAAGTATACAAATTTGTACTGGAACTGGTTGTACGTCGTCTGTTTTTTTGGAGTCCAGGATGGGTTCGTATAATTAAGCTTAATTTTTAAAGTGCTTAGTTTTTTCTAGGGTCTGTGTGTGTGTGTGTCTGTGCCAAATAAACGGTGATTTGTGGACATTTATAAAATGTATTTTGAGAAACAGAATGTCCTAAAAATTCTGTTAGAAAATTAGTAAAGAAATATGTTAGTTACGTAAAACTCTTAAATCTTATTAATCTAGTATCTATCTACATTAAGAGTATATTACTCTTATTTATTAAGATGTTGCCCCCATTGCCGATTCCGTTAACGGGGACGGGGTTTAAATTCACACAAGTACCACATCATACTTTATTAATTAAAGTTATAATTATAAGTTAAAGTAAAACTAATTAGGTAAATCTTAGATCGTACGAAAAAATATATATATTTGCGCATGTAAAAAGCCTGAAAAATAAAGACCAACATAATCGTATATTTGTTCGGAAAAATTTATAGATAATAATAATAATATTATATTAATATTTGTGAAGTTCATATTAGGTACATCCATTCCTATGAATATATATCGAATTGATCTTTTTTGAATTCGTTTAATAACATTTAATAGCTAGTAGAGAGCTGATGAAGGTACAAAGAAAGTGTTTCAAAAGGCAATAGTGATAGTCTCGGGTGCTTCAAGGAGTACACCGTCTCCATTTGATTTTGAAGAAGGAACTACAGCTTACCTAGCTCTAATTTAATATTTATAGCGAAGGATTTTTTTTACATTCTATAGCTCATGTAATAGTGCCGTTACACGTATTGATCCATACTACGGCAAAAAGGTATCTACTACTATAACAAGAAGTAGAACAGGAATTTTGATAATTTTAAAATGAATCAGCGCCATCTATTCACCAGATAGCCACATCAATATCACATCGTTTAGTATTGCTATATCAAAATATATGATTACATGATGGGAATTTAGATATTTTTATTTTACCATAAAAGAAAACAAGTATACCCCAAAACATTTTCGGCAGTATAAAATATGTCCCATTTCTCTATAATATTAAAAAAATTGTAATATTTTGTTTTTATCATGGCATCACTGCATGTGCATTGCAAATGGCTGCGTATAGGTTTTGACTGTTCATGTGTTGTTGTTCTCCTCATTTAATTTTTCTTTTGCGGTGAAGTATGTTTGCATGTTTATGAATTGACTTTGAGATGATATCTGTTTTCGTATTGCTGTGTACAGTTTCAATCTTTGTTTTGTACGTCAGCATTGAGGTCAAGCTTGCCCCCTCTGTATCGTTGGAGAAAACCATAAAGTTACTTTGAATATAGATAGGCATAGGCACTCTTGGCAGTCTAGATCTTAAGAGGTTCGGCGCGTAATTGATACATATGTTAAAATTAAGATCTGCTTTGAATTTTTTATCATTGTTTGTTTGTGCTTCACGTAAGCACTGCGAAACCAACTTAAATGCAATGTAATTTAGTACACTTCTTGCTGATACACCAATACCTTGAAAAATAATTAAAGGGGTTTCCTCTTTATATAGATTTTACTCCGTAAATCCTCAATCTTAAACAAATTTTGTTAATTCTTATGATATTACTTAATTTATTATGGAGATACAGAAAACAGCTTCATAACGGGCTAGCTAACCTGTCATTTCAGACTTTAATATTTATTACTTGTACACATGTCACGCGAGTAAGGGCGTGAACCTGAGCAGTTCTAAAAATTTTTTTGAGCTTCTTGGCTTACCTTCTTCATACAACTTAACTAAGAATGTAACATCGAACCTTTGTTTCCAGGTTATAAATATCGGTATAGAAACCAAAACAACGTTTTTATTTATTATCTATTTAACCACAATATCAATAACACAACCTCCCAAAAGATCAATATAACAATAAAATACTTTCGAATCTTAGGTAGTGCCTAAAATGAAGTTGAAACCTTCTTCACCTTTCACCACTCAATATGATATGAAATAAAATAAAAGTATAAGTATTTATATCCCATTCATTTTTAGGTCACATAAAATAGGTTAATCGTAACTCAATGACCTACATAAGTGTGCTGTAAAATTAGGTGTTCATTTGAGCTTGAAAACCGTAGAGTGGGTAATAACTAATAATAACATGGTTTCAACCTTCAGTTAATAGATAAAAAAATATCATTAGTTGTATATGTACATGGGTGTATAGCAAATCTAGACTTAAAATTGTGTCCTACGCATGTATAACTAAACTCGCTTATCTCCGGATTTACACTCGTACTTTGGGCAATAGTTAAAACTGCAGACTTAATTCTTAAAATTCATATTAAATTACCGTTAAAATTCCTTTCCTCGTGATTATAACTAGTTATTTTTAATCCGCTATAGTGACAGTAGAGTATTTTTTTTATATACTTCATAAATTGCACTCCAGTTAAAATGGTGACATTAAATATCTATGGAATAACCACCAGCTTCCTCTGGAATTCCAAACCTGATATTTTCCGCACATTATTACCAATCACCGGTGTAAGATTTTCATAAATTATACATCTAGCAATAGCATAACACTACATTCTTATTATAATTTAAATATGAAGGTGAGCTTTCGAGAGTGATCCACAACCAAATGAGAAAGCTAACTATAACGTTAAAAAAATAAAATATGTATTTTAGTGTTGTGACAAAGTCTTCAACGGCGCTACCGTTCTGCTATATTAGGCAGACCAACTGTTCATATCGTTTTCAATATATTATTTATACAAAATGTAAGTACAAGATTGACAGTCATCGATAGCTTAAACGTATCTACATAATATTTAAAGTACTCTGACACTGTTCTATGTCACGAAACAAAAATACAGTAAAATAACGAAAGTTATATAAAACGTTGTTAGACTTGCTTTAGAAAAAAAATATCTTCAGTAGCACTTTTAATTTGACACTTTATCCAGATTAGTGTCGGTAGAACTTAGTGGTTTGTATAAAACTAAATTATCCGTACATATTCCGGGCATTGAGCTCGCTTGTGATCTTAAGAATAAACGAACAGAAATAACGATATCGTGCCGGTAGAAAGCGAATGTGATAATGACATAATTGAAAACAATATGATATCAAATTACAGTAAGTATCTAACTAAAGAATCCAAATGGATGGGGAGGTATATTTAACCGCGACAGTACAAACTACAAAACAATTATTACCCTAGAGTTAAAAATAGTCGCTAACGATAAAAATAATACCTACCTAACTATCGTTTGGGTGACGTGTGATTACGCGAGCGATCATGGCCGTACCATTCGCCTAAACTTTGTGAAGAGAACAAGCAATATACTCTGGTTTTTAAATACTATTACTCAAAACCCATTTATAGTATTAAAAAATCTGTTCTTTCTTGAAAAAAATGTTTTAATTACAGTAGAGTATATACGTGAACCGGTATTGTGTGACCACGATTAATTTCCCCCTGTTGTAACGAATGTTAAATGGGGACAATGAAAATGAATTGAATTACTGCATTGTTTCAAATCGCAACTACCTCCGGCAGGGACGGTACTAATTGAATCTACTTAACATATACTATTCTTGTTGTCCCCCTAGACCTGCCTGTCGATTACAGTTAAGGGTTTAACTCCAAAGAGTTTTTATAATGCTTCTTTGGACTTGTAAAATAATGAAATACAATTAAATGTATATTGGTGGACAACAAATTCTTATTTTTTAGTCTGCGCTGAGACGGACAGGCAATGCTTTTGTGCAAAACTTGACAGGTCTAAAAGTAGAGCTATCTTTTTTTCACGGGAAACGTTGTAAAAAGGACGATACCTACGACTTTTGGCTTTGTCAAATTTGTTTAGAAATTTTGTAAAACGGAATTGGCACCAGTATAGCACCAGTGTTGCATGATATAAACCAGAAATTCGCCTCAAATTAAATCTCGCGGTTGCATGTCCAAATATGTGAAAAATATACAATTCAACAAGGCATTTTGTGTAAGATTTATGTAATTAATATGTGTTTACACAGTATTATTATATTATTCTATTTTCTAATTGGTTTTTGTTTACGGATTAACAGAGTAACAAAGTTTGATAGCTAGCACGTATCGCTTAACTTTTTGGAGTTGTATATATTTTAAGGAATATTTTGTATAAAATATTTATAATTTATTATTGGCCTTAATGGTGAAAGAAAATATCGTGAGAAAATCTGCATGCCTGAAAGTGGTCGATTATGTTATCTCAAAGGCGTGTGTAGTTTATATCCCAATATTTTATTTTTATTTATTTAATTTCAATGTTATTTTATTCATAAGATATGATAATTTTCAACTGATTATATTATTAATAATTTATAATAATTGCTATTAGTAGATATTTGTTTAACTGCATGATGATTATTAGTATATATTATATAACTGCGTATGATACCCACTAGAATACCGTAAAGCGGTGACTTCAGCATTTCTCGCCCACACCATTGTTTACTAGGGTCAGACATTGCAAATAACCAACACGAAATAACGGTAACACTTTTTATTCAAAAACACAACCAAAAACTTTTTAAATCAAATTTTATAAGTATTTTAATTAGTAATGAAAGTACACTCCTTGTTCTAATTTACACTAAACAATTATTTGCATAAAGTACTCACCAAACTTATGAAACAACCTCTCTGTAGCTAGGTCAAAACCAAGAGTGTTCAATTCTCTAGAGCCTCGTAACATGAAGTCCTCAGTCAATTGACCGTCGCAATACATATCACGCACATTAAAACACTTTCATCTCAAAAATATTAATGATTTAATCATAATTTAGAAATCGGTTTTGATTTTTTTTTTAAATACTAGAAACGTTTAAAAACTTTAATTTTTGTTATTTTACTCGTATTTACTAACACTTTTGTTATGGCATTAATTTGTCAGCAATTTAATAATATAATAATATATCTAGGTAAATAAAGCCAAGTTATGATGGTAATTCGTTTTTTATGAATCCGTAAATATATTTAGTATTTCCTTTTGAAAATTTTAGTGAAATAATAGTTACTAATAAAAGAGTGCCAGTTATTTTTTTAGGTAGTAAATTTCATATGAATTTAGAATTATAGTTGTACTTGTACAATAATAATCATTTATACTTCATTATTAAATTTAATATTTTACACTCTGCCACCCTGAATGCATTGAGGGAAAAGCTGGCAACTGTTTACTGCCGTTATCGCCATTCGCCAGTGTTACCTACTAAAATGATATGTTCAAAAGTAATAAAACGCGCTCGATATCCCTGTTTATTTTATTGACCACTCGCCAGATGTTTGCGCATTGTTTTCCAGTGCGCAGTAGTTTCTCTGTCGTGAAATCGGGATTCTGTTTTAGTATTATATCTATTCTGCCATTTTGAAAATAGTGGCGTGTATGGATTTTGGCCGCGTTCGTCAATGAACAAATATGTCCGGGAGCAATGATAAGGTGTCGACTACGCAGCGTATGATCCAAAGTGTTGCTTTCCCTCCCAGCCACAAGCTTCTTGTCACCGAAGTTTTTGATGAAAAAACTGGAAAACCCTTGCCAGACGTACTGAAGCAACATTTTATATTAGAGGGTCGAATTGAGGAAAATGCAGCTTTGCGAATCATCCAAGATGGTGCCACCCTATTACGTTCCGAAAAAACGATGATTGAAATTGATTCACCGGTGACAGTATGCGGAGATGTACACGGGCAATTTTATGACCTGATGAAATTGTTTGAAGTGGGAGGCTCACCTTCATGCACGAAGTATTTATTCTTAGGAGACTACGTTGACAGAGGTTACTTCAGTATAGAATGTGTTCTTTACCTTTGGGCTCTGAAATTGTGTTATCCGAAGACTTTGTTTTTATTACGTGGTAATCATGAATGCCGACATTTAACTGAATATTTTACATTCAAACAAGAATGCAAAATAAAATATTCTGAAAAAGTGTACGATGCTTGTATGGATGCCTTCGACTGCTTACCCCTCGCTGCTCTTATGAATCAGCAGTTCCTATGTGTACATGGCGGTTTGTCCCCTGAGATCAACAGCTTAGATGATATCCGTAAACTAGATAGATTCAAAGAACCACCAGCGTTTGGAGCCATGTGTGATCTGCTGTGGTCTGATCCCTTGGAGGATTTTGGGAATGAAAAGAATGCAGAACATTTCTCACACAATTCTGTCAGAGGATGCTCTTACTTCTATAGCTATGCTGCTTGCTGTGACTTCTTGCAGAGAAACAATTTGTTATCAATAATACGTGCTCATGAAGCCCAAGATGCTGGCTACCGAATGTATCGTAAAAGCCAAACTACTGGCTTCCCAAGCCTTATTACAATTTTCTCTGCACCCAACTATTTGGATGTCTACAATAATAAGGCTGCTGTACTCAAATATGAGAACAATGTCATGAACATCAGGCAGTTTAACTGTTCTCCACACCCATACTGGCTGCCGAACTTTATGGATGTGTTCACCTGGTCTCTGCCGTTTGTAGGTGAAAAAGTTACAGAAATGTTGGTCAACGTATTAAATATTTGCTCTGATGATGAACTGATGTCAGAAGGAGATGACGCATTGGAGGAAGCAAATCTCAGGAAAGAAGTTATACGTAACAAAATTAGAGCAATTGGTAAAATGGCACATGTATTTTCAGTACTTCGTGAAGAGAGTGAATCTGTGTTGCAGCTGAAAGGGCTTACCCCCACTGGTGCTCTACCTCTGGGTGCACTGTCTGGTGGCAAAACATCACTTAAAAATGCCCTTCAAGGATTTTCACCAAATCACAAAATAACATCATTTGCTGAGGCAAAAGGCTTAGATGCCATCAATGAGCGAATGCCACCACGTCGCGATGGTCAACGCACCCCAGATGCACAGGAAAAGAAGCCTCACGTGAACAGCAATGCCCACTCGTGAAGTGCTCGCTGATATTTCTCTTCGATCCTTACTTTTTGGCCCACAATTAGTGATAGTGAAATATGTGACGGAGACTCAGCTTTTGGAATGATATTTCACTTCTGTAATAACTAGGTGGATTTGAAGGGAATTGTCATTATAGATACTAAATATTATTAAAGTTGGATTTCACTTTTTTTCAATAGTTAAAATTAAAATTTCTCTTAAGATATTACCTCTCGATATTTAAAATAATTATCAGATCTGCAGGCAACAAATTTATTTAGTCAATTAAATATTAAGATATGCACATTTATTTATAATGCGCTGCACTGTTTAATTTTTGGTAATGTAATTTTAAATTTTCATATGAAAAGACATGATATTGTAATGTAAATTTATTCAGATTGTCTACTTATTATACTCTACATTGTTATCTACATTAGTGAAAATTAGACATGTCTATAATTTTCAAAGCATAATTAGCTGTGATATTAAGCATTGATCGATGTATTATTTAATAGCAACCTGCTAGTGGAGTACAGGCATGTTCATTGGCTAATCATGCATTGAAATATGTAAAATAAGTGGTGAAGTTCTCAGCTTGGGCGTGTCTTTATATTATATTCTATTCTATTAGGTAATAAAATTAATTATGTACTATAATGTGCAGCACATGGTAAGTTATTGCCATACGTGTGTGCTGTGTAAATATGCCCTGTGCGTACACACACGTTATTGCAGCTTTAACACTTGAGATAAATATTATTCTCTTTAATATCTTTGCTACAAGTTGTACTTAATTGTATTTTATTGTACAAAATATTATATTAAATTACTATCTATAAACTATACTTAAAAATAATTTATATTTGGGTGTATGCTGGCCCCTTGTTGCCTGCATGCAGCTAAACTTGTATGCTGGAACATAACATTCATAAAATGTTTTGGCATATAAGATGTAGCGGCTAGTCTAATTGCAGATTTTCTTACAGCTTCTATTCCAAATTTCACTTATATAATTATTAAGGTTTAATGACCTATGCACTGTTGGAAAATCTCTTTTGGTCTGCCAAATAATAAATATTAATCAATGCAATAAGTTCATTGTGAATACTAAAAGTGGCTTACATACATTTTCAAAGTCAGTTCTAAGTATTTTATCTCAATCAGTGTGTAGTCCTTCATATGTTCTGTACTTTTAAATAAAACCTATGTAAAAACTAACAATATATCTAATTTTATTTTATACTAACCATGGGATGTGTTGTTTTATCCTTACAAAATATATTAACATTGAGCTCTATTTATCATAGTTTTAATAAGTGACTCCTAGATTTTATCCTTTATACTGTAGAGTTCAAGAAATTACATACTTAAATTAAAGACACATTATGTTAAGTAAAATCACATTTTAATGTCACTAAGTTAAATTTATATATCTTTAGATTTTTTTTAAGTAATTGACATTTAAAAGATACTATTAAGCTATCTACTTATATCAGTTGTGCCATTTTACTTATACATATAAAATATGAAGTTAATTGCACTTTGCACTAAACAACAATTAAATAATATTATCTTCAATTACAGAGATTTTGTTTTTTTATAATACCAAATAGTACTTATAAATGATTTGTGTACTTATTTATTGACTAGTAGTAAATTATTATTCCTCAAAATTTTCATTATCTAAAATAAATTCGAAATATATATAATATAAGTTTTATTAACTTTCAATCCATAGCCAATTATTTTCTAGTGTGATAGTTTTTGGGGTTAATTTTCAATAATAAGCTTTGTGCGAATCTGTCTGTCAATTTTTGTAAGTCTAGTTAAGTCTATATTAATGCAATAGACTTGAAAGGGGGTCCAAATATTTTAGTATGGAACTTGACTTCCTCTTGTCCGGCAATTTTTATATCCAACTAGTGGCTACGCATAGATATAACGCAATACTGACCAAACGTGCCTCTTTCCCTAAGAGGGATGATGTTAGATCCCGTAGTCTATACTAGTCAAATATTTATTTACGCTGGGATCTATAAAGCGCTCTTAGAAACCCTCTGACTCAAGAAGGAGAGCTGTAATACGTTAACGCGTTGCATGCGTTGCGTTCATTTATTCTTTTTTATTTTAGAAAGAAGACACTTTAAATATTGGCCCGTAAAAATTTTAAGCTTGTAGTTAGTTAAGTAGTAACCCGTAGTATACGAGATCCTATGAAAATACGATATTGCGCTGGCAGACCCACCTTCATCATCATGATCAACTCATTACCGGCTACACACTACAGAGCGCGGGTCTCCTCTCAATATGAGACGGGTTTGGCCATGTGCGGATTGGCAGACTTCACACTCCTTTGAGAACATTATGGAGAACTCTCAGGCGTGCAGGTTTCCTCACGATGTTTTCCTTCACCGTTGAAGCAAGTGATATTTTAAATGTTTAAAAACGCACATAACTCCGAAAAGTTAGAGGTGCGTGCTCGGATTTGAACCGCCGACCTCTGATTAGGAGGCTGACGCCCTAACCACTAGGCTATCACCGCTTCGCGAGAGACCCACCTTGAGCCGTACGAATTATTTTTGGTGACGAAGTATTCGTAACTATGAAATAAAATAAATTTTGAATTTTTATCAGGCCATGTGTTTATCACAGGTGAGTATAGTAGGTAACTACTAGTTTTACCGTGGTGGCTTTCGAAGATTGCAGGTATGAATCATAAAGGTATTATCGTAAAAATATATATAACTATTTTTTGCCTTTTACTACACACTTTCCGGGAAAATGGAACGCCACCGTCTACTCCGTTCTTCATTCCATCACCAAACCAGAGAGCCTCGGCGAAAATGTAACGGTTATAGTCGAAATTCCTGAGTCTCGCATCAGCAACACATTGCCTGTTTTATTACTTCCCGGGTTGTAGTCAAATTGTGAGCTCTTTTTTTTGTTAACAAGAGTTCCTGTGTAGTATAAAACGTAAGAGGAAAGGTAAGTATCCTTCTAATTGTAATTTTTGCATCTTTTCAATTGAAAATTATTGATTCACCTATAGATAAAAAAATATGATGTGGTACCTACACTCAGTAAACAAGACTTGACTATGAACTAGGTGGATTGCTATGCCATTATTTGGGTCTTTACTCATACAATGGGCATAGCAAGCTTATATAGGTAAGCAAGTGTTCTTCCAATTGTCTCAGTTAAGATTCAGCCTACAGCAAATGAAACCAGTGATCTGGTAAGCGGGTAAATAGAATATAGATTACTTACGAGTATTATGCTGTATACTGTATTGTAGCAAACAACGTAGCCTAGACGTACAATTGCTATACATTTAACGGCAAATAACAAAAGCCACGACCATGATCTGTATTACTTAGTAGGTTTAACGCAGCGGTATAATATATTACAATATGCATATGTACTTCGAAGTCGTTGAGTTTACGCTAGTGAAATCTTTAGCGGCGACTTTTCATTAACGTTAATGCGTGTGATATATTTGATATGATCATCATCATCATCATTAACAACCCATTACCGGCTCACTACAGAGCACGGGTCTCCTCTCAATATGAGAAGGGTTTGGCCATAGTCCACCACGCTAGCCATGTGCGGATTGGCAGACTTCACACGCCTTTGAGAACATTATGGAGAACTCTCAGGCGTGCAGCATTTCCTTCACCGTTGAAGCAAGTGATATTTTCATTGTTTAAAAACGCACATAACTCCGAAAAGTTAGAGGTGCGTGCCCGGATTCGAACCGCCGACCTCTGATTAGGAGGCGGACGTCCTAACCACTAGGCTATCACCGCTTTCACTGGGCTATCACCGTTTGCACTGGGGTATCATCGCTTATTTGATATCAGTCATACACAAATAATTCCCTATAGTGGTTATATTTCAGAGGCTATCGCGCTTTAGTCCCAACCGTCTTAAGGAACTTAAGAAATTGGCAATGTATGATGCCTCACCTGCATCAGTCACCATATTAATTCATCAGGCGGTGGTCACGGTTATTTATAATAACAACGTTATTAAACTTTGTGTTTAAATTAGCAGCGTGATGGGTCTATGCTCTATAACCCTCTCCTATGAAAGGGAATTGTGACTAAAAAAGTAGAACGTTAATAGGCCGATGAAGATGTTGCGGTCGAGTGCACAAGTATTCCCGTGACCCAGCCACCAGGCGACGCGAAGGAGCATCGCTGGGTTTTAGTGGGTATTCTGGTCGCCAGTCTTGGCGCCAAGGAGTCCCATATACCCCATCGGAAGCGGCGCAGTCTTGCGCATCGCCTGCATCGCTTTCGGAAGGGATGCGTAAACGCATTTCCCAGCGAAAAAAAAAACCATGGCCGATGACGATGATAGATGATTTATCAAGAATCCAAAAACCAGCATGTACGCATAATGCCTTGGGCGCTCTCACTGGTTAATAAAACGATGTATTAAAATTTTAAACTTTTATTCGAAAAGAACGCTTATTTGTTCAATGGTGCTTTTATTATTGCTTCAACGGTGAAGGAAAACATCGTGAGGAAACCTGCACGCCTGAGAGTTCTACATAATGTTCTCAAAGGCGTGTGAAGTCTGCCAATCCGCACATGGCCAGCGTGGTGGACTATGGCCAAACCCTTCTCATATTGAGAGGAGACCCGTGCTCTGTAGTGAGCCGGTAATGGGTTGATCATGATGATTCAAAAAGAGCTATTAAAAGCCATTATGCAGCGAACCTAGGTACTTTTATTTTTTTGCATTAATGTGAGGGATAATTAATATTCCGAGTTATGTTCAGCCTACAGAAACTCTAAAACAGTTATTATTTTTAAAATCGCCATGTTTGAGTCAGCTTGTCTAAGCCAACACAAATATGGCGATAGCAAAATCTTTTCATCTGAAAAAAGTAGAACGGTTGGATTACCGAGTTACGGTGAGCACATTAATGTGT
This sequence comes from Lasiommata megera, assembly GCA_928268935.1. NCBI lineage: Eukaryota > Metazoa > Arthropoda > Insecta > Lepidoptera > Nymphalidae > Lasiommata > Lasiommata megera. The sequence continues at coordinate 9,336,268 of OV743312.1, forward strand.
TTAGAGATTAGACACCGCCAATGCATAAAAACCCAAAATAATATAAATCTAGCCTCGACCCGGGAAGTGTTCAAGAAAAATAAAATTTATAAATAATATATTAATTTAAATGAAGTAAGGTGTCCACTTATGTAAATATGGCACAATAATGGTAAAATAATTTTATATAGTTAAGTACCTACCTGCTACCTACTCTATCATACTTACTAACAATAGGTTAAGACCTTGACGATGTAACTGGTATTGAACGCATTCAAATAAATTAATAGAAGTTGTTTTGTTAGTTTCACGGCAGCCAGCGGATGACGTTTTAGATTGTTACCTACAATAATATATAATTAACATATTTTGTTATCATTTATAATAGTCAATAGGGTTTGCCAAAGTGGCGTTTACTGGTGTGGGATCGCCATATCGTCACATTCCTGGCACCAGCTTCCATCATTGGTTCTCCGAGCTATCAATGTGCTACGCTCGTTAAGCTGTCGGTTCTGCAAGAATTCCTCATTTCTGATTTGGCTACGTAGGCATCCTTCTTGCATTTCCAAATCGCTGGCTTCTGAGCGTTCTTATCTCAGACTGGATGCTAAGCGGTACCTATTTTATTACTTTATGGCTTCCAAAAAATACTATCTACCGACAATGACGTGTAACCAAGAGATTCAGCGTTCCAGCATGATGTCGCGTAAAAACCAATTAGTAGTATGGCTTTACCGTACCCCTAACAGGTTAGCGCGCTATCATCTTATTCTGCATCATCGGTTACCATCAAGGGCTAACTTCGGAACTAACTAACCGAAATCATAACTCCGGATTCATTACGGACTCTGATCACATCTATACTTCCGTGAGTAACCATAAACTATTTCTTAGTAAGGTAATATACGGAAGATTGCAGCTTAAAGCTTCATTTTTCTTCCGATTTTAAGAATGTATTAAGCTCTTACTTACTCTCGAAGTACATGCAAGTATAGTTTGTATTATCAACCTAAACTAGTCAGCTGCTTAGTCATTGTATCAATCAAATGTTGAAAGGGTAAATGAGAAAACAAATATTAATTTTCATGTAATATTATTTTTTATTAACTTTTCTTAATTCTAGAAAGATATAATTTTCTTGAAACATAACTTTTGTCATATTCTCTTAACTGTGGTACAGTATTTTCTTTGAACTCTTTGGGAGTGGCTATGTAGTTGTGTTTCATGCATTTGTCTTGGTCCTTACATATACAGAAATCACCTAATGTCTCATAATGAGTTTTAATAATTCCATTGTCAAATTGGCTAAAAGAATCCTGAATTGTTTTAATACTGTCTATACTGGGAGTTAACATTAAATTAGAACTGGGATAAACAAAAAATGCAAAAATTGTGAGTGCTACTAAACACTGAATGGGCACTGCAGTTGACCAATACTTCTGTGGATAGTAATATATGTTGAGATAATGTAGATAGTCATTAGGGGTTACAGTCCAAATGCAATATGTAGCTAGAACAATTTTACTGAATACAAACATAAAGAAACCATACAAAGACCTTGAAGGTGTAGGCGCTGGAGTGTGCTCGGGCATGTTTTTATATCTATTCTCATGAAAAAGATTGTATAGTTTTTACTATTAATATAACATTCTTTAAGAATGCATTTAAAATTGCTCTCAATTTTTTGTAATCAGCTCCTTCAAAAGTTCTGTAAAAGAGAAGATTTTATATCATTTATAATCTAATATATATATGATGATGATGATCATTGAAAGAAATCATAAGCCAAATTAATTCATTCTCTCAAAAAATTTAATGGGTTTCCCAAAATTATAATAATGGAAGCCAAAAATATAGGTTTGTAAACTAAGACACTATTGAACTTTCATTGTGTATCTTCTAATATAGGAAATGTGAAAAAATCTATATTTTGTTGGTTTTCTTACTATAAGGTAAGGCAATAAGGCATAAATTTTACATGTGGATACATTTCTGATCACATTGTTGTGTAAATATTTTGTTGTTCAAACTAGGGGAGTTATGTATTTTATGAATTTTAGCAACAAGTTAATACTATTATAAATAATGAATTTTTTAGCAATAAAATAGTTCTTGATTCATATAATAAGTAAAAAAAGCTTTTGTATTTTATTCATTATTTAAATTTCAAGGATATAGAATAAGTACAAATGACTTATGTGCTTTTTACACAGGCAAACTAACAGTAGACTGAAAATTTACAAGTGAATTCTTATTCTTGAGCTTGACATCTTTCAGTATTACTGATAATATTTCCCTCTCCTACAAGATGAGTGATCGGCAGTGACAGTAGTGTGTTTTTAAACTGAATAGATATTATAAATAAATCTAGCATGTGCACAAAATTTCCCAGTGTCTCGGATCAATTTAATTATTTTGAACTTACACATGGAGGTTATTTTCTTCAGCATTTATTATTCTTTGGATACCACTTCCTTTGAATTCTTTATCTACATTTAAAACCTCGGATACTAATAAAGCTTCTTGATTGTTAATAAAAGGAATCGTTAGTATTCTGAAAATAAATAAAAAAGTAAATAAGCGTTGTGAATTCTTGCAAAATGGATTAGAATTCTATGTTCAAATCCATTTACCACTACGTACAGTTTTTTCTGGGATTGTACTTCCATTTTATGTATTTAAGACAAATTTAGCATTAGACTCTATATGAAGAAAATATACCTAAACATTCTTATTTCCTTATGTAGGTACGTAAACTAAGTATTAATGACAGTATTGCCAACTATGATAAATATTAACCCCCATAGTAAAGTCAAAACTAATACATACCTACTAATAATCTTAAAAGCTCTTATCACCCGTTCTATAAAAGATAAAAACACCCGTTAAACCTCCCAGCCCACATACCTATATACCCTGGGGACACACCTAAGTTGTTATCTATCTCTATTACTCTGTGGTTGTTTTGGTTTTGGATTTATAAAAAAAAAACATTCTGCTCTGGGTGAAAATCCCATTGAGGATCCTAAGAAAGGACTCTGTTATCAATAATATAACAATTACGAATTTAACGATAACCCAGATAAGTAACAGCATTATATTATTGTTTTCGAGAAATCACTTCTACCTCATTTCTTTAATTATTAATTTAGCCTCAGATTAATAACATTAAGGCATGAAATTCTGAAAAGTTTTGTAGTAAGAAGAGTTTATATACGGAATTAATATTAAGACGAAGCATCCTATCTTCTGTCTGTGTGGTTTACTAACTTTAATAATTCGCCAAAGTGGATTTCTATCAGTATTCAGTTTCATTTCACGAATTCAAATAATAAAAAATTAAAATATGAATGCTTCATAGATACTTGTAATACATGATTATAGCTTTTTTGAATATATAAACCTGCGTTCACCAAGAACGCAGTTTAAAACTACTCCTACATGAATTTTACCAATATTTCTGAGTAATGCGAACTTACTTTATTATTGATACTTAAAATACATATTACATAATTTATTGCTAGAAAAGGAAACACGAATACATTTTACAATACAGAACATCGACTTAAACAATAAAAATATGTAGTGTCGTGGGACGCCAGGTTCCATACTCTAGTAATGTGCATATAATTGGAACGAAGTCCCTTCGGCTAATATAGAATCGACACGGTTAGAGAGAACGAAAAGAAAGAGCGAGAAAGAGAAAGGTATTATTCACTACTCGCTTGTGTATACGACTGTCGCGCCTGCGCACGTCTCATTTAACGGTTTTATTCCACGGGCTTTTTCTTACGGTTTTACAATCACATTTTTTTTTTCAGTTCCGTCGCGCAGTAAAATCCCTATCTCCTCCAAGCCTGCCGTAAGGAACTTCGTTCCAATTATATGCACATTACTAGAGTATAGAATAGTTTGAAGCGGCCTTCAAAACTGTATAAATACTAAATGTACTCTTTCCCATAGCATAAAGGACAACTATAAGCCTGATATTGATAAGTGAAATAGTATTTTAATAAGGTTCACTAACGCCTTGGTGCTCCACATAATAAAACAACAGCAGTCTTGTAAAAGATTTTATTAATATTTCAAACACAATTCACTATGTACAAATTACTTTGTAAAAATATTCATTCTCGTCTTATTAAATATGTTTTATTTACTGTTATAGGCAACACTTAAAGAAATTATTATGAAAAATTATTTCATTTCAATTTTAACCAACATAAGTACAACGTAACATATCTATGTTATGTTTAAAATTTGAAGCTCAAAACGAATGAATTTACGAAAAACTGACACGAGTTTAGTTCACGCACAGCTGACGGGGTAGTAAAGGAACGAATTTATTGTTGTTAAATTTTATTGAACAATGTCGGTAACTGCGGTTAACATGAATCTTGGAACCTGTTCTAGAGTTGAGATCTATTGTCATTCTCGATTTATCAGAATGTTAACTTAATTGTGTTTTTGGATAGACTAAGATTTTATAGTAATTTAAGTGACTAAAATATAACACTTGTACTTTGTCTTAAAATGGTACGACGATAAAGAAAGGAGAAAGAAAGATAACAAATCCTATCGGCCATGTATTCCATGGAATTAAAAGGCACATCGCACAAAGGTACTTATTGTTTGCACACAGCTAAAAAATAGAATATATTTTTTTAGATCTAATATTAAATTTATTTATAAAATCAAAAGAGGTATTTTTCGTTACACCATATTGAATGCCGCTTTATCAACATATTTTACGACGCTTTATAACAGTTTGCACTTACAAGGTCTTCTAGCTTTTCAATTTCTTCAGTAAGCCAATCAACTGATATCTTTTCATCTTCAACAGAACAAGATATTTGCTTTTTCTTGATACTAAATGCTAATGGTACAAGTTTCCACAGGGAATACATAGTATCTTAGACCAGTTTCTTTGTTTTTTGTGTGCAAGTGATTTGTTGTGCAACAGATTAAATACCAATTTTTACTGTCCACCTGAAATGTCACTGCATTAGATTTTATATTGACTCCGCAAAGCAACCCTCGATTAAATGTCGAACCTCTGCTTACAAAACACTTTTCATAAAAGGACATATTTAGATGAATGCATAGACCAATACGGGAGATGCGGGTTTGCCTATTCCTCCAATTCAGGGACTTGACTGTTCCAAACTTTAAACATAACCTTCAAAATGTTAAGATAAATAATAACATATAATATTTCTATCATATTAATCAATATATTATGCATAAATGTATCAAAAGTATTATTCTACGCACATTAGACACTTTGATTTTTACTAAAAAGTAAAAATAATAGATAGTTTGTTTATATGTAATAATATTAAATCGTATGGCGTAATTCGGCACTAAAGTTTATATTAAAATTAATTACAATTTATAACGATTAATATTTTATGTAACTTTTGAATGGACAAACAAATCCATAAATTGTAAACTACAATCAACATTATTTTTAATAATGCGCAACTAGCTCCACATAAAACGTGAGAACTGTCGCATTATTTGAACCGAACGAGTGAATAATATTTTTAACAATTATTTCCGTTTATCATTTATAATTACATAAAGTAACATGTATATAATGCATACAATCACAAGCCCTCCGGAAACCAGACTTAAAACAATAAAAAAATAATATAATACTAATGAAGTACTATAACAATTAATAACAGCTGTTGTCAATATCTTTCCACATTATTTCATCGCTGTTTTAAATAGCTAAAGGAAAATTATTCGCGCAGCGAGTTAAGACGAATTCAACGGAAAATAAGAACGAAATCTTTAAAACTTAAACACCAAGTCGAGACTAAAGGAGAATTATACGGTTCTATTATCGGTTACAATATAGTTACTGCATAGCTGAAGCACCATAACGAATATCTCACATTTAAATTGATCATTTTTACTTTATATTATTCGCTCTACATGAAACGTTTAATTGTGCCCTAATCATGTAAATTAATTCGTGAGTGCTTTGTTCATGACCACTTTTCATGCGGAAGCAGGTTTATTAAAAGCAAATTTTATAAATTTGCTTTTTGCTGCAAATGCTGTAGAATAATGTGATATACCGTGGAATGATTCTTAAGTTTGACGACGGCAACTATTGCGTGAGAAGGAATGCATTTACCGCACGATAAAAAACTATTTATCTTCATGTATTCGTAAGAAGCAAACCGTAGCTATTCAACGCAAGTTACGACAGACATTTGCGCTAGCTTATTTCAATAAATTTTGTTTTATGCGCTTCCCCAAATTTTACGCGGATTTTAAAATAATGCAATTAGTGTGCTGTGCACGTTATTTATAAGTAGCTATTAAGTAGAATAGATAGCCGTTGAAATAGAAAGTGATAGATTTCACAACAGAAGAATTATTGTTGATAATAATAAGACATCAGCTTAGTAATTATGACCTCTCGCATGAAGACTACAAACACAACCGTGCAATTTTTGTATGCATGAAACAAAGAACAACAAAGCTTCACGCAGTCTTACAAACGCTTAAATGAATTTCGTCTCTTTTGACGCGCGGGTCTTCCGCCGCGTAGCCTCACACTTAAGTGAGGCGCAAGCGTTCATAGGTGAACACCCTGTGATTTTATTGCGTTAGTAGTTCCTTTTAGTAACTTTAGTCGCGGTCTTACCACCCTAAAAAGTAGTCATTCACAATACTCTAGTGCGGTTGTCTAATCCGCAGTTAAAAAAGTTATTACTGTGGTTTGGCGTTACGTTAGAATGGGCAGCCGTTTCGTAGTGCGTCGTTCACAGTTACTGGGTTATTATTGTGATGTGGAGGGCAGTGGGGCGCGGTGGTACTAGCGGCGCGGACCCCAGACGGTGGAGGATGCGGGCGCGGGGGCGGGCGCGGGCGCTGGCTGCGGGGCGCGCGTAGCCCCCGGCATGGTCGGGAACTCATCGGTGGACGCGGTGTCAGGCGCGCGCTGCTCCCACGGCCCGCCCTTCACAACGAAACCGGTAGTGGGAGGGCTAGTAGTTGTAGCTGGCGCACCGCCGCTGGCGTTATCCCCGCTGAGAACGTCGCCGAAGTCGGCGAGGGACGGAGCCGCCGGTCTCTGGTACCGATCCGCGACATCTTGCATCTACGACAAAATATATTACTGACCAGGGAACATTTTGATATTTGCACCCAAATAATTAAGATAACCTTATTGAATTTCTCGTTTTGCTATAGATCAAAAAGAAATCTATACTACAGTAAAGCATAACGCACATAACGAATCGATATGTAAACAATATGTCAATGATCAAATGAGGTGGAACCGACAAGAGAAGTGATGAATAATTTCATGATGAGTCAAAATCTTGACTTCAACGATAAATCTGCTTGTGAATATTTAAAGACCTCATGATTCATCTAACAACAAGTCATTGTAAAATTGGCTTACGTATTCCTCTGCTAAATTCAAGAGATGATCCTTAGCGTCGAGAACATTGTCCTCGTCACCGGTGATGATGACGATGCTGTCATCTCCCTGCTTGGGGAAGCGGATGTCAACTTTGTAATCATCCATTATGCGTTTGATATTCTTGCCACCGTGACCTATCAGCCTTCTGTGGACACGGGGATCTATGTCCACCTCCTCCCGGTATTGGTTATCCTGTGTGTAAATATTTTATTTAATAACACTTGTTTCAACACAATTGTTCAATTATACAAAAAAACTACTAAGTTATGAAATGGGAGTTAGGAGAGTGATAACAAAAAGTAAAATTTACCTCGCTAAGTTTGTTGTGGGCTTCTTATTAGACCGGGGCGCGTTTGGAACCCTCATAGCTTTAGTTTTAAGTTTACGAATATAGTTATCACAATGAAATAACTACTAAGTAAATTATTGACGCGTCCAAAGTGCCTTTTTAAGGACTATTTGAATAAAGATTATTTTGAATTTGAATTTAATGTTTTTTTTACCATATTATGGCGAGCATATAAGTATGGGCATCTTAATATTGAAATTTCGGATGTTTGCCACTCCTTAATGTTAGACTAACTGATAAATTTAGTTGATATTTGAAATGGAGTTAATTTACACCTAGAATTAATAGATAGTCTCTTTAACCCACAAAAATAAGTTCAGGTAGGCTTACATGGAAGACTAATAGCTTTATATTAATGACTGTCAGAGTAGTGCCCTTACGAAAACGTTGGATCAAGTTCTTGAATCACTTATGTGTAAATTAAAATAATTGCTATAGAAATCCGAGCCTGTTTTGAAATGTGGATTCAACTGATGTTAGGGTTGTATATATTTTTTAAGGCAACTTTGTACAAGTATTTGTCAATACAAATAGACACCAGAGAAACTTTGCGAACCAAAAGGTTTTGTATTATCATAAATACTCCATCAGCATACTTTTCTCATTTTCAACTAGCATTGTAGATAATTTGAGAAAAGGCATGGTTTTCAGTGTCATAGCCATAGTCATAGTTAAATAATGAAAATAAATTAATTTACTTACAAGTTGGTGAACAATAGCCATAATGGCTTCTTTGGCCTGCAATGCCTTGTCTTCATAACCTTGTATGGTGATGATGTCATCGTCGATTTTGCCGCGCTTAGGCAGGTTGATTTGTACTCCATAGTCAGTTCGAATCTTCTTAATCACTAAACCTCCTTTGCCAATAACGAGAGAATGGTACTCTGGATCCACTTTGAATTTTAACTCAAATGATCTAGAATAAAATATTTTAGATATAAAAAACAATGATAATATGTTAACACAATTGTACTAAGTAGATCAGAGCTTTAAAAAGCAGTGAATGCAAGACGTGTTTGAGTATCACCGGCAAGTTATTGGTTTCAAAAGTGAAACGAAATACATTATACTGAGTAATTAGTGTGCAAAGTCAGAAATAATTCTAAACTGTGAGTTATAGCACACTCTACCTGTGTGACCTGTAACTCCTTAAAAGAGATAAAGTCACATAAAAATTTCTAAAAAAAAAATTGTCACCTTAGATATCTGTCTTCTTTGTCTTTCTCCATCTCAACAATTTTATCAGCAAGCGCCTCCTTTGCCTTCTCAACATTGGCTGGTGTACCAGTTACCTAAACATAATGCAAGAAAGTCACAATATGGGTTTTATTTTTTATATTTTTACATAATATATTATATTTATATTTTTTTGTTTTTTACCTTTACAATATCACTATTTTCCTCATTGGGCGGCATTAAGATGTGAACATCGTAGGTCTGCATCAACTCTCTTCTCTTTAAGCCAGCAAGTGATCTATGCAGATCATTCGGAACTTCAACGTCTATTGTAATTGGAACCTAAAAAAATGCAGCAAAAATTGGATCACCATAATTTTAATAAAGAAGATTCAGACAAAGCTTACTTTGTCTGGATTATCTACCCACTTAGCAAAACAGATTTAATTTTACGCCACACAATCTACAGAGATACTAACAACAACAAAAAAACAAGTATTATCGTAAAAGCTGTAATAATTTGTATTGTTTTAGATATATTCCTGTACTTTTAACATAACTATAACAATCTCATCATCACAATGAACGCATTAGCCACCCGTGCCCACTACAGAGCACAGTCTCTTCTCAGTGCAAATAAGTACATCTCACACACTATTAAGGACATTAAGGAGAACTCAGACTTTTACTCACAATTAACACTGGGCCAAATAGCAGTCTACAAACATATATCAACATGTTCAAGAGGTATAAATGTTTTAAATACAAAAGCAAGCACTGCTTTGCTTCTACGCTTGTATGAAGTGTTAAACAAGCATAAAAGCACTGTAAAAGTTTTAAAATATACCACTTACTTGTTCAAGTAAAGCCTTTTTCGCAGCTTCACAGTTTTCCGGGCGGCCAGTTATTCTAATGATGTCATTTACCCCCGGTTCAGTATTTTCTTCGGTTTTCACAGGAATATCCGCGCCTTCAGTCTGATCTCGCTCCGGGAATTTTATTTGTACATCATACTCGGCCGTGATATCCTTGACCTTAGCGCCGCGAGCTCCCATTACCGTGCGATGGTGCCTTTGTGGGATGATGCACTCGATCGTCACCTAAACCAACAGACTACTTGATCAGGACAGAATTTGGAGTAGCATGAAGTAAAGCTGAGTGGTTCCGTGTTGACTCGGAAGAATTGGGGGAGGGTTTTTTAGTCCGTGCAAGTAGGACACGCCCTGCTGCGATGCAGAAGTCCGTAGGGATTTTTTCATTCATTTAGAGTACACATATCATATAAAACGTAGTAACGGTAAACGTAGCGTTGGTCGACCCTCAACTAGGTGGACAGACGACATCAAACGAGTCGCAGGGAGCCGCTGGATACAAGCGGCCCAGGACCGTGGCCATTGGAACTCCCTACAAAAGACCTATGTCCAGCAGTGGACGTCTATCGGTTTAAATGATGATGATGATAATGATATCATATTATCAGCTCTGAACTAATATATTACTTGGCAAAGCGCGATAATAAGATTACATGACATACCTTTGCTTCGAGGTCCTCGATGATCTCATTGATGCGCGCCTTGGCCGCTTCTATGCAGTCCTTAGGGCCCTTGAGTACCACACGATCGCTGGTGACGCCCTGCCGAGGGAAGGAGATCTGTACGCCGCCACAGTCATCGGCGATGCGGCGCAACACCTCACCACGGCGTGCCACGAAGTAGCGGTGGTGGCGCGGTTCCACCGACATCTCGCCTTCAGACACATTGCTGATCTCCGCGACCGCCGCCTCCAGCTGCTTGCGCGCCGCCTCCACTTGCTCCGACCTACCTGTTATAACAAGTATAACATCAATCTCGGCGCTTAATGAGCGTGAGCAAATACGTCTTTTATATCGATATGTTCTAATGGAAAGACGAGACTTCCACTTTATAAATTCATCTTTATCCCACAACTGAGGGTAGCTGGAAGAGATCTCTTATAGAGAAAAGCTTTCCTTTGTATACTTCTTTTGTATGTGTTTAATATCACAAATTTGGTACAAAAATAATAAAAATGAATAAAAAAAAACCTTTACACTTATTTGAAAGCTAAACTACTACAACAACTGTCAATAGAAAAATATTTCATACCAATTATGAAAATGGCTTCCTTATCTTCGTCCTTTTCTGTCGGAAATACGATCCGGGCTCCGGTCTGTTCACGGATCTTTTTGATATTAGCACCATTCTTGCCGATCAGGAACTTGTGATGTTCGGGCTTAGCACGTACATTTGCCGTGTGCGAGGTGAGTTCTCGCTCGCTGGCGTGCGCAAGAAGCTGTTGCCGCGCTTTCTCCACGTCCTCCACAGGCCCTTTGATCACAACCTTGTCGCTGTCGCTGTCTGCTGACGGAAACTTGATCAACACACCTCCACACTCCTCCATGATAGAGTGGATCAGCTTTCCGCCAGCTCCGATGAGAGAATTGTAGTATTTTGGCGCGATTGTCACCTCCTCGGTCACAATGTTAGCTTTTTCGTTATGAATTTGCTGTATTTTCTTCACTGCTTCCTCGACGTTCTCGCGCTTACCTCTTACAGTGATGACGTCACTGTCGTCTCCCTCCGCAGGGAGATCGATCACTGTCTGTGTTTCGTCGCGAATCTTTCTCAGATTAACACCACCCTTACCAATAATGAATTTATGGAATTGTTTAAAAATAGGCACTTCCTGAACGTAAGATGATTCAGCGATCTCTTTCATGAGCTTGTGGAGGTATTTCTCACATTTTTCAATGTCCTCCTGAGGTCCACGGAGTTTAATAGGACTTCTCTTTTGACCTTGGTCTGGCAATGTGATGAGCACACGCTCAAATTTTTCACGGATTTCTTTTATCTTATCACCCCTTACTCCTATTAATGACTTAATGTATCTGTGATCGACAAACACTTCTTTAGATCTCTCATTTTCGAGTTTCATCACCATCTCTCTTAATTCTCTTTCAGCATCGGCTACGCCATGATGGCTGCCTTCAATTCTAATAACATTATTGCCTTCATTTTCGATTATATTTATTACTACACCAGTCTCATCCTTCAGTCTGTTAACTAGAAGAAAAAAGCTGTTAGTTATTTTTTTTAGGAGGAACAAGAAATCGAATTTTGGCCAAAGTAAATTCTAATTCAGAAACGTAGTATAGACTATAAAACATTGATTTAATAATTTTATTATTTGAGAACATGCCATATGGGGGTATAAAACAGCTCAATCTGTTTAATGGCCACAATATGGCAACAGACATTTAAACCAATATTAATACACTTCTGGTCTTGATACTACTTTGTCACACAGGAGATCAGTAAGCAACACAAGATTAAGTTAGAGGTATAATGAATAGTAATAAAACTTCTTACTGTTTGATCCACTTTTGCCAATAATGTGCTTAAAGAATTTGGGATCCACGGAAAGTTCCACATATGTAAGTGTGGCAAGTAAATTTTTAACAAAGTTATCCAATTCAACTTGAGCTCGTTCCACTTCTTCTGGAGGGCCGTCAATTTTAACTTTATCTTCGGAATGTGTAATGTCAACATGTACCTAAAATATTTTTAAAAATATTTTTGTAAAATATGATTCTTAATACCTAAGTCATTTTTATTTGTGTTTATGTTAGGAATTAAATTCAATACATAATGCAGATAAAAGAAGGTATTACACATAATAAACTTTCTTATTGGCTTTTGTACAAGTTTTACTGTTACCTTGGAGAGGTCCTGAGTAATCTTCTTAATATTAGAGCCATTTTTGCCAATTATGTACTTATGTATCCATGTTGGGGCATCAACAGTTGCAGTTTTCACAGAGTTAGCTTTTTCACACACCTTGGATAGCGCTGCAAATTAATTACAATTAAAAATATATCACACTTTGTAAGTATATTAATGTTATCACCGATATAATATTCCTATACAGTTAGAAATAATTAACAATACAGCTGATAATCCCTTGTGGCTGACCTGACATTCATCAATCATATTTAAGAACCAATGTGATTATATGAGTCCTTCAGATAAAAACCATTCAAATTGTTCAATGAATTTGAGAGCTACGATAAATGAATATAAGAATTACTGAATCAAACCTACACAGTACAGAAAAACACTTACCTAAACCTATTTTATTATGAGGGCCATGAAGAGTTATAGTGCCGGTTGGGGAATCTGGAGGTGGCATCTCCACTGACACGCCAGTTTCTTTAAGTATTTCTTGAATTGTAGTTCCGCGGGCGCCTATCACGTACTTATGTTGAGATTTGGGGACTTCGACACGCACAGTTGAACATTTTTTAGCCTGGTAGTAAGAAAACAATTAAATTATTCTGAAATAACACATCCTTCCATATTAACACAATATATTTAAATTAACTTTTTAGTCATTAATTAGACATTACAGTGCTGTCAATGCATCCTTATGGTATATATAGATGATTTTTTATTAAATATATTTTTGATTTGATTTGATTTAATAATTATATACATTTAGGACCACTTCAGCCTAGACATTTAACATTTATATGTCACCAACATAACATATAAAATGTTGAATAATTATTCAGTATTAGTAGTACTGAATTATTAATTATTCAACAGAGTAGTATACTCTGTTGAATAATTATTCAGTAGTCTGTTTAATTCAATAATCAATTTTTGTACAGAAAAATGTGAGTCATCACAGTATATTCACAGTAGTTATTTTTTTATATTACAATAGATAACACTTAGTGGATAAAAATCAACTTAACTGTATTAAATTGAAATTGAGGCATAAATAATGTATTTTAATCTGTATGTTCATTTGTATCAGCTTATAAACAAATTTAACTAAAATTTGTAAATTATATTTCTATCAGCTGTGTATTTCATCAATTTCATATTTATCAATCCACTTTTATTTTTAAGAGTAGATAAGTATATATATATTATGATTTAAGTTTAGTATATAAGATAGTATATTTAGAATAAATCAAACAAATAATGCGCAAAGGACTCGACTATTCTTCCGAATCCCGCATTGCCTTTAACAATCACTATTTCATTTTGACGCCACTATTCGGGGGCTAAGCTAAGCTATTTTCTGCGTATTGTAACCATTTTTCCATTTTGTGGAGAATAGTCGGGTTGGAGAGTTTCCATATAAATATTATATGAAAACTCTATATATTATGATGCAGTTTACGCAAGTAGGTATACAAGATAAGTTTAGGGTAACTTTACAGTAACTGAGATGTTAAGTTAGGAGTACTAACCATTTCTTCATAAATCTGCTCGATTTGGGCTTTAGCAGCCAACACGCCAGTTTTCTCTCCAGCGACAACGATCTCGTCGCTCTGCGTGGACGCGGGCGGGATGTGAATACGGGCGCCCGTCTCGGCGGTGAGGGCCGCCGCACGTTCGCCGAATGGGCCTTGGATGAATGGGTGGTAGATCTTCGGAACGGTGATACGCTCGAGCGCCTTTCGCGACTGAAATAATAACTCAATACAGTACTCAATATAACATAATTCGACGACCCTGAAACAGTGTGTGTTCTCCTTATACCGAGAAGTCATCGGGCTAACCCACATAAAGAAGAATTAAGAAATGTGTCATTTTTGAATTTTCTATGGTCTGGCATACCCATAATATTTGTAAACCACATCACAGTTCACTGGAGCATCCTCAGATAGTCGACTTCACACCATATAGTAGCTTCATCCTAAACTATGCAGATTTAGCAGGTTTTCTCGTATTAAAATCCGAAAGTAACTCCGAAAAGTAACTCTTTCTTCTATAAAATATTTAAATATTCTTACCTGTTCTTCAGAGCAAACTCTAATTTCATGTTCAGCCTTCTCAATTCCTTCTTTAGTGCCAGTAATTGTTACAGTCTCACTGTTATCAGCGATGCCAGGTACGCTTATCTTAGTTGCAGTAGCCTTCTCCAGGTCTTTCAGCTTCTGCCCTTGCTTGCCCAAAATCCAGCGATGGTGCTCTTTAGGAATCGAAATTTGTTTGCTGGCCTAAAAACAGGAATAAAATCTATAATTAAAGTTTTAATTTTTTAAAGAGTCACCAAAGGTCAACATGTAATTTATTTTACATACAAAGAAATTGTTAAAGAATCTGGGATGGGTTTTATTTTATAAATACTCGAGTTTCATGAAAGCCTTTTCTGTGAGTATTGAGTGAAATTATTTGCTAACATGGCTGCCCTACACAGGTTCCTATTAAAACTGTTTTTACCTGTTGCTGGAAATGCGTCAGAATAAGTCTCCGGGCGTCAAGGACGGCGCTGTGCTTTCCCGTAATAAGGAAAGTCAAACTTCCGTCCTTGCTGGTAGAGATCTCGATATGGGCCCCAGTATCCTTCGTAATGGACTGGCAGGTTCTCAAAGATTCGCCTTCGCCGAAAGTGTTGGCATTGTCCAGTTTTCTTTCTTCATATGGCACATGGAACACCTAAAATATACATTTTACAGTAGGGACAAGAAATTGATGCCGATTTAGACAAATCACTAAATTGATACATCTAGAAGTCCTTTTTATAAGGACAACACTACTTTTAGATGTGTAATTTTTTAGGGGATAGTCAGATACGTCCGTTTAGGAACGTATATACAATAGATTTGGCAACAATATAATCCTCAGTTTATTAATTCCACAGGCCAACTCTCAAGGTAAATTTAGAGTATTGACCCAGCCATGCTACTCCAGTGCGAGTTAGCGGGCTTTAATAATAAACGGGACCAACGGCATGACGGTCGGTGCCAATATTCTAACTTAGGGCTGGTACTGGATTTTATTAACAGAAACACCAGATATCTAAGAATTGCAGGCAAAACCCAGAAATCGAACCCGGGACGTCGTGATCAGCAGTCGAACATGCTAAATACTATCCCCAATGAGCACTTGCCCTTAACATATTCAGCGTATTAATTACAAAATATCATATCAAAATAAAATTATCAGACATTTGTCATAATTTTTCTTTAAGAACATTAATTACTTATCTCTCGTTTTAAAATCTGCCAAAAGCGTTGATAACCTAAAGTAGCTCTGGGTTATCACATTAGTAGCTCATAATTATTATGTTGCAATGGAAAGTGATGTTTTATTTCCAATTTATTGATAAATGATGCGGTTTCGATTCAAGTCCTTGATTTAAGTTTAGTATATTTTATGTTTGTCACAGTATCAAATCCAAATTGGTTTAAACAGTATTTAATATTGAGAAAAGAAACATATTCTTATAAAGTTTTTCACACTGATTCTTGGTGAACAAGCTGGCTTTACAATCTTCTCAGGAGAGGATTTAGAGCTTAGCTCCACCAAGTTGCTCCGATGGGTTGTTAAACGTATATCAAATGTCAGCGATCATAACGGGGACTGCCACCATTCCTCAACGAGGCTACAAATTGCTAATTCTGGACTGGTATTGAAATTTCTCCACAGTAGAACAACACTTTAAGCCCCCCCCCCCCCCCCCCCCCAATAAATATATGATTAAATACAAACGGTGTATACATTTGGGGGTTATATAACGTAGATTTTATCGGCCTGCGTCTATCCCATCGGTAAATAATTCAAATTGTGTATAACACTGATGCATATATAATTCAACCGTGTCAACGAAAGCACGTGGCGATTCTTTATCGGTGTCGCTTGCGTAATCGTTAACAAATACCTAAAAAATAGGTTTTATTGCTATCGCTTACCTGGGTGTGAAGCGACGAGCCAACGCGCAGCTTGTTGGTGACCTGCTGGATGCTGCGCTGCACCGGTGCCTGAGAGTGTGGCAGCGCCGGGAACAGGTCGTCGTAGGCGTATGAGTTACTGTTGTCGTATCCAACATTGTTAATCTCCTCGGAATGCACGGGTATTTCAGAGTGTACAGGAATCATATCTCCAACCATCATGGATTGCTGATGCATCATTTTCGTCGTCTCCAGCAGTCCTTGTCCGCGCCAAGTCGTTACAGTACTAAATTAAATAATGACAAAGTGAGCAAAGCAAGTTTGCATTAATGTTTGAACAATTGTTAAATAGTTTATACAGTCTGTAAACTAAAAATATTTTTTAATATTTGAATAGACACAGAGTTAATGTAAGCCATTGTTATCACCTAATGTTAATACCTGAACTAGTAAATCAGTAAAAAAAAAAACACTTTCCTGATTTGACTACCCCAATAGTCTCAGAAATAGATCCATTGATCTATAAATGGCTCAATCAATCATCAATCTACACTATCTGACCTGCCTGAGCTTGTCATAGGTTACAACATCACAATAACCAGCACCAATCATAGATCAGCATTTTCTGTTGTACCCTATCTCTTACACTAAAGAAACATTATCACTAAACACAGCAATTAACTAAATAACTAAGAGTACTGCACCTCAGAACTGTAGTTCAAGGAATAGTTTTTTTTATTAATATCTCAAAAAATAATAATACCACTTTAGTCTAAAACTGCATAAATAAGTTAGTGTATTCATTGGTATTGTATTAAAGAAGTTTAGAATTTCATAATGCTCAAACAGTTGGTTATCAGGTTTTGTGCCATCAAAAGACATTAATATGCAAAAAAAAAACTATTTGAGTATTGACAGCATTTCATAAACTGAACAAATGCAAAAACAAATACTTTTAACACACAATTCTAAACACTAATTGCTCTACTACTTAGAATCATCAAATAATTTAATAAACAAGATGAAAATAATATGCAATACAATATTATGTCTAAATAAAACATGAAATAGAAACAACTGACTCAAAAATAAGGAGTAGCACCTTGTCTAAGCGTTGGGTATATCCTCATTTTACTTTGCCTTAAGCATTATGCTCCAACTATAGTAGTTATGTTTGTGGATTATCCTCCATAAAACATAGTAAAATGAAAATTGGCTTCAGGGACACCATTTTTAAATAAGTATTTAAAAAACTACAATACAATATTGCAACCACACCAATAGCAAACAAGACTTATATTTACTTTTTTAATAAATTATAAAAACAAACAGATATTGAAGAGGCAAGTGAATTCAAACTTCTTGGATTTCCAACTAACACACTTTAACTGGAAACAAAACTAACTTGGTTAATATATGGTTTAAGAGATTTTAAGGAAAATACAAACTATAGAACAGCAAATTATACATATGCATATTCATAGCTTCAGTATGAAGAGATCTTTCTTTTAGGGACAAAGTACTAAATTGGGGGATCCATTCATATCCTAAAATTAAATGCATTAGTCAATATATTATAAAAAATCATAATGATATTTGCTTTTTAATCAAAATCCAAATATAATTTTAAAACAGTAACATTTTGAGCAGCTTGACATTTTATTTCTCCTCTTATATATAATATATAATAATAATAGGAATTATTATGTTTTCAGAGCCCTGACAAGTTTTTGGGCATATTAAAGAGCATAGTAAGGAATGTACATCAAATTAAACTGAAATATATAAATACATAGGGGTATTTACTTATTTAATTATTGAAGAAATAAATAATTTGAACTTAAAAAATGATGTGTTTAGTATTTAAAATTTTGCCAGTGAGTATAGTCAGTTCATAAGAAAATGTTATAAATAACCACCAATTCATAAAAAATACTGAAAAGCTGTAAAATAATAACAACATTAATTTCTGTTTGGTTTTGTATTGTTTGAAAAGACATATTATAGCTCTTACTATTTTATATAACTATATATTGATTTATAACTGCAACTTATAATCTTGAATTGAAATTCTAATAATGTTCAATATGTAACTCAAGTTATGTATTGGAAATCTAGTTTTATTGGAATAGGAGTTAGCAATTCCTTGCAACAAGTAAACATTGAAACTTCTTAATTTCTTTGACACTATGATAGATATCAGAACATAAGTATACTTATACCCTACTCTTAATTTATTGGAGATACTTATAGACCTGATATTTCCAAAGTTGTAATAGAAATAAAAGTACATATTTACTTACGTATGTTCCGGTTCTGAATTACAATAATCGAAGAAACTTTAAAGAATATACATTTTAATGAACAAGGCTCAGTCTAGTTCACAATTTCATTTACATGGCAAAGCAATAGAAAGATAATTTTAAATAATCGGCATTCCGCTCCGGAAAGTACTAATACCTACGTGTCACCTTCTTCCAACACATTTGACGTGGAACTTGTCTCCTCAAAATATATCATTACGTACCTTATGTACTGTAGCTGATCAACCAGAAAAATTATCCTTGAGACGCCAGGATCGAATTTTCTTTCTCCTATATAAAAGAAGACAAAATAATTATACTTATAAAATGAAAAAAATAAAAATATTTTACAATCACTAACATACCCAATGCTGCCGCGAGCAAGGAGAACCACAGATTAAAGAATAATAAGGCGAACACAGACGTACTTGAAGAAAAGCATCAACATAATGAAATAATAATAGAGACAGGAGTCACTAACTTTTAGGTAAGAATGGAGCACGCACTCCAAATGCCTATTTGAGTCTTAACTTTATGAGTTATTACTTTATTTTGGATCTGGTAGATACGATAAATTTCTAGAAATAACATTGTATGCTATACTTTAATCTCATATAAATAATTTATCGCACGCACTTAACTCTGCTGCTTACGCCGAAAAAGATTGGTCATATGACGGATATAGAGATGCCAGCATTATGTCATATGGCATTTTATTATGGGGTAATGCGACTGATGTTGGCCCTGTATTTTGAAAAGGGTTTTCGTGCGAAATACAAATTGGGCCCAAGAAAGTCATAAAGAGATAAATTTACAGAATATAAAATAATGATAGTGCATAATCAATACATATACTTAATGGAACTTTCTTCTTAGACCTGGGATCTCTGGAGTTTCTAGATTCAGATTTAGTTGAATGAATGACGATCAACTCACGCATTATAATAATGAAAAATATATTATATGAATGCTTCATAGGTGCCTGTTGGGTTTACATGAATAAAACAATTTTGATGATTTGATTTCATTATACGGGATACAACTCTACTTAAATTACTAATGACATTTACTATAGTACAGGTCATATTAGAATTGATTTATACTCCTTACAAAAGTAAGGTACTAAGTAAGTTCCTGCTCTTTCGAGCAGTGAAGCAGTTCAGATTATGATATTTCTTTGAATCGTCATCATTTAGTATGAGTTATCTCTAATATGTATGGTATGAGGTATCTGCCAATCCAATTGTTGAAACGCTTGTAAGAAAATACTTCAATGTCAGTCCATAAAAGATGCGGCAGGGAGATATAACATCACTCTAAACTTCTTTACCGCAGAGTTTGACGTTTTTAAGCTTCTGGATGGGAAACTTTATGTTTTGAAACAAATTCGATAAAGAACGGGTGGATCCAGCGGTAGGACTTGGTAGCGATTAGGACTAGAAACCTTTTTGTCCAAAACTTCTCACTGCCTGAAGAGTGATGATTTATGACACTTGTGCGGGACAGCGAACGGCGCATCTCGGCGCATTAGTTAATAGTTTGCAAATAATATAGAAACGTAATACGTAAGTTGCGGGACCGACTGCAGGTCGCGCACTTGCGGTGCAAAATAGTATAGTTTGTTCCTTTGTATATAATAGTATAGTTTTTTAATAGGCTTTTTATAGCAAATAGGTTTTAATAACAATAGTTTTAATAGGCCCTTTATGGCAATAGTTTATAGTAAATAGGAATAGTTTGATTTTGTGTGATTTACAGTTTTACTAATAGTTTGAATAATATTGTATCATTAGATAGAGATAGCATATAAATTGTGCGAGAGAGACCCACGCGCGGTTCTCTCTATGGGTTAGCCCCGAGCCATGAAGACAGCCTTTGCAAGCCACGCCCACCGATTTTGTATCTCGGCCTCTGATTGGTCGAGTCGGTGGGCAATAGAGACGGCATCGAAATAAATAGCGGCGTCTCGTTGTTCGGGGCAACCAGTTCTCGATACCAGTTCTCGAAACAACTCGGCACAGTAATGAAGAGTGCGAAACCTGAAGAAAATAGCGGATAGAAGCTAAGCGACAAGTAGCGGTACCCTGAATATAGAAAACTTGAAGAGTCATTGCCCTGGTGTTTTATTCTCCGACAATATTGCGCTAATCCATCATCAAACCCAGCAATAGTTTCGGTGTACGCACACAACGCGTACATTGAGTGGTCCTTCGAGCCGGATCGGTGGATTAGCGCATATAGTGAACAGTAGCTGTCGAAGAAAGAAAACAGGAAGAATGCCTCTGACAAGACAGAACCGCAAGGCAACAGAAGAAGAGGGTACCGCTACAGAAACCGCGTCGTCGGGAACTGGTTCCCCCAGTACCGACAGTACCGGGACTACTACAGGCACTGGCGCCACCAGTGCAACCGCAACTTCGCAACAGACCGCCGCGACGTCCGTCACGGCGGCGACTGAAAAGTCGACTGCGTCCTCAAGCGCGCCGACGCTGCGCGTTGAGGACAAACAGAGGGGTCCGTTGAAGAGGGCACCCACCAATAGCAAAAAAATAGAGGCTTCCACTGAAATGGAAAAGGAAGCTACAGAACAGGTACCCCGTCCCCCGACCAGGAGGGTAGGAGGGGGCGCGTCGGTACACAGCCGAACGAAGGCCTACAAGCTGGCGAAAGCGAAGGAGGAGCTACTACGCCTACAAGTGGAACTAGCTGCTGCTCGGATAGCAGTGCTGGAAACAGAAACGGATGAAGAAATAGAAGACGACGGTGTCTCCATCCACTCCAAGTCCGAGGTCGACGAACGAGTGGACAACTGGTTGGAAGCGCAACCAGCACGCCCCGTACTGGCGATCACCGACACCCCACATAGCCGTATTATAGAGCCGGCGGTCAACGGTACGAAGCAACAGAGGCCTATAGAAATAGGTATAGACGAGCACCCGAGTCAACTCCAGCCACCGGCGGGAGGGCAGGATAGCATCACGCAGCTGGCGGAGGCTATCACCCTCGCCGTCAAAACAGCGCAGCAGCCTCGATCAGTAGAGCTACCTTTCTTCAGCGGATCGCATCAGGAGTGGCTACCGTTCCGCGCCGCATACTTCGAGACAGAGAAAGCATTCTCGCCAATAGAAAACACCAACCGCCTGCGAAGGAACCTGAAGGGAAGAGCACGAGAAGCCGTGGAGGGACTCCTCATCACCAGCGCCGATCCTATAGATATTATGAAGACCCTGGAGTCAAGATTCGGACGACCAGAGGCCATAGCAATGATGGAGATGGACACGCTGAGAGGACTACCGCGACTTACAGACGCACCACGGGATATCTGCATCTTCTCCTCGAAGGTCACCAACGTCGTAGCAGCATTGAAGACTCTCAGCTGTGCGAACTACATGTTCAACCCTGAGGTCTCCAAACAGTGGTAGAGAAGCTGACGCCTACTCTACGGTATAGATACTACGACTTCGCAGCAACACAGCCGAGGGAGGATGCAGACCTGCTGAAGATCGAAAAGTTCCTCAGGAGGGAAGCGGAGCTATGCGGACCATATGCGCTACCTGAACAAGTGGGGGCGCAACCACCAGCCACTCAACAGAAAAGGCCACAGAAAGTATATAGTACAATAGAGAAGTCGCACACACCACGGTGTCCTGTGTGCCCTGAAGAGGAGCACACCCTTATAGAGTGCGAAGAATTCAAGAGCCAAGGTCCCAATGAACGATGGGATATAGCGAAACAGAAGCGCCTCTGCTTCCGGTGTCTTCGGTACAGAAACAAAACCCACAACTGCAAAGTTAAGGCGTGTGGCGTCGACGGGTGCAAGTATTTTCACCACAAGATGCTACACTACACCAAGGCAGCGGGCAAGAAGGAAGACAAAGGAAGTGCGGAGGTGATTAATTCAGCGTGGACAGGGAAGACGCAGTCCTACCTGAAAATTATTCCGGTACAGGTGGAAGGTCCGAAAGGGAAAGTGAATACCTTCGCCTTAATGGATGACGGGTCAACAGTGACCTTAATAGATAATAGTGTAGCCGAGCACATCGGAGCAAAAGGACCCGTCGATCCGCTAAAAATAGAAACTATAAACGACATGAAGACGTCGGAAACAGCTTCGCGGAGAGTCACCATACAGTTGAGGGGACCTAATAGACGAGTGGAACAGATTCAAGCGCGCACAGTGAAAAACCTACAAGTCTCGTCGCAACGGGTTTCGAGGGAAACAGTAGACGGATGCAAGCACCTGGCGGGCATTCGCAAGTACCTCACACACGCAGACGCCAAGCCGCAAGTACTCATAGGCCAAGATAATTGGCACCTCTTACTCACAACGAAGGTGAAGAAGGGGGAAAGGTCGCAGCCAGTCGCCTCGCTCACGCCGCTAGGATGGGTGTTGCACGGAAGCCAGACGCGCGCCGGTAGACGCAGCATCGACTTCGTGACACACATCACTGAAAAGGAGGACGACCTGGAAGACCTGGTGAAGCAGTACTTCGCGATGGACGCGCTCTGCATACAGCCCAAGAAACCGAACACAGATCCCGAGGAACGAGCACTACGCATGTTGGAGAAAACCACCAAACAGATAGAAAACGGAAGATACGAAACAGGTCTTCTATGGCGCCAAGAAGATGTTACCTTCCCCGACAACTATAGTAATTCGTTGAAACGACTCGTCAACGTCGAGAAGAAGATCGACCGCGACCCGAAGCTGAAACAGAAATATATAGAACAGATGGAAGCTCTCGTATCGAAGGGTTACGCTGAACCCGCACCCAAACAGAAGACAGCTGGCAAGACCTGGTACCTGCCGCATTTTGCCGTGATCAACCCGATGAAGCCGGACAAGCTCAGGGTTGTGCATGATGCCGCTGCGAAGACGAGAGGGGTAGCTCTGAACGACATGCTGCTGAAGGGTCCTGACCTGCTGCAGTCGCTACCTGGCGTCGTGATGCGGTTCCGGCAACACCAAATAGCAGTCACAGCCGACATTAAGGAAATGTTTATGCAGGTCAAGCTACGCACAGAAGACAGGGACGCGCTTCGTTACCTGTGGCGCGGGGAACGGCGAGATGACCAACCGCCCGAAGAATATAGAATGACGTCACTCATCTTCGGCGCGTCGAGCTCTCCATCAATAGCGATCTACGTGAAAAACTTGAACGCTAAACAGCATGAAAAAACTCATCCCGAAGCGGCGGCCGCAATAGTACAGAAACACTACGTCGACGACTACTTAGATAGCTTTAAAAGTCTAGACGAAGCAGTGAGAATAGCGAAGAGCGTGCGGGAAGTGCACTCAAAGGCCCACTTCGAGTTGAAACAGTGGAAGTCGAACTCACCTGGTCTGCTGGAGGCGCTAGGGGAGGACACACAAACAGAAAACCTAGAACTCTATAGAACGGAGGAAAAAACAGAAAGAGTTTTAGGTGTTATTTGGAAAATGAACACAGACGAACTTACGTTCAACCTCGACTTAACACGCATCGGACCTACTATCGCGAACATAGAAATACCTACGAAGAGAGAAGCCCTGAGAATAGTTATGTCGCTTTTCGACCCACTCGGATTCGCATCGCCGGTGACTAGTAAGGCGAAACAGCTGCTACAAGAGGTATGGCGACGAGGTACAACATGGGATGACAAGATAGACGACGACCTGGCCGAACAGTGGCAGGATTGGATGGCCCATCTGAAGAACCTCAGCAATGTAGCGATTCCTAGGCGATACCTACACTATAGTGACGCCACTACTTTGCAGCTGCATGTATTCACCGACGCAAGCGAAGCAGCCTACTCAGCGGTCCTCTTCTGGAGAGCGGTAGCGCCTGATGGAGAGGTGAGCCTATCCCTCATCATGGCGAAGGCGAAGGTGGCTCCGTTGAAGTTAACATCGATTCCGAGGTTGGAGCTACAGGCAGCGGTCATGGGAACCAGACTCGCTGACACAGTAATAGCGGAACACGAACGAAAACCGGACTGCAAGGTTTTCTGGACAGACAGCAAGACAGTACTCACGTGGATACGTACTGGGCCGCGCTCATACAAGCCGTACGTAGCGCATCGCTTGGCCGCAATAGAGGAGTCGTCGAACGTAAACGAGTGGCGTTGGATACCTACTAAGTTTAACGTCGCGGACGACGCAACACGGGACGTTCCAGCGGGATTCGACAGGAACCACCGCTGGTACCGGGGACCCGACTTCCTGTACGAGGCGGAAGAACACTGGCCAAGCGAGCCTACCACCGATAGAGCGGCGCCTTCTGGTGAAGAGAAGGTGCACCACGTGAGCAGCAGGAACGAACCGAAGCTCGTAGAGGCCCTACCAGACGTGGCGCGCTTCTCGAGCTGGGATAGACTCCGCTACACTTCGGCTCGGGTTCTACAATTCATCGATCTGTGTAGAGCCGAGACTAAAACAGTAAATTATAGACGAACACAGAAAAACGCAGAGAAGGATCCCGCCTGGAATAAAACAAAAAAGGCCGCACTGAAACAGACACAGAAAAAGGCTATAGCATCGACGAATAGAAAGTTTATTCCAGTCTCTGCGGAACAACTTAGAAAGGCAGAAGAGCTTCTGATGCGCGCCTCGCAGGAAGACTCATTCGCCAGTGAAATAGACGCGCTAAGGAGCGATAAGGCGCTCAGTAAGGAGAGCCGCCTGTATCAACTTAGCGTAGAATTTGTAAATAGTGTAATTAGACTTAGAAGTCGGATCCGAGAGACGACCGACATAGCAGAGAGCTTCAAGAGCCCTATAGTACTCGACGGGGATCACAGAATAGTGAAGCTCTGGATAGAAGCCGTACATCGTCAGCTGCATCACGGCGGCGTCGAAGCCACAGTAAATGAATGCCGACAGCAGTACTGGGTGTTGCGTGTGCGACCGGTGACAAGGGTCATAGTGAAGAGATGCCTGTTCTGCAGAATGAAGACCCAGACGCCACCGTACCCCAGGACCGGAGACCTACCAGCATGCCGTCTAGCCCATCACAAACAACCCTTCACCTACACGGGGGTTGATTATTTTGGGCCTCTATCAGTGACCGTCGGCCGCACGAGACAGAAGAGGTATGTAGCGATCTTCACATGCCTCACCATGAGGGCTGTGCACCTGGAAATAGCTGGGTCGCTCAGCGCCGACTCTGCGGTGATGTGCCTGAGGAGGATGATAGCGCGGCGGGGCTGCCCGACAGAGATTTGGTCGGATAACGGCACCAACCTGAAGGCAGCCGACAGGGAGCTCCGACAGGCAATAGACGCGGCAACAGCGGAGGAAGCAGCGAAGAAGACGATCTCCTGGCGATACATCCCACCGGGAGCACCTTTCATGGGCGGAGCATGGGAGCGTATGGTGCGCTCCGTGAAAACGGCCCTCACCGCAACCCTCCACGAGCGACATCCTACGGAGGAGGTCCTCGCAACTCTACTCGCGGAGGTAGAGTATACAGTTAATAGTAGGCCACTAACCCATGTTTCAGTCAGCGCAGATGACATGGAAGCTCTCACGCCCAATCATTTCCTGTTGGGCGGGGCAAGGAGAGTTCCACAACCGGGGACATTCGACGAGCGCGATGAAGTCTCAAGATCCAGCTGGCGAGCCGCACAACGACTGGCTGACTTATTCTGGGCGCGCTGGGTGAAAGAATACCTACCGGAGCTTCAAAACCGGCGGGAGCCGCACGGAAGAGGTCACGTGGTACGGGTTAACGACCTCGTACAGGTCGTTGACCCCACTTTGCCGCGGAATGTATGGATACGAGGCCGAGTCGTCGCTACCTACCCGGGACCGGACAACGTGGTGCGTGCAGTGGATATCCGAACAAAAGGAGGAGTACTTCGACGGCCGGTGAGGAAGCTGGTGATCCTGCCAATAGACGACGCGCCCGCACCGGAATAGGATGCGACTTTCTCGCACGGCGGGAGAGATGTGCGGGACAGCGAACGGCGCATCTCGGCGCATTAGTTAATAGTTTGCAAATAATATAGAAACGTAATACGTAAGTTGCGGGACCGACTGCAGGTCGCGCACTTGCGGTGCAAAATAGTATAGTTTGTTCCTTTGTATATAATAGTATAGTTTTTTAATAGGCTTTTTATAGCAAATAGGTTTTAATAACAATAGTTTTAATAGGCCCTTTATGGCAATAGTTTATAGTAAATAGGAATAGTTTGATTTTGTGTGATTTACAGTTTTACTAATAGTTTGAATAATATTGTATCATTAGATAGAGATAGCATATAAATTGTGCGAGAGAGACCCACGCGCGGTTCTCTCTATGGGTTAGCCCCGAGCCATGAAGACAGCCTTTGCAAGCCACGCCCACCGATTTTGTATCTCGGCCTCTGATTGGTCGAGTCGGTGGGCAATAGAGACGGCATCGAAATAAATAGCGGCGTCTCGTTGTTCGGGGCAACCAGTTCTCGATACCAGTTCTCGAAACAACTCGGCACAGTAATGAAGAGTGCGAAACCTGAAGAAAATAGCGGATAGAAGCTAAGCGACAAGTAGCGGTACCCTGAATATAGAAAACTTGAAGAGTCATTGCCCTGGTGTTTTATTCTCCGACAATATTGCGCTAATCCATCATCAAACCCAGCAATAGTTTCGGTGTACGCACACAACGCGTACAACACTGGAACATGGTCTCTCATTATGAGCCTGATACGAAGGCTCAGTGGGCGATGGAAGACCTATGCTCGGTGGCAATAGGCGGGACACGTGACTCAAAGGGCTGATGACTTTGGGTCCCAAGGAGCTGGACTGGCTACTCAAGTTAAATGCAGCATTGGTCAACCCATTACCAGATAAACAGATGTCATTGAACGAAGCGCTAGTAACAAGCGACATAAGTAGGCTTAGTAGGACAAAAGACTAATGTATTTGTGTCAAAACTCATTCTTCTTTATTATGTTGTTATAACAACGTATGTCGTATAACGGAATCAAACCTAGTAATAATATGTTAGTTAGTAGAATCTTCGATCGTCCTGAAAAAGGGTGACTATAATATCCACTTTAAAAGAGAGATCAGTTTGAGTTAGGTCAATGAGCTGAGATAATTATTTTGCGTTTTACTCAAACTGGCACTGTTTTCACTGTTGGTACGAACCTGATTTCTATTAGTATTTCTGTTTTTATTTTAGCATTCTCAGCATTCAATATTTTTAGTTAAGCAAATTTTGCATAGTTACAAGCATGAAGTTGAATACTGCCGTTTTATATGCGGCCGATGGTGGCACTTTGTATTATATAGTACACTGATTATACCAATACTGACACATACATTGCAACATTAAACGCTTTAGTAGTACTCTGTGGCCTTTGTTAATTGTTTGTAAAAAAAAAAGTCGTTGATTATGGATTGGTGACAGTGGTGTGGTTAATTTTTGAGTAAATTTTAATTGTGATAAGTTATTGGAGAATCTACAAATCACTATTGTTGAATTCGATAGGCATTTATTTCCATGTTAAATTAACATTAACAATGGATAAAATACCCAGGACTCATGAAGGTAAGTACGCCAAATCGTAATGTCATTCCCGGCCATTTTGGCCTGTGGCAATAACATTATTTTCTTAAAATTAATAACCTAGTAGAATTCTTTTAGCACGTATGTAATGTTTTGAATCTGTTTATGATGATGGTTGTGATATTTTGTATTATAGAAAATCTAGATGTTATTGTAATTTTAGCATTCTGATTGTGGAACAAACTTGTCCTATGTCATGCAATACTTGATTCTTCTGCTCACTACATCGTAAATCCATCCTTTACTAAACAGATATCTAATGAATTTATAAATAAGATAAAGAGAAACAATATTCTTTAAAATAGACTTGAAGAAAACCACAGTAATGAGAAGCCTAGATATTAATTGCATTCACTCTAGGATAATAACTAACTTTCGAGAGTAAAAAAGAAATAAGAAAGAAGTAACAATGCTTTGGCTCAATTGTCTTATGTCATATGGGTTTCCCTCATCCATATTCCTCACTGTTCATCTACTTAATCAGAGCTTATTTGAGTTAAATATTACATATAATTATGCTAACTAATTTGCCATTTAGCAATGCAGCTTTTCCAAAGATGATTGGGATTCATTGATGATGAAGATTTCGACAGTAGGATGAACATTATTAAAATTTGCACCCAACTGCCTCATAGCAGACACGCTTAGGTTAACAATTTGACAGATTTGAATGGCTTACCATATCTTGATTATCTTATACACTCTTTCAAGTTTAATGACATAAATGGTTAAGTTCTTATTAAAATGATGGTAAACACTAATGCTTTAAGATGTACTTCCTTCTAAAAAGCTTGTGTAAGATATATTGTATAAGACTCCCTTTTTTTCAATTATCAATTACTTCTGTTTTGCTGATTAGTAACAGACTTGAATAAATGTCAAAAACACCAAAAAAAAATTGACTGAATAGTGCAAAGGTTCTACACTGACCTAAGAGAAGCAGGTTTAGATCCAGAAAACGTATTTAAGTATAGCCTGTCCTCAAGTGTTGCACATATATAAACAGAATAGTTGTTTAATAACTCTTATTTTATATATTTTTACAGCTATAGAAGCTCAGATAAAGGAAATACAGGCCAAGAAAAATGAGCTGCCTGAAAATGGTTCTGGAAAAGGGGTTGCACTTGGTGATACATACTATGACAGTGACATTTACGATAATGCTGGACACACTGGGAAATCAAGATATGATGGCTATGTGACATCTATTGCTGCTAATGATGAAGTTGAAGATGAGGATGTGGAGAATGTCCCAATATCACAAAAGAGACCTGGTTACACTGCTCCAGCATCATTGCTTAATGATATAGCACAGGTAAAGCTTGGAAAAAAATAACCTATGCTTCACACAGCTTGGCAAATAAATAAATAATATATATGGCAATCTTGCACCTATCCTGTCTACTTACATAGGTTGGCAATCCAATCTGGAAAGCTGAATATGTTTATTTGAAACTATACATTAATCATATCACTACAGTTCAGTTAGTAAGTTTAGTTAAGTATCAATTCTCATTTCATTTCCTCCCAACACCTCAATTCTTAATTAAGCATTAATGCCTTGTAGCTAATGTAGCATATAGCTACATATCAGAAGTTTGGTTATTTGGTGCCCAGCAGTAGAACACTGGAGAGCTGATGAAGTTGATGAATCTTTAATAAAACTTTATTTTCACAGAGTGACAAG
This sequence comes from Lasiommata megera, assembly GCA_928268935.1. Classification (NCBI taxonomy): domain Eukaryota; kingdom Metazoa; phylum Arthropoda; class Insecta; order Lepidoptera; family Nymphalidae; genus Lasiommata; species Lasiommata megera. The sequence goes on from OV743312.1 coordinate 9,366,447, forward strand.
GATTATGACCCTTTTGCAGACAAGAGAAGGCCTACTATTGCAGATAGAGAGGATGAGTATCGACAAAAGAGACGTAGGATGATTATATCTCCTGAACGTTCAGATCCATTTGCTGAAGGTAAGATTTACAAATATATTCTCCCTAACAAAACCAGTAAATATTGGTGATACACCATTTCACCTCATGCAAAGCCCACATTGAGACAAAAATTGTTTTACAATATTGTATGACCTGAGTCACAATGTATTACTTTGATTACATATTAAAAACTAGTTATAATATTTAAAAAAAATATAGTTCAATACTGTGGGATATGTATAAAAAGTTTATACAAATACTGATTTAACATCAAAATACTTATATATAACTTAGAATTTTTATTGCATGTACACAGACATGTACGTTATTGTTGAATTGCAGGTGGAAAAACACCAGATGTTGGCTCTAGAACCTATACAGAAATTATGAAAGAGCAATACCTCAGAGCTGAAGAAACTGAAGTAAGAATCTTAATTATATTTATTTATGAATATATTATATATATATATTTATTTCATACCACTTGTAAAATTTATTTATTACTTTCTGTGTACTTTGATTTTGTGTGCAATAAAGTGTATGTATCTATCATATTTAAAAATTTATTTAATAATTAATGTTACTGCTGTTATTAAAAAATAATAATAATTTCATATTATGATGTCTGTTAATTATTCTTTTATAACAAGTAGTCATACACCGTAGTTGTTCAGTTAAGACACACACCAAATTTATAATACTCATTAGTTTTTTATATTTATTTATTTATTTATCTCCTCTTATTCTAGCTTAACAGAATAAAAACCTAATTTGCTAGAGTAGCCTAATATAAAAGTATATGTATATATATAAGTATATGTATATATATATATATATATATATATATATATATATATATATATATATATACATATATTTAAAAATTGCCTAAATTTAAATCTGGTAACATATCATTCATGATGTCACACTTGTGAGGTCACTCAGATTACAACTGAATAGGTCCAGCCTCTCTGCGACATCACAGAGAGACAGATTTTGTTTTAATATCAATGTTTTTTGCTTTTATGAACAATATTATTTAATTAAAACTTCAATTACTATATCAGGATCCATTAACTTAGAGTTTAGACACAAGAATCATCTTTGATGTAATTATTTTATTGTTTAAATTTTCAGTTGAGAAAAAAACTATTAGAAAGAGCTAGGGAGGGTACCTTAAAACCAGTATCACAGTCAAATGGAGAAAGCATCAAACCAGCTGCTTCTAAGCGCAAAGGTCGCTGGGACCAAAGTTCAGAAGATACACCTACTGTGAAGAAGGCAGTAATTTTGTCAACTACACCAAGCTCCCAGGCTACACCATCATGGGAAAATGAGGTATTTATTTATTAAGTTTTTGTTCATTAATGTTCCCTCTTTTTGGTTATGGTTTTTGTTTACAGTTTACATTGAAGACATGTTAGGTAGACCTAACATGTCTTCGATGTAAACTGTAAATCTATCTAATATTACCTACATTTCTTCTAAGAAATGTACGTAATATTAGATTTAGGTAATATTTGATTTAATATTAGAGAGTGATCTAGCTTTGAGATGATCACGATAGTAATCCAGATCTTTCTTCAGAGTGTTCAAACTTGTCAGCGCTTTCGATTCTTTCTCAGAGATCTAGTTTAGTTTGGGCCTTGTCTGTTTTCGTGTAAACTAGTTAAAGAGTTGCATTTCTGACAAAAAATAGAAGCAGGAATTGATATGTGGAAGTTAACTCTACGAGAAATCTCCAGCTTCTATAAAATATTTAAATTGGATCATTAATTTTGTTAGAAGTATATATGTGGCAAAATCTGTTTAGTGAAAGAAGCTTAAAACTAAATTGTAAATATAGCGCGGCGCATGGGAAGAGACGCCCGGACACGGCGGGCGCGGCGGAGAAACTCCCGGCGCAACGCCATCTGCGCGCGTGTGGGACGCAACACCCGCCCACCTCACACCCGGCCACACCACGCCCGGCCGCGAGACGCCTGCCCACCATGCGTCACGGCGCAATCGATGGGATGAGACGCCGAAAACTGATAGAGGTGAGATATATCCATTTACTAATGTATATTCTGATTTTTACCAATATTTTATTAAATTTAATGATAGTCTAAATTTTCCATTAAATGTAATACATATAAAAGATACATCCTTTACAAATATTATCAGATATGTTAAAGAATTTAATACTATCCATATTAGTTTAAGTTCAATTTAATTTGCTTTTCTGAGATCATCAGAGATGATAAGACAGAATTCAGAGAGCAAAATTTAAGAAGAATTTTTACGTGTTACACTGTTTAAAATTAAATATTACCTAGAAACTCCCGGACATGCGAGTGGTTGGGCTGAGACGCCACGCACTGACAGAGGCGTCGGAGTCGACACGATTCAAGAAACGCCAACGCCAGGCACCAAGCGTCGTTCTCGTTGGGACGAAACACCCGGCGCCACGCCCGTCCCCGCAACACCAACGCCCTCGCACGCAACGCCTTCACACGCGACGCCCACGCATGCCACCCCTTCGCACGCAACACCCACGCCCCACACGCCCGTCTTTACTCCCGGTGGTGTAAGTATAAAAAATATTTTTATATTTTATAGGTATAATAGGGAGAATAAAACAACAATTTAAACTCACATTTTATGCTATATTATAGTCTCATGCGAAAAAGGATAAGACGAATATGAAAAACTCAATACAAAAATTAGATATATGAATTTAATGATTTTTTTGAGTCCACACAGTTTTGCTTTCGTCAAAGTCACAATAATTTGTATATGTTACTACATCGTATCACTACTAGTATTTTGAAATGATTTGAATATGAAAAAAACCAAAACACTTTTCTAATTACTCAAACCCTGGATGCAAGCACCAGGAGGTGTTTAAAGTAATTTCTAATTAAACTATATTTAGTAATATAAATACATATTTATTTTTTCTAATGCAGTCAACACCTGTGGGCGTGAAGGCTATGGCCATGGCCACGCCCACCCCGGGGCACATTGCGGCCATGACGCCAGAACAGCTGCAAGCTTACCGCTGGGAAAAAGAAATAGATGAACGTAACAGACCATACACAGATGAAGAACTGGATGCCATGTTCCCACCCGGGTACAAGGTTTTGCCTCCGCCTGCCGGTGAGTGCATATCGATCTGAGTATAGATTCTTTAATTTTTTTTTAAAGTTGATTAAAGCAAATAAAAGGTAAAGGTGGATCACATTAGTAATTAATCGCAACTTTAGTTTCAGGACACATGTATTAAACGCTAACGCCTTACTCTCGGAAACTTCATCAATGAAATGGTGTCAAAAACGATACATGTGTTTTAAATTATAAATAAGATCAGAGAACCAATTTTAATAATAACATTTTTCTTTCAGATGAATGATGACAGTAAGGTTTTTTTGGCCATGCCCTCGGATAGACAGCGACAATGTATTTTATTACCTCAGTTGCAGATTTACGTACCTTATCGTCGCTTGCATGTCATAATAGTTAGCGAGCTGGTGCCATATTCAGTATAAAGTTTATTAGATGGGTGCAGCTTTTGAAGTTTCCAATCAGGGTTTATTTATTTATTTATTCAAAGCGCCACCAACAGAATTATACGTAAAAAAATCAACATTTTAAAAACCTTAAGTGCTAGGATATACATATAAATCAATTTAGAGGTAACTACAGCATGCCTAATAACTTAAGTAGACGCTAATATGTCGCTACTAATATAATATGCAAAATTTTAGATTAGCAAACAGCAAATAACAAAAAACACAAAAAAGAACTTATTACAAAAGAACAGAAAAGTAACCTTGTGTTTATAATAACGAATAAGGAATATATACAGGCATATACGCCCTATGCAAAATCTAACTAGACTAGTGTTTTTATTATTTTATTTTTGAAATTGTGTAGTTTGTCATTATAAATATCAATTGGTTAACTGAGGCTAGATGCAAAGGCGTTGGCTTTGATAATAATACTACAAGTCCATTAAAATTTCAATATTAACAATAATATATTAAACATTATTGTAATGACTAAAAAACTTAAAACTTCAGAGAATAGATTTATTCGCAATAGTTGTAACAGAGCATTGGTAAAAAGTGTAAGACATGTGATTTTAAACACTTCTTCCATGTGGATTTTTGTAACAGAAGCTACAAAACAGACAAAATCGCCACCAAAAACTAAAAAAAACACTACATAAAATGATAATGACTTAAGAATATGTCGCCAGCTCCCTAGCTATGGATATGTTACATGAAATTGTTTTTAGCCAATGCGCGACGGAATGTATTAATCGTTGATATTGTTGCCCAGGTTATGTTCCGATTCGGACCCCGGCTCGTAAGCTGACCGCGACACCAACGCCTTTGGCTGGTACCCCAATCGGCTTTTTCATGCAGACGGAGGAAGTGGGGGGCAGCGCTGCGGCGGCGGCGCGCCTGTTGGAGCCTCAGCCCAAGGGCGCGCAGCAGCTGCCCTTTATGAAGCCCGAGGACGCGCAATACTTCGACAAACTGCTTGTGGATGTTGACGAGGACACACTCTCCCCGGACGAGTTGAAGGAGCGGAAAATCATGAAGTTGTTGTTGAAAATTAAAGTGAGTGCTGAGAAAAATTCACCATCACCACCATACCAACTTATGAATATCCACTGGTGGATGTAGACAGGTCTTTTGTATGGACCTCCAAACCTCCATGGAAGTCTTGTGCAACTGGCTTCAAATGTTTCAGTGCAATTTGTTTGATGTTCTCCGCCCACCTAACTCACTCTGGGATTGTGCTGTTTTTCTGTTACCCATTATCATATTTACCAGACTATGGTTTAACCCAGTGGTTAATGGGTACTCATGGTTTTGAATAAAAGACGCAAGTGACTAGGAAAAACCCTCTTTTGGCGTCTAATTTAGAATTTTGAATGCGCAGACTTTTCTCGTACTTTTCCGGCTACAAAAATGTTAAAATAGGAGAGAAGAAAATATTAATATTTTCTTCTCTCCTATTTTAACATTTTGAAAAACGTCATTATTAAAACCGGATCTAAATTTGACAGCTCGCGTCTTTGTTTCTTTGCGGTCACTACATTGAAAGACAAAACGCCGCCCCAAACATCATTTATTAAGGTTGCCATGATTCTCCAACTGTTTTGAAAACCCGGCATATAAGGTTGGGAAAAATTATTTCGCATATAGCATGTGTAAACCAGTACAGCCAAAATATTTTTGGCTGTACCCAAATGGTATTTGTGGTTGTTTATGATGACATAAAAAGTGAAACAAACTCTTTTATTGCAGTTTTCTGCTATTTTTCATTCGGTTAAAATGAGTGCATCTAATGAAGATATTTGACACATTCTAAATTTTTTATACAAAAGTAATAAAACTAAAACCGCAGCCGCAAAATAACAGTTCTACAAACTTAGTTAAATCATTTTCCATTCGGGTATTTTGATATCTAAGATGTACCCTCGCTCTGGTCGCGCTGTTACGGATAAAATGAAAAAAAAGGGAGAGAAGCAGAGATTTAGACTGGTGATGATGATAAGTGAAATCACGTGTGACAAAAATTTGAGAAAAATGGCATGTCAGGATTCAAGGAACGTGCTAACCCGAAATAACTCCATATTAGGTCAGGATGTTTGTATAGCCATTTCAGGGCGTTTTTCGTTATGAACCATCGATTCTGAACGAAACGAACGAAAACTAATTTTGAATATTACAATTATTAGCCATTAGAAATGAGCACTGAAAACTATATAATATTCACATGCTACTACTTACATGATATATGCAGTAAGATGCGTTTCGAAACTCGATATTCTTATGTCCTCATAACTTCTGTAGTGTTAAGTTTTACAGTATCCTAAAAAACTCAATTTCTAATTCCTAAAAATTCCTAAAAAAGAACAAGTATGGAAAAACTTCTGTTCTTTTCAATATTTTAGAAATATATTATTTTCTTTTGTAACCCGCTTAAAAATGTAGTTATAATGTGTTTCTATAATTTTATCAAAATTTACTATTAAAAAAAAATTAATCTTATCTAGCCAGAGCCGGAAGAACCTCTTTCACCTGTTTTGCTTGGTCTAGGAGGCTTGATTAGGTATTAATTTTATTTGATTTCAGAACGGAACTCCACCCATGTGCAAAGCTGCACTTAGACAGATCACAGACAAGGCTCGCGATTTTGGAGCTGGCCCACTTTTCAACCAAATTTTGCCATTATTGATGAGCCCCACACTTGAGGACCAGGAGCGCCATTTGCTTGTCAAAGTCATTGACAGAATTTTGTACAAATTAGACGATTTGGTTCGCCCTTATGTGCACAAAGTAAGTAACATTCTTCTTTTTTAATAAGTTAATCTCAATTATAATTAATTTTTCTTTATTAACAAATTAATCCTGAAAATAAATAAATGAAGATTATTAGTTTGAAATAACTACCATGTGTTGTATTTTTTTTCAGATTTTGGTTGTCATAGAACCTTTACTTATTGATGAAGACTATTATGCTCGCGTGGAAGGTAGGGAGATTATATCAAATCTGGCCAAAGCCGCTGGACTCGCCACTATGATCTCTACCATGAGGCCTGATATTGATAATATTGATGAATATGTTCGTAACACTACTGCCAGGGCGTTTGCTGTTGTCGCATCTGCTTTGGGTAAATATATACATACACTTTTTTCTTATAAATAGCTATAAGTTACCATTCATTTCAGATCAGATTCTTTTCAATTGCGTTCTTGTGGCAGTTTTAAAGGCCAATATATATAAAGTTGAATTTATCCAACCACTAGATTTTTATAATAATTGGCTGTTCTGATTTTTTTTATAACCACAAGTTAGGCCTTGATGATATCTCACCTGATTAGTGATGGTGCGGTCTAAGATGGTAACTTATCCTGTTAGGAGTATGGTAAACACATACTCCTAATTGGTTTCTACACATCGTGCCGGAACGCTAAATCGCTTTGCGACATGTCTTTGTCGGTAGGGTGGTAACTAGCCACGGCCGAAGCCTCTCACCAGATCAGACTCGAGCCGGGAATCGAACCCAGGACCTCACAAGTTTAAAATGCAACAGTGCACGCGCTGCGCCACGGAGGTCCTCATAACAATTGTGTTGTGTACAATTCATCATCCCTGACATTTAGTATGGGAAATAAACTTTAATGATACAGCTCTTCATATCTCTTACTAATACAAAAATATTATCCTTTATTATTTTATATATAACGTAATATTAACGTTAAATCTTACACTTAATCATAATCATTTATTTGCAAGAATGTTAGTAAATAATTAGATGGTGTATACAATTTTGTGAATAAGTCGACCATAACATTCAACTAAACAAATAGTGTGCCAAAAAGAACAATAATATGGGTTATTGGTTAGGATAGCTTTTACTAAAGCAAATAATTGTCTTACTATTTTAATATTTTAGGTATCCCATCACTGCTGCCTTTCTTGAAAGCTGTGTGCAGGTCGAAGAAATCGTGGCAAGCTCGTCACACTGGAATTAAAATTGTGCAACAGATTGCTATATTGATGGGATGCGCTATATTACCACATCTGAAGTCACTCGTCGAAATTATTGAACATGGTAAGGTTTTAAGCTATAATCCAAGAACAGCCGATTTATAAGGTGGGATTCTTGTATGATTTTGTACGAAACATGTCACACAACTGATTTATTGGTGTCTAGATTTTAGTTGTGCCTGGACCTCGCTATACATAAAAGCGAGGTCCAGTACTCAATTTTTTGGCTTCTTGTGTTTTTCTGTTCAGAAATTATCTAAGCAATCATCATGGTTTTTCAGAGCTTCGACCGATCTCTTTTATCACTCGGTACCGTTTATTATCGCTTACGAGTGATAATAGCCCTTGTTGATTGCGGCGTATAGGTTTAGTACGCCCTTCTTTCTTTTTTTTTATACACTACAAATTTTGTCCTTGACGGCACTTACTTACAAGTGATGATGCTGTTTAGGATGGTAGCGGGCTAACCTGTTAGGAATGTGGTAAACCCACGCTCCTAATTGGTGTCTACGCGACATCGTGCCGGAACACTAAATCGCTTGGCGTCACGTCTTTGTCGGTAGGGTGGTAACTAGCCACGGCCGAAGCCTCCCACCAGACCAGACTCGAGCCGGGAATCGAACCCAGGACCTCCAACTTTATAATGCAACAGCGCACGCACTGCGCCACGGAGGTCGTCAATTAACACATTTGAAATGGAGTGTCCACAGTTTGCTAGTTTTGCACTCACTTTACTCAGTTAGTAGCCTACTCTCATAACAGTTAGTGACGCACGAAAATTGATCTGAGTTAGCAGCTAACTCTAATTTCGGTTTGCCACAATTTTCGGATCATTGCGGCCGCTAACAGTTTGCCTACTGGGGACACAGTCTTAATCTTAAATCCCTCGAGCTTGCATTGGAGTTAATGCTACAAATTCCCTCCTATGTGTAATGTTTCTGATAAATAATAAATAATTACGACGCGTCTATGCAAACTCCATTTAATGAACTGACACACGAAGGAAATCAAGTTATAAAAATACCACCCTCACTTTCATTATAATTGTAAGTCCATACATTACACCTCACTTCTTAAATAAGACTATAGTCTAAATTTTTGATAATCCGTACCGTTACTCTAAAGAGGAATTCTGTGCCCAGCAGCGGTGGTGCATTTATGACCAGAGGATGATATCACAGATAATGGTAATTCTGTGTCAATGCCATAACCTGTTAACTTATCTTCCGGTATGCTCCCAGTGAGTTTTCTATCTAGATATTAGGTATTTAACTGTTCTTTTTAAATTAATAGGTTTAGTCGATGAGCAGCAGAAAGTGCGCACCATTACCGCTCTAGCAAGTGCTGCCCTCGCCGAGGCCGCCACACCCTACGGTATAGAATCCTTCGACTCGGTACTTAAGCCGTTGTGGAAAGGTATCAGGACTCATCGTGGTAAAGGTTTGGCGGCCTTCCTCAAAGCTATCGGCTATCTCATCCCTCTTATGGATGCCGAGTACGCGAACTATTACACACGTGAAGTGATGCTTATTCTGATTCGTGAGTTTCAGTCGCCTGACGAAGAAATGAAAAAGATAGTGTTAAAAGTAAGTAATTTCGATACCGATGTACTCATCTACGAGATTTGAAACATTAGGGAGCATATATGCCACTTAAGGATCCTGGATGAACCAGGATCCTAAATATGGTACTACATATATGTAAATGCAGAGTGTCCTATCAAAATATTATCGTAGGCTGCTGTGAGAGTATACTTTAAAGTTATGGAAACAATAATAATATCCTCTATGTGAGCAATTGTGAAGCTGTAATAGCCTAATGGTTAAGGCGTCAGCCTCCTAATCACAGGTCGGCGGTTCGAATCCGGGCCGGTTCGAACCTGTAACTTTTCGGAGTTATGTGCGTTTTTAAACCATTAAAATATTACTTGCTTTAACGGTGAAGGAAAACATCGTGAGGAAACCTGCACGCCTGAGAGTTCTCCATAATGTTCTCAAAGGCGTGTGAAGTCGGCCTATCCGCACGTGGCCAGCGAAGTAGACTATGGGCAAACCCTTCTCATATTGAGAGGAGACCCGTGCGTGTAGTGAGCCGGTAATGGGTTGATCATGATGAGCAATTGTATTCAATAAAAATTTAATTTGCAGGTTGTAAAACAATGTTGTGGTACTGACGGTGTAGAGCCTCAGTATATTATGGATGAGATTCTTCCGCATTTCTTCAAACATTTCTGGAACCACCGAATGGCTCTTGACCGACGCAACTATCGACAACTCGTTGATACTACAGTCGAAATAGCAAACAAGGTTTGTATTCATAGCTATGCAATCCGATAATTAGGTATTTAATTGTTATTAAATCAACTTTTTATGATCAGGTTGGTGCATCAGAAATAATTAACAGAATTGTGGACGACCTAAAAGACGATAATGAGCAGTATAGAAAGATGGTGATGGAATCAATTGAAAAAATTCTTGCAAATTTGGGTGCAGCAGATATTGACTCCAAACTCGAAGAAGCTTTAATTGATGGTATCCTCTATGCATTCCAAGAACAGACTACTGAGGTAAAGTTGAAATCTATTATCATTATTGACAACTAAATGTTAAATAGCTTTAGCTAATCAAAAAATTCACCGATGACACACCACATATCGACTCGGCATGTTATCAAAAATAAAGCATAGGAATTCACTAACACACAATATTTTAAAATGTGCTAGTAGTAAAGTTACACTTTGACATGTGACATCTAGTTCACATTTCAATGTATTAATATCAGTTGAGTTGGTGTTAAATCAGTATAATATGCAAATTCAATACATATATATAAATGTAAATTTTACTAAATTTAATACTATAAATACAGTAGAAATAGTAAGACAGTATAATGGTTATCGCATTTTTCAGGATGTTGTGATGCTTAACGGATTTGGCACAATAGTAAACCAGCTGGGCAAGCGGGTGAAACCATATTTGCCTCAGATCTGTGGTATCATTTTGTGGCGTATGAACAACAAATCGGCGAAGGTTCGGCAACAGGCTGCTGATCTTATCTCGCGGATTGCTGTTGTCATGAAAACTTGTCAAGAGGTAATTTTATATCACATTAAATTTTTAATTCAGTAATAATAGAATTGATTAATAAATTTGGTTATTCCTACTTGAATGGTAAGGTAACATTGTCATCTATGATCAGTAATGCTTTAATGGAACATGTATATGTGTCTTCAAGTCGACTGTGCCACCTTGTAGTTATGATTGTGAATATGAGTATTACATACTATCTGTTGTCAACAGGAAAAACTTATGGGTCATCTTGGAGTGGTACTGTATGAATACTTAGGTGAGGAATATCCAGAAGTGCTCGGATCTATTCTAGGAGCACTGAAGGCTATCGTCAACGTCATAGGTATGACAAAAATGACACCCCCCATCAAAGATCTGCTGCCTAGATTGACTCCAATTTTGAAAAACAGGTAATTCTTATTGAAATGGTGCCTCTAACCTGGTGCCACAGGTTACAGGTGTATCGTCCTCTAAAATCCATAATTCAAAATTCCATTCCTGATCGTTTTACGTTGGGCTGATGAATATGAAAATTTAACCTGCTAACCAGCTGCTGCCTACGTTTTAGTTCGCGTCGAAAATTAGATGTTTGTTTGAGAACTAATGACTTAATCAGAAAATCTATCTTACATTTTACCGACACAAAAAATAACCAAATGCTATTCCATACTTATTATCTATCTCTGGCTCAAATTTCATCTAAATATATTCAGATATGGCGTGATTGAGTAACAAACATCCATCTATCCATCATTCGCATTTTTAATAGAAAATTTATATTGGCTGCAAGATAACTACTTTGTCAATTAAAAGAAATATCAAAATCAGATATATAGATAGTGCGGGAGCACTTTCTTGTCATCTGTCCACCTAATCAGGAGTCTATAACGGCTCCATCTACCTGTCGTGGTTCGCAATCAGGTGTAGAAACTCTATTATTGGGATAAAAAATAACATAAAGCCTTAACCAAGTGTCAACTATAAATTTAGTTTTTGCGTGATACACAGACAGTTATGCCTAAATACAACTTTCGTGGTTTTATCTTCGACAATATTGAACTTTCAGCCCCCTATTTCATTTCATTCAATGTCCTTCCCAAACTAGAGTTTGGGATTTTTTTTTTTTACTTTTGATACAAAGATGGACTAATTTCATCAGATCTGTTCACTTGTTACCTGAAAGGGTATCAGACAGACAGGCAGAGTCACTTTCGCATTTATAATATTATTTGAGTTTTTTGTCATTGGTAACCATTATGACTTTTTGCAGACATGAAAAAGTACAAGAAAATTGCATTGATCTAGTCGGACGTATTGCAGACAGAGGACCAGAGTTTGTCTCAGCCAGGGAGTGGATGAGAATATGCTTTGAACTACTGGAATTGCTGAAAGCGCACAAAAAAGCTATCAGAAGAGCGACTGTCAACACATTCGGTTACATTGCAAAGGCGATTGGTCCACACGACGTGCTGGCTACACTGCTCAACAACTTGAAAGTACAAGAGCGACAAAACAGGTTTGTTAACAAGACATATATGTTTTAACATCTCAATATTGGAACTTGTACTTATTATAAACCTCACACGGTTTAATTTTTTTTAGCCCTCGTTTACGTACGTTTAATTGAGTACAAAAGTCGCTTGCTAAAGTAGTTAACAATTTAACATAATTAGCTTTACTTATGTCCATTACTTCCGAGTCTGGTCATAAACCTTTTGTTCATGCCCTCATCTTCACAATAGACGAGCACGACTCTAGACTAGTGAATATCAAAGAATTTTAATGTTCAGAGGGTTCTTATGAATATTAGACTGCAATTATTTTAGTTTTAAAATTAAGCCAAACCGCTAGCTTTCAATGATGGAAACACGGTGAAATACACGTAACACTGTGGCCCAACACCTATGCTTTACCTTAAAATAATATCTTTTGTTGCAGAGTGTGCACAACTGTCGCCATTGCTATAGTCGCAGAAACATGTTCACCATTTACTGTGCTGCCAGCTCTCATGAACGAATACAGAGTGCCAGAATTAAATGTGCAAAATGGTGTACTAAAATCCTTATCTTTCTTGTTTGAATATATTGGGGAAATGGGCAAAGATTACATTTATGCAGTCTGCCCCTTGCTAGAAGACGCTCTTATGGACAGGTAGAACACTTTATTTATAAATAAAACTCTTTCTCTGTACACACAGAAAGATTTTATAGTGGTGTCAATTCAAACTTGTTATTTGGCATTGCTTTTATAAAGAATGGAAAGTACAAGAGTTTACAGGAGCAAACGCTTTTGCTTCCATAAAATATGAAAAAAAAATCGTTTATGGATTATTGTTTGTTAAACTTAAGACTTGTTTAAAATATATTAGCTGCATACTTAAGAGAAAAAAGTAAGGATATAGTTTTTATAGTAAATTATATTGGCTTATAAATTGGCTTAAAAAAACACCAGCCATGTGCACTCTTCCATCCATGTGCAAATATAAATATATATTTTTTAAAGAATGACTATAGATTTTAATAAAATTTTAATTTAACAGGGATCTCGTACATCGGCAAACTGCATGCGCAGCCATAAAACACATGGCACTGGGCGTTTACGGTTTTGGTTGCGAGGATGCTCTCGTACACTTGCTCAATCACGTGTGGCCAAACATTTTCGAGACCTCGCCCCATCTCGTGCAGGCATTTATGGACGCTGTGGAGGGCATGAGGGTTGCTCTGGGACCAATTAAGATTCTGCAATATGCCTTACAGGTTTGAAGTTAATTATTATTTATTTCTTAAAAAATAAAGTGACAATTATGATGAAAACTAATTGGAACCTGATTAATCGGAGATGACTACATCTGCGATTTTAAAATACCTAAGACAACACGAATTTTATATCCTAACAAGGGTCAATAAATGTGTCCTTGGCCAGAACAGTCTTAAGAAAGTTAAACATAGGCTTATAGGAATGGCTTCAGAATTATAACCAAACCAAACTTAATGAAATGTTTGAATAATTTGATGTAAAATGTGGATTTAACAATATAAAAATCCTTATTATTTCAGGGCTTGTTCCATCCAGCCAGGAAAGTTCGTGATGTGTATTGGAAAATATACAACACATTGTACATTGGAGGACAAGATGCATTGGTCGCTGGTTACCCCAGAATACACAATGATCCAAATAATCATTTTGTTAGATATGAATTAGATTATTTGTTGTAACACGATTTATTATATTAGTAAGAGTGAAGTTAGCAAATTGTTTGATTGACATTAAAACCGAGAAACATATTAGTATGTAATAATGTAACACATTATTGTTCTTTAATGTACTCCTTATAATAATTATAAGGTCAAAATGCACATCCTGACATTCTTGCAGTACTACAATCTAAGCAACACAATGTGTGCCACAACACAATATAAGGCAGATGGTCTCCTTGTTATGTTAAACTATGAGATAACATTTCATTCACGTATAATATGCAATAATTGTTTAAATTCTTATTATTATACTTGGATATAAATAAAGATTAACCAATTGAGAGTACAATAATTTATTTTAGAATAAGCCAATGCTAACTTTAAATCAAAGAGAATTATTGATCTACTTGATACAAAGTACATTGTGAAGGAACTTCAAAAGATAAATTATGACTAGATATGATTGAGAGTTCAGCTGATTTTTACTTAAAATATATAGTTTAGCTATTATATAACATTCTAACACATACTTTAGACTATATTTGGAAAATTTCATATAATAATACAAAGTTTTCAAAGCCACTTTGGTATTCGAAAAATAGTTTCCTTAAAATAAAACTATTCTTAACATAGTAATACCGAGTAACTACGTAAAGGAATGTTGGAATTTAAAATAAATTGAGTATCAAAAAAATTCGTAAACAAATACCCTAATAAAATAAAATGGATGTCGTATACGTCCAATACATTATTAAAAGCTATAAATGAGCATCAATTTCTAAAATATAGATTTATGTATTGCATCCCCTAGTAGAAACATGTACTAAGGGTCCACAATGAACTAGCTGCCAGGCGATTCCAGGCGCGTTGTGAGCTGTGACTCCGACCCTTCGGTGTAGCGTGCCATCGTTCTGTACAGCCCACACTTCTTGATCCATACACGACACGTGCTTGAATGGTAACTCGCAATCTAACATTAGTAAGAAAAATCAGGTTCAGTATAAACTGCATATGTGTAAATTATATTTTTTTAAAGATGTGATTGAATTTCAAGTTTTATAATAACGAAATTAAAGTTATTAATGATAGCTATTACCTGTCAAATATTTCCACTGTTTGCCCTCTGGGTGATGTATTGAAACATCTGTTCGTACAGCAATTGCCCCATTCATAAGCACAACCCAAGCAGCATTGTTTGTCAGTGATACCAATTTGGTACCAGTAGCAGCCTTGGGATTAAATGTAAATGCACATTTTGGGGATTCTATTGGCTTCCAGTTTATACCTCCAGGGTTTTCTACGGTTACACCTTCTCGGTAATAAAGTTCTCCTTTCCGGCCAACAGCCCATATGACATTGTTGCATGTGCTTATTGAGACAAGAGTGTGAGGACTATTTATGTGTTCCCAATGCAGACCCTAAAAGAAATGTTTACATCAATCGTAACTTTTAGCCTATTATCATAAATAAATGTAACTAAACTGAACTTAGCATTAAATTTTTGGTTAGCCAATGAACCAATGCAAAATGTATAGGGGTACCTATCTGATAGATATCTGATATCAATATTTATATTGGGAACACCAAAAATTTTTGTTTTATTTATGAAAAATATACCAAAGAAGTTGAGACATCTCCTCAATATTTAAGATTTGTAAATAAAACTAAGATCATGTTAGCGCTTGTGAATTCACGTGTTAGTAATAATACACATTTTTTTACCACAGGAGTAGTATTCGTAACTCCAGTCCTGTATATTGCTTCGCCTGCCAAAGTTATAGCCCATACAGAAACTGGTTTTTCGTTTCCCTGAAAAGTATGTAATTTTTAAGTTAATTCAATATTCATGAGTCCCCAAACAAATTGAACGACAGGGTTATTGCACTCCGATCTTAGATAACACGCACGATCATAAATGCGATTTCCTTTGATATGGTTGAAGCATTGGCGTTATATTCCGCATATTTATAGTGTCAATTTCTTTAATTTGGAGATTTCTCTATATGGTAGCAGTTTAAGCGTATTGCAAGTGTAATCTTACATAAAACTAACCCACAATGATATGTCTAGAAGAGCGGTGCTCCCTGCTCGAATCCATGGACCTTCTGTGACAATTTGAGCTTTACGATACCACCTCCTCCGACGAACACAGTCGGTAAAAACCTTTTTTCCATGGTATGGAGCAGGAAAATCTGTAGCATACTGCCACCCCTCACTATCAACTCCACCTGGAGTATTGTAATCAACCATCCATTCTGATATCTGGAATACATTTTATGATATATTTTTCAAAAGTACCTACACTTCATACTTTTATTCAAATTAACTTTTCTACCAATCACATGGACGTGTTATGTGGAAACATTCTAACGCGTGAGGTAAGACACAAAATAAAGATAACGAAGGAATAGAAATTCTTATCTCTATTCTTATTGACACAGTGCATAATTTCAGGAAATTCTTTTGGTCCTCAAGCTATACTTACGTATATGTTCCTACTTACAGAAACATACTTTAATTCGAAGTCATTATTAATTGAAATGTTTTCATATAAGTATGTCAAAACATTCAAACCATTTTTATAATTTATTTACCCTTTAATGCTAACCTTGTCGACGTGGACATTTAATAAAAAATTGGCTAAATAGAAATAACGCAGAGCATTGAAACCAAAGACCTGTTTAAGAAGAATCTTAGAAATCTGCAGAAACTCGAAAATTCCTCTGTTCAACATCATCTCTTTGCCGAAGTCCTTGCATAGACGGACTTCGGCACCGTGAAATTACGTAAGTTATGGGCCACACTTATTCGAATAGGAGTACCAACCACCTATAGCTTGTCTCATTTGCCGATATCGACTTAAAAACTTTCAGACACATGCCAGTATTCGGCAAGGGCGACGGCAAGTATATCATGTATTGTGTTTCAGTATGATGAGAGAAATCAGACTTTAAAGTAAGCAGATGATGCCATACTCATTCAAACAAAATAAGACATGACACTGTTTGTCTCTCACCGTCTCCTGCGGTATTGCGATTAACAAGACAAAACCATGATAATGATAGGTGGGCGAGACAATAAGATTTAAAAAAAAATGGTGCTATAACAATATCTGCCGTGGATAGTTTAAAGAGAATCTGGTGTATCCACTATATAACCAAAACCACGAAAGTCTGCTATATAAAAGAAAGTTGCAGAAAGCGCAGAAACATGGTCAATTTTAACTGACGAAATCCGGAATGCTGGCAACCATTCCAACCAACAATTAAAGAGAGATAGACATCGACTGAGCCGATACGAATCGTTAAACAGAACAATTGGAAGATAATTCGGTTAAGTTAACTGGTCGCCCGGACCACTCACTTGTTGGGCAGACATTATGAAAGTTGCAACACAAGTCCATCCAGTCCACATAATCCAATGTTCCCAAAACGCTGAAGTATATTGAGGAGCATCGCAAAGGCTACATTTAAGTTTTTAAAATTATTCTTACCCAATGCCAATGACGGCTGAGCAATTTTGTGTGTTCTCTTGTTCTTTTATGTTTCCCTGTAATATCACTCCACATAAAGCGATCAGTTGGCAGTCCTGTGGAAGTATAACCAGACAAAGGATTCCATCTCTGGTTCTCATAAACACAATAAGTTTGTGTATCTGTCATTGGATGAATACCATCACTGCCACCAATCCCTGAAAAAATAATATAAACTAACTTGTAGTATAAATAAATACTATTTGTATAAAAATATTCCATCAAGAATAAGTACATTATATTTTATAAAGACCTATATAATGTAGGAACATTATAAAAAGATATGTACAATGGTTCAAGAAAATAAATTTAACTATAATGATAGTTAAATTTATTTTCTCTTCTTAGAATTATGGCAAAGTATTTAAATTCTTATTTGTAAAAATATAACCCGCATATAATAACTTTCTAAACGTAGGGTTGGTTGATCCCTAACAAGGTGGAGAGACAACATCAAACAAGTTGCAGGGAGCCACTCAATATAAGCAGCCCAAAGCCGTGGCCATTGGAACTCCCTACAAAAGACCTATGTCCAGCAGTTGACGTCTATCGGTTATGATGATGATGATGATGATGATAATAACTATGCACCTTGCACTGTAATAACAGTAAAATAAATTTTTTATCTTTTAATTGGTTTATTTGAAGACCTCCGTGGCGTAGAGCGTGCGCTGTTGCATTTTAAAGTTGGAGCTCCTGGGTTCGATTCCCGGCTCGAGTCTGGTCTGGTGGGAGGCTTTGGCCGTGGCTAGCGATTTAGCGTTCCGGCACGATGAAGCGTAGAAACCAATTAAAAAAAAAAATCTTAATTACTTACCTATACATGTTGAAAATAGTAACTCAAAATATGCAATTATTTTATTTACAAACAGTTCTACTGTCCAAAAGGGGTGCACAGTAAAGTTGATGAGGTTCTACCTATTCTATATAATATTATTATTGTATGAATAATCTTAATTATTATTCGTTAAGTTGATTTATAAGGTCCATATTATTTACCTTTAAGTATCCCACCACCCCAGCCACCAGTGTAGACCCAAACTCTGTGATCATGACTTATTCCCCAAACAACACCATTTTGGCAACTCTCCACTTTTCTCAGATACCCTCCCATTGTTCGCCAAATCATTTCATCAGGCCCAATAATAGCACTGGTTGAATAATACTCCATGGTGTATAGCTTAAGAGGGCCCCATACTAATACAGATGTAATACTTTCAGGGCTTAATCTATGTTTATAGGAGCAAAAATGTGAGTCATTGATATTTACAATGAATTCATTACTATCACATATAATTTTCATTGAAAACTCCTGGCCTGGTCTTATTGGTAATGGATGTCGTTCTTCATAATCCCAACACCCTGATTTCTTTGTATTGCATACAACTGTTGATTCATCAAACCTAACATTGAAGTGTAAAGCTATCTCAGTCACCTCTGTTTCTATTTTATGTCTCTGTTTAAGGACTTCTGGACCTTGCAAATTGATATGAAATCTATTAATTTCATCAAACAGGCATCCTGACACTTTTAAAACACTTCCAGGTAGAAAGTTGTTGTGCAGAGTTGTGGTTAATCCATTTACTATATCTTTACCAAATACTTGAAATTCTTTTACATATTTGCCATTTTTGTCTACATTACATTGGGCTGGTGTTGGATCCCAATTAAGCACATCTCCATAATTAGTTACAATCCATATTGAGTTATTTGATGGTTTACCAGATAAGCCATTTATTTGTGATGATATATCTATCAAAACGCTAAACCATTCTTCTTGTTCCATTTCTGAGATAAATTGAATTTTTATAATTTGTTGACTTTGATTAGGGATTGTTAGTGTTAGCCTTGGACACCCAGGTTCAGATGAAGTTGTTATACTTGTTACTTCTCTTAAGTTTAGTATAAACTTTATGGTTCCATCAGGTTGGAATACTGACAAAGTCCCAGCATTTTCTATAGCATGCCAATAAAGTGATAATATACTGTCTTCACTGCTATTATTATCACCAACAAGTCTTGCTTCACAACTGCGGGTCCAACCCTTTTCTTCAATTGCCAGACCAAAATTACTGAGATCAATATCAACGCTGTTTCGACATTTCAAACAATCTAATATTTGATGTCTCCATTTTGCTGTTATATCAGAATTATGTGCATTTTTTGAATCTGAAAACCAGTGGGGTACTTGAATTGTGTCTATAGAACAAGCACCAGCTTCTATAAAAGTCCATGTAGCGTCACACGTTCCCCACGCTGTTTGACTAACTTCTTCATCAAAATACATTCCCGAATCAACATCAAACACACTACTATCACTATCTGGCTGGGCTTCCATACCAACTACAGAACCTACACTTCTTACTGGGCTCCATGCTCGTGGATTTTTCAGTGTAGTTTCATAGCTTTTGCCTGTCAAATCAATATTTTCTACATTGACATTTTTTTTTGGTCTCAATTCCTTTGAGGGCTTTAATGGCAAAGTATTTTCTATAGGTGCAGAGTGGGACTCTTCCCAGGAGTTGCGCAAATTTATATTTGTTTTTAGTTCTATAGTATTTTCATTCAATAAACTAAGGCTGTGATGTTTTGGATTTGATGCAGATGATATAATACTAGCCGAGCTTGATGTACGACTCAGTTGCATATTAGCCTGAATCATTCGCCATCTTTTGCCTGTGAGTTCAGCAGGTGTTATTCCACTTCGCCAGTATACACCTTTATTGGATTCTCCAATGGCAAAAACCTGGTCATTACTACCAACTGAAATATGTATCATATTACCATTGATTTCTAGCCAGCCATTTCCCATAGCAGCCGTTTCTGAATGGCCAACTGAATTACCTTCAATGCCTTTTCTAAACCACACCCTAGAATCAGAACTCACAGCCCAAACTGCATTAAAACCTACTGCTACAGTAGTTAATTTAGTTTCAGGGGGTGACTTAACTTCGAGCCAAGCTTCTCCTGTAAGACAGTCTTTGTTAACACCTTTCCTGACGATAGCTCTGCCTGACCACAGTAAAGCCCAAACCAAACCAGTAGGTCCTACAGAAATTTGTTTTATATCACAGTTTGGTGGAATGCTTACATTAATCCATTTTAATCCTTCCGGAGATGTAGTACTGACACCAACTCTGAACATGACACGGCCCTGCGCTGTAATGGACCAAACTGACAAAGTGCCTGGAGAAGCATAGGGTATTTGATTACCTCCAATGCTGATATCTATAAATGGTTCTTGGGTAGGGTCTTTATGTAGAGGTGCTATAGCACACCATGAATTCATTGCACTAAACTTTCTATACCTAATCCATTTCCTTCTTCTTACACATGACTTCCATTGTTTCACTGTTCCAAACTGGGCTGGAAAATCCACTGCATAAGTCCAACCATCATGGTCTAAAGGCTGATCATCTAAAGAAAGTTCAAGTTGCCAATCGCCTTCCCATTGCCATGCCATAGAAGGTAGTCTGATACATTCTATGGATCTATCTTTTGTACCATCTTGGGAGGAAAAATGGTAACGATCTGTAGGCAAAAGTCTGCCACTGAACCCTTCCAAAGGAAGCCATCTTTCATTTTCGTAAGACTCTTCTTTGACTCGAATAGGTATTTCTAGTCCATGAACGTGAAGGTAAATCTGCCGGTCACCACCCACTGCCCATAGGAAATGTGGTATAGCAGATAAAGTTTTAAATTCTAAACCAAGGTACATAAACTCTCTCCAACATGATCCACTTGTAGAAAGAGCATACACTTTGCCTTCGTTATTAATGGAAAATAATAGTGAGTTGCTACTCATTTTGAGAATGAATTTAAGCAATGGTCTTTAATCTAGTCTTTGTAATTGACTATTTTCAGTAAAAACTCATTCTTCAGCAACATTATACAACATTATTGGTCTGCAAATTCAAGTAATACATATTTTTTAATAGCGTATTTATTCCATTAAAAATCGGAAACAATGCGAAGAATATTTTAAAAACAGAATTTCAAAAGAATTTTGATTAGCGACATCAGTCATCTTAAAATATCGATATTTCATATACGATATATCGACAAAAATATCCGGTACCTAGGCATCGAAGAATCGAATTGACAGCACCAGTGTCATTCGAATTGAACACAAAAATATACAACCCGAGTGGTCCCACATGAAATAAACAACTTTATTTTAGCTATTATGCTAAATTTAACAAAAAAAGATGATATGCTGAATCTGCTATACTAAAATAATAAATCAGGTTGTTAATAATAATGGAACTTTAATAGTTCGCCAAACAAAGTACTGGCACCGTTTTAATAATATAATGCCAATAGCGTGGCGTTGTCTTTTCTTTTACTGCGTCTCTCATATAATACCAAAAAGATACAAGAACTTAGAGTGGATAATGGATCAATCCATGATGAGTTATTAAAATAAAATCACTCGGCAACAGTTTCATAAACTAACTACGAGTGCAAGTGAAACAAATAGTAAATTACCAGCTTTAACTAAAATGCATATATCAATTCTTAAAACTCGTAGAATCCTCTAAATTTTTTCCCGACACATTATCGAGTAGCGAGAGGTCGACGAATCCCCGCCGGATTACACTGGATCCACTCTTCCGAAGTTAAGAGCTCTGGTAATGTTCCTATCAGCGAACAGATTACGACATAAAACAGACACCGTCAGGTGTCTGTTTTATGTCGAACGACTGGTCGTGTAAAGAGCAGTGTCGTCCGCGTACTGGGCTAGCTCTACATAAGGGCTCTTGGGTATATCGCTCGTGTACAGCGTATAGAGGTAGGGCGCTAGAACTGAACCTTGGGGTACGCCGGCCTTTAGGGGTCTCCTAGACGACAGAGTGCCGTCTATTCGAAACCTAAAGGTGCGATCGGTTAAATAGTCTTTTAATAGGTATAAAAGCCTATCCGGGATACCCTGGGTTTGCAATTTATAAATAAGACCGGCGTGCCAGACTTTGTCGAAAGTCTGGCAGTATTCTTTGGCTACGTCGAACAATACGGCTCCTGTGAGGCGACCACGTTTCCAATCGTAAAGCCCTCGCGCCACGTGCTCCGTTAGGCGGTGCACTTGGTGGACGCTATTGAATATGAAGATATTGAATGTTTGGATCGAAAGCCAAATTGCTCGTCATTGATAAGCTTTTTAGCTTCGATGACGACTTTTAGTCGGGCGAGGGCTCGAGATAGCTGGCATGCTGTTGTTCCGGCACTCTAAGAGGCTAAACTGGGCACGTTGTGCCCGAGGTGGGTCTGCCGCGCCGCGGTTAGGGTAGGAGTCTGACAGAACCACTGGGCTTCCCCGTGGCACAGAGGTATACGTGAGGAATAAGCCAAGAGAAAAAAAAAAACAATTAAATTTTTATTACAATAAATATTGCTTTTCATTCATTGGTTGACTATGAGTTGTTTCAGTCTTCAATATCACTGAGTAGCGATTCAATCTTTGTTTTGTATGCCGGCATTAAGTTCAAGTTTGAGCCTCTATGTCACCGTATTTATTTTCTTGTAAAGTACCGTGAAGGAACAGGAAATATTCTTACTAAAAATATCTTTGTGAGTTTGGACCCAAAATTAAACAGTGACTTGAGTAGGTATTATTCATGTGTTGAAATTAAACATTTAATTTAAAAGTAATTGAAAATAAATCATCAACATTATCATTTCATTCACTAAAATCCTGCAATTTTCGTTAAACGTAAAAAGCCTTAACTTGTGCGTATTACATTATTATTGTAGTACACGGTACAGCCAAATTTTTTCTTAACGGAATACTAGGTGGCGCTAAAAAAATTTTATAAAGTTGACCATCTATACTCAGTATTAAAAGAAATCATATTAATAAAAATTCGGCCATCAATATATACCTAATGAAGTTTGGCCACGCCCAGCTACTAGACTAAAAATAGTTTTACCTCTTTAGTTACTAATAATTGTAACTTGCAATTTGTTACTTAAGGTCATTTATATATATTCTCAAACAATAAATAGGTACCTCCTACCTATAAATCAGGCATTAGTCTGCGATTGTCAAATTCAAATGTCAATGTCAAAATCAAGGCAACGGCAAATTGCTACGAATAATTTCAAGGCAAATTTATAACAGTGAAAAGCGAAATTCAATGTCTAAGCTACATTTTGCACTGGGTAGTAAAGGGCCAATAAGAATAGGTATTATGCATCAACTGAGTGCTGAAATTATCTATTATTATTTATTTCTTAAAATATTTGCACGTGTAGACTTTCTGGCACTCTTTCAAATAAAATAACACTGTTTATTTAAGAGTTAAATGTGCTTGTTACATAAGTGTATTAAACAGGATTGCAAATAAGAAAATGGCAGGCTGGAGTAAAAATGCTGTAGTAACAATTTTTACGAAATATCCTCTACTACGGGGTATGGTTTCATATGGTCTTATTTGGCCTGTTTCTAGCTTCATACAGCAATCATTTGAAGGCAGAAATTTTGGTGAGGTTTTACTATCATGTTCAAAAATTTTTAATTAGTATTGTGGATGAAACTGCTATATATCCATTATCTTTTTTGTTAGATTCAGATAACATGTATGATTGGTGGAGGTGTGCACGTTTTGGTTTGTATGGCTCATGCTATGTGGCCCCAACAATTTACACATGGTTTACTATTGCTAATGTAGTCTGGCCTGGTACTACATTTAAAGTTGCACTTGTGAAGGTAAATTATTGAAAGTATTTAGCTCTAAGAATAATTAACAAATTTAGTATTTTAAAATTGCTGTTTAATGTACAAAACAGAACAACAGCTAGTTAACAAATTATTCCAGCATTTCCTTTTTTTATATTTGTGTAAGTTTAAAATTAAATTTTATTAATATATTAATTTTATTATAAAATTATAATATTTATTCTCCATTTTATTTTCAGACCTTTGTTGAAACTATTACTTATACACCATTTGCAATGTGCAGTTTCTATTTTGGAATGAGTTTATTGGAACAAAAGTCTTTTGATGAAGCTGTTACAGAAGTAAAAACTAAATTTTGGCCTACATATAAGGTATTTTGGTTTAGTTTTTGCCTTCAATCATATTTTAGCCTTAAATGTAAAATGTCTGAAAGTAGAGTTGTGCCATCCCTTTCAACTGTATTTACTCATAGTTATAACACTAATAGTATTTGGTGTTTTTTTAAGATAAAATATATTGCTCACCAGTTTCTTATTGCTCTGAAATGAGCACTAACACTGCATTAGCATGATATATTTTTTTAAGGCATCTTGACACAAATTTTAATATATCATTTTAATCTTGTTTCAGGTTGGAGTTTCTGTTTGGCCTGCTGTTGCAATTATCAATTTTTATTTTATACCTCCAAAAAACAGGGTACCTTTTATCAGTGTTTGTAGTCTATTGTGGACCTGTTTCTTAGCATATATGAAACACTTAGATGTGCAAGATATGCCTGTAAATTTGAAAGACAGATCTGCTAGGTTAAATGTTTGAAACAAACAAATTAGTTATTACTTTAAAGTAATAAGTAAAGTTTTATATTATGGTTATAGAACAGTAAGATACAGGTGTAACCAGAAAAGATGCTTAGAGGATATTATATTTCATGCTGTTTAGTTCCTTTCTTGTAAGTAGATATTCTGTCAATCCCCAATAAAAAAACTAAGATGCATATATAGATGCAAATGTATAATATAATTTAATCAACTTATCTTGATTGTATAGTTTTTATTACTGATACATGATACCCATGGAGAGGGTACATTATCATTTTAGTTTGTTTATAATAAATAATGTCCTCAGCATGATTAAGAATTCAATCAGAATTGTATTCCTAATCACACTACTTTTATCTGCTTTTTTACTGGCTACACCTATGATTACAAAATATAAAAATATACAATTTTATTTTTTTAAACAGTATTGACCTTATTGAAATAGTAATAATTAATAACATATTTAAGTATCAAAAAAATGTGGTGAATAATTAAAATTACAATATAAATTTTAATGCCCAACTGTCCACACTGACATTAAATGATCAATGTGTGTCAAGTTCAGTATTAATAATTTAATTCATATTCAATATGATAACTAATGACATGTGATTTATACAGGTATTAAGTTTAAAAGATCTTAGGTAAATTGTTATTATAATATATGTAGCAAATAAAATCTAATAGTAAATATACCTTTGTAACTTAATTATCTTAGGTAAATTGTTATTATAATATATGTAGCAAATAAAATCTAATAGTAAATATACCTTTGTAACTTAAGTTGTTGTTTTATTAAAATACTATGAGAATTACCTTATACCTTGCAGCTACGCTACACTGGAGCCAACTACCTGGACGGAAAATACTGACCCACCGTCCAGCTTGAGTCCAGGCGTGATTTTAGTGACATACATACAATTAAGGCTTGCTTAAGGTAATCTACGAATCAATACGATTTTTTTTGTTTGATTCAACCAAATTATTCCGATATCAAATTTGATAGAATTCCAATTTCCACTAACTTTTTCCATAACAGAAAGCATAGTACAACCATATGGTAGAGCGAGATATAGATATGAAGTCTTAAGGACTGTAAGGACTACCCTAGCTGCAATTATTTTAAATCCCACTTATGACTTAAAAGCTGTGATAGCCTAGTGGTTAGGGCGTCAGCCTCTTAATCAGAGGTCGGCGGTTCGAATCCGGGCACGCACCTCTAACTTTTCGGAGTTATGTGCATTTTTAAACAATTAAAATATCACTTGCTTCAACGGTGAAGGAAAACATCGTGAGGAAACCTGCACGCCTTAGAGTTCTCCATAATGTTCTCGAAGGCGTGTGAATCTGCTAATCCGCATATGGCCAGCGTGGTGGACTATGGCCAAACCCTTCTCATATTGAGAGGAGACCCGTGCTCAGTAGTGAGCCGATAATGGGTTGATCATGATGATGACTTAAAAATCTCAGGTTTTCACTATTATTTGTTGTTGTTATAGTTGCTTAACACCTGTATTTAAAGTTACCTGTGCAGAACTCTGAAGTAACTCATCATAAAAAGAAAACTCTTAAAATCATACTTTCACATGTAAGTTGCAAGTTTTGGTTTGAGGAGAGTAAAAACCTTATATTAATATTCCTTGGCTAATTCATAATATGAATAGTTATCGATATTGGTGCAATTTTTTTTTGGTCTTGCATTGCTTGGTGTCTCATCTATACAAATAAATAAAATTGGAGTGTCTGTTTGTAATTGAAATGACCGTTTTTTACTACATGTATATGAATATGTATATGGTACATACACCAAAATAACATTTTTTACAATTTTTGTCTGTCTGTCTGTCGGTCTGTCTGTTTGTTCCGGCTAATCTCAGAAATGGCTGGACCGATTTTTACGGGACTTTTATTGGCAGGTGGCTAATGTAATAAGGAGTAACTTAGGCTCCTTTTATTTTCGAAAAAGTCTTTTATTTTAGAAAAAAAAAGTAATGTTGCAATGTCCAAGTACTGTCCAGTACCGCGCGCAGCTCACGCGCATTCCACCGCCTGTGCCATCACGTCTCGGGCGCCTCCCACAACTTCTCCCACCAACGAATCAATATCCGAATTCACTCATTCTTTTTTTTTTTTTTAGAAAGGAGATGCTTTAATGTTTATCCTGTAATTATTTCAAGTAATTCTGGCTGGTAATAAATTGCTTCGTGATTGAAAGACAAACAAACACACTAACTCAACGCAGACGAAGTCGCGGGCGTCAGCTAGTATGAAATACATTTTGAAAAAATCACTCCGAGGCCACACATGAAACAGCAATATACATCTTAAATTTTTATAATGATACAAAATTTTCCCCAAATGTGACTAAAAGACATAAATATGCACAGCTTAAATACTGTTACAAATCGAGTTATAAGCAATAGTGGGAATAGTGAACTTTTAAATTGTGTCAAAGAAAAACCGGCACGTTGCATGAGACAGAAGATACAATGCTGTCTCCATTTTTTTAAATAATTGATATATATCCATCTTAACTTCACTTCTCACTGTTTCATGGCTTTATCTACATAATCCGAGCCTGTAACTATTAAGAAAATAACTAATATAAATTCTATAGATATTAGCTTACTACTAAACGTAGTATCTATATTAATCTGTGATATTCTTAATTTGAGGTGATACTATCCCTTCCTTTCCTTGTCAATATTATATTGTTAAACCACCAAAGAGGATATAATCACTACATTTTAAATCCATGTCACAGAAGAGAAGAGCTACCTATCTGTGGGAAATACAAAAAAGTGTTTGTAAATATCAAATTTTACGAAAATACAATATAAAACTCTTCTTTCATAATAAGAAGAAATAAAACAGGAAACATTTCCAGGAGTCTCCACTAGATACTAAATAACAGTGGTGGCTTTCCAACTATGCCTGTTTATTATAAATGGTAAGACTAATACATTTAAAACATTATCACTCATGAAAAGGCGCAACAGTTCGAATTTTAGAGCAACCACTCTATTCCAAAGTGGGATGATGGATTTCTTAGATTATTACAAATGTTACTGATAAGTCCCTGGACCTACAACTTAATATTCTCCTTAGAAGAATAAAGGGCACCAAGGTTGCATATGGTTATATTCAAGAGAATTTAATATTAAATTAACATTTGTACATCACACTCCATAATCACTAGGACAATGAGGCAGTTAAATAATCAATTGGTTTTTGTTGAGAATATCAATTGTTTTAAAACAAATGTTTACCAATTGGGAGCAAAATATAAACTTCCAGCTAAAATCCCACATATAAAATTAAGAAAATGTTTATGTACCAATATTTTATTAAGTATAGTAGTCAGTATGTTTCGGAACCCACAATACAGACTGAATATGAAAATCATAAAATGTATATCTAAAGGTAATTGAAAAATAAAGGTACTAAAATCCCTGCATCTCCTGCAATCCATGATAACCTTGCTTGCATACTTCTTTGACAGCTTTTAAACTTAATAGTTCAAAAAGATTTATTGAAATTATTTGACACAAAATAAACGTTTCCCTTACCTATTGATATCTTGGAGATGTCTATCAATAAGTTCAAAGTTTTATAAAACAAAAGCTTATAGAAAAATCATATTACGATATTAAGTATAAAAAATATATAAACAATAGAAAAGCTTGGGTGTGAAATCTCAATAGGTACTATAATTTATTATTGATTATGTGAGATGGTGATAATGAAAAAAAAACGGCTAAGTTTGTTGTTGGCTTCTTAGACTGGGGTGCGTTAGGAACCCTCATAGCTTTAGTTTTAAGTTTATGAAAATAGTTATAACCATCAAATAACTACTATGTAAATTATTGACACATCAAAAGTGCCTTTTAAAGGACTATTTAAATAAAGACTTTGAATTTATATTTACAGGGCATCTGCAACAAAACCAAAAGATAGACATGACTGTCCTAGTTTGGATATCAACACCCATCCATTAAAAGTGGAAGTTCTTAATATGGTAAGTAAATTAAGTTCTGAAATTCAGGATACATCCATGTTTTAAGAATATGTTGAAAGCTTTGTGTTGCATTTCAATAAGATCAAAGGTAAGATAAGCAGGTGATTTTTTTCAGTGGAAAAATATAATTTATTTTATAACTTACTAGTTACTGGATGATTGATTTCAAATATACATATTTATATTACTTTAATGATAAAACAATGTGAGACATGGCACTGAATAATTTAATCCAACACCTGTCCATTATAGGGTGCTTAGACTGTATTTTTAATTTTTTATATTGATCTGATATTTCTTGGAAACTGATTCTAAAAATATTGTATGCTAAGTTATGTTGTTTTTTGTCATATAGGCTATCTGTAGGTCAATACCAAAATATAATAGAATATTAAGATAATTATGTATTTATATCAGGGGCTGCATACTCTATGAATTTCTGTGTAAAAAAAATTACCAGTAAAAATATGCAGTCCCTGTTTTATATGGGACAGCATTAGAAAACTTTATTTCATTGACACACATGTGAAAATCTTCTGAAACATTTACAAAGTGCAAGATAATGATTGAAATTACACCATAATTTAGGCTTGTTGTTGTTTCATTGTACATATTTTGATGATTTCAAACTTTGTAATAATTGTATATGTCTCTTATAAAGTACGTCCACCTAAGGCGAAGCCAACGATTGTCATGAGGCGCAGCTTCAGGCACTTCAACAATGATAGATTTATGCAGGACCTTGATAATATTTGCTGGGACGCTATCTTTGGTGCATCTACAGTAGATGATAAAATGAATTTGTTCAATTCAATGCTGATTGATATTTTTGACGTACATGCGCCACTGCGACCAATAAAGCTAAAGCATTTGCCCGCCCCATGGCTTACTGACAAAATTCGAATTGCTATGGCTAAACGTAACTCAGCTAAGGCTAAATATAAATTGAATCCGACAGATGCGTATTTCGTTAAGTATAAAAAACTTCGGAACCATTGCAGTAAACTTTGTCGAGATGCCCAACGTAATTATATTCACAAAACGATTGACAACAGTGACGCTGCTAAAACTTGGCAGTTCCTTAATTTGCTCGGGATCGGGAAGCGACGAAACGAAACAATTACTAATGTCAACTTGAACGACTTAAATAGCCACTTCACTGCGGTAGAATTGATCGATGATCATATTAAGGCTGGCACGTTAAGCCGTATTAATGCATTGGTTCCTCCCAATTTCTCTCCTTTTAATTTTAAGGAAGTCACTCCTTATGATATCAAAAAAAACATTGGCTATTAAATCTGATGCAACTGGTAGTGATGGTATAAGTCGAAAAATGATTACAATTGTTTTGGAAAAAGTAACTCCGATTCTTTGTCACATTTTCAATTACTCCTTTTCCACTAGTACCTTCCCTAGTGTGTGGCGCTCAGCGTATGTCATACCAGTTCCGAAGACTCGTAACCCATCGTCTTACTCTCATTTTCGACCAATTTCTATTCTTCCCTTCTTATCTAAAGTTGCTGAACGTATAGTCTCCTCTCAACTGCGTCTTTACTTATCTTGTAATAATCTTCTTAATTCCTTTCAGTCCGGTTTTAGACCTGGGCATAGTACTACCACAGCGCTTACTAAGATTTGTGACGATATTCGATTCGGCCTTGATAACCAACTGGTTACAATAATTGTTCTTTTAGACTTCAGTAATGCCTTTAATTCGGTTGATTTTGATATCATGTTAGCTATCCTTAAATCCTTCAATATTTCCCAGGAGGTGGTTGACTGGTTTCGTTCGTACCTATGTAACCGTCAGCAATGTGTTCGAGTTGATAATAACTTCTCTTCTTTTTCTTATCTCAATGCTGGCGTTCCTCAAGGAGGTGTGCTCTCACCGCTCCTTTTTGCCATGTTTATTAACTCGATCTCCAATTCCCTTAATTCTTCATTTCATCTTTATGCTGACGATTTACAGATCTATATTTCTGTTCCAGCAGATGATATTGTTTCTGGAATTAATAAATTAAATGAAGACCTGCATCATATCAGTTCATGGAGTAAATCTCACGGGCTGACTATCAATGCTAATAAGTCTCAGGCTATTATTGTCGGTAACCCTAAGCAGACCCGTAAAATTAACTCTTTAGCCTTAGATCCGCTTGTTTTGGATGACTCGATCTTGCCATTCAGTGAAACTGTTAAAAACCTTGGTTTGTTTATTGACTCCTCGTTATCTTGGGTGCCTCAAGTTAACCAGGTCAGTAAGCGCGTCTTTGCTGGAATCGGTTCTTTGCAACGATGGAAGAATCTCCTACCAATAAAAACAAAGATAGCCTTAGCTGAAACTCTTCTGTTACCAATACTAGATTATGCTGACGTCTGCTGCACTGATCTGAGCGAGGAGTTGCTAAACAAGCTGGAGCGTTTGCAAAATCTCTGCATTAGATTTATATTTAGCTTAAGAAAATTTGACCGTATCAGCGAATACCGTGCTCGTCTCAAGTGGCTTCCGATAAGACTTCGTCGAAATTTCCATGTTCTTTCTTTTCTTTACAATATTCTCTATGCTCCGCACACTCCCTCCTACCTTAAAGAGCGCTTTTCTTTTTTAAGTGATTTGGACCGTGATGTTACATTGCGCTCTTGTTCCGATAATAAGCTAGTATGTCCCCGAAGTCACTGTAAAAGTTATGGGAAGTCATTTACTGTTAATGCTGTGCTGCTGTGGAATAATCTGCCTATTGATGTTAGAAGTTCAAAATCTTTAAACATTTTTAAAAGTCGACTTAAAAAGTTTTATTTATTTAAATGCCATATCAATGAATAGTTTTTGTGTACTGATATATATTTATTTATATATAAAAGTATATATTTATATATTATATTTATTGATATTTTATTTTATGTTTTTGCGCCATTACCCTCATATTTCAATTAATTCTTTCCCCAAGGGTTGTCTGGAAGAGATTGCTGAAGCAATAAGACCGCCTTTGCATACTTATGTGTTAAATGTTTTTGTATTGTTGTTTCTTTAGTTTGTGTGCAATAAAGAGTATTTATCTTATCTTATCTTATCTTATCTTAGTAAGATTCTGCAAACTTCCCAAATGAAAAACAGAAAGCCCATAAATCTACATTTGTAGGCTTTGTAAGGAATACATAGCTTCTATAATTTTAATATAGGCACTTTATATTATTCCATGTAAATTTTATTGCAGAAACTCAGTGCTAATAAAAGTTTTATAGAAAACCTTCAAAAATGGAGCTCTCCATTTGAGGAATTAGATCCATTGTTGAGATTTGAACAACTGAATGTGGAAAATGTAAGTCAATATATTCTTATGTTATATGGGATACTACTAAATTATAGATAAGAACACTTCAATATCTTAAATTCTGAAAAACACTACATTTCCCGCTTGTGGGTGGAAACAATTTTTTTAATAGTTAATGAATAAAAATTTTCTGGTTTATCATTAAAATTTTTATAATACTGAATGTTTTATTATAAATAACATACGTTATTTATATCTATATTATATTTAATTACATATATTTTTACAGATAAAAAAATTTGCAATTTTTTAACATCAACAAAAATCTAGTCTTAAAAAAATATAGCCTGTTCATTGTCTGTAAAATTCAATTGATAGTTCCAACTGAATGGTTAATCTTTTTAATTACTACAGGAAATAGGATCAGATGAAAATGCTGAAACTACAATCAATTATCCTAAAGTTTGGAATGCAAAACGTACTGCAATATTAAACAAATATACAACGGGCGAAAAACTGACTATAGTCAGTAGCTTTTTACCTGGAGGCGAGAAAAGTATGTGACCGTCAAACAATATTCATAACTTATTTACAGGATACATAGTCTGAAGTAAATTGTTATAATACTAGCTGTTGCCAGCAAGTTTGGCTTAGTTTTTTTGGTATTTAACCAGTCAGAAAAATTTCCTGTGAAATTTTATCCACTAACTCATATTAAAATTAAATTAAACTTCGCAGAACCAAATTAAACCTTACTTGGCTAGGTTTAATTTGGTTCTGCGAAAAAACTGCTCCCGATCCATGTACAATATTAAATACTCATTAGTTTTTGTATTTCATATTGAAAATTAAGGAATTTGCTTTATGAATTAGTAGGTTTTTTTCATTAAATTAGGATGAAAGAGGATAAAGGAATATTTTATTAAAAAAGTACCTTAAATAAATATACCTTAAATCCTAAATATAATTTTACTAATACTATTTCTGTTTTTTTTTTGTTCTTTTAAGTTAGTTCCTTTTCAGCTCTTTTGAGACAGGTATCAAATTTAAATGAGAAAGTTAAACATAGGCTGGAACAGCTTGATGATTTTGATGAATCATCTGTTAGAAAAACTATGGGGTTAAGCCAGCAAGAATTTGTCACGAAAATTCATATGCTTGATGATGAGATTAAAAAGGTATGTAGCTAATTTGTTTTTTTTTGGTGCATTAAATACTCAGACCATACATCTAAGTCATAGGAACTAATATGGTGTACAGTGTTTGTTCCATAATATTTGATTGTTTAATTTAATCTGGCAAAGGAATATCCTTTAAAGACACATTAATATAACATTGCAAATTTTATTTATTTATAACATCTGAAACTTAAAATAAACCTTAAATTGAACCTAAAACTAAAAATCTTAAAAAATATAATAAAATCACTAAAATATATTATTAAAAGGAGTCCCTTTAGGCAAGGTTCCGAAGATAGTGGCAGTTCCCCCTATGAATTGCAAGACCAATTTGCTGTCTGAGGTAGCTGACAGCCCTTCTGTCTCCTGTGATGTCGACTAACCTTTTTGTTATTTCCCTAAAAAGCCCTATAGCGCTAAGACCCCACGGACCAAGGGTCTCGACACCGACATAACATTTATGCCACCTAAAAGATTGCTATTTATTAAATTAAATTACTGTTACCATTGATTAAAATTGATAAAAAAAATCTAAAATTGACCTCTGGGACCTCCCAGCAAACGCCACAGTGTATGCTGCTCAGCTGCATATGTAAAATTGGAAATGAAGTAAATGAAGATATTCTTTTCCATATGTTACAGGCTTGGGATACTGAGCAACGAGTTAAAGCATTTAAAATTGCGATACAGTGCTCAAAGCTTCTATCTGACATCAATGTAATGCAATTTTATCCCAGCAAATTTGTGCTAATAAGTGACGTACTAAGAAATTTCGGCGCTTTGGTGTATGATCGTCTTAAAAAAAAGAGCTTTGGGTATGTTTCCAAGAAATTATTTGTATTTAAAACTCTTCAATACAATGAATGATCTTTAAGTTCGTTTTGTTTAAATTCGCGAAAGACATTCAAATCTGCATTAAAAAAATGGTTAAGTATTGGGTTTTCCTTTTGAAAATCCACCTTTTTTTATAAACTACAAGTTAGCACTTTACGACAATCTAACCTGACGGTAAATGATGATGCAGTCAAAGATGGTAGCTGGCTAACCTGTTAGTAGTATGGTAAACCCATAATCCTAATTGGTTTCTACGCGACATCTTGCCGGAACGCTAATTCGCTTGGATACACGTCTTTGTCGGTAACTAGCCACGGCAGAAGCCTCTTGGCGGCTCGTGCTCCAACCAGATCAGACTCAAGCTGGGAATTGAACTTAGGCCTTCCAACTATATATTGCCACAACGCGCCCGCTGCACCACGGAGATCGTCAAATTATCCACCTCTGTGCCCCGAAGAACATGATAAACCGCCGGTCCAGCTATCAATGACTTTGGATAATATTCTTTAAAGACTACAATTCGCAATGGAGTACCAAGGTAGAGGGAGTTTCCTCAGATTGGCAGTTGGAAATTAATAAATTAGGAATAACATTTTAGTTGTGACCATCGACCTAGCATTTCTGTAAAATACCGATTAGAATCAGGTAAGCCCGGCAAGGTGAGATTGTATTCAAAGACTTGTGATTGTAGTTTTGACGATCTCCGTGGCGCAGAGCGTGCGCAGCCTCATTATAATGTCTTGGGTTCGATTTCCGACTCGAGGAACCACTCCACCGACAAAGACTTATTGGTAGGCGATATCGTGCGGGAACGCTAAACAGCACGATGTCGCGTAGAAACCAATAAGGGTTTACCATACCCCTGACAGTTTAGCCCGCTACCATCTTAGACTGCATCACCACTTACCAACAGGTGGTATAGCCGTCAAGGGCTAATTGATAGTGTATAAAAAAAACTTTAGGAATAACCATTTATTGTGTTCCAACATGAAAGTAAAATTAAAAAAAATACATCATATTAATCAGTCATAAACTTTTTCTAAATAAATATTATATAAACTTTTTGTTCAGGAATGTAGATATACAACTTCAAGACATAGATTCTTCTACTGTCCCAGAGTCGGCCAGGGAAACATGTCAGAACTGGATGTTCAAGATGGCCTCCATAAGAGAACTCCTGCCTCGGTTATACATGGAAATGTCGCTACTCAAGTGTTACGCATTCATATCTAAGGGTGAAATAAAACCTGCAATCGAGAGACTGACAAAAATGATAAGAGGCATTGGTAACCCGCTTGTCGCGATATATGTCAGGGTATATTTGTGCAACGTGGCCTCTAATCTGTACGGAAAAGACAGCGAATGCTACTTCAGTAATAATTTGAAAGAGTTCCTCGAAGAATATCAACAGGTATGTATTATTCACTCTTCTTCTCTTTACATATAAATAAAATTGGAGTGTCTGTAATAATGAAATAACCGTTTTTTATTACATACATATTTATGAATAACGGTAAGAGAAGTAAATAAGAAATGGTACACCAAAATAACATTTTTTACAATTTTTGTCTGTCTGTCTGTTTGTTCCGACTAATCTCTGAAATGGCTGCACCGATTTTGACGGGACTTTTATTGACTGGTAGCTGATATAATAAAGAGTAATTTAGACTACTTTTATTTTAGAAAAAAAAGTAATGTCGCAATGTTCAAATACTGACTAGTACCACGCGCAG
Source organism: Lasiommata megera (assembly GCA_928268935.1). NCBI lineage: Eukaryota > Metazoa > Arthropoda > Insecta > Lepidoptera > Nymphalidae > Lasiommata > Lasiommata megera. The sequence continues at coordinate 9,402,403 of OV743312.1, forward strand.
CTCAAGCGCATGCCACCTACTCCTTTTTGATAAATCTATAATTTCAAAGTGGTCAAAGATTATATATTATCACATTATAAAATTTGAGGCCCTGGGTTCGATTCCCTTCTCGATTTAGTCCGGTATTTATTAAGTCGGATGATTTTTATAGATGCTTTTTCTAAATTGGTAAAAAAATGAGACAATACACGAACACGAGTTATTTTTTTAATGTACATAATAGAAAATTCGGATGACTTTTTTAGATCTTTTCTCAAAATATGGCCAAAAAATTTGGAACTCAGTTGTTGACAGCCGATCAATATCTGAGTCTGTTTATTCCTGCTATAGACTGGCTTCTCTATGGAACATTGAATTACACGGAATGTAAACTCACTCTCTTGGAGGAAATGCTAAAGAAATGTGAAACAACTGAAAATAGGTAGATATAAATTATTTTATGTCATTATTATACCTGTATAATATGTGTTAAGGAAATGTGCCCCGGAGAGCACGTACAGCTGTCGTTTATGGGGTGGGGCTATGCTTTTAAATCCCCTCTACTGGCCAGTTTTTTTTAATATCCACTACAAGTTAGCCTTTGACCCTTTGACGGCACCTCACCTCTGGATCTCACCTGGTGTAAGTGATGATGCAGCCTAGGATGGTAACGGGCTAACTTGTTAGGAGTATGGTAAACCCATACACCTATTGGGTTTCTACGTGACATCGTGCCGGAACGCAAAACCTCTTTGCGACACGTCTTTGTCAGGGTGGTAACTAGCCACGGCCTAAGTCTCCCACCAGACTATACTCGAGCCGGTAATCGAACCCAGGACCTCCAATTTGTTGGGCATAAATAGGCTGAGGATGAATACCATCAATGTTAATTAGCAATGAAAATATTAAATTTACTCATTGGTTTTTATTTTAAGCAGTAATATATTTTGGTTTGGTTTGGTGAAGCGGTGATAGCCTAGTTGTTAGGGCGTCAGCCTCCTAATCAGAGGTCGGCGGTTCGAATCCGGGCACGCACCTCTAACTTTTCGGAGTTACGTGCGTTAAAAAAAAAACATTAAAATATCACTTGCATCAACGGTGAAGGAAAACATGGTGAGTAAAACCTGCACGCCGGAGAGTTCTCCATAATGTTCTCAAAGGCGTGTGAAGTCTGCCAATCCGCACATGGCCAGTGTGGTGGACTATGGCCAAACCCTTCTCATATTGAAAAGAGACCCGTGCTCTGTAGTGAGCCGGTAATGGGTTGATCATGATGATGATGATGATGATATTTTGGTTGGATCTGTAAATAGCCTTAGTATAAGATTTGCACCCTCGCAGTCGTCGAGACGTTTTCGAGTATCTAAACACTATAACGCCAAAGTAAAATGGAGCTTGCGTTTTATGCTTAGAGACGCAATTTCCGTATTACTTATTATTATTTGGCAGTTTTGTGCTTGCTGTGGACGAATTTGAGTTTTACAGCTCTTGATACGTTTTAATTGACTTTTGTGTTTCCGACATTTGGAAACGACTGTCGTATACTAACAGTACAGATAAAGATTTGTTTTACCTTTTACAAACTTAAATGAGAGCGTTTACTGATTTTGTTAGGCTTATACATTGAATAATATTTTCTTGCTCTTTTTAAAATATATAAAGAAATCAAAAAGCTGTAACATGAATAATAAATACAGTTAGAATTTCATGTCTCAAATTGCCTGATCGATTTGTCATTACATATACATGTTAGGAACATATTAATAAAACAAAATAAATTTCACGTTAATAATTGTAATCACTAAGTGTGATGTTTAATTTCTGTTTGCAGTGAATTGTTGCTGTGCTGTTGTGTGTCTGCATTTGACTCAGAAAGTGTAATAAAAAAATCGACATCTATTTTAGAGATTATACATAAACAATGTGATCATATGGGTGAGTTTTCTATTCTATTATATTCTACAATATTTCCTTTATTGTTGTATAAGTGAATGGATTTGTTTACCCTATTTACTTGTTGTTTTGTCGGAAATTTTGATCGAAAAAGTTATGTTTTATTTATATTATGTGACATTATAATAACATATACTAAAATTTACTGGGTAACATGGTTATTTATTTAGTTTTAAGTATATCGTGTGTTTGAATGTAGTTATCACCATCAAATGATTACTATGTAAATTATTGACGCATCAAAAGCGCCTTTTAAAGGACTATTTGAATAAAGATTATTTGAATTTGAATTTAAACGCAACCAAATATAAAAATGCACGTTTAACGCATCCAATGAATTTTACGTTCGCGCGCTACCCATTACCGGCTCACTACAGAGCACGGGTCTCCTCTCAATATGAGAAGGGTTTGGCCATAGTCCATCACGCTGGCCATGTGCGGATTGGCAGACTTCACACGCCTTTGAGAACATTATGGAGAACTCTCAGGTGTGCAGGTTTCCTCACGATGTTTTCCTTCACCGTTGAAGCAAATGATATTTCAATTTTTTACTCGCGCGCAATGTTTGCCACGAAATTCGCCTATTTGGACAAAATTTGTAGAAATTCTTTGTAACACTTAAAAAAATTCTAGTCTTGCTAAGTCAAGTGCTCGCATCCGTCGGAGAGCATCTTTGCAGCGCAGAAAATTACTGCCAGTTGCCGGCAGAAGCATTGAGCCAAACATCATGGAAAATTGCGACCAATATGAAATCAACAGCTGATTTTCTCCAAGTGTTAGAGCCCTGGTTACAATTTGCCTGTACTCAGCTATCGGTAAGCTTTGTCCTACATATATTGTTGCCTACTTACGATAAAAATATTCGTTGGTTTACCTTTCACTGGTGTATCAAGCGGTTGGAGGGAATCTAGTACACAACACAACACAGGCACAAAATTTTGGAGTTGGCCTATGTCGAGCAGTCAATCTTTTTTATACCATTTATTAACTTTGTACCCTTGACTTCAATTTCACCTCATGGTAAGTGACTACACAGTCCAAGTTCGACGCGGGCCAACCTGGTTACGTTACGACGGTTATACAACCATACCCCTAAATCCTTAGCCTATAGATTATACTATTGCCTATAGATGATAAGCTTAACTAAAATAATATACTTTGAAATCCGTTGGGAATTCATTAAAATAAACAAAGAATATCGATGGAAGCCTGGATGGAAGCTGGAAAAGAAGATAGGTGATCGCTAAACAAGTAGACCAATCAGAATATTAAGTGTATGGCTATGCAGTGAACTAATCTCAGTGGCGCTGTGCAGGTTGACACTGCAATTACATGCTGCACTTGTAATTATTTTGCGAAAACTTTAACTCATGGTTACAAATGTCCAAAAGGACATGAAATACCTCGGCCTCAATTATGAGGATACGTTATTGTTTTAGATTCTATCTAGCGAAATCCTCTGTTGGAATAAGTGCAGAATAATTTTTTCATGTTGCAGACACAGCACATCAATATGATACTACGCGGCACAATACGGTACATGATCAAATGCGGTAAGCCGGCCGAGGACTACTGTTCGCAAATACACTCAGTTATAAAACGAATGCTGAAGTCGATACCTGATGTTGAAGAAGTTTTTCTCATGGTAAGAATCAAATGAACTTAAACTTGGAAAAAATCATTAACTAGCTGTTTCATGTAGTTTTATACTTAAGGAGCGGGATGGTATCTCATTCAAGGGAGGCGTGTTTGTATGCGCTCGAGTTATACAACTTATGATGATATGATGTTCATATTCATTATTGAATTTTTCATATACAAGGTGTCTCAAAAGTAAGTTCACATTTGCTTATCTTATTACGCGAAAGCAACTATTCTGAGGGGCGCGGGGGGTATGTCAGTCGGTAGTCTGGCTCTTGGGAATTTAGTCGCTATGGAGCGTTTCTCTGGTGCGGACCGTGCGTTGTGCGTACGTGAGTTTTACAAAAACGGTAATTCGGCGACTGTAGCGCGTAGAAAATTCTGCAGTATTCGACATATTCGTCACTTAAATGATGCGCCTAGCACTCGTCTCATTGCAAAATGGGTTGAGAAGTTTGAAGAGACTGGGTCAACTCTGGAGAAACCAAAATCTGGGCGACCAAGAACATCAAGAACAGCCGAAAACGTGGACAGTGTTACTCAGTCTATTCGAGATGATCCAAACCTCTCGATTCGGAAGCGTGCTGTTGCTTTAAATGTGCACAGATCTTCATTATGCCGTATTTTACACAAAGATTTAAAGCTGCACCCGTACAAAATTCAGTTAGTGCAAGAACTGAAGCCTCAAGATGCTGGTCAGAGGCTTGCCTTTGTAAATCAGATGATTGAGCGCTTTCCAACGTTCACCAACATCTTGTTTTCCGATGAAGCCCATTTTCATCTGAATCAACAAGCAAAATTGTCGTTACTGGAGTGCAACCAACCCAAAACAAAAACATCAGAAACCGCTACATTCACTCAAAGTCACCGTATGGGCAGCGATGTCGGCGCGAGGAATTATCGGCCCTTACTTTTTTGAAGATGGAAGGGGACGCACACTCACAGTGAATTCAGAGCGTTATGTGGAGATGTTAGACGAGTTTTTCGTACCCCAACTGCAAAACCAAAGAACATGGTTCCAGTAGGATGGAGCAACTTCACACACGTCCAACAGATCTCTGCCTCGAGTTCGAGAAATTTTTCCGAACAAATTAATCTCCAGGCGAGGTGACATAAATTGGCCTCCACGGAGTCCCGATTTAACGCCTATGGATTTTTTCCTGTGGGGTTATGTCAAATCAAAAGTTTACGCTAATAAACCGACTTCCCTGGCACAATTAAAAGAAAATATCCGTCATTAAATGGCAGCCATCACGGAGACTACCTGCCGAGCTGTCATAGGCAATTTTAGTGCCCGACTAAATGAATGCCGAGAGCGCAACGGTTTACATTTGGACGATGTTATTTTTAAAAAATAAATTCCCAAACAGTGTACTTCAATATAAAATAAACATTTTTTCAATAAAGCTAAGACTTTTCTTTTAAAAAAAGATTTAAATGTGAACTTTCTTTTGAGACACCTTGTATTATCGTCGACTGTCGTGGGTTTGACATTTTTTTGTGTGTCATATATTCACATTTTGAATCGACGGCGACGCAGTTACGTTAAGAATAAAAATAAATCCGTTAAGTTACTGGTACGATCCCGAAATATGTATATATTTTTTTGGATGGATTACGTAAAAGGAATGAGTATTGAGGTGACGGCTGATAGAAATGAGTGGAAGAAGAAGACGTGTTGTGCCGACCCCACATAATGTGGGATAAAAGCAAGAAAAGGAAGAGAGTTATATATTTTTTATATTTTCTATACAGGATGCTTTCATGCCTCTGGTGGAACTGGTGCAAACATCTAATGCTCGTACTTTGATGGCTAAAACAGTTCTTACTATATTTTTCGAAAGGTACAACTCATATCAAATAGAGGACCACATTATTATTTCGAGTCTGATGAGATTGTGCTGTATATTACACGATTCCATAAAGTGAGTAACGCTAATTTCTTTAAAATGTAATTTCAGTGTCATTATTTGTGTAAAGTTTGTGTAACTGGACAATATAAAAAATAATCTAGTGATATTTAAATCGTTGCACTATTAGGACAACATTATACATATCTCGTGTATAATATTTGATAGGCTTCAAAAGATTAAATACCTGCGTATATCCGCTTTCAATATAAGCCCCCAGGTTCCAATATAATAGGTCACTTTTATATTGGAACCTGGTGACCCGGGCCAAATTCCTGGTGACCAAACGGTCTTTTCGTGCTTCAGTTTCTTGAAAGTTACTATCCTACCATCTCCTTACATTTGTGATGAGTCGAACTGGCACTTTTCAAATTTTTTATGAAGTTGTCACGAACGAACAGTTGTCAACTTGTGGGAAAAGCTCACTGAAGCTTTGCTTTACTGGAAAGCCTTGATTTTGGTTAAGTGTGAATATATCTTGCATTTTGTATTGACCTTGAAAATAGCTCACGTTTGAGTAAAGAGTATGTCCATGTACGGCGAATGTCTTGGGTTTTTTTACGATCGGTTTTTGATTACCGCTATTAGGTAATTTCTAGAATAATATGTAATGTATGTTTTAAAAATTACCACATTGTAAACTCTGGTTTTGCATGCGGCGTGCAAAACTCCTACAAACTTTTGACAACGGTGAAAGACCCATTTTACATGCAAATGTAAAATGGGTGTGTATTTCCACAGTATCATCGTTTGTTTTATTCTAGCGCAGTGACAGTAGAGGACGAGAACAAAGCTTGTGCAGAACTGATTAATAAATTCATACACGCTGTCTCCTACCAAGAGGATTTGGAGCAGCAGTTGAATTTTTATGTCGAGTGTCGATCTGCTTTTATTAAACTCGATGCCGTACTTATTGCGCTGGTACACGTGAGTACAGAATTTATCTTTTAGTTTATTATCAAATATTTTTGGACGCAATGCATTCACATAATTAAATACTTTATCCTACGGACTAAGACCTCTCGCCAAGCGGCTTAGCGTTCCGGCACGATGTCACGTAGAAACAAATTAGGTGTATGGGTTTATCCCTAATAGGTTAGCTCGCTACCATCTTAGACTGCATCATCTCTTACACCGGTGAGAATGCCGCCAAGGGCTAACTTTGAGCCGAAAAAAATGCTAAATACGCGACAACGAAGTAAACCTGTTTGAGAGTTTTTTTACTACTATTGTTAATTTAAAAAAACGATGGATGGATAATTGGTACGAATTCGTCAGAACAGCTGAACGGATCTGGACCAAACTCGACACCGAGGTAGATTATGGAATAGTACATAGGCTTAGTAGAAGCCTAAGCTAAGCGACAAGATAAGCTCAGGCGGCATAATATTTTGCATTATTGTAGTAAAGTTTGCTCAAGCCGTAAGATCTCACATTTACATTTTTAACAAATTTCCATACGCTAGTTTTTTTAATTAGTAACACTACCCAGATCCTCCAAAACAAGCTCGCGACGCTCGGTTCGCTCCGATAAAGGTCCATCTTTATCAGATTTCGACTTTGACAGATGAGAATACCATACAATTAGCATTATATTAATAACTAGTTGATGCCCGCGACTTCGTCTGCGTTAAGTTAGTGTGTGTGAAAGTGCGTTTGTTTGTCTTTCATTCAAGAAGCAATGGATTACTAAACCAACAACCCTGAAATAATTACAGGATAAACCTTTCTAACAAAAAAAAAAAAAAAAGAAATCGGAGCACGCGGTAATGAATTACAACTAAATACACATTTTGAATTTCATCCCCTCTCCCGAAGGAACCGTGCTGAATTCCGAGATAAAAGCTAGCCTATATCTTGAACCGGAGTATCACAGCTACTCCTATACCAAATTTCATTAAAATCCATCCAGTAGTTTCGGCGTCATGCGCAGCCAAGGTATAGACAGCTATACAAAAAATATTTTCGGCTCAGTATCGATAGTAAAGCATCCTCCAATTAAAATTTAAAAAATATATTTAATGTACAGAATTCGTCCTGTTACAGTTTTATTATATTATAGATGCTTGAAGTTTATTTATTACTCGTCACGTTCGTAGGCCGTGAACGCGCTGGCGGCCCGCGCGGACACGTCGCAGGGGCGTTGGTTGCAGCGCGCCTGCGCCGCGTACTGTTTCGTGACGGTGCCGTCGCTGCAGTGCCCGCTCACCAAAGCGCAGCTGTACCTGCTCGGCGGACAGGTGGCTTTGCTCAATTGCTGCATCGGGCAAGGTGAGTGCCGACTGGGGTTTTTTTTATCCACTACACAGTTAGGCCTTGACGGCAATCTCACCTGGTGTAAGCGATGAGGCAGTCTAAGATGGTAACGGGCTTACCTGTTAGGAACATGGTAAACCTACACCTGGTACTGGGTTTCTTAGCGACATCGTGCCGGAACGCTAAACCGCTTTGCGACACGTTTTGTCGGTAGGGTGGTAACTAGCTACAGTCTATGCCTCCTACCAGACCACACTCGAGCCGGGAATCGAACCCAGGACCTCCAATTTAAAAATGTGACGCGCGATGTGCGCACGCGCTGCGCCACGGAAGTCGTCAAAAAACGGTGTCCGTAATTAAACTGATTAGCAAAGAAACTGAGAAGAAAATAACACAAAAATCGCTATATCAAGTTTCTCTGATTCGGATAATCATAGTCGCATAACAATAAATATGGCCCTGGCAAGAACACAAGACTTTTTCAGATCTTTGTCTTTTTTAAATTTATACTTTTTAAGTAAAAGCGCGCACTTTTGACGCTTGTAGATAATCTCTACTCACTTTAACACTTTTGACCTTATTTACAGTTAATTCAACTATGTGATATATAGTTATATAATTTCCTGTATCGGTTCTATTCAAATTTTTATTTCCATTATGCATCTTTACTAGCATTCAAGTTAATCTCTGAAACTATCAATTGAATTTGAAGAATCTTTCTTGCATTTGATTGCGCGATTTTAGAAAAAGAATATTAAAGGCTGGTAAATGTGGGTTTTTTATATCCCACTACCTGTTAACCCTAGACTGCAATTTCAGCTGTTCGTAAGTGATAATGCAGTCTTAGATGGTAACGTAGTAGGAGCAAATTAAATCAATTTAATGGAGCTCTAATTAGTTTCTACTCAGCATAGTAATGCAACGCTATTCGCTTTGGCAGCACTTCTTTTTCTGAAGATTGATAATAGCTACGGCAGAAGTCTGTCACCAGACCAAACTAGAGAAACTTTCTCGAACTCGAACGAACTCGTAATCTCCCACTTATACGACCATAGCTGCGCCAAGGACATATATTCTAATTTATCACAATAGAAATAGTATCAATACATAGAAAAAATTAAAAAAATCAAACAGAAGTTATAATAACAGAAAAAAGGGCGAAATCGTTAAATCTTAGATTATAATTTTAACTGCGAACTAGTTTCTAAATTAAACGGTAACTAAACCGTATTAACTGGTTCAGTAGACTTAACAAGCACGTCGAAGTAAATTTTTGTCTAAATATGTTTCGTGACCTTAAAATATTTCGATACTTTTAGTGTATGTATTAAAACTAAAAGGCTATATATAATATATCTAATTGAAACAATTAATAAACTTAGTTTTTTTTAAATTTTTGGCTTATTCCGACGTGTTCTTGTACAAGAAAATTAAACGCACGTCAATTTTTGTTTCGTGTACACGTTCTCTAATAGGCATTATTAAACCTAAAGAAACGTGTAAAAAAAAAAATATGTATCTTTAAAAAATCCATAGGTCGTATCAATAATCAAATCCTGAAATGAGTTTTTTTTTCATTCTCAACAGCTGAAACAAATTTAAAAACCCTAGTTGGTCTGATACCTGAAATCCCACAGTTTGTTCAAGAGGATGGCCAAAACAAACCTACACATGATAGAGTTGTCGGTCTACTTAGTAATTTCCTGTCGACTCTCCTGATACTGCCGGTAAGTTAACACATAGTGCTTTAAGCGGGGTTAAAGTTATTATCAATAGGTATTCAATTCCTTTAAACACGATCTTTAAAAACTTCTTGTACTGTCTAAAATTTCTATTTATTGACGCAAAGAATATATAATAAGTGCTTAGCAGATACATTCGTTCCATTAATTTTCCATCAATCAGCTTCATGCGTTCCCTATAAGACGCAAATCCCGTTCATACACCATCTTGAATCTACGTGTTTGAGGTCGTTTCATAAAACAACTTTCTATTTGAAAATTTGTTTCTCGATTGCGTAATATCTATTCAATTATAATGGATACAATCAATCTAGTGTATCTAATTAACTATTGCCTCGATCGTTCACCTTTCGATTTAATTTTCAACCATAATAGTGTCTTAGATGACGTTATAGCATGTAATTTCGCGCTCACAACAAAGGACTACAATATTGCATTTTTCTTTGCCCACTCACAAGAAATAAGGAATATGTATATACTAAAGGCAAATAAGAATAGAACCATTTATTTATTTCCACCGACCCAGCCAGGAAAGATAACTTATGCATAATTGCGTGTTGCCAGTGATGACTTACGGATCCGAAACATGGTCGCTCACTATGGGCATCATAAGAAGGCTCAGAGTCGCTCAGCGAGCAATGGAGAGAGGTAGCTAGGAGTATCTCTACATGATCAAATCAGAAATGAAGAGATCCGTAGAAGGACCAGAGTTACCGACATAGCTCAGCGAGTTGCGAAGTTGAAGTGGCAATGGGCGGGGCACATAGCTCGGAGAACCGATGGACGTTGGGGTCCCAAGGTGCTGGAATGGCGACCAGCGGCCCAAGACCGTGGCCGTTGGAACTCCTTACAAAAGACCTATGTCCAGTAGTGGACGTCTATCGGTTGAAATGATGATGATGATGTCTGCGTAAATGTATATATTTTTTGAGATAAATTACTTTATTTTTTATCCAATTAACTTCATTTTGTGTTAAATCAATTACTAAACCATTTTAATAAAAGAATTGTTATTACACAATAGTCGTTACGGTGTTTGCGGTTGCATTCCTACGTAAAAGCTTGACCGATTTCTATAGATTTTTTAATGTGAAAGTACAGTATATTTTATACCGCTAAGTGATTAGGGTGTCCCTAACCGGATTTAATTTCATAACTTTTTGTATCTACCCTTACGTTAATGAAATACATTTTATTGAGGATATGAAAGGTTGTTTTTGTTTTTAGTGGCGGCTATCGTCTATAGCACTACATCGCTTTCCTGTTTTTCATAGAGACTAGGATACATTTGTAATTTTTAAATTTAACTACCAAGTGGTTCACTAGATATTAATTTATATGTCAGAACAACGTTTGCCGGTTCAGCTATTTTTAAACTTTAAAGGGTATAAATGGAGCTGCTTAAATTGTGATGCTAATTTTTTTTTTCGGACTTTCTATTAGCTGTACAAACATTATTGGTTGCCACAGCGTAATCGAGCTGTTTGGCGAGTTGCGGAAAGAAGCTCTGTGTGATGCTAAAGTGGTAGCTGTAATAACGGTAATTACTAATGGGGTAGTAATTTAGTGATTGCCGTGGGGTATCGTTTTTATTAGTCTATAACATTAACGAAAGTATTGTGAAGAAAAATGGCCCTGGATTTCTGGTTTCATTCATATAGGTGCACTTACAATAATTACTGTTTTTTTTTCTTTATCTAGGATAATATGGACAGCAACAGCAAGGCTTACATTCTGAGTGGTTTTATAAAGACTCTGGAAAGGATACATTGGAAGAAAACTGACCCGTTATATTATACTTTGCTTCTTAGGACTTTGGATCTTCTATGTCAAATGACACAAGAAACATATGCTTATCATATAGATGGCGGTAAGCACTTACATTTTAATTAACTTAATGAATTGACTTGACTTTAAATATATATTGAACTTTAGTATAAAAGGCTAAATGTATGTAAAAATTTCGATGAAAAAGATAATTTAAATGTGAAATTTAAGGCAGGTTGACACATCTCTGGCGGGCGGTAAAATCCAATATATGTGGACAAATATGCGGATAAAAACCCGGCTTCCCCGTCCATACACCATACGGCTAATTCGAGAAAAATAACCTGCCTGACAGGTTGTTTCGACTAAGCCGGACCAGAACATGCTTATTCGGCAAAGACGGTCTGTCTTCAATCATGTTAAATAAATAAAAACACATTCAATAATGAGCTGTGATAGCCCAGTGGTTAGGGTGTCCGCCTCCTAATCAGAGGTCGGGGGTTCGAACCCGGGCACGCGCCTCTAACTTTTCGGAGTTATGTGTGTTTTTACGCAATTAAAATATCAGTTGCTTCAACTGTGAATGAAAACATCGTGAGGAAACCTGCACGCGTGAGAGTTATCCATAATGTTCTAAAAGGCGTGTGAAGTCTGTCAATCCGCACATGGCTAGCGTGGTGGACTATGGCCAAACCCTTCTCATATTGAGAGGAGACCCGTGCTCTGTAGTGAGCCGGCAATGGGTTTATCATGATGATGATGATAACATTCAGTAATACTACGTTTTACAAGATTACTTTAACTGTTCGATTCTGTTATGTTATATGACCCACTGTGGCAATTGCTTATTTTCGTGGGTTATTTATTAAGTTTTACCATGTGTGTCACTTGCGTTACTAGCATTTTAATTTTATACCACTTTTTCTTTTTCGATCTAGTTCTATCGAATGATGAGCTATATGGTTCTGAAGAGGAGTTCATAGAGACAATTGAAAACCACGCCACAAATATATGTCAAGAGTTGTTGGTAGTTCTGAAAAGTCTCGGAGACGCTAAGGAAATGAAAAAACAATGCAACCTGGCATTGGAATTGTTTTGGCGCATTGTGAGACGAGGAAAACTTCAAGAAGCCTCCATGACGAGCCTCGCGACTAATCTATGGACGCTGGCACGAAAAATACAAGACAACAATAAGTATGCAGTGAGTAAACAATATCGACATTATTATATACTAGCTGTTGCCCGCGACTTCGTCTGCGTAGAATTGCTGATTTTACTTGAGATTGAGGTTACCCGTGCGGCCAATGTCCTGCTTGGGAAAGTAAGCTACAAGCAAATGTCAAATTGCCAATTTTCGTATCTCTAAATTAAAAAACATAGGACTTTCATACAAACTTCAAACCCCTATTTTACCCCCTTCGGGGTAGATTTGGATGAAAAAAAATTTCAACCTTATACTTACGCCCTAAAAGAAACCTATTTTCAAAATTTCAAGCTTGTAGATTTCATAATAAAAAAATAAGCAAAAACTGTCATCCCCTTTTTTACCACTCTTAACAGGTAAAAATAAATCTTGACTTGATGATAGTGTCTTCTCCCGATCTTGTTTCAAAGCACGGACAGTGTTCTGCCGATGCTTTCTCTCACCATGACTTAATTTTTCTTTCGTATAGACTACGTCCTCCCAAAATTAAACCTAATACTCTTCTGCGGCGTAATTTTGGTGGAATGGATATTGATCGATTATGTCATGACGCTTGCAAAATAGACTGGTCGGTTATAGAAACTGCATCAGGCGTTGATCAAAAAGTTAATGTTTTTAATTCCTGTCTTACTCAACTTTTTGATGTGCATGCTCCTATTAAATTAGTAAAACTGAAACATTTACCTGCTCCCTGGCTAACGGATGACTTAAAAAATCGATTGCTAAAGAAAAGTCTAGCGAAATCGAAATTGAAAGCCAAGCAATCTGAAGAGAATCTGAGACAATACAATAAAATAAGGAATCGCTGCAATACATTATGTAGGGATGCACAACGACGTCATATTCATACATCAGTCGAGAACGGCGACTCTTCCCGGGTCTGGAAGTTTCTTGAAACTGTTGGAGTTGGCAAAACATCTCATAACTCACCTCCTCCTAATGTTGACATTGAACTTTTAAATCAATATTTCGCTTCTCCTCCTAACACGTTTAATAGTTTAGATAAATCACAAACTCTTTATTCGCTCTCAACCATTCCAACTCCGGCTTATCCTCCGTTCAATTTTAGTCAATTTTCTGTATGTGATGTTAAGAAGAGCATATTGTCCATCTCTTCAAATGCTGTTGGTAGCGATGACATTAGCCGTAATATGATTATTCCTCTCCTTAATATAGTAGCTCCAGTAATTACTCACATTTTAAACGAGTCACTAACATCCTGTATGTTTCCTGAAGCCTGGAAGAATGCGCATGTTATTCCTCTTCCGAAAACAGCAAATCCTTGTAACTATTCTGATTTCCGTCCTATCTCTATCTTACCTTTTCTTTCTAAAGTGCTAGAAAAATTAATTTACCAGCAACTTAACCTTTTCCTTAACAGACACTCCTTGCATAACCCGTTTCAATCCGGTTTCCGATCTGGGCATAGTACGGCTACTGCTCTGATTAAAGTTACTGACGACATTCGTTTGGGCATGGATAATAAACAACTCACAGTGTTGACCTTGCTGGATTTCAGCAATGCTTTTAATACTGTTGATATCGATATACTGTTGAGTTTGTTGCGTTCTCTTAACATATCTCCATCAGCTATTGACTGGTTTCATAGTTACCTTCGGGGCCGGCGGCAGCGTGTCCAACTAGGTGAAACCTTTTCATCTTGGTGTGATATCTCTGCTGGTGTGCCACAAGGGGGCGTGTTGTCACCATTACTCTTTTCTGTTTTCATTAATTCTATTACTCAAAACCTATCTTCTCTCTATCATATGTATGCAGATGATGTTCAGATTTATACTCAGTCATCTCTTGAGAATCTTCCAGCAGCCATTTCTAGAATGAATATCGATCTGAACTCTGTACTTGAATGGAGTCGATCCTATGGTCTCTCCGTAAACCCAAGTAAATCCAAGACAATGGTTGTTGGAAGTCGTAATCTTATCTCAAGAGTTGACTGGTTTACTCTGCCACCTATTGTTTTTGGTGGTGTCACAATTCCGTATTGTGACACTGTTAAAAGTCTCGGTATTCATTTGGATTGCACCTTAAGTTGGTCAAAACATTTAAAAGAAGTTAGCAGGAAGACTTTTGCTTCTCTTGGCTCCTTGCGTCGTCTTCGATCTTTTCTTCCAATTCCCACCAAGATTATGCTAGCACAGACTCTCCTTCTTCCTATTCTTGATTATGCTGACGCAAGCTACGTTAACTTGACAGAAGACCAGTTAAATAAACTTGAGAGACTTCAAAATATAAGTATTCGGTTTATATTTGGTTTACGCAAGTATGACCATGTTTCACAGTTTCGTTCTCGTCTCAAGTGGTTACCCATCCGACTTCGCCGGAACTTGCATATTCTTTCTATTCTCTACTGTATATTATTTCATCCTTCCGCTCCACCTTACTTAAAGGAGAAATTTGAATTTGTAGGTCACCCTGGTGAAGTTCTCCGTACAGCGAGGAAGCTGAAACTAAGGGTGCCTGCACATAATTCTTCTTTCTTCCACAATTCCTTCACTATTCAGGCTGTTAAGCTATGGAATATCTTGCCCTTAGACATTAGAGAGGCAAAATCTATTAAAATATTTAAAAAACTGGTTAAAGATCACTTTTTATCTGCGGTCCAATATTAGTGTTCTTTTTGAGGATTATTTATTTATACTTTTTTTTATATTTATATATATATATATATTTATTTATTACATTTATATATTTTAAGATATATATTAATACTATTATTGGTATGTATATATATTTGTTTATATCAAGGTATATATTTATGTATATATTTTGCACCACCTTCCTCTTTCTGTATTTCTATATCTTCTACATATTTGGTTGCCTGGAAGAGATCGCTATGTAGCGATAAGGCCGCCAAATTGTATACTACTGTGTCTGTTATTTTTTGTCTTTTTTGTTTTATTTTTACTTTTTCGTGGTGTACAATAAAAGTGTGTAAATAAATAAAATAAAAATAAAATTTAAAAAAAAATGATGTACATGTTTTATATTTATTATTATTAATCTTAATGCAAATTTTTGTGTCTCTAACTCTAAAAACAAAGAAATTTTTACCCTTTTAGGGGTGGAATTTCCAAATATCCTTTCTTAGCTGACATCTCTTAACTATCAACTACCTACTTGCTAAATTATAGCTTTATACGTACAGTAGTTTTTGAGATCTCGTGTTTAATCAGTACGTCAGTAAGTAAGTATGTAAGTGACCTTTCGCTTTTATATATATAGATAATGGATGAGGAACAGTTATACTGAATCGATATATTTACAAGTGGCCATTTTCATAGAAATTTATACCTTCAACTTGTAGTCAGTATGTTATCTTGTTATAAATGTAACAAATATAATATATCTTTCTTAGTTTGTTAGTAAGTTAATATAAAATAGTAAATTGACAGTAAGCACATTAATAATTTGAGATGAATCCTGAGAAACATCTTGAAGGCTAGTTGACTAAGTGGGGTGCACTTGGGGGGGTGGGTACTTAGTGCCTAAGATAAGCCTGTATTTTCAACTTATAAATGTATAATTTATATAATTTGCATAGCTATAATTTTGGTAGAGGTATTGAACTTTATATAATTGTATGTTTGGTACTTTCAATAATTATATCCAACATATATATAGGATTGGATATAAATATTAATTATTGAAAGAAATATATATATATATTTTTTATATATGTATTATAAATGTGAACGTGTGGATGTTTGTTCCTTAATCACGCAAAACGGCTGAACAGATTTCGATGAAATTTTGCATGCATCTAGCCTTTGACATGGAAAAGAACAGGTTTACCTTTTATCCCGATTCCTTTAATAGTTCCCGAGGGAAAATTTAATATTGTTTACAAGCTAAACCGCAGGTAAACAGCTTTGCAATTTTGTATGCATGCCACCTAAAAGGACATGTATTTTCTATACCGATCTCTCCGTAGGAAGATTAAAAATTGTTAACCTGGTCTGGAAACATAAAGTCTGGAATATTAATAAATAAGTTGTAATGTGTTTTTTTTTTACAGAAGGCATTATTATCAGTATTGGAAAAAGACCAAAGTGCGGCTGGTCAGCGATTACTGGATAAAATTAATCTATGCTAAGAATCATCGTGTTAGAGAACAAATATTTATGTAATACTTTATTGGTACATATTGATTCCATGTATATCGAAATATTACGCATTTTCTAAAAATATAAGTCTGAGATATACTTCGTGTTTTTCTTTTACTTTAACTGACTTCCAGATGAAGGTGCCTACGTAGGTTCTCAAATATTTATCTATTGATTCAACCGCAGACGTTTTGTGATACTTAAGACTAAAAGAGGTAACTGAGGAAGAGATTAATCCCTATTTAGTGGACCTTTAAATAGTGCGAAGGCATTTAAAAAACTTTTTTTTTTTAAATTCTCTAGGGTCCGTTTTACAATCTACCTAATCCAGTGGAAGAAAAATAGCTCTACAGATTTGCAATACAAAAACTATAAATAATATGTTGGTCTCGTACTCGTCCGTGGTTGTCCTTTTTCTTCTAAATAGTGGCCACGCATGAAACCTGAATAATCAACAGTTGATTGCATTAGTTAAAAAAGAAAATAGCTAAAATCGCCTAAAGCGCGTACGCATGCGTACGTTTGGCTCTAATGTTTTTTTTTTTCGTTTATTAAAGTCGATGTTTATCTTGAAAAACTATCAAAGCATTCGGGCGGTGTATTTTTGCTCTCCTGTACAACTTTTGTCTAAACGTCTAACCAAACTGGAATTTCGCCAAAACCTATATTCACCGAATCTACATTATCCTAAATATCGAGTATAGATAGACGTTTAGATAAATAATTATAAGATTTGTCAATGAAATATGCTTCAAATCAAATCAGATATTTTACTTCAGAGCAGCAGTAAACTTTTGAAGAAAAGTAGGTTATCATTTTAATTCGAATAATATTTGAAAACTTTTACAGTACCTAATTCTAATTAAGTACATATATTATTTAGATACTGTAATTTTTATTGTTACCCATACATGATCTAGCAGAAAACATTGCCGTTTTTCGTTTTTTACGGTTAGGTATCCTAGTGTATCCTATATATTTTTTAAAATAACTTTGCTTGTGCTGGCACTTTGCTATAATTGACGATTTCGGACGTGAAGCACAATCGCTTTGGGGTGATCACTAGCAGAATTACGAGACGAAATTGAAAAGATTCTATACAATCGAATCGAACATCACCTACCATACTTACTACATAGAAACACTTCCTCATCATAAAAGTCCTGCTGCTGGGCCATCCTCCAAGTTTTTACAGGACTATCAACTCATTTTAGTAAGAATACCCGAAAGAGGAATCTGGTAGAAAAATATACTATAATTAATATATTTTTTTATATGTTCTATGTTCAGCTTTCCGTATTTTATTACCTATAGACAAGCGCTCAGTTATACTTACACCATGCTTGTATGTAAACACCTTATACACCACAGAATAAAGTAATGTTGCTTTTTAAAGGAAGCTGTGATAGCCTAGTGCGTCAGCCTCTTAATTAGAGACTTCTCGCTTCGAGCCGGGAATCGAACCCCTCCCAGAAAAGAAATAGTTTAATTCAATAAACAACTTTTTTCTTGAAATAGCTTTTTTTTTATACACTACAAGTTAGCCCTTGACGGCAATCTCACCTGGTGGTAAGTGATGTTGCTGACTAGGATGGTAGCGGGCTAACCTGTTAAGAGTATGGTAAATCCAGGCTCCTAGTGGGTTTCTACGCGACATCGTGCCGGAACGCTTAATCGCTTGGCGACCCATCTTTGTCGGTAGGATGGTAACTAGCCACGGCCGAAGCCTCCCACCAGACCAGACTCGAGCTGCGAATCTAGCCCAGGACCTCCAACTTTATAATGCGACAGCGCGCGCGCTGCGCCACGGATGTCGTCAAAGCTAACTCTGAGACAAAGAAGATCATCACCAGAAATTTCACTACCTGACCTTCGATCTATATCTAGAAGGTTGCTCCTGATGATGATTGTACATGGTGCCTAACAACGAGTACAAGCGTCTCGTTGAATTGCTGTAGTTAAAGGCCGCCCAAGTAATTGCCTGCAACTTAGTATGGTCTTGCGATCATTGAGTTAATAGTAGTTAGTACATAGTGATCATTTAAACAAAAACTTTACCAAACGCTTTCTGTTACCATTTCCGTTCTGACTGACAGATCATTTAGTTATTTAGAATAAGAGACAGTGGCGGCCTTAGGGGGTGGCGAACGGGTCAATCGCCCGGGGCCTCGCTCCTACAGGGGCCTCGCGCAACAAATCAAGTTAAAAAATATGAAATTTTTAACCATTTTTTTTTTATTTAAAACTTAGAGGAATTCGATGACACAAGATCAGCTTTGAGCCCTCGCTATTCTTTCAATCGAAAGTGACGTAGCTTATTTGTTACATTATTGTGCTTTAATTAAAGATTTTAGTTTTAGGAAAAGCCGCAAACATTAATTTTAAAAATTATCATCTCTGAATTTGTTAATTTTGTAAATCTTTAAATATAAAATATTTTAAAACTCAAATTAGACTTTGTATAATTGAAGCATTTTTCCTTAAACATGACAAATACCTCAACCAAACAACTAGACCTACTTTCACATCACATACTTTCACAAAGGACAAAGGACCTCGCAAAGACGTGCCGCCCGGAGCCTCGCAATGGATAAGAGATATCTACGCAAAAAGTCCCTACGCTCAAAATACAAATTAATACCTAGTGACTTTCTCAGAAAATTCGAGATCGTAATTAACCAATCACACAAACGAGTGACATTCGTTCACTTGTTGTTAAGAAAATTTAAGATTGATTGCATTATGTTTGATAAGATTCTGATAAGACCCGCTTAAATTTCGAGTCTTCAATCCGCTCGGCTCGTTTGATGTCGTTCGGCTTCTAACTTTACAAAGTTTTTTCGCAAAAAGTTGTTTATTTCAATGTCGGCAAAAAATGTAAATAAACCGTGACAGCGGTTTGCTAAGTTTAATGTAACAGTTAATAAAATTAATTAGTGAAATCATCTTATAATAAGTAACTATCCTAAGTACTTTAAGTTACTTAAGGAATTTGATATTTATTTTTATTATCTGATACACGTGAACTCCTAATTAATGATATTTTGTAGGGATTTTTATAACACCAACCAATAACCAATGATGCTGCTACCAGTGTTGTTTTTTTACTCCATTACCTTTTGACCTCAACGCCCATTCGGTCTTTGAAGCTAAGTGCCTTACCTATTGCAGCTAATTCAGGTTTACAACTAATAATTTAACTACATCTGTAACACAGGTTCTATGGAATTCCTCATATTGGATTTGATAACGCGGAGTTACTCCGAGCATAGCTTTTCCGACAATAATATGCATTCGTGAATAAGATTGAATCAATTTTAACTTCACTTTGTAGTTAAGAGAGTTTGCAAGAAATGCATATTAAGTTATGAACTCGCTATTGTGAAATTTATATCTATTTAAGTATTACTAATTCGGTTGTAGTGCTATATATAATATATCCTATGCAAGTAGAGGTAGATGCATCACATTTATCTTTGACAGTTTATGTGATAAAAAGCCCATTGCAAGTTTCATAATCTTTTACGTAGGTAGGTAGGTACCTACTGGTAATCAGAGATGATCTGTGTATGATTCTTATGATGAATATTTGATTTAACAGCGAGATCAGCAGTTGAGTACCTGCTACCTATTATGTTAATGGAATTCAGAACAGCTGCATCGGACCTTAGCCCTTATGGTAGAATTTGATGGTTGAACCAAAGTCACGGGCGTTTCGCCGCCGGATGGGGTAAGCGCTTAGCGGACATCGCCCGGCAAGACACGCTTGAGTGGTGCGCGCGCTGTGTTGCACTGTTCTTTCACCTTCGCAACATTGACGCCTATAAAACCTTGTCATTGTCATAATATGACGTTACTTTCATCTCAACCCAAAGCAGAAATACAACTCGACATAGCGCAAGAGCAATACAACCATAACGACACCTTTGTGGGTTCGCATCCCAATCAAAATGTCTAGATTAAGTTGCATGGTACGAACAAAAAATTTGTTTACGAAACTTTCGCAAATATATAATTCTTTTGTTTATAATATTAATATAATTGTTGACTTTCCAGTTCATATTGTGGATGGTGTGCGGGAGTGCATTATGCAGTTACGAGGGACAGGATGAATTCGTTAAATCTTTGGGGTTCGACTCTTATTTCGATGACCTAGATTCGGGTAAGCAATCTGTATAGGTTAGTAGTATTGAGTGCACGCTTTTACTTTACACAGTAAGTTTAACAATAACTGCTTCATGTAATTACAGGCATAGCATCGATGGCTTCCAATCAAGAGGCCACCTTGGTACATAAAGTAGATAAAACTCAATATCCACAGTTATTCGATACGGTGCTAAGTAGTTCCAATAAATTAAAAAGTCAAGTAGTTCCCAGAAAAAACATATTTGCCGCAACTAATTTTGGTTCTAATCCTATCGCGAGTCAAAGCTTTATTCCGTACGGCAGGCCGGCTGAGTTAGTCTCACAGCAGCAACCACAGCAGTTGAACCGTAATATCGCACCTAATACGCAGCAAATTAGCCCCTTGAGATATGATATAAGGACTATACATGACCCTAATTACAAAGTTTATAAGGCGGAAGAAGAAGAAGAGAAAGAAAATTTAGCGACTCTGAAAAAAAAACCCACAGACGCCGTTTATTTTCAACCTTATATTAATGTTGAAGTAAAACACCCTTTAGAGTATCGAAAGGAAGATTTGACTGAAAAATTCAATGGTGCACAACAATACAAGCAAAACCCTTATATTGCAGGACCACCCAGATATCGGCGCTATACAGGAGGAAGAAGCAGGGAAAACTTGAAAAAAGCTGAAGGCGATGAAGAAGATGATCCTTATAATTTTAGAGCGGAATACATATCTAGACCAAAAGCTTTTGATGAGAGCCCCTACAGCAGTCCGTACAAAAAGAAAGAAGGTTCTAAAGACGGATATGAATATCCATATAGCTACGATTCAGGATACGATCATAAAGAATATGAAAGGATCAAGGAACTATCCGATAAACAAGCTGCTGAAATTAAGCAAAATCCAGGCAACTGCAAAGAAGTGATCAAGGACGGTATGTCATGTATGACCTGCAAAGATCCCAAAACTGGAGGAAACTATGAATCCTGTTCCTATGTTGCGGAACCTAAGAATAATAAATATGCTTATTCAAAAGAAAGGAAATATGACAGTAACGACGACCCCGATGAGCCCGAAAAAAAGTCTGAGAGTCCTAAAAAATCTGAAAAATTACATTCAAGCAAAGACAGTGACTCCCACCGACAAGATAGCGGTTCGCACAAATTTAGTAAAGATGAAAATGAAAAACCTTACAGTAGCTATAAACAAGCAGATAATTCGGACGACCCCAATAATAAATACAAATCCTATTACCACTCCTCTCAGCCTAAGTCAAGTGAAGCACTACGTGCAGCAAGTAGTGAAGAGAGTTCCGAAGAGGCAGCACCAAAAGCATATGATTACAAGAAAGCATTACCTGGCTTTTATACCGATAGTGAACCAAAGAAAGACGTTGAACACGTACTAGCTGAATTCAAAAAGAAGGACAGATCAGCATGCAATAAAGTAAGGAAAAATGGAATGACTTGTTTTCAATGTCTTGATAAAAATGGACTAAAAAATGAAGAATGCATGTTTGTATCTGAATCAGCACCCAAACAAAGTCATTTAGCTTACCAGGAACATAAAGAGTTTACGTCCAAACCGGCAACACTAGACGGAGGTAATGAGGGAGCAGAAAGTCAAACTGTAACCACCAGTTCCCCGCCAACACAGAAATCTGTGGAATATGCAGCTTCTACTAACTATAGCAAAAAGTTAAAGCGCAAAAAGGCACCGCAGATATCCATTATTGCGGCGGCTAATAACCCAGAACCAAAAGTTACCAAAAAAGTTAAAAGGAGTGACGACTCTCAGTCAGTGAAGGATCAGTCTGAGTATGACGGCACACAAGCTGTAGGCATCTCAAATATTGCACCTCCAGAAGAATTCGCAGGTGCGGACTCTAAGGGTGCTTTTTGGGCAGAAACACTGCCGCAATACAGTGCAGCCTTGGGTGTTTCACTACCTGAATTCATGCTTTCGAGATCAGAGCATGAAGCTTCATTCGACGAAGCTGTTGCGGGAGCGTAGATTGGCTAATATTGTTGGTCAACGTCGAGCATTAATAGAGCGTGGCAGTTGTACAAATTTCGAATAAAGCCTGAACAAAATGAGAGTAGGTAATAGGCGTTTATTGCATAATCAACTCAGATTTCACTGATCATAGCCAATCTATATAAGTAACGTAAGATGACTAATAAAAGTGTTATTACAATACTTAGTTCTGAGACTATTCTCATTAACACTTTTAATAGTTACATCAATATATTATCTAGCTTAAGAATGTTGTTATTGGCATTATTGCTGAACTTAAAACAATTTATTGTTAACTAGTTGTAAAAATTTCAATAAAAATTAAAATTTTCTCAAAATAAGTGTTTTATTACATCACAAGCTAGCCTTTAAAATATGAGATTACGTAACTGCAATGATTATAGAATATAGCTAGTCTATATACATTTATAATAATAACGGGGAACCGTCTCTTTGGTCTAACGGCTATCGAGTTCGACAGCGTAACATGAAGGTCTGGGTTCGTTAATCGCGTAGGCTAAGAATGGTTAGGAATTGGATTTTTCTAATAAAAATCAGTACCAAGACCAACCCGGATATAGGGGCGTTCGCTCCCATGTCTCGCAATCATTGTTAAAGCCCACAAATTCGTAGTGGACAAGCGTGATGAATCCCATTTATTAAAGAAGAGGCCTGTACACAGAAGTGAGACATTAATAGGCTGATGTGTGTAATTACGAAGTTTGGCGATGTAGGCAGATACTGCCAAACTCCAAATCTTTGGATCATGGCGAGATAATAAAACAGGTCAACGTCACCGATTTCAAATTGTTGGCATGAAATTCGGTCAGCGTGCTAGATGTCAATACTGTTGTGATGTTCTTATTTTCACTGGTAATTGTCCAAGATACGTCACAAAGGAGCGGACGTTCGCAAATCGGACGCACCGAGAATCTAGAGAAAGTAATTAATTTCAGTTTCATTCTTCCCATGCTTCAGTTCACTGTTCTGCGATTTATAAATAAAACAGTTTGATTGTCTATAGCTACTTACCTAATAATAAAACGTTTTCATATAAACACACTACCGGAGTGCACAGTTCAGTGGCGTAAAACTAAAAGTAAGTTGTTTTGTGTTAGTTTGTGCAGTACATGTTATTTTTATGTGCGTGAATATTATAGTAATTGCATTGAAAAAATATAATATAGTGGCTTCAATCACTGAGCAGGATATTTGTGTATTTTGAAGCGCGTTTTACTATTCGACGAATATTTTGATATTATGAATTGGTACCAGCAAAAATAAGTTTGGCTTTGTTAAAAGCACACCTATTCGTGAATTTAAAAAGGTGGAAAGGTTGCCAAGTTTCCATTAATAATGAAATTCTGTTTTACGTATAAAATAAATTTATTAAAGTGATAATTCAGTCACCGCCCATTTTATTACTTTATTGGCTAATTATATTTACTGTTGTGTACCCAGCTATTCGAAAATTACACATTAGGGGTAAAAGCTTATTGCCGTCTCTAATTATCACAGTATTCTAATGCACTTATTATCTATACGTTACTGGATAAACAGTAACAAATTTAAAGTATTTGTTAATTAAGTTTCAAATTAGTACAAAACTGCTTTTATATAATTTAATGTTGTATTTCCAAAAGATTTTGCTTATAGAATTTGATCAAAAATCACCTAAACAGCAAAAGTATGACGCTGGTTTACCAGATCTCCTGACCTCCATAAATTTATATCTTGTCTCTGTGCCAAGTAAGAGATTCAATAAAAAAATTGTATTGCGCATGACGTAGGTACCTATGTAGTCGGTTCATACGGGGCAGTGCGATGTTTATTTTTGTAGCCAAAGCGAAACATACCGGCTTTAATAAAGCCTCAACTGTTCGTTGAAAACTAAATATAGATAGCCACTTTTGTACTTCTATATATATATATATATATATATATTTAGTGTAACAATATTACTAATACGGTGTATCAAAATCCAGATCGGGTTCCATTTCCGGGACTAGCATTCATCGTCTAGCGCTCAAATAATATTGATGAAGTCACACACACAGACATAATAATAGTCCCTATCCTTATGGTACAAATTATTTTATATATATATTCTCTCTTCATACCTGTCCATACATACCATACTGTAACATCTTTTTCCGAAACTATATTATACCTATATCCACAAGATTTTTTGAAGTTTGTTGTTTTTGGTGTTTGCTATTTATGCTCTATCGAATGTGGCGTACATAAGTACATTTTCTTCAGTTGATCAAAAATGAACAAAGAGCCCGAGATGTTCGAGGAAGAGGAATACGTAGATGTACGATCGCTGCCGCTGAAACCACCGCAGCCGCTGCCGCGTCAGGAGAAACCTGTGCGTCGTCCATGGCATCCAGTCATGTGGGACAATTCGATCGCCGAAGGGCCCCTAGCTGATAATTCTGATGAAGAACAGGTTCCGACATTTTACTATTTAGGCTAAGATACCTCGCCAACACCACAAGGTGTTATCAGGTCCCGGATTCGAACCTAGGCATACTATTTCTTTAAATAGGAAAGAACTGGTGACAAACTTCAGCCGTGGCTACTTCCCAACCGACCAACTAAGAGCTCCGTTGCAATGGTGCATAGAGGCCGTTTAGGGTTTAATATAGCGTTAATATAATTGCCTTACTCCTAATAATAATGGTTAGTCCGCTATAATTCTAAACTACATCGTCACTTACCTAAGTACCATCAGGTGAGATTACAGTTAATGACTAAACTCGAGTAAATTAAAAAAAAAAAATGATACGCATTTTGTATCAAAAATTCAGCCAATAATATTTGCGATATTCGCAATGTACAAGTTAGATATTCGAAATGGTCCACAATTTTAATTTTTTTTAGTTTAACGACAGTAGGCAAAACAGGCCCGAGCCTAAGGGAGCAGCACTTGACAAGATTGTGTTTGAGAGTGAAAAAATATTTGCCATCGCAAAATCAAACACATGTTGACCCTATCTATCCTTTACATTTAATCGCTGCTGTTTTTGAATGTGATAACCTCATAAACGAATTCGCTGCAATTTTACTCGCAGGATACTTATATATAAGAATCTAACGACGCTGATTTAAGCTGTGATAGCGGACACGCAATTCCAACTTTTCGGAGTTTTGTGCGTTTTTAAGCAAATAAAATGTCACATGCTTCAACGGTTTAGGAAGGAAGGAACCTGCACGCTCGAGGGTTCTCCATAATGTTCTCAAAAGTGTGTGAAGTCTGCCAATCCGCATATGGCCAGCGTGGTGGACCACGGCCGAACCCTTCTCAAATTGAGAGAACGGTGCTCTGTAGTGAGCCGGCAATTTGTTGATCATGATAATGATGATGATGATGACGCTGATTGAGATATTTATGTATCATATTTATTGTAATTTATTTTTTATGTAAGCGGCTGTGATTCGCGACTGTTTAACTTTTTTTCTCTCTCGAGGTATAAGTAGATTGCTCAAAGTGTCAAACAAACAATTAGGCGCACTTTCCCATTTATTATGTTTAGGGCAGCCAGAGTATCAATTACGTATCATAATTCATCAGAATCACTGAAACAGTCGCCATCATGATTATTATAATAATAACGATACCTATATTATACGACTGTGCTTTGATGGTATTGCTTTTAGATCGTCAGCAACGGATCACGGAGCTTTAAATTCTTGGTTGGGCCAAAAATTGGTTGGATTTCTGTTCAGCCCGAAGTTGGTCGTCTTGAACACCCGAAATTAATAATCTAATCTAAAATCTCCAGATAAAGATTTTATTTAGCAGTGCTATCCTTTAACTACTCTTCCCTGTCGATAAGGATGGCGTTACTAAATACAATCTGCTATCTAAAGTTTTTGTTTTACACCACAAGTTAGTCCTTGACGGCATCTAACCTGATGGTCAGTGATGATGCGGTCTAAGATGGTAGCGGGCTAATCTGTTACGAGTATGGTTTACTATACTCCTAATTGGTCTCCACACGACATCGTGCCGGAACGCTAAATCGCTTGGCGACACGTCTTTAATATAAGATGATTATTATCAACCTCTGGCGTAAAAACCCTACTGACCGCCTCTGGTCATTTTAAAATTGATAACATGGTAGGTACATGATTAAAGTTTTTATTTAGTCGTCGTGTCCAATTAGGTATTGCAATTTTATGTTATTCACTAGCATCTGCTAGTTCAGTTGTTTTTTCACTAATTAGTGCTGGACTTGATGATATATTGAATTTGTAGGAATTTCCACACCTATGCTGGACATAGGTTGTATAAGGCAAATTTTTTCATTTAATATTTAAATAGATTTCATCCGCGTAGTTTCCTTTCCCGATGGAATACATAGTGGGGATAAATGTAGCGTATTGTGTTACTCTCTGTATGAATATTTAAAATTGGTTGCGTGGTTTAGGCGTGAAAGCATAACAAACAAACAAACTAAACTCACATTTGCGTTTACAATATAAGTAGTAAAAATAACTAAATAATATTGATAAATAAACCTGTTTTTACATAATTCACCTAACCCTCCTAGGTCCGAGGCTGTTGTATTTCCATATTTGTATGTCACCAACGTTCAAATTTAAGTCAACAAAACTAACAGAATAAATCAAAATTTATCTTCTAGTGTTTGAACTGGGAGAACTGTCAGCTGTGAATAATTTTGATGACGATTCCAGAAAGATACAGAACGGTCGAGATCCAGGGAGTACCCACACAAGCAGCGTATACGAAATTTGAAAAGATTAATTGCAGAGGGAAAGGTCAAGCCATCATCAGAAACCCTTATATTCTTCCTTTGCAACAAATTCGCAATATCAGAGGAAAGGCAAACAAAACTTTCCTAATAAAATAACATTGTAAAATAAAATGCATGTTTTAAGTTAATGAAAATTAATCTTTGTAATTTAAAGAAAATGAGCGATCAGATGTTTACTTATCACGTCCGCCTTTGTGTTGTAACTTAATTAAATAATGGAATAACATGTTTTGAAATAAATCAACATGTACTAGATTTTAATAACAAAATTGTTTAATCACTTAACTATTTTCCTAGTCTTATGGTGGATTTGTATTATTCGTAAACAATTTTGAAATAAATTAATTATACCTAGCGTTTACTTTTAAAACATTGGAATAAACAAAACGTATTTTTAAAATACAGGGGTTGTGTCCGCATTGAGGTTCTTTTTTGCTCCGAAAATTGTAATGGGTAAAAATATAAGTGGGGTATAAATATAAAAGAAAATATAAATCTATCTTCTTCTTATTATTATTATTATTTGAAATGCAGTTTTATTGCAGTACCCTCCATATCAACATATATCTTTTATTCTATATTACAAAGACGCCAATACGTATAAAAATTATGCATTTATATCTCGCAATCGTGACAGACTCGCACAAAACAATTGACCTACTACATCTCGTCTCATCGGCGATCCCAATGCTCTATTCGGAAAGAACGCTTTTGAAATACTCAAGGCGGTGTTGATACATATACTTTATATTCTTCATAAAAATTATCTACACACAAGACTTTATATAAAAACAAAATTGAGTTTTTTTTTCAAATATAAGTTATATAAAGAATTCAAGATCGACGGTCGTCTCCAGTGAGGCCAATCGCGGGCCGGAGCCGAATATAATAAATTAAATCGACATATAAAATTAAAAGAGCATCCTCGAACGGAACGGAACGGAGCGCGCCGAGCGGAGATCGGGCGCGAGCGAGTGAAGCGGAGCGGTCGCGGGGCGCGGCGCTGCACGGTCACACTGACACATTATCGTCCATGGCGCGCGCGGGCGGCGGGCGCGGCGCTGGGCGGCGGCTAGGTGGCGCCCGCACCCGCCGCGCCGCCCGCGCTCGCCGCAGCCCCCGCGCTCGCCGCACCCTCCGCGCCCGCCGCGCTCGTCGCACTCGCACCCGCGCCCGCACTAGCGCCCGCGCCCGGCGTCTCCTCGTCCTCCTCCTCTTCAGGGTCGAATTTTAACATCAGTTGTTTAAACTGTAATATAATTTATTAGACATTAATCAGTAAGTAATAAAAAGTTTTGTCTCGTCGCTCTTGTGGATAGAAAATTCGAAAACGGATCAGAGGTCCTGGGTTTAGAGTTCCGGGTCGGGCCGAAGATGAATGTAGAGTTTTTCTTTTTAGAAATTATCTGTACAAGCCTAGAGTTCGGTGACGTTCTCCATAAGATGTCGATCTGTTATTACATATTAAACGTGTGATAATCATTGTCGTTAAAGCCAAGCTGCATTGGAGTAACGTACAGTGACAGCTTAATGCTCTAATAATACTCTCTTCCATGAGAGGAGACCTGTGCGTGGGACGTACAATGGGTACACTGTAATTAACATATGTAGAAGAGATAAGTGTGTTACGACAGTTACCTCGAGGTAATCGTCTACGAGGCGCCGCCGTCCGCGCTCGTCAAGTTCTTGGTCGTCGTTGGTGTCGTGAAGTTGCGCGATTGTTGCTTTAGGCTCGAAAATGGGCGCGTGCCGCCGCGATACTGCCTTTTCGTACACCTTAACGCTCTCCGATGGTGAATACTGATTTATTTTCCTGTAATTTTTAAAGCGCATTATTAAGCTTTCTTTGCAACATTTAATATGTATTTTTTGTGACAGGTGTGTGTCATGTTTTTTTAAGCTAGTATTTATACAACTGCCTATTAAAGAAACCAATGGATTTGTGTTGTCATGTGGCGCGAATTTTTGAACTTGAAGTTTGTTTTATCATGACTACACCTGCAGGACCGTTTGGTTCAGAATTAAAGTTAAAACTTTCTATATTCAAAGAGATATATAGAAGGCATTTTCACACATTTAATTTGTATACTCTGAAATCACAGCTACGAGAATTCCGAACACGTTATCCTACCACGGATAGCCTGGCTGAGATGGTAGCGGGATGGTATCTTTTAACGGGTATGACAGCAACATTAAATACAAATTCCTAGATCGCTTTTTGACAGTAACCTTTTTCGGTAGGTTGATTGGTACGCCAAAAGTTCACGCAACACCAGAGATAATAGAGAATCCATAAGGCCAGTGCAACTTTGAGCACTATCTCTGATGTCATATAATAGCTTAATTTAGTGGGACATTCTTTTTCTTAACACTGGCTAGTCGAGAAGAACGTACGCGTCAGTGAAGCCGTAGAGCTGTTTGAGGTGCTGCTTGAGCACGAGCAACAGTAGGCAGCCACGAGCCTGGCGCATGGCATCGCGCAGCGGGCGCGTCTGCGTCGGTAGTCGGGCCTCCAGCGCGTCCGCCTCCTCTTCGTCTTCCTCCTCGTCCAGCGGCTCCTTCTCCTCGGTCCCCGTCTTTACTAGACCCTGCGAAAATAATTATACTTTCAGCATAGTACATTTTTTCTTGTTTCGTTTTCCTGTCGCAGCGGATGTATATTGTTTATAGCAATAAAACCTTTCAAATCGGCTTGTTAGAGGCTGGAAATCTTAGAGCCATCGAGCGAAAAGATAAGCGATGACTCTCGAGAACAACTTTGAAACATGACAATTGATATGCAGGGATAAAGAATATAAGATAATGAGTAAGTAAGGTCAACTGAGGTCGCAGATTATAGTGGCTACAAAAAAAGAGGTAAATATCCTGGCTAATCTTTCAAATCTGAATATATGGCCGTATATACTTAAAAATTTAACATTACGGGATCTGCACGATTTTAATATATTTCACACACAAATCCACATCATGCACGCGACGTAAATGTGATGTCATTAAGTTAATACATAACATTATGACATAGATAACACAAATAATTTTATTCGCACTCACCTCACGAAAAAGCTGTAGTAAATTTGATCCCGACGTTGATATAATAATATCAATATGATGTATTATAAAAAGGGTTTCATCTTGAACTTGATATGGAAAATAGCTTAAATTATCAGCCAGGTACAACATTTGATCCAGCGGCGCAGTCTGTACACAAAAATTATAAATAAGCAATGGTTAACTAATACAATATGAAAAAAAAAAGAAAGAATGAAAGAAAATATCTGACAAATACTCACAGAAACGTCATCGAACTGTTTCAGTAATGACAGTACTAAAGCCCGCCGTTGCGGCCGCGTATTACGCAGCAGTGAATATAAAAAACCGTTAAGCGCAGTAGGTAAATCGTCTTGGTCCTTTTTCCTAAAAGTGTATAAATACATGAGAAACACTCTTTAACTATCATTTATCCAACAAAAACAGTAATAATAAAATTAAACAGCAATAATTAGTAAAGTAAACTAATGTATAGTAATAATATAATTCTTACCTAAACCCTCTAATAAGCCCCTTTTTACTACTTTGTAAAATTTTCTGCAACTGGTACGACAGCTTGATTCCGAGTTGCGCTTTCATATGAATGAACCCTGGGTACTTCTTATCAATTTCCTGGAGGTGTTTGTCAGCCGTATGCGACACCGTCACTTCTGTGTCGGTGCTCATACTTATTAAATACGGGACGATCTGTAAATAATACACAAAATTTCGTTCCACACTATGCATCAAATCTATATAGTGTGCTTTGACTTTGGTTAGCCAAAGTAAGTGTTTATATGAGACAGACTTAGATCGGATCGGTCTCATTTTAACTGTTTCTTAAGTCAGAGGTAGACTAAGCTCGCTTTATAGTTAATCGCGTAAAATGCACGTTAATTTTTTTATATCGTCCGCATTCTGATGTTTTTTTTTCATCCAGCGAGACTGTCTACTATGCAGGACTAACATATAACCTTGTCTGTAACTGACATATATCTTCCTCGAATGCAATTTGTATTATTGCCAAATTATATTAAAATCTGTTCTGTAGATTGGGTTCCAAAATACAGGAAGAGTTACTTTATCTTACCTAACTTCGTAAGATACCTTTACTTTTACAAAACCTTATGCTATTGTTAACAGTGATAAAAGCTTATCTAGCGGAAATGTCTACAATGCCGGACTAAACTGTCATATTATATCCTTCCTCGAATGCAATTTGTACTATTACCAAATTTTATTA
This sequence comes from Lasiommata megera, assembly GCA_928268935.1. NCBI lineage: Eukaryota > Metazoa > Arthropoda > Insecta > Lepidoptera > Nymphalidae > Lasiommata > Lasiommata megera. The sequence goes on from OV743312.1 coordinate 9,434,178, forward strand.
AAATCTCTTCAGTATATTGGGTGCAGAAAGGTAACAGTTACTTTGCCTAACCTAACTTTTAGATACCTGTACTTGTAAAACCATAATAAACTATTGCTATCAGCGATAAAAGCTTACACTCAGATTACTATTAGAACATGTATGTATGTACTGAGTCATACGTATTCGTGATGAGGTTACTAACCTGTACAGGATGAACGAGACCTTGAGCCAACACAAGCTGCACTACTTTCATTGCGCTAGAGCGCACTATGGTGCTGGGGTGGAGAAAGGAGCCCAAGATCTCTTTGAGATATAGCTGAATAACCGTTGATGCCATTCCCGATGACACATCACCCATCTCCTTTAAGTTTTCGTGCTTTGATCGCTTTGACCCTAAAACATTATTGGTTTAGTTTTTCTATTCCAAGGCCGGTTTCAGGTTTTTTGTCAGCATATACTCATTGACTGAGTGTAGAAAAGCGCCATAATGATTTATTGTGAGATGGCAGACAATATTCAGGTAAAAACACAAATAAGTCATTACATTGAACTAGGGTTTTAGTGAGATAAATGGACTTTATACTATTGTATCACTCTAATGGAATTAATTACTTTGTATGTGTCTATGTAAGGGTTAGGGCCAGTTAGACTGGCCTCCGCTACGTCACAACTATTAAAGCCTTATTTGGACAAGATTTCATCAGAATATTTTAAATTGAATACATACATTCACTATCTTGCCTAATCATTCTTTGTTCTTCTTCTTGTAAGTACATTTCTATATTCCTAAGGACATCAGCCTTCATTTCTATAGGTGCAAGTTCCGATGTGAGGAGTTGATGGTAAAATTCTTTGAGCTCTGGCCGTAACATGAACTCGTAATGCCTTACGCAAACGGAACCTAGAGATTTGAGCGTGTTGGACACAAAATCTTCATCTTCCAATCCCACAAAAAACATTAACGTCATGTACACTTGCTCTTTTATATCACTCTGTAAATTAATGGAAAGTTCTAATATAAAATAAATGTTAAGGTATTTACTATATAATACGTATTTTTATTTAGTCAAACTTCATTATGGTAAATGGAGAAATTATTCCGTAAATGTTCACTTTTAATACTCACCGCTAATCCTTCTATAACTTTACTATCGGTGAAATCAAAATATCTTAGCAAAAGGCCTACAATGAAAAGTGATCTCCGAAAATGGGGCCTTGTGTGCAGGGCTCGCGTTTTATCCGGATTTCGCTGCCAACTGTTTTTCCATTGTAGAAGTACTCCTAGAAAATATAACAAAAATTACAAACTTACTTAAGAATGTCCTTGATAGAATAAGTATTACCGGGGATGTGAAATAAACTTTTTTTTAAGATTACTTGAACCAAACCATAACCAGAACTAAGGCCTCAATTTATTTGTCCATAATGCTATTTTTTCTTGTGAGATTACACAAAAATAGTTAATGATTTTGGTGGAGGTATTATGGGGGCATTTTTAGCTGTTGCCCGCTTCTTCACAAGCGTTTGTTTCCGTTTTAAACACAAAACCCAAGTAAACCGTTTAGGGAAAAGTAAACTCTAGAATTCAAACTTCTCTATGCAATTTTAACAAGTTTGGTTGCTTAGCAATTATTTTAATTCCCACGGCAACATTTCATGCTTTTGCCAGTATGTATAACATGAATTATTTCTAATTACCGCCCATGTCTAAGATACAAGCTAAAAGGTGCCAACTTTGATGCATGGTCATAGATTAAAAACAAATGGACACATTCGCATTTAAAGCAATCTTCAACACCCACTGGATCATAATGATGAAAACTCACCGTGATATTTATTAAAGACGTCCCTAATGAGTTTGTAGTTGTGCGTGAGTTTGTTTACGATGGCGGCGAGGCATGCGATGCAGGCGGCGATGACAAGCTGGCCCCGCTGCAAGATGAGCTTGACGGCGTCTTCCTCCAGCTGCGCCAGAAACACCTCGCTGGGGTGCTCCATCAGCGGCACCACCAGTTCGAGCGTGGACGCCACCGTCGACATTATTTGTTGCTCGTATTGATTCTGACCAATGCAAAACACAAACAATATAAATTTACTAAAGTTTATCACTCAGCGATGAAGTGAGTGCCAAATGAAACAAAATTGCCTATGGTATATTTTATGAGTTAGTTTGAAATAAGCATTGTTTTAGGAATTTATTCGTAGTATTATTGTAGTCTTCTGTTTTACTCTGTTCAAATGCATGCCTTTGTCACGTTTTGTAAAATAAAATAAAAAATATATATAAAAATATTAATTAGACTGCAAGAAAATGAAAATTTTGCGATTAATGCCAGAGATGTAAATACGACATTCTTACGAATATAAAATTTAAAAATAATAATAATTTATAAAAAAAAATAATAGCAAAAAGTTTTCAGTGTCTCTATCAAAATTTGGAAATTTGAAAGCAAACCAAAATTTTTTTAAACCGAGTAAAGTACTGTCTATAGAAGTTGTAAAAATAATAGAATTATGTTATTTTTTAAAGCTAGGGTGGACTGAAACAGCTTTCAAGATCACAAAATAATTTCGCAAACATTAGCATAATAGAAGACATACAAATATAGAACTTATAAAAGCCTCATACTTAATAGATGAAATTAATTACCTGACATTTTAAACTGAGGTATGGCTGCAGAGTTAACGCGTGATTAACTAGTAACTGAGGCCTAATTTTTGCAAATAAATGTAATGTAGCGAGGCACGCTAATATACGCTGTGATGATCCCGTTCCTAAAATAAAAAATATATATTATAGCTTCGTATGAGAGCCAATTCAAGGACATATTTAATTAACAAAAAAAAAAAGGTTTACCATCTGTATTGGTTTCTTCCAACTGAAGTAAATGTTCAATAAGGCAGTCAACGATTTGTTGGCAAGCAACCAATAGAGATTTAGGGGGTTGGTAAATAATTTTTGTGGAGTCGTCCTTATCTTCTTTTGGTTTAAATAACTGGAACAATACAAGCATTTTCGTTATAACCCAAATAAAATGTGTAATTAAATAATGTAATATATTGATCGACTCACACTCATTAGCAGCTGCTGAAACCATTCCAGACCCATGTCCCTGGACGATACGACAACGTCCGTAATGTTGAGCACTTTCCTCGTGAGCGGATCAGCCGTCGCTGCTGTAATATCTAAGGCACCGTGTCTCGAAGAATTTGGACATGGACTAAACCACATATTTTGGAAAACCTCCATCACTAACTTCCTAATACCTTCCTCATCATTCACTCTTCTTATCATTTTTACACAAATTTCGGGTATTTTTGGAAACTCGGGGCACTCTATACAAATGTCTTTTAAAATTTTAATCACTCGTTTCCGCACTGATACACCAGTGTCCTAAAACATTAAGATCGTTTTAAATTATAAAAATACCGAGATAGAAGCTTGTAAGCTGCTATTCAAAGCTAAAGCTGAGAATCTTAAAGCAGATCGACTTACCTCCATTTACAAACATTACTTAAATCTCACAGTACTTTCGTTTACTCGTTAATAAAAAAAAATATTAATAAAGAGTTTCATATTTCAATTAATCTAACTGTTTTAATCTATACATGTGAACGGAAGTGCTGTGAGTGTTTAAAGTAATGTTTGTGAATATGAGGGTTAGACTCACAGAAATAACGACTCACCAATATTCTATTCGAGAGCATTCCGTAATACTTATCGATAAGATCTGGCCTGCTTAGTACGAACTTTCCGACGAGGTCGACGGCCGCTTCCCGCACGGCTGTGGACTGGTCGAGGAAAGAGCGGTTGACGCCGATCTGCATGTCCGGCCGCGCCAACACCGCCGGGTCAGCCTCGACAATCATCGTCAAGCATTTCATAGCCTTCGTCCGTATAGCTATCGTATTCTCACACAATATAACTAGGATTTTTCTTAGATACCTGTCGAAACTCTGCGAGAACGACCTTTTTGAAGCTAAGTATTGCGAGATTAACTCTGCGCCGCCGTAATCTATGTAGGATTGCATTACTTGAACTTGCGTCCCACCTTGGTATCGGAATGGTCTAATTTTTTCAAGGAAAAAATGTTTCCGCCGCTCTATTGTTTTAAATTTTTCGGCTGATATGATTGCGCTGGAAGCGTTCCTTTTGTCTGCCTTCGATTCTTTCATTCCGCTGTCACTATCGTCATCAGGATCGGATTCCTCTTCACTACTCTCATCTTTGTATTTCCTCTTGCTCTTGTTCTTCGGCCTTTTTGTGGGCGACGAACTCTTCGGTTGCACTACCATGTCTCTATACCATTGAGTTATGTAAAAATGCCTCGCGCAATTCCACGCCTGATCCTTTTGGCCATTGATAGCTAAGTAGTCAAGCAAAACCCTTTGGAGAAATTCTGTTCTCTCTTCGTCCTCGTCCAAGCCCGACGTGAGGGACTGCAATAAACAATAGTATGATGGGAATTGCCTAGATATTCCTAATCAGCCTTCGCTCACTTATCGACTAACACCATATATACGCCAGTTCAACATCAAACGTATCACCGTCAATTCCTCGTCCACTAGTCAACCACGAGTCGTCAATGAGGGGACAACGTGACGACGCATTGTCCCCTCGTTGACGTTGACGAGTCTAAAATCGGCATTGGATATAACTCCTACTATGTTAAAGTTTTCAACCCGTCGTCGAAGAGTTTACAACTCGTCATCGAAGAATGGGCATCACGTGATCGACGAACAATAAGTACCATGTGGTGAGTGGCAAATTAGCGTTCCACTCGTCAACCTTTTTCAGTTTTTTCAACAACTTTATGACACACGTCATAAAGATCATTTTTCCATGCACTTTTATTGGAGTTGGTGCCGAGTTGATATGGTATGCGAAGGCCTATTTGGTAAGCACGTTTGATTATGTACTCGTTAGTTTACTGTGTCGAATCATAATTTACAGATATTGATATTGATATGACAATCGTTAAAATCCCGAATTGGAGTACTTTTCATAAGCGATGTTCTTTTAAAATGAAAGAGGCAAGTGTTTAACTATTTCACATTTTACAAGAAGATAGAAGTGTAGAAGAAAAATAAGTACGTAGTAATTATTGATGGAACAACATAAATAATTATTAAATTAATGAACAAGTTAGTATTCAGGTTACCTGCGGCTGGCAGCCATCCTTTTCCTCCTCGGCGCGTATGTCCCGCACCACCGTGTCCATGCTAGAGAGCTTGGCGCGCGAGCTGACGCTGTCCCTGCGCAGCCGCGACGCTACCAGCCCCAAATACTCCAGCGACGCCACCCTCACAGACATCTCCATTGACTTGTCCGACATGTATTTTACCTATTCCAAGTAAGCATTTATCAACACATTTGCGTGGGTAAAATATTTTAGTCTAGCTGTCTCGCTCGGGCATCGTACTGGGTTTAAGTATTATGTTTAAATTAACCTTCTCCTTATTTTAAATTTAAAATTTAAATCTAAAATATCAGAATCAGATATCGCGGTCTGAGTGCTTTGCCTGAATGTGAAACTGAATTATGCTTTGATGATAAAATTTAGAATCTGCACCTCCATCAACTTCAAAATAGTTGTTTTGTTGTTGTCTATTTTATACTATATTATTTATTCTACTGATATTTTACTTACTTTTAAAAGTATAATTATTCCTTGTATTAAAATAAATTTGAAAATTCAAAGTAAACGTTATTACTTGTGCTAGCGGGAACTTTAGTGCCAATGGACTTTTGCCTCTCATTTTGCACGAATTCTACCTGTCATGTGAAATAGCAAATTTTAATAACTCACCAGCATTGTCCCAAGTAAACTCAACAGCAATTCCGTGGCCGGCCATTCCGGTTTGTTTACAGTAGTTAACAGATCATGAACAAAATTCTCGAACAGCGGCCTGAAATCGACCTCTTCGTTCCGACTTCGGCACTTATTCAGGAATGAAGTTAAAAATGTTCCACCAACACTTATCGCTGCTTCGTATTTGGATATTATTAATAAATCTTTATCTACATGCTAAAAAGAGAAATGACAGGTTAGCTACATATTTTCGTCGGCAATTTCTCTGAGCTCTGAAGTTATACTACTTACTTTTTTGCTCTCGGACTCCGTCGGTTCCTTGCCTTTATCCTTGTCTTGCGACTTGCACAAAGTCTCCGGTAACGTCACAACGGACTGCACGAGTTGAAGTACGAGCGCCGTTAACATTTGAATGTGCTGATCTGAACTCAGTTGAAATGATCGCAAGTTGTGTTTTGAACTAGGTATTCGTGCTATTGACGCTAAAATATCTTCTAATAACAGCCGCCGATGTTGATCGTATTTTGTAAAAATCTGTAAAATAAAAATAATAACAATTTAGCATTATTTAATCAATATTCATTGTGCATGATATATATAATATTGACGAACTCCGTGGCGCAGCGCGTGTGCTGTGCATTTTAAAGTTGGGAAGTCATGGGTTCGATTATTACTTAATATTGATTATGTGAGATGGTGATAACAAAAAAAAGTTTGTTGTGGGTTTCTTTTTAGACCTGGACGCGATTTGTACCCTCTTAGCTTTAGTTTTAAGTTGTTGATTGCAGTTATCACCATCACTTCACGAGTACAAATAATGAAATGAACGATTCATAGATGCCTGTCATAGGTGTATATAAGCCTGTATATATGTGAATAGAACTATTTTTGATTTGATTTTATTCTTGGCTCGAGTCTGGTCTTGTCTGGGTGGTAGGTAGGCTTCGGTCGTGACTAGTTACCAACCTGCCGGCACGATGACGCGTACACACCAATTAGGAGCCTGGGTTTACCATACACTTACTTACTTACAGGTTAGCCCGCTACCATTTTAGACTGAGCCCCCAGGTGAGATTTCTTTCACTAATAAATAAGAAGTATTAATAAGATCAAGGTTTACTGTGGTGACAAGTTTCAGAGCCGACAGCTGCAGCTCGCTGATGTTCTCCACAAAGAAGGGCGAGACGCCCACGGTGGAGGCGTGCAGCACGGTGGTGTCGGTGAGGTGGTGCGCGGCGAACAGCTCGGCGAGCAGCGTGACGCACTCGTGCGCGTGCGTGTACAGCTCTCGCACAGCGCGCGTCGCCCCGCCTTGTCGCTTGCTGGTGCTACCCGCGCCGCCGCCTCGCCGCTTGCGACCATCCACTAGAACGGAAGGCCGAATAAGTACTCCGCGGGAACTTTACTTTTCCTTAAGCTGACTGAGTAGTTACCCGCAAAATTGTGGTGCTTACTAACATATCATAAACATAAATAAAAAAAATATTTGCAAAGTTCCGACGATAGTGAATGTGTGTTCAGTCAGGAAATAAACTTTGAAGTGGTCCATTTTTTCTCTCTTATTGTTAATCTAAACAACTTATTGTAAAATAAGTGTTAACAATTATTAAAATCAATTTTTTTTTTAATTCATTTGGTTTCAGTTTTAACAAAGTTGATATAATGATATATTAACAAATCTGTATAGAATAATAAAAATAAAAAAACTAGTCTTACCTTTCTTTTTTGAAGTGCTTTGTATACTGTACACGGGGTCATATACACAGTATATAGTATTGTTGAGTTGGAACTTTATAAACATAATGATTCTATCTATTACATCTTCTAGAAATATGCGTTTAGGCATACTAGGGGAGGTCATTATATACAATGCTGTTAGGCACGCATCCGATGCACACATAACCCTTTCCAACGAAGACTCTATCCAAATCTGTCTCATCTCTTCACTGTCCTCCTACAAAATACAATAAGCATTTTTAATATTTAAATGGTCATCTTTATTATCAGATAATAAATAATTTTGAGTAAGTTATAATTTTTTCTAATTCAGACCATTGAACACAAAGCGTAGAGAGAAGTACCGTGGTAGAAGCCACCCAATAGACCAGACTCGAGCCTGGAGTCGAACCCAGGACCAGTCACCAATCAATGAGTTTAATGCGTTAATGCGTAATAATTTTTAAGTGTTATAGAGAAGAAAATATAGTTTAGTTATAAAACAACAAATTAAATACTAACAGGGTCTCCCACTAAAGACATTTTTTCGGCCGCCCTTATGTTTTTCTCCAATATATTGAGCAATCGTACTAATCTATCAGATGGAATGGCTTCCATAGCACCAAGATTTTTCAACTTCGCTGCTTCTGAACATAATTCCTGTAGTTGATAGCGTGGTAATAACACATCTTCGGGTATATCTGGCCCTTCTGGAATGCAACACGTTTAAATATTTTACAGATACGAACAGACAGACAGAGCCCAAAATGCATGATCCTTAGGGATAATATAATTATTACAATTATAAACTCATCGTCCTAACTGAAAGAAATGCCTTATTGTTAGATAGCGACGCTTATAGTCCTACATTTATGTTCAGACCTCTTAAAATTGTATTGTAGTTAGATCAATAAATTTTAGTACAATTTTTACGTTCGACATAAAATGTGATGTGGGGAATAATGAGTTATGCTTTCGGAATTATTTCATAAAGTATAATTATTGAAAAGGTGTTGTTTTTTTATAAACAAAAAAATGTCTTGAAATTTCTCAAGTAATTATTAGCCACCTAATGTAGCTAAAAAATGTCCGTGTTTCAATACGACATATCGAAAATTTACAAGTATCTTAATATCTTGATGATAATAATTAAGAGAAATAATTTAGATTTTCGGACATACCTTTAACACAATTCCAAAATATTTGGATAATATAAGTGCTCTGGTAAATGCATTTAAAATCCGTGAAATTCATCGTTTAGTTTTCAAAAGCATTTCATATTTATTATAGTAGAAGAAATATTACTTACCCATTTCATCTGTTATAATTATGTCGTCATCGATTGATTCAAAAACAGACTCAATAAGTTTGTTGAATCTCTGATACGTATTTGTCTCCATCAATTCATCAACTGATAACATTTCCAATACAGGTACCAATCTTTTTTCAACTTTTCTTAGTTTGGGACGAACTAAAATAATAAAATCACTTGGAGATTAATGTAACATTTAAATAATCACAATATCGCTAGTGATTCGAGTGAGCGGGAGCAGCAATATAAATTGTGATTTTGATATGTTCCACTAATTTGGCTCATACAAATTTGTGTAACTGGAATTAAATTAATATTATTGTTATTAATAATATAAGGATGTTTAAATTATTGATTACTGATTAGTTTATAAATGTTATGTTATGCGAAAATAACAGATTAGTAAGTTGTAACAGTAAAAATTACCAATTGTAGCTTCTGCTTCTTCCTTTTTGCTAGCTTCCTCATGTTTTCTTTTCACTGCTTCCCAGTTCTTTTCTCTCGCTATGTCTATTGCTTCTTTCTCCTTGTCTACAACTTGCATGGAAATATTGGATTTGGATTTTAGTGGCAGATTATCATCGGAATCTGAATCAGCTGTGCTATTCTTTCTCGAACTTTCGTCATTCGACAACTCGTGTTTCTTCAAAATACCCTCCTATTCAAAATTATAATAAATGTTATTTAGTCTACAGCGACAATGTTTTAATAGTATCATTTCATATAATCACGGAAACTACTTACAGAAAGACGCCCTAATTTAACAACTGGATATCTGTTATTCATGACTGTTGCACTTTTCGTAGGGTCCTGTTTTTCCTGGTTAGTGCTTTGTGTAACCGTTGGGGGTGCATACGGAGCACCCATGGACGGCTGCGGCACTTGTGGCTCCTGTCGCAGAGGAGACGGAGCTACACTGGCTTGAGCTGGTGATTGACCTGTTACCACATTGCCATCTAAAACAAAATTTAAATAAAATTTTTTAGTTTCCTGTCTGGAATTATATTTTGGCAACAATAGTGAAATTATAACAAACCTTGCTCGTAAGATTTTTCTTGCAACTGCATATGTTGTTTTTGTTGATGAGTCATACTTGTTGGTGACATGTCACAGTCCATGGACAAAGGATCTTTTTCTTCAGTCATACTATTTCCAAAGCTTCTGTTATCTTGAACTAAACTATTATAAAATCCTCCATTCTGAGGATTTGGACAAGATGATGTTGTCAGGGAACTTGAATAAACATTGGACAGGTTGGAATTATTCCAGGGTGGAGAAACATTGTTTTGGGCAGTTATATTAATTTGGCTACCTGGCCTTGCTTGAGAGGGTGGTGAACCCATATTAACATGAGGTGATGATTGGCATGGAGTAGCTAACAGATCCTGGTTGGGTATGGTAGCTGACTCATGATGATGCCCTGTGATGTGCCCGTGTGTTGAAGGACTTGAATGGACTGTGTTGTGTGATGTGTAATTATATGTAGAAGATGGTGACAACCCATTGAACTTAGAGGTGTGTAAATGGTTACCCCAATGGTTTCTTTGCTGTTGGTCAAATACATTGGGGTTCACATGTAAGATTGCCTTCAATAGTTCAGGTGTAGTTTGCTGAGGGGCAGGGCTGACAGCGTTTGGTATACTTTCATCCTTTAAATCTCTGAAAATTTTAATTAATAAATAACTTTGCTTTTCTGTTTTGCTTAGACAGGTCTAAAAGTGGTACTGTCCTTTCCAATTTCAGGTGTGTTGATATAGGACATATCCACACCTTTTGATTTATTTTATGTACAAAAAATCTGTTAAGCGATATATGTTTTCAATCTAAGGATACTATGCATTATTAAAATATAAAATTTGAATTTGTGATAGCCTAGTGGTTACAACGTCCTCCTCCTAATCAGAGGTTGGGGCTTTGAAACTGGGCACGCGCCTTTAACTATTCAGAGTTATGTGACTTTTTCAGCAATTAAAACACAGTTTGCTTCAACTGTAGAGGAAAACATCGTGAGGAAACCTTCATGCCCGAGTTCTCCATAATGTTCTCAAAGGCGTGTGAAGTCTGCCAATCCACCCATGGCCAGTATGGTGTACCATGGCCAAACCCTTCTCATATTGAGAGGAGACCTGTGCTCTGTAGTGAGCCGGTAATGGGTTGATCATTATGATGCACTATTAAACATTACTATACAGCCAACTGACAGACAGACATACAGTAGAATGGACAGTTTGATAGACAGACAGCAGAAGATAGAACTTAGTAATAGACCACCACTGACACCAAATAGGTGCAGACACCTAAATAGAAATTATATAAGGTTATAGAAACCTTTATACTTAAGAAATATAAAAAATCTTACATATGTTGCACAGACGTTTGCATAAGCGACTGTAATAACAAGGAAACCAAGTTATCGTCGCGAGTTGCTAGCAGTATAGCTGCTTCTTCAGCAACACGAGGATGAAATAGCTGAGACTTATTATTCAGTGTTGATGGCAGAGGTGTTGGTAATGGAAGTACTGGTAATACTGTAAAAGGTGAATATAGTAGTTAGGACATGTTAAAATGTTACATTATATATACATGCAGGTAATAGCAATTGATAGTCTTTGCATGCTCCGCAATCACCTTTGAACAAAAAATTGAACTATCTCTAGGTACTTTTGTTATAAGTATATGGAAAAGCATAATATAAAACTAAATTTCAGAAATTGCTGGATTTTAATCAAATGACACACAGACAGCTGAGTGTCATTTGAGACTTGCTGATCAATAATGGCTTGCCAATTGAGTTATGGCCCTAGTGCTGAAATTAAGATATGTTGTATACATTTTAGCAGTCTAGCAAATGTATTTAAAAAAAAATTTGCTACATCCACTAAGTGTAAGTGAAAAGTAAATGCACATAAAAAATAAAATATTAAAGTATAATTTTTTGGATTAGTGTATAATATATAAATATTTTAATGCAATTTACAAGACAGAGCTAGTTTATAGCACCAGATGCTTATAGGCTGAATTTAAAATAAATCACAATTTTAGTCTTTTTTAGAGCAAGATTGCTATTTAAAACTGTTTTGATTATTGTTTTGTGAAATCATTCAATAAAGGATCCATGTTTATACAATATCAGAAAAATAGTTCAGAGAATCTTCTCAAATGGCACAGCGCGCGCTGTCACTTTATAAAGTTGGAGGTCCTGGGTTCGATTCCCGGCTCGAGTCTGGTCTGGTGGGAGGCTGCGGCCGTAGTTACCACCCTACCGATAAAGACGTGTCGCCAAGCGATTTAGCGTTCCGGCACGATGTCGTGTAGAAACCAATTAGGAGTGTGGATTTACCATACCCCTAACAGGTTAGCCCGCTACCATCTTAGACTGCATCATCACTTACCATAAGGTGAGATTGCCATCAAGGGCTAACTTGTAGTGGATAAAAAAAAATATTATGTGGAAGTGTGATAAAATTAAGTATGTGAAATATTGTACACAAAATTAGACTTAAATTAAAATATTATGTTCTACAAATGAATTTAGTATAATGTATTTTTAAACTAGTTTTCCCTTTAATCTTTTATATCTTGCAGCATCAATTTTACATGCTTTCTGTAGAATCTACAGAATATAGCTGTTATACATAGATTTGATTTGGTTGATCAATCTTATTCATAAACATGTATTGATGTTTTGCAATTCCTTCATTCTAATGTTACAAATTCAAACAAAATAATTTGCCAACAATGCAGTGTAGATTTCAGGAGACAAATTATGTCCTGGGAGGAATACACAAGATATTTCAACCCCATATAAGTTGCCAAGAGATATAAAAATAACATAATTCATGTTGAATTCAAAGATCTTGGTTGCCTACATACATACACAAAAAAAGCAAGACAAAACTTATTTTCATTGCTTCATTTATTGTTACACAAACAATAAATTTAATTATAGTAATTATTATTTACAAATATCATTTTATTCTCAACTTTAAATTATTATTGTATATATTTCATATTTTATGGATTAACATTGGAAAACATTCATAAACCTATAAAAAATGAGAATAAAATTAAAAGCCTATGATGTGTAGATACTTATACTTCTAACTTTATTTTTGGTTTGACTACTAAAATTTATACACCAAAAACAAATGTGACCTATCAAAATATTACCACCAAATACTTCAAAATTATCCTTCTACATAAATTCATATAATAACTATATAGTATATATACTATAAAGTATAGAAAAGCTGTTATATTGATATATACAAACGGCGGTAAACTCTGAAGCAATAAATTCCACCACTACTTTTATGTCACTGCACTGGTACAAATACTTACAGTCAGTCAAACTGGCTACTCCTGCTAATGTTGTAATAGGGACACTTGGTATATCCCTCTCATTCATCTTGACTACAATTTCAATTTATTTTTTCCAGGTTTACTAATGCTGTCCTAAAAGTCAAAAAGAAAGTCTTTGGTGTGGTAATGTAACATACACCAATAGAAGTTGTTTGCGTAGTCGCCGTTTCCATTATGGTTTTATTTTCCACATATGCGGCACTTAGCACATTAAAGTTTCACATTTATTAGGTGATAGTTTATCACAAAAATTGCTTTTCACGAAATAGTTAATTAATAAATCCAAAGATTGTTGTGAATATAGGGCAGCCGTCAATTTGATGCTTTGTTGTGCGTTGTGCATCAAAACGAAGGTCAGCGCATCTGAACGACACTCCCAATACAGCGGAGAAAAAGTTGTTTAAACGGTTGTTAACAATATTCGCTTTTATTATAATCTCAAATACTCACTGAAACATTATGATAACTATTTATATCCAGGACAAATCAAACATAATCCTAACATTTAGATAATCAAGGAAATGTAACACAGTGTTGCCTGTTACATGTTACTTTTACAACTTGAATAGATTAAATAAATATAGTTAATTTTGTTTATGTTTACCATAGATTAAAAATAGAACCTTGGTATAGTGTTTATATTCTCATCACTAGAAAAAAAGATAATGTAACTAACTAGTGTTAATGTTAATGTTATATAACGTAGTCTTTATAGAATATATTATGTAGTGTGGGTCTAATACACTTAATGAAAAAAAAATCTCTACAAAAAAATTGGTACCCTAACATAATAGTTTTTTTATGTCATAACAGCTTTACTAAAGAATATTACCTGATAGGACTGGATCAACACAGGATCAACACGGGTCGGGGCTTCGAACCTAGGCAAGAACTTCTAACTTACTAACGTTACTTAAGTTTTGTAAAGAACAGTTTTTCTGTTTATAAAACAATTTAAGTTTAAAAATTATATTATATACAGAACTGGCCCTATTGTGTAGACAGTTCACATAAATTTTGTATATGTTATTTGTATTGGACAAACTTGAGATTGAAATAATTTAACATGGTTGACATATTAAGTAGATAAAGCTATGAAAGAGTGAGGAATGTTGAAGTGCTAATTTATATTAAGTATATGGATTATGTAAGAAACTAAGACAAAGGTATCTTCTGTATAACTTCCGATTTTCCACTTGAAAAATTGGATGTGAAAAAAGTGCAGGTACTAATGCCATTCCTACTAGGAACTTGACTTTTATCAGTATTTCTTCTATTTTGTTTCTGTGGTTTTTAGGTCTTTCGGAACTCCGTTTTTTTTCTAATTCCATTTGGGGAAAAAAATAGAATTAAAAATCGTTGAATATTGCTGTTTCATGTATTACTATTTTAATTTCATCCAAGATAGAGACCATTCTATTATTTACTTACTTATTAGTAACTTCATTGCTTTTTTTATATTAAAATGGTTTATTTGAAATTTTGTTTTGTAACGCCGTGTTAATCTAGTATGTAGTTGTCAATATTATAGTCTGAATCCATTGTTTTTTTCTCGGGCAAGTGTCTAGTATGTATATATATAAACTCAACATTTGCCCGAAAACAAATGTATATTATAAGTAGAATAAGTATTATTCATTATATACAGCTGCAAACACTCACTAACTTACAATAATTTGTTCTCTCATAAGATGGTAATAATGATATAGGATGGTATAATTGGGGAAGAAGCAAATTAAAAAACTGTGAAGAAATAAGTTTATTTACAGCGTTAATAACGTTAACAGCGTTGGAACTGATAAGGCATTTAAAAATGTTATAAAAATTTAAAAATATGCGGGTGTTTTTTCCTGGAGTCCAATGTCCTTAACCAATTGAATTTATCCAGAAGTCACGAAGTGCAGTATCTTTTGTGAATCTAAAACATAAAACAATAGTATAACTGATTATATGCACTTAAACGAATCTTAACAATATTTATTAAAACTGAGTATAAACTTCATTATTAACATTGGTCCATATGTGAAAAATTGCTATTATGGGTAACTTTAATTCTTTACTACTGGTGTTCCTAAAATAGGAATAGCCCGATAAAATTCAAAACGCCCTATAAAATGGCCGCATGACATTGATATCGCCAATGTTTTACGATTGGTTGTGTATTTATAAATTTATACGGTTAATACTAAACTTTAAAATTAGAATTTGGTCCTTTCTTAATTACTTCTGCATATTATAAACCTGTTATTCTGTAATCTAACAGAACCTTTATGTAATTGTACAATGCAAATGGTAAACAACAAAAAAATAATAATACTTACAAAATGAAAGGTTATGTTTCTTAATTTGCGTTCGCTGCGACTGTTACAGCTGATCACACAGCAATGCTCCATAATTATGGCGTTCTATACACCTTCAACGTTATATTACACACATAAACCTAATTAAAAACTCGTAATATTCGCTATAAATTAGTATCACAGAGGCACAAGTCAAATTTGTTGGGCATCTAAGACAGTTGAGCACACCAAAAAAAAGCTAAACTATTAAAGGGACAAAAGAATGGGTTTTTGCCTTTATCACTCTTCAGAACTTTCCATATACTTGTCTTGCTCTAACAAGGTACTATTATTTTGATGTCAAGTCCACCATGATACTTCGTCCGAGTATTGACCTCTGTTTTCTTTTTAATTTATTTTACGGTCCTGAATACAAGTCCTCTATGGCCTAACCTCAGATTAACCAACCATATCCACAGATGACTGATCTCCCTAGAGTATAAATGTTCCTTGTGACTGATCCACAGATAACATTGTATTCGCAAAAATGTAAGGCAAAGAATGATGTACCTAAACAAATTTTAATCAATTATTCAATTTCCAATGTCAAGGCGCATGTTCTTCAAGTTGAAATTAGATTAAAAATTAATTTCCACATTTTGATCCTTGGAACGGTAAAATTCAAGTCATAGAGGCAATAAAGACCACACGTTTACGTGATTTTAATTTAAAATTAAAAAAACTTATTTAAATTAGGTACTTACCTACTTTATCTGCGAGTTCAGCTATTCGACCTTCGTATAACTTAGTATACTCTCACTTAATCACATACTTTGGTACTTAACGATGTCGGTTATTAAATTCATTAATTTAAACTCGCTCAACTGGTATCTCAAGTATATTGGTCTGCCACTGACTCTTGGGATTACTATGTTCCGTTTATGTTCACAAATAACAAAACGCAAACGAAGAAATGCTTTACAAGGAAAGGTAAGAAAAAAATTGAATTACGATATTTTATGAAATGCACCAATCTCCTGCAATATTGCATGAAAAAATATTGACCTTGAAAGTTTTGTAAGTTGGATATTATCATATTACAATATCCCAAAAAACAGTTGTAAATGATAATTTTAATTAATATTTATAGTAATCTTGTTAAAACCACACTAATTACTGTGAAACAATATTTATTGATGTGATTGTTTTATTATTAGGTCCGGCTGGTAATGTATGCACATATATTTTCTCTCACACAGAAAAAGTGAAGCAGCTACTATGTTGATTGTGTGGGACAATGATAAACATGCATATATCACCTGCTATAAAAACAATTTAGACAATGGTGTAACTACAAGAAGAATCTTTGTAATAGACTCTTTTAGTTCTATCTAGTACTTATCTGAGTTTTAACAAAATTTACAGGTAGTTGTCATCACTGGTGCTAGTTCAGGGATTGGAGAGGCTTTGGCTCATGTTTTCCACGAGTGTGGCTGCAAAGTAGTTTTAGCTTCAAGAAGGAGAACAGAACTAGAAAGAGTTAAAGAAGATCTGTTATCTAAAAAAATTGTAAGCATCTCATTGGTAAATTAATTATCCTCAGGATTGTTTTTCAAATTTTCCATTTTTGAATTACAAATCTGTTAAGATGTCACATTTATCCATCATTCCAAGTTTATTGGGTAATTTTAAAACAGGCCTTGATCTCCTATATACCAATGTGTACATTATATGTCTACCATATATATACCATATTCTGTTTACCTTCTTGGTAGTGAGAAGGTTGTTAGTTTTCAAAGCTATTTAGTAATTGTCTGGCTATTTAGTGCTTGGGTCTGTCCTGCATCAGGAGGAGCAAATAACATATTGTCTTGAAGAATGTTTTGCCGTTTTAAATTAAAAAATTAATTAACAGTATTTAGAGGAGTAAAGGCCTGGTTTACTGTCCACAATTTTATTATTCCAAAATATATAGTAAGTCATAATTAAATTCAAACCCCTTTATAATTGATTAAAAAATTTCAGTCTTCACCAACTGAAGAACCAATAGTATGTGAACTGGATTTATCAGATTTGGAGCAGTTGGAGACATTTGTTAAAAAAATATATGACACTTGTGGTCAAATTGACATACTAATTAACAATGGTGGAGTATCACATCGTGGTCCAATTCTTCATACTACACTGGAAGTGGATAGGAAAATTATGAATACAAACTATTTTGGTTCTGTAGGATTGACAAAAGGTAATAAATACAATTTTACACAGGTAGGAGTTAGAAATTGCCACTTAAGCAAAATTAATGGTAGATTAGTCATTTGATTTCATGTTGCGTGTGGTTTGAATGCTTTCTGATGTTCAGGCGTTAGTTATTATATCTATGGTTACAACAGACGCTTGTGTTGAGTTAATATGGAATTTATTTACAGCCTGGGAGGAGTCATCGTGACATACTTGGTTGTGTTGAACATGAAACATTAGTCAGAAAACTACTTCATTTTGCACTTCTGGGATCAACTCTAAATTTAATGAGCTCTTATTTACGCGATAGGGTTCAACAAATTGACATAAACTGAAAACATTCCTGGTCATCAGCATTGTGGGTTGATGCTATAATCACTCTCTTATCATGATAGGATAATTGCCCCAGCAAGGGCAATAGGATGTAATAATGTAAAAATGGCAGCCTATAAAGCTAGCCAAGTTGCATACTAAGAGTTAATATATTTCTATATAAAGTGTCTATTCATAGTAGCTATATACATATATGAGTATATATATAAAGCTACTATGAATAAACATTTCAGTAGTGTATGTTGTTAGTATAGTTTTGCATGTACATTAATGACAATATAAAGTTAAATTAGTGTACCTATATTTGCAGCAGCTTGTTGCAAAAATAGCTACACTACATCTGCCCATCTTAAAACCTCCCAATGTATGGAATGATGTATGTATTGTTAAAACTAACACCCAATTTTGTTTTAGCTGTGTTACCCAAAATGGTTGAAAGAAAAAGTGGACATTTAGTATTTGTAAGTTCAGTACAAGGATTGATAGCAATTCCAGATCGATCAGCCTATGCTGCTTCTAAACATGCCCTGCAGGCTTTCGCAGATTCTTTGCGTTCTGAAATGTTCCAACACAACATTAATGTCTCAGTTGTTAGCCCAGGATATGTAAAGACAGCAGTTTCATTGAATGCTCTCACTGCTAGTGGTGAGAGCCATGGAGGTAGGCATATATACTTAAATTATAATTGCAAAATTGTGTCTGATGCTGCACAAATATTGATAAAATTTAGCAAAGGGATGAGAGCTAAAAGCTAGCCTATCAGATAAAATGATAGAATTGTTATAACACTTTATAAATAGAATTGAAATCAACAAAAACTGAAACGTTCTTGAACCTAATCACAGGCAATAACTTGTCTGTATAAAAATATAAGTGCAAATGTGTATTTATTTGTTTGTAGCATGTAATCTCTTAGCTAACATTTGCACTACGATGTATTAACTAAATCGGCAAATTATCTATTCATAGAAATAGGTCGAGAAAATCTTATATATAATCTAAGATAACTTAATTATCACGTGGAACATATATAAGCCTACTTTTTGATTCTGGACAACAGGATAAAAAAGAAAGTGACTGAGTTACAGTCAAACAGTTGTTTAAGTATTACAGTGAATTGATCATAATACATTTAATTTAACCTTTTTTAAGTACCTGAGTGAACTGCATTATCATTTAAAAGTATTACATTTTCAGCATAAAATATGAAAATTTTTACTTTGTAACACTATAGGTACATCTTAAATTCATTGATTTTAATATTTTTCAGTGATGGATAAAAGTATAGCAGCTGGATTTACTACAGAGTATGTGGCAATGAAGATTTTGGATATGGTGGTGAACAAAAAAAAGGAACTAGTTGTTAGTCAATTCTTGCCAAATTTGGCTGTGTTCCTGAGACACTCAATGCCATCTTTATATTTTAGGATAATGGCTCACCGTGCTAATAGAACAAATTGAATGTAATCTCAAGTCAATAAAAATATAAAATGCCCAATTATTGACATTAGAGGATTACACAATGTATCTATTATGCAAAGTTACTACCTGTTAAATAATTGCTTTTGCAGAATATATTCAATTACAAATGTTTTTACTATAAATTATTGAAGTCTGTAATTGTTTGGTTGGCAGTAATAGGTATTCTTACCCTATAATAATAATAAAATAACGAAAGGTGGCCACATGAACATTTGTTTAACAAATGGGATGTATAGTTAATTGTATATTATCAGTTACAATGTTCTTAATTTTTTTATTAAAATAAAACATATTTTCTATGTCTAACTTTTATTACACAGTAACAGTCTTAATTCACTGTTATCATGCATACACTATAACAGAATTTCCAACAACCTGCTTGTCCTATCTAAAAAGCATCCTTATAGTTAAAAGAAATATTTTGTACAGAATTATCTATTCTAATTTTAGTAACATTTATTAAATAATAATAACAAATTTACATTGAACCCTACAAAATATTAGCTATTATACAGAAAAGAGTACTAAGAAGCTTATTATAAGTGTACTCATACATAAAAATATAATATATTATTTTTCATTTTTGCCTATTGCAAGCACATGAAACATACTCTGCATAAATTACTATACCATTATTTAAAAATATTATAAATTCTCCATAAGCAAATGGCAGCTGCAGTTAAAGATATAGTATTATGTAAAATAATTTGTCTTCTATTATCAGTGTGCACTAGAACAACAGGTAATGCTGCAGTAAAATCACTTAATATTGGCAGCTTAGATAAGTGCTTTAAATCTTTTTCTTCTTGATACTTGCAACAGGGGTCCCATTGCCACGAGAGTGTGTAACAACCTGCACATAAGACTGACACAATGCCAAAAGGTGTACATGCTAATGAACTCCAAGCCAAGCCTGTAACAATCACATACGAGACTAATTAATTAGGATGATAGATTTTATTATATAATTAAGTTTCTGAGGATTTAAAGTAGTGGCCAATATTGTCCACAAACTAACAGAAGCAGCGTGGTAACGCTATGTTATACAGTGAAGTGTTAAAAGGCAGATGATGAATATGCTGGACTGCTATGAAACTGCCAATCTTTATAATTTTGTAATAATGAGATTATAATACAAAATCAGGTAAATGGTCATTTGTTACTATTTTCAGACAACCTTTTGTCTAAAAATACTAACAAATGCACTATTTAGATAAAATTGCATGCAATTTAGATAAAATTATACAACCGATACATTTTAAAATGATTTTAGATTTTAATTATGTTATTTATATATATATGAAAATGTAATGTATGTTCATAAAAATGTTGATAAATTCAAGAAAAAAATGGACTGTAACACACTGAACATTAGAAGTAAAAGTAAACTTGTAGTACCGTTTAGTAGGCTGCACAAAATTAGTAACTCATTCAAAGGAAATTGTATTTTATTTTATAATAAATTACCTATTGATATCTTGGAAATGTCTATCAATAAGTTTTTTATAAAACAAAAGCTTGTAGAAAAATCATATTACGATATTAAGGATTATATAAACAATAAAAAAGCTTGGGTGTGAATTGCTCTATCTCCATAGGTACTATAGTTTATTATTCATTTTATTCATTATGTGAGATGGTGATAACGAAAAATAAGAAAAGCCCCGTCTAAGTTTATTGTGGGTTTCTTCTTAAGACAGGGCTGCGTTTGGAACCCTCAAAGCTTTAGTTTTAAGTTTACGAGTATAGTTATCGCCATGAAATAACTAAGTATGTTATTGACGTATCAAAAGTGCCTTTTTAAGGACTATTTGAATAAAGATTATTTTGAATTTGAAATATTTAGTCTATGGTATGGGCAGATCCCTTATTCCTGAGGATGGCAGCATGGTAAAAGATATTATCATGGAGCAGCCTAGCGCAGGTTAATATTCACTGCATGAACAGAACAACAACCTTTACATGATGGTCATTTTAACTTGTATGCATTAAATGAACATCAAAATACACAAGTGATAATTTTTTGTAGCATTACTTGTGAACGTGAAACATTTTTAACTCACCAGTAGCAACACTACACAATCCACTATACACAGAGACTTTATGTAAGAGGTTTCCTACATATATCCATCTAGCTGTTTCTTCTCCAAGCGGTTCAGGTTCAATGACAATAACACTCACACCTGCCTCAATTGCTCTTTCCAGTTCCATTTCAAATTTAATATGAGCATTTTCACTGTCGTATACTTCTCTAACTATAACTACTTGGGAGGGTTTAAGATCACTGGAAAATGAATTTAAACGATATGTTAAATATTTTGCAATTTGATATTGCAAAGTTATAAGATCATGTACAAGCGATGTGGATAAATAATGATTACTAAGATGCTTAATACTAAATTAGCAATTGAAATAAAACTAGAACTTTAGTTTATTTACAAACCTGTCACTTTCATCCCCCGCCATCTTAGTTAGAGACAAATGATATGATTAAAGTCATCTATCAATAGTCTGCTGTATCCTTAATCTGAGGCTGTATTCGACAGCTGACTATTGTAATATGATTTTGCTTTCTGTTCTCTTATGCATGAAATACAATAGGTAATATTGAGTTTTATTTTTTTATATAAAGCAATGAACTGTGAAACTGAAACTTATTTTTACCTTTGCACAAGTTTTGTTGTATATTTGAATTGAGCGTATAAATAAATCTTTTTTAACTCCACCATCATCATTCATTCGTTCATCGTACCATAACCAGATTAAATACAAATAGATAAAGCCACCGTGTGGCCGCACTTGCAACAGCAATATGCAACTTGATTTTTGTCAGTATGCAAAATTTTCTCAAAATGTGGTTGGAAAACTAAAAATACAGAATAGCTAACTTTTAGAGTTAGCAGAACAAAGAAAACCCGGAAAAACTACAAAACGTTGTAT
Source organism: Lasiommata megera (assembly GCA_928268935.1). NCBI lineage: Eukaryota > Metazoa > Arthropoda > Insecta > Lepidoptera > Nymphalidae > Lasiommata > Lasiommata megera. The sequence continues at coordinate 9,456,638 of OV743312.1, forward strand.
GAGATGGAAGATAATTGGTTTTCACACATTCACCACTGTTTCATGGCTTCATCTACTTAATCTGAGGATATTTCATAGCCTATCATATCTAAAACGACTATACTGAGATGATAAATACGTAGGTCCTATTTAAATTTTTGGTCTGATATCGATATCAGACTCAAAAGAAGATTTTGTTGAAGATAATCGTGACAGGCGATGACATATATTCTACGTCGCTATTTTCTTTTTAAAATTTTGACAGCTTTAATTTCCAGATTGCATATTATTAGTCTGCGGATCAATCGTATGCACAGACTAATAATATGCGGTCATTGTCAAACTGTCAGATCCAGTCTCTGCCGAGAGTCTCTGTCAAGTGTATGGGAGCGGGAATGATTCGCCATCTTGGAACTGGATGTTTGAATATTACGAGATTGGCGGGAAGAATCGCTGTTTATCAACAAAAAAAGAAAGTTATTTAATGATTTAGAACAGTAATAGTTTGATTTAAGGATCGGTTATAAATTACTGCAAAAACAAAAAAAAAAGTTATTCTAGATTTGAGAGACAAATTTTTACATATCGCTCATTTGGTACAACAATGACGTAATTACACTTTTTTTCAAAAACAAGTTGAATATGTCAAAATGTGCGGAAAGACTATTTACGTCGGGAGAAACATCGACAGAATTGAATTTGTAGTGATTTGCCGCGAGATGGCGCGAATGTCATTGTAGGATTGAGTAAAATGGCGCCATTTCTGCTGCTACAACGTCTGGATGGCCAGTTGCGCGGGGCGCCCCGCTGAGTGTGATTGTGTTTTGGAGCTACAACGACGTAAAGGTATTTATGACATTTAATCCGATACTTTTTGGTGCAACAATGCCGTAATTGAGCAATTGCGGCGTTGTTGCTCCAAAAAATATTTAGTTCTTGGTAAAATAATGACAAAATTGCGTAATTACGTCAGTGTTTGTCCAAGTAAAGTATCTTTCTGGTGAAACAACGACGGAATTTTGTAAATATGTCGCTGTAGCTCCAAATATGGTATTTTTTGATAGTTCAGTGACAAAATTGAGTAATTACGTCGTTTTTTCTCCAGATAAATTATTAATCTGTTGAAACGATGTTAGAATTGTGTAATTACGTCGTTATTGCTGTAAATAAAGGATGTTCTTTTTTTTTAAATAGACGAAATTACAGAACTGTGTCATTGTTACTCCAGTACTTTTACGTGTATTGTGTGTATAAGGCTGATTTACAACTCAGCCTAAATAATTATAATTTTTATGAGTGAGAAAAATGATGACTAGGCATCGATCACTAATAAAAAACTAGATAGGTACACAATCCCATACAAAAGTTCTCTAAAAACTGTCGCCAAATGTTTACACGTGATTCGAGTTGAAATAAATATACATTAATGTAAATTCAACCTTAAATACATTGCCTAAAGTTGTATTCACAAAGCTACGTACAAAAAGCAATACATTTTTACGACCGGTACGTATCTAGTTTTTTATTAGTGATCGATGTGACTAGGAGATAGTTAAATACATTAAAGAATTTATGCCTATAACAGCCAATACATCTAGGACTATATTAATTTAAACTTTCAGAGAATATTATTAATGATGGAAAACCGTGCAAGGAGATTGGTGAATTATTGTCTAATGGAAAGGAAAGTACCACCATTTGCAAAACCGAATGCTTCCGAAGCTAGTAAACGATGCAAAGATGGTAAGTATGTAGTATTTAACTTAATTCTTATTTAATAAATCACAATTAAAAGTACCTATCTCATTCATCTATTAAAAGTAAGTAGTAATCGATTGAGATAGACAATACTTTCGAATATGATTTATTTAACACATAAGTATTATTATATATTTTTGTTGCAGAAAATGATAAAGATACATTTACACCAAAAAAAAAAGTAATTCATTATGAAAATAATATGCATACATCAAACTTTCAAGCTCCAATTGAGTCACCAACTTCTGTTAACCAAGCTATGGATTCTGATATTATGACCTTGGAAACAAAGTCAAAGTCACTGACTTATCATGATGTACCGGAAATGAATACACGAGATGATGCAGATTTTTCTCCACACGACGGTGGAGATGAATACCGTCCTGAAAAAGTTAATAATATGCCACGAAATGATGTGCCTGACTTAGACATGCATACATCAAACTTTCAAACTCCAATTGAGTCACAAACTTCTGTTAACCAATTGGAAACAAAGTCATTGACTTATGATGATGTACCAGAAATGGATACACGAGATGATGCAGATTTTTCTCCAGATGACAGTGGAGACGAATATTGTCCTGAAAAAGTTAAACGTACATGTCCAGTAATAGGTAGTAGACGAAGATCATTATCATCAAGTTCTTCTTCTTCAAGCTCTTCCTCATCATCGAGCTCTTCCTCATCATCGAACTCTTCCTCATTATCAATTTTGTCGCAGAATCAACCTTTAACTTCAAACCATGAAAACAACCCCAGTACTGTTAAAGATAGTCAAGATCCACCGGAAGACAATAGTATTCAAAACCATAAATCTACTGACATTAATCAAAATCTAGAATCAACTAATAAAAAAACAAAAAAAAGGTTAAGAAATCCAGCGGCTTGGAAGAAAAATCAACGTGCTCAGCTGAAGAATTCAGGTCATGAGTATACTTCTCGGACGGGCAAGATCATTCCTGCAAAAGAGATTAAGCCTCCTTGCTCTAACAAATGCAAACATAAATGTTCAGAACACATCTCAGAGGAGCAAAGATATAATATTTTCAAAATGTATTGGGGTTTATCGTCTCTTCAAAGACAGCGTGATTTTTTGAATTCATCAATAACTGTGCTACAATTGGCACATCGTCGTTTGAAAACTGGTGTAGAAAAGAACAGAAAACCTAATACTTATTGTTCCTTGATGAGTAATGGTAGGAGTTTCAGGGTATGCAAATTATTTTTGTTAAATACATTGGGGATTTCCGAACGTACTTTACGTACTGTAATCGAGGCCAAGACAAGAAATGAATCTAACGGCGTAGCACCAATTGACAAACGTGGCTGCCATGGAAATCATAGAAAGACTAGTTCTGAGCTACAAGAGTCTGTTCGGAATCATATAAATTCAATTAGTAGAATTGAGAGCCATTATCTCCGGGCAAACACCACTAGAGAATATATTGATGGTGGCCTAACAATAGCTCATCTACATCGCGATTATAAGAGATTAAGAGAATCCGAAAACAAAGAGGCTGCAAATTACGATTCATACTTTCGCATATTTAATACGGAATTTAATATTTCTTTTTTTGTTCCAAAAAAAGACCAATGCGATATCTGTGAACAATATAAAAATGCTGTTGGAGAGGCAAAAGAAAAAATAGAGACTGACTACGCAGAACATTGCCGGCAGAAAGTACTTAGTCGAATGGAAAAGAAGACTGACATAGAAACATGTAAGAATACAGATAGTAACGAAATAGTCGCAATTTATGATCTTCAAGCAGTTATGCCAGTGCCAGTCGGCGAGTCCTCGTCTTTTTACTATAAATCAAAATTGAACTGCTTAAACTTTACAGTACGTACCTATTATAGCTCAAAATATTCGTTTATTCTCTTTTTTTTGACAATAGTTTGAAAACTGTCTTTTTTTATAGGTATCAGATGTAAAGGACCAACAAACCTATTGTTACTTTTGGCATGAGGCTCTAGGAGGTAGAGGACCAGTTGAGATTGGTTCTTGTGTCTTTAAGTACCTGCAACGTGTAGCTGATAATCACCCTGGTTGTAACATCACATTTTATAGTGACAATTGTGGCGGGCAGCAAAAAAACAGGTTAGTTTCATTTGTTAAGAACTGTTTTTGTAGTAGTGTTGTCACGTGTCTAATATTTTGTAAATTTTTTTCAGGTTTATTTTTTCCATGTACTTGTATGCAGTCAAAACTCTACGAATTAATAAAATCACACATAAATTTTTGATAAGGGGGCATACCCAAAATGAGGGAGATGCAGCCCACTCCATTATTGAAAAGGCTATAAAAAGAGCCAAAAAGTCGGGCGCTATTTATGTACCAGATCAGTATGTCCAAATAATAAGATCTGCAAAGGTAAAAGGCAACCAGTTTAATATTGAAGAACTAAATTTCGATGATTTTTATGATTTGAAAAAATTATCTGACGAAATCGAACTTAATACTGTCAAAGATGTGGATGGGAACACCATTAAAACCTCAGATATCAAAGCAATAGAATTTACGAAAGACAACGATGCAGTATACAAGTACAAACTCAAATTCGACGATAACTGGAGTGAAGCTGAAATAAAAAAAAAGAAACAAAGATCTACTAGTCAACGAATAACTAAGGCTATAGAAGATATTAATTTGGTTCCAGCGTATACTTCAAAACGAGAAATTTCTGCTAACAAGAAAATTGATCTAAAAGAACTGTTACAAAAAAACATTATTCCTCGCTATTACTCAGCTTTTTATGAAAGTATTTTTTAAATGTTAATTTTTTAACTTTAGAAGTGTTTTTGAGTTTTTAAATATTTAATTAATATTCATAAATAAATGTTTACGTTGATTAATTCAATTATTTAGTTTTATTTTGTCACAAATGCAAAATTTCCTAGTGAACGCGTTATTTTTTATTCTGAATTCTGAAGCAACAGTGACGTATTTACAGGTACCTTTTTTATTTATGTCTATAATTTAGGTTGTGTACAATGTACCGAGTAGATTGGGACTATAATAGAAACTACACATATTGAACTTACTTTTAAAATCACGACGATTATAATAAGTCCCTTAAACATCCCATACCTTTAATAGAAATCTTTGATTGGCTCTCCTGTAAATTTTCTAAAAGTGTAATTTCGTCATTGTTGCACCAAATGAGCGATATGTGGAATATTCCGTTCCACATTTATCGTTTAAGTTTTATTGAATAGCTCGTCATTTTGTGTTCAGAAGTTTTCAGAAAGTAAGAAGAATAGTTGCAGTATGAAGATAAGTTCTGACAAAGGCTCTTCTGAGCTTTCATGTAATTAAAATATTTATTAATAAAATTATGTGACAATTTTAAAGGCGAATCCCATTTTCCACTACTGGTATACAAAAAATTAAAAACCTACGCAATTTGAACAAGATTAGGTATATTTAAAATAGTAGGAATGAATTTAAAAGCCGTTATATTTTAAATTGTAAAAAAAAAACGTTTCCAAAATGTCGTGAAAGATCGAAAAGTTCAATACTTAATTTTTTTTAAATCTGCTTTAAAGTTGTAAATAAATTTGTGCGCCTGCTATTTTTATTGTAGCACGTTAATATTCCGTAATTATATTCGCACCACGGCCGGATAACTGGTACGATTTGCCATGTATTATTTAATCTACATTAATACTTTTGGTGCAGGTATGTAAAAAGCCTAATATTTCTGTCGGCTTCTTTAGAAACGGTTGCCTGGAAGAGATCACCTTTAGTGTGGCCTTTTGCTTTTATAATATGTAATTTTTTCATTTCCACTTTCCTTTTGTTACAATATGCAATAAATTTGTTTAAATTATAAATAAAGGCAGACCCAATATATATAAAGCTGGAGGTAGTTGTCCCCTAAGTTCTCGAGCTGATAACTGTCAGCGTTCCATGCTCCTAAATAGTTCAAATGGCAACGTTGTTTGCGGACAGAATCGTCGCGGGTGAGCTTGCAGACTGCGCCACTCTTGTGTTTGAGAGAAATAATAATATAATAGTTTAAAAAACTAAAAAAACACGCTACTGCACGCATGCGTAGTTCGCGCACTAGCTCTGTCTCTCTTACTCGCATGCAAAGGATGCGGAAAGAAATTAATTAATCCTGGCGAATCTAATTAGGATAATCGGATATTTTGATCGGATTATTGCATTGTCATCGACCTTTGACAGGTGTGCAAAGTTTGAATCAAATCTGATCGTTCAAAGTAGGGCAAAATCGAGCTCAAAGGAGTCGGTTACAAACAAACATACATACATACAGGTGAAGCTAATAAAAGCGTGTTAAAAACAGGCACGGCTTGGACCTCATTCATTCAATATACACAACTCTATCAAATCTATGTTAGAGCTCATTTCGCAATTTGCAATATTGCAATGGAAAGAAGTTTTATATATAGTTCGGCCTTTTAAATGATGTGTTTAGAACTGTCACATCTTCCTCGAATGGTAGATGTTACTTTAAGTGGCGTTCAATTACCGGCGTAACTGTGTTATAACAGCATATATGGCAACACAATTACCGGCATATTATATATATGTGTAAGCAATTAAGCAATTAAAATATCACTTGCTTCAACGGTGAAGGAAAACATCGTGAGGAAACCTGCACGCCCGAGAGTTCTCCATAATGTGCTCAAAGGCGTGTGAAGTCTGGCAATCCGCATATGGCCAGCGTGGTGGACTATGGCCAAACCTTTCTCATATTGAGAGGAGACCCGTGCTCTGTAGTGAGCCGGCAATGGGTTGATGATGATGATGATGATGATATGTGTAAGGCACATGTGTGCTGCCAGTGGCCGGCTTGCGGTGCCCCTCTTGATTAAGCCACGGCAGCGAGCCCCCTGGGACTTGTAGCTTGATACATAATCAACGGAGTATACCAGGCCGTAGGTTCTAATACTAGTTTTTATGGTGACCTAAAGATGTCCTTTCAGGGGCTGAAAATTATGTTATATTGTCCACCACCGTGCCTCGAGAGTGCAAATGACCTCGAAAATAATGTGATAAACCAATCGACCCTCAATGGAGCAGCATGGTGTGAGTAAGCTCTTAATGCCTTTTCCTAAAAGGGCCCTGTATCTTTGCTTATTTGACTTATTTCGAACCTGTCTACCCTACTTTATTTTAAATCACACTGCTGGACAACCCATAGAAGATAGTAGCTAGGGAAATGACCCACTGTATCTAATTTATTTAGACCTATATAGTAGATATAGAAATAACTATATACATGTCTCATGTTTTATACTATATGTTTTGGCCTATGATCATCGATGCTAGAACCTCTATTGATTTAAGTTATATCTACAATAACTCGAGTAGTTTTAGAGCGTCAGAATATACATTTAGACAGGACATATTTTGTTATTTTAGTTATTCTATTTTGAGAACCAGCATAACACTAGATTCCCATTCTTATTATAAGACCAATTAAAATGCTTCCCTAAACTTCCCACTCATAAGTAGATTTACTAAGGTCTTCTCCTTCTCTAATAGCTTGTAGTGATGGCTATACAGATATATATGCTGCTCATAAAAGGTTTAAAATGTATCGCCCTTTTCTTAGGGCTCAATATAGAAATAGAAAATAGTTTATCGTTCCATCTCTACAGTAGTATTTCATACATGTCAAAATTATATTTCATATGAATATTGCATTCTCAGTCCGTCCTGGAGTGCCGTCATCTGTATTGCATCGCTCCTTAATAGCGGGGATGCGAAAAACTTTGTATGTATATAAAAATCGAACTCGAAAGCAATCTATGTAATAATTTTACATTGCCATTATCTGAATCTTTAGCTACAGATAAATAAGAAGTTTCTGTACCTACTAAAATAATTTCCGCATGAAACATCAATACAACTGCACTGCTCTGATGCAGGTTGACTCATTTTGATTAAACTCCTCAATAACGAAAAAATTATAAAACATTTAATATATTTGTCGATGTAGACATTTACTTCCACATATAGTTCGCCCACTAAAGCCATTCTAAAATCCGTTTGCCGGATTAGGTAAAGGTGAATGTTGCAAACAATTCTTTTAGCGGAAATAAGATATAAATTCAACTACTTAGCCGAAGCCATTTTATTCCTTATGTTATAGTAATAAGGTTTATATTACTTTTGTTTGAAGCGCCTTTTGCGCTTCTTTTACTTTGTCAGCTGTGCGTTTAGTGAGAAACTTATAAGGTGCGTGTGGGTGCAAGGTTGACCTTATAGGCGCCCACCAGACCTGCTAATATTAATATGATTTTCCGACTACCCACTCTCAATTGACATTAGCGCCTTAAGTGTTTCAAGAATGATTAAAAAGTGTGTAGGAAAAAATATATCCAAGCTCTTACGTATTAGGCATACTAAGCCAAATTTGGCCGAAAATGATTTTTATTATCCTGTTGCTGATTAGGTGGTATCCTATCTAGGAAATGAGAGTTGTAAACTTGGGTGTTTTGATTTTGTGCAATTAAAAAATAAAACGATAACGTTATTATTAAAACTTTATTTCACAACATAAAGGTACCTTCTGTTCAGAAGACAGAACTGTGCTGATTAGTTAATAGTGTACGAGGGACACAAAAATTCAGCAATTAACCCATCAGATATTTCTAAGCTTATCCCGTCTGCCCTGGAATTTAATGTGCGCGTTTGGGTTAAGGATGCAAGTCACTGATTAGTATTGCAGTGAAAAATTCGCTGCATTAAAATCAGTCAAAAGTCATTCTTTGAAACTAAAATATAAAACTTTTGGTAACCATAGAAAATATTTAAGTTTCGATTATTATCTACGCTTGGGTAAACCCGGTCTGTGAAACATTTCTATTATATAGGCACCTTATTTATTCCTATGAATATAGCCGCGTCGTTGCAGAATATTTGTTGAAAATTTAGCTTATTATTAATATGGTAAACAAAAAAATAAAAGTTATTTCTGGTGTTAATTTTTCATTTCTCCTCCAAACCTACGTTGCAAATCATATTCTCGTGTATTCTGTCACGCGGATCTAAAAGACTTGTTAAATGGAAAACGGGTAGGTATTAATACTCGTTTGAGAAAAATTATACCAGTTCAAACCGACATATACGGTACATACATAAATTATTATTGTCGTTAAAGTAAAATATAATCCAAAGGAAAAGCAGAGGCTGACGACCGAGTTTTCAATAACGCTCAACGTTTCCTATATATATGACATAATCGTATTCGTCTCTAATAGCTTGCATCAATAGTCTAATCACATTAGATAGGACCAGAAGATGGTAGATATAATTACCTAGTGGTAGCGTAGCTCTACAGGACCGCCAACGGTCTTTCATCCAAAAATCTCGGTTTTATCATTAAATAATTTGAGTGGCAACTCAAGTCGCGTGTGAATCCCCATGAATGCATGTAAACCAAATACGCAGGCTGTTTTACTATTGCTCTAATTTTACCACCTGCGAAAATGTGTTTTGTTTATACAGTTGTACTAAATATAACATTTTTAGAAACTGAATGCCTACTTCACAGCAAGTAAGTACGCCGTTTACTATACATAATTAGGTAGTTATTTACCTAATTTGTTATAGTTACGTTGGTTATTCTAGTACGTGTTTCAATTTGAATTTTTCATTAACTTTACGTCCAAATAACATGCTGTAAAGAGCAGATATTACGAGTATATACTTAAAATTTTCATGACAGTTAAAAATTTTAAAGACTAACCTTATTAGGTTTGAAAACTTGGAGCTCGTAGTTATTTAAGTGTAACACCAGCATCCAGCGTGCGGATAAAGCAGTTCAGTAACGCTTTTTCTACTGGGTAGCTTTACAAATATCCTTCGCTGGCGAAGACGAGGTCCCCGCTCTCTTACGTCATCCGGACGTGGGCTCCATCCACGGCCTCGGACACATATGGACCACTCACCGTCCGACCCCCTTGTTATCCCAAACGTCGCCTAAGCCGAGGTTCGGCCTCACAGGAGGCGCCCTTAGGCAGACGTTCCCTTAGTTTCTTCGTGCCCTAGGGCTCAAAATTTCTTCTGGCTGAGCTTCTTTCCGAAGCTCGCCAAACAGCTCGGTTTCGCTGTCGCAACCAATAGGGTTAGTACAGCTAATAGTCAGTCCGAAAAAAAAATACTAATATATCGGGCAACAAACTTATTTTTGAATGAAATAAATTATGGCCTATAATAATACCCTCCACGCCCTATTGTAGGACGAAAATAGTCTCTGTGGATGTATGAAGTACCTAAAAATAATTGTTTAAGCAGAATTCCATGAAACAACTGTCCAGATATGTTTATTTCAAACATAAAGACAATTAACCGTCTACAAACCGGTATTACTTCGAGGCTAATTAATTCAATCTTTACTCGATTTAAATTTTTCGAGCGACGACGTTGGTTTACCAGTTAAATGATTCCAATTGCGGACGATACGATGAAGCGGGTGCGGGTATTGAACTCAGGCATTTGCTCGGCCGCGCGCCAGGATACACGCCGCCACAGCCCGCCCGTGCCAGTTTAAAGATGCCAGTTTTCCGGGATTTTTGGGAATGTCCTGCTGTAATCTGTCATGACATGATCGTGTGTTCCCGTTGACACAAGTGTATATGGCAAAATATAAGTTCGTTGCGGGATCTAAGAGGATAATGTCCCATAGATGTGTACAAGACTTCTCTCATATGGTTGGATCTGAAATTTTAACAAGAAGAAGAGTAAAACTCGACACCTAACATCTATCTTATATAATCATCACCATCATCATCAACCCATTGTTAGCACGCACTCACTACAGAGCACGGGTCTCCCCTCAATACGAGAAGGGTTTGGCCTTAGTCCACCACGCTGGCCATGTGCGGATTGGCAGACTTCACACGCCCTTTAAGAACATTATGGAAAACTCAGGCATGTTGGTTTTCTCACGATGTTTTCCTTCACCGTTAAAGCAAGTGATATTTTAATTACTTAAAACGCACATAACTCCGAAAAATTAGATGTGCGTGCCCGGGTTCGAACCCCCTTATGTGGACTTGTGATTAGGAGGCGGACGTCCTAACCACTAGGCTTACAACGCTTCTTTATCTTATATAATACAATAACCTTTTATTATCTTATGTTATACATGCTCGTACTCTCGTGAATTATCGTCGGAGTATACCCGACTAGTTTCAAACCCAGTCTGGGGCTTTTATTCATGAGCTTCCTCACGCACAGAGCACAAAGGTGAACTAAGTGTGTATTATGCGAATATAATACAAAAAAAATATCCGTAGATAAGTATATCTTCTTATGTTAGTGGCTCGAAGTTTCGTATGTTAATGTGTGTTTGCAAATAAACTTTATGATGTCTTAATGGCCTCGAAAACGCTGTAAAATAGCAGACTGAACATAAGCGAAGCGTGGGCAGGTTAGTTTAAAATGATTTGTCAGAAACAGACTGCCTGATATTCTAAAGTTTGATTATGGAACACTGATTTAAAGTCTCGGTTATTATCACTAAATTGTGATAAACTATAATCGTCAATTAACTTTTTATATCTGAGTTCATAATTTTTATACAAAATAAATAAATAAATTTACAATAACTAATATTATAAATTAAAAGTTTGTTTTTTCAGTCACGCACCGACAATCAATTAGATTTATATTAGAGGTCAAACGAATACATATCATATAGATAGATTAGATATTCTAGACTAGGACAATGTTTTTGTCTCGCGGTAAATCATGAATTACGCTAGGCGCGCGCATATATCAGAATACTACAAATGTAGAACAAGTTCAATGTCCCACAAGCATGGTTTGTTGTTTGGTTGCCCTAGTCCCCACCTCCCCTCGCGCATCGCCCTCACGACCACGGTCCACGAAGTTCTACCAACGCGGCCCTTCAAATCTTATATCAACAAAATAACAATGTTTGTTTATGACCTAAAGTAAAATAGCACAATAGCTTTGCCCGAGAATGCACGCGCTACTCCTATTCTTGCCTCGTATCGACTATCGTCCGAGATAATGGAACGATGTATTGTTTCATTAAATTCACGGTCGAAGCCTCTTTTCGTACCGGCAATGGATGTACTTAGTTATTACCTTGCTCTGCGCCTAACTTTTTTGGTTTTAGTATAGTAAGTAGTCTTTGTCCATATTTTGCCTTAGTATGGATATAACTTTTTAAATTATGGTAGGTAGGTAAATGTCTAAAATGTATCGCCTATGATCGTATTCCCTATGGCATGGACATCTTGACTACAGTCTGTAACGTAAATTTGACTAAGTACTCTTCATACATAGATGAATGTTTAAAGTCAAGTAAATTGTGACTGTGTAATTGGTGTTAAGATAGAAAACACAGTCAGATAGTAAGTTTATTTTTTAGCTTCTCTCATAGTACCTACATAACTTAAAATATGGTTTAAAATTCTCATTCAAGTGAAGTGAGATAAATGTAAAAACCCCAAGAGGATGATAGAATAAAAGATGTACGACGCAATTGAACTGTAAATTCCTTTATACACCATTAGAAAACTTGCCTATTAAAGTAATTACATGCAACACGATACAGGTTATAGCCCTTTGGAATAATAATTCCTTGCTCATTAGACTGAGAGCTTAATAGTTCTGCGTTACTAACCACTACATCAAGAAAGAGGAGTAAATTATAGCAAAATAAAAATTAAAAAATATTACGGTTACTATGTTTATAAACCTTGGCATCTATACATAATTTTTGAACACCACTCTATTTGCATATCAGTATATCAGTGTAAAGTATTACAAAAATATAGAAAAGTCAAAAATATATTTTTTTATTTATTTTAGGACAACCTGCCTTTCCCTTTATCAGAATGTTTTATAACCACTTATTGTAACAGTTTGCCGTTCTTAGTTTGGTGAAAGATTTTTGAAATCATTTTCGTGGTTTATGCGTGAAAGCGTAACAAACAAACATATAAACTCACATTCACATTTATAATATTAAGTAAAGATATGCTGACCTAGTATCAAGGTCCACCAAAGATTTTTGTTTTTCGTAGACCGCTTATTTTTATTCTCAAGATTTAAAATTAAACCTATGCATTTTCGGAAATTCATTAATTCCAACTTTACGTTTTCGGCAGCTTATTGTAGAAAAATAGCATTGTATATATACAATCATTAATATAAATATTATATATATAAATAACTGATCTAATGCTAAGGGTTGGTTCAGGACGTGTCAGTTATTGAATTTATTCGGTGCCAACTCGCAGTTTAGTGATTGGAGTGATACGTGCCTCGGCCAACATGTTAGGGATCCTGTCACGACTAAGCGTGTGTTGGTCGTTACAGCCCGCCACCTAGCATTACAGAAGCGTGGTGGGTCAATACTCTGATTCCCTCTCTCTTATATGCCATGTAGTTGGATTTTTATGGACTGAGGATAATAGTTGATGAAGTTGATGGTTATATATAATGAATTACAACTAAATACATGTGCCATAATGAATTACAACTAAATACACATTTTGACTTTGATCCCCTCTCCTAAGGGAACTGCGCTGAATCCCGAGATAAAAACTACCCTATATGTTGAAACGGAGTATCAGCTACTCCTATACCAAATTTCATTTATATCCATCAAGTAGTTTCGGCATGATGAGCGGCCAAGATACAAAAAATAAAAAAAAAATCCAATTAAAATTTACAAAATATATTTAATGTACAGAATTCGTCCTGTTACAGATAGATTGAGTTTTAGTTAGTAAAACTCAATTTAAAAGGGGAGTCGTTCTAGATCTTAGTGAAGGTCTTATATTTTATGGGCGTGACCGTTAGGTTAGTCGTCGGTACCCAAAACGGAAGCAGCCATATCCTGACCGACGCGACGCCGTGGATGGCAGGACCGTTTGCATATAATCAATGCTTTAATGGGTCCCTTGTAGCGATGTGTTGCACACTCTTGTCATGCTTTTTACTTTATTTTATGCATTTTATGCACGTCTTTAAAAATTTGGACTATCTTTGAATAATTTTTATCATTAACAATATGCAAAATTGATTTTTTATTCCACTAATAAGTTATTCCTTGACCGCCATCTCAGTTGGTGGGGAATGGCGATGAAGTCTAGCCACGACCGAAGCCTCCCACCAGCCAAAACATAATATTTTGTTTAAATATAAACGTATACCTTTAAGAATATAAAGTAAAATAGGTATATTTAAAAAATTTAATACAAAAGAGAGAATAAATTTGGCTCCTTACGGAAAACTACAGCTAGAAAGACATGTTCATAGCCGTTTTGACAGTATTTGAAAGTTTTATCGGATTTCACCTGATGTATAAATCCCATAAACCTAGACTGGTAATGGTAATTTATACATAATTCATAGAAGAATCTATTGCGGTAGTTATCTTAAAATCTAAGACGGAAGGTAATTGTGGAAAATTTCGTTATATTTAATATTATTTTTGTGGTTATAACGCTAGCCTTGTGTTTTTAACATTGTTTTACTGGTTTGTTACACTTCTACTTGTTACAATGATATTAACCGTGGCTTAATGTTATAAATTGTATTTAAAATAAACCAATGGCATTCTTATTATGTAAATTTAGTTAACGCCTCCTCACTGATTAAATTGTTTAACCGTATCACATTTGAATTCAAACAGTTGGATTTAAACGATAATATTGGAAGAATTGATCACGATTTCTGATATCCTTGCTTGTTTAAACGCATGTCAGGTGCCATTGTCGTTGAGTCATTTAAGCACACAAACCCCCTCTTGCTCCCTCCTCCACGGTCACTGAACACCATGACCTCTCGTTGAATACCTAGTGTAGGAATATCTTACGTAATTCCAGCAACGTCGATCACAAAAAAACAAGACAAAGGATGATCTTACAAGTTTAACGCAATTAACACTTAAAACGCGGTGCCTTAAAATGACCTTTTAGCATATTAATCACTTCCTGTAAGCTATTAAAATTAGATGGTTTGTTGCAAGTATGTATCATAGCCCTTTTTTTGCCAAACTTAACAGAATATATTGAGAGTACGAGTTAGTACATCATTACTTGAGACTAATGTGTTTATTATTAATTAATTAAGTTTTTTTTTCTAGAAATCCTCAATATCGTACCTAACTTATAAGTAAAACAAATTTTTGCTCTAACATCGCTTCGTATTTTCATCGAGAAAATTACCTATTTCTGAATACAGAGATGACTAGTATTTAAACTTACATTTCCTTTAAACATAATTACCGAAATTATGGCGTTACAAAAGACATCAACGGGATTACGTAAGCGATATTATTGGATCGAGACTGAGCGACATCTGGCTTGCGGTGAAAGCCATTAATATTTTCTCACCATAGCGTCCCATGGAGATTAATAATGTTTTTCTACATGCTACCTGGAGGGCTCAAGCTCGCAGGTTTTTAATAGGTAGGTGGGTTCTGTATTGTAACCTACGTGGTAAAATATGATTCTATTCAGTCCGTTCATATGCAACCCATTTAATTCAATGTATTCCAGGTATTTGAGTGCCGAGCGATAAATAATAATTAAGAAAACTTATTCTTTTTATAACATTCATACTTCAGTATCCTGTTATGTTTACAGTGTTAATTGGATATTAACATGGATTAAATTTTTTTGTCACTAGCATTAATAGATATTTTCAGTTGTGATATGATAAGACAATTTTCTAAAATCTTGGAAAACTAGGTCTTCACGAGAACCTATACCTAAAAATATGGGTATAAAGTTAATTGAAACGGTGGCTTGACTTAAAAGAATTAAACCAAAATAAATCTTAATCTTAAAGAAAATCGTTCAAGCTATTTTGATGTGTTTTGTGTGTAAAATCTAAATTTCTACTTTCGTGTGTAAAATCTAAATATTAAATACCTTTTTTAGAATATTTTTGCTATTAAAGTACGAATTCCCAATTGCTTAGCATTTGTGAAGTCAAGATCTCCTGAGGATGCCCCGTCCTGTGTGGGAGGAAACAGTGCGTTGAGAGCGAATTTTGGAAGATCTGTATGATGTGGTGTGTAAAGATTGAAAAAGTTTTAAATTAAACTGTGTTAATTTTCCTGTTTTATTCAGAATATAACCAATTATGCTGTATATATATTAGGTATATTATGTTCATTGTATACCGTGGACTTCCGTAATGTACCTCCTGCTTCTTTTCAACATTTACGAGTACAATAATCAAATTAACAGAAAGTAAAAAGTCTTTAACTTAACAGTTAATAGACATGAATGTGTAATTAACTCAGTATTTATAGCTTAATCAGAGCAAAGCAAAAATTTTTGTTAACCTGGTCGAGTTTTTTTCATTAAGCGTGGCATCTGCACAAACAACCGAGCATTGAACTCCTTTAAATCCGTATTTGATATAAACTTGTCTTACTTAATAGGGTTTGTGTAGTAAGAAAAAAAATTGATGGATTTATAAATATTTTTTTTATTTTAATTTCCCGACAATCTAGACTTCAATTTTTTTTTAATTCTTTACTTATTATTATATAATTCTATACTTAGTGCTCATATGGATTTTACTTGAAGTAAAAACAAATACAAGATAAAAAAGAAAACATAAACAATAATCTAAGTGTACGTAAATATAGATGGCTGACATTTTATCAAAAACTAGGTAAAGTATGAGAAATAACGCTGATAAAATTCCGCAACCGGAACTAAATATTCAAATGGTATTAATAAATAAATAATGCTCTAAGTAATTATAAAAAATATCACATGGGTTTTCTTCGTTTAAAACTTTCTTCTAAACTTAAGATATTATCTGTTTGTGCACCAAATTTAAAATAGACAATAAATGCAAATATAAGGTTGCCATAACGCCAGGCAATAATTTTTTAATCTTCTCAGTAAGCATAACTTAGTTTTAATAAAAATTTAAACGTATTTATAATGTAATATATACACTAGGTTGTTTGCAGTAAATACAAACTTATTATTATTACATTATTATAGCTGATAGTTAGAGGTGGTTAGGTGTTTGAGTATAGGAGGCCCTTCGAAAGGGAGATTTATGTGCAGTTGGCACCACGCCACAGACCATTAAGGTCTTTACGTAGGTATCTTGACTATACCTACCTCTTTGGAATTTCGATTAAGCATACACAGACATGACAGATTCCCTCTTTTTATGGCTTTGCACAGATTAGCCAATGTCAAGTTTATAGCAATGTAGAAGTTAGGGAGAAATGGCGGGAAACTTCGCACTCTGCGGACGCTGCTCCCTCAAACCTTTCCCAAATCAATACCTGTTAACCATTCAGAAAACTAGCCACTACACAAACTACCCCAAAACTGTCAACGACACAATCAACACCAGTCCTTTTCAAAATTAGCCAACAAACATTAATTCAAGAAAAGCGTGAAAAAACCGCGCCCGCCATATACGAAGTCTCCCGCCTTTCCTCAGACATGGCAGAATAAACAAAAGTGAAAAAGAAAAGCAAACAATATTTATGGTATCTGTGATATGATCGGTCCATGACTTGGTAGGACTTCGAATATAGCAAGATGGAAGGAGCATAGGACGTTTAAGAGGACATGTTCACGCACAGCCAGGTCCAAATACCTTTACTGTACCGTTACGTTACCCAATTTGTCCTGA
The DNA here is from genome assembly GCA_928268935.1 of Lasiommata megera. Classification (NCBI taxonomy): domain Eukaryota; kingdom Metazoa; phylum Arthropoda; class Insecta; order Lepidoptera; family Nymphalidae; genus Lasiommata; species Lasiommata megera. The sequence goes on from OV743312.1 coordinate 9,474,018, forward strand.
GTCCTGTCTAATCCATCAACGCAAAACTCTAACCACTTGACCAATCAGACATAATTTTGGTATTATATATTTGGTAATACAGATAGTTACTCGTATCTATTACGTAGGCGTCCGCGAACGCCCAAAACAGGTAACGTAAAAAATAAATCACTTAAGGTTGCAAAACAGGGGTTTGGCATATCTATGGGTACGTATATATTTAACGTGAGCAAAGCCACAGGCAATACTTATATGTATTACGCATAAAACTAAAAAAAATGTTTTGGGTATTTATTCAAATTTGAAAACATTAGCTACCTATAAATATTATTTTAGACTTTCAAAGTCACCGTAGTAACGTTTAAACTCATATTTTCATCGCTGAACACAAACTAAAATTCATGAATAATATAATAATTGGATGTATTAAGAATTAACCTTTTGTTTTCCCAAGTAGGTAATGGACATACGACAGGCTTTAGAAATAGCGGTCGAGGTCCTTCACCCACTCGTGTAGGTGAACATAGCGTCACAAAACTGTATTACTAACCGACAATACCATACAACACACATACAATAAAATAATTCATGCTATTCCCATAGCAAGTATTATATGTAACAAGCTAGTGCATGCAACTTTGCGCTACTTAGATTTGGGCTTAAATAATCCGTTGGTTAAATAATGGGAATCGTTTTTCGGGCTAAGAAATATCTTCAAGATGCAAAGTATCTCAAAGCAAAAGGTGTAGCTGCTAAGCCGTGGATAGGTAAAGAAGGTTGTTTATTTAAATCACGCAGAAACGTTTCACGGGATAGTAAATATCTTATATCCGTTTGCTGCCAAATTATTTCGGCACATATATAGCTCGCATCCCGCAACGTGTTCAAGGATACCGGTGCACCGCTTGGCTCAAGGATCAAGCTTAGCGTAGATATATAAACAAACATGAACACAATTTTCCTTCAATAATAATTATATAAATTTTATTAATAGAACCTTGTTTTTAAAGATAAACTTCTTGAGTAGCGGCTAATTTATTATTAGGAAACATGAAACTCTGAATCGGCACATGCTATTTAAAAAAATATATATATATTTGTTACGTACGTATCACTTGGAAATTGTCATCATGGCTATACGTATAAAACCTTATTAAGCTTCACTTCATTCGGATATATACGTAATCGTACCAAGCCCTCAGTTTTTCTTTATTATAATTAATGCATTTTCACTGTATCATCTTGTTCGGTCCATCAATAAATAACAGCACTCATGCTTTATATACCTGTGTTTATATCTTCATACATAATCTTCTATGCCAAGCGTACCGGACACCGGTCTAACATTATCTGATTTTATCGAATTCAATGCTGTAATTAATCTAGTTGCAAGTTAATTAAGTTCTGAGTTCTTAATGATATTTTTATTTGTTTCCACAACCCGTTAGATCATTACAATTAGGACTAGGTGCGTAGGTAGATAATGGAACATCTATTATCTACCTACATATTTATTATAGTAAATAATAAAGTTTATGATTTAACTTTAATGCAAATGTCATGCAATTGTTATTATATAGCCTACCTATTTCTTGGTGGACGTAGGAAACATTTTTATTCATCGTCAATCAAAAGCTTTATGATGATATTTCTTGGCGAATGTTACAAGGAAAAACTACTATGTAAATACAGCTGATGTTTTATATTGTGTATGCTTTTCCTACGAAGTATTCAAAGCAAACTGCAACAAGAACAAACCTTATCAGTTTTAAAGTAAAATACGTACGTAGGTAGGTATAATTACTGCGTGTTACGAGATACTTTATTGTTCGACCGCATTTTGCTGTGAACTAGGCGAGTACTCATTTTTAAAGTTAGAATGTATACAGTCCAATCGTATGTAGATAAGAATAAAATATAGGCATAAAATTTTATACTTCGTAAAATATTAAGACTGAAGATAATAGTAAATATTGAGACTCAAAACGTGTGCAATTTAGCTAGAAGCGGATTAACCTGGTGCACGACCGTGAGATGATGTGACACAGTGATGTCATCGCATCTGCACATTTTATTGCTAGCAAATGTTTGAATCGTGGTCCTCGGCTATTTGACCACCAGTTCACATGAAAATACCTACGTGATATAACCAACATGGCGTCATGTGCATAAATATTTTTATTACCTTTAATAAGTTAATAACTGCTTAGGACAGGTAGGTAATAGCTACCTATTACCTACCTACCTATTACCTATCTTTAGTTGGTCAACGGTGACACATTGTGGTCGCCATTCACTCATTGCCCTCTGGGAAACAAAGAAGAAAACAAGATATAAACATAAACAGCTCAACTGTACCCAATAGGTAGTCTACTGGGTATTTTTTTAGAAGCTCTTAATTCTGATGAGACAAATCAATCTCAATCAATCTGCTCACATTATACATATACGCGATATTGTTAGCCCCACATGGTTTTATTCTGTATTTTCTTATTTCTCATCATCATCATTATCGTCATGATCTACCCATTACTACACTATAGAGGACAGGTCTCCTCCCAATATGAGAAGGGTTTTGGCCATAGTCCACCACGCTGGCTATGTGCGGATTGGCAGACTTCACACGCCTTTGAGAACATTATGGCGAACTCAGGCGTGCAGGTTTCTTCACGATGTTTTCCTTCACCGTTGAAGCAAGTGATATTTTAATTGTTTAAAAACGCACATAACTCCGAAAAGTTAGAGATTCGGACCGCCGACCTCTTATTAAGAGGCTGACGCCCTAACTACTATCTTTTTGTTTGTTTTTTTTTTGTAATATTGGGTAATCAGCATCTTAAATGTAAATTTAGGTCGGACTGTCATCATTTAACAGGTTTGGAAAGTGGGGTTTAGCCTGGCGCATCACACACGAAGCTATTAATTACATGTTAAAGTCGAACTTATACGTATTTTTTCGCCACATGTATGATGACTGTGATTGATGACGTATTGGATTGTACCTATATAATTATAGCTAGAAGTGGCAATTTCAAATGCAATTAGGTATACAGTCGATGATCAAAACTCCGAAAACATCCCACGCGATCGCGTTAATATCCTTCGCTCTGTAACACGCATGCGAAGTGATCGAATCTTTGGAATGAATAAATAATTCCTTGCGATGATTTGGGAGAACAACGATATTTTATCAGAATATTTTGATCGGTTCCTTTCATTGCAAGTGTTCTTTTATACAAAATTAGCACCGATGTGCCCGAATAAAACAGCTGAGGCCGCACTCATGCATCAGGCTTTAAATCCACAAAAGCACTGTAAATGTTCGGTCCATTTTTTGAGTGAGACGGAGGAAATCGAAAGCTGGTTAGTCTTACCATTCATGACAAAACTGGTTGTTGTGTAAGAAAATATAATTATCGAAACTTTCTTAGTTTTTAATTGCAATATGTTCAAATTGTACAGAATGAGGTATAACTAACGACATAACCTTTGATTTAGCTAAGGGTACTTTACATATTCTTTCCTTAGCTAGAAAAATGTAAAAAAAAAAAATATTTTTTAATATAAATTTTACAGAATCAAAAAACACGACAATTTCCTTTTTTTAACGCTGGGAAAAGCGTTTAGTCATCAACTCCGGAAGAAACGCAGGAAGAACTATGCCGCTTCCGGCGGGGTATGTGGGACTCGCCGACGCGACGGCCAGAATGGTGACCAGAATACCCAAAACCTTGTGATGTAGCGTCGCCTGGCTAGGTCACGAGAACGCTCGGGCACTCGTCCGCAACACACGCAAATTTCCTGCCAAGAATTCAATGAAAGGGAAGAGTCGTCTTTCGTAGTAATAGTAAGAGATTAAAAGCTATTAAATAAATCGACGCATCTATAACAAAATGATATCTAGGTAGGATTAGCTTTTTGATCAATTATCTAACACTGTGGATACCAAATCAGGTATATAAGCAGCTATGGAAAGTTGCCTTTATCGAATGAAATATAACCTCAGTTAACAACCGATATAAGGGCACACACACTAAATCTCGATCTGGCATTCCATCCATTAATGTCAACCAAGTTCACAGAATATAAGAGTCACAGTAAGACTTTTGCCCGGTTAATTGATGGTAACTTTCAAATAAAATATTTATATATATATTCTCTAAGTTATATGTTATGTATATAACATATACCTTATTATATCATCATCATCATTATTAACCCCTTACCGGCCTACAATAGAGCGCGTCTAACTATGAGAAGTTGTGGTCGTTGGCCAAGTGCATTTGGCCAACTACATTACTTTGGCATTACTCTGAGCCATGCAGGTTTCCTCGTGATGTTTTCCTTGACCCTTAAACCATGTGATACTTAATTTAAAGTTGATTTAATTATAATAAACCACTATATTAATAAAGCACTTTACTCCGAAAAGTTATAGGTGCTTGCCGGGTATCGAACTCGGTCTCTCGAAAAGCAAGGACGAAATCTTAATACAAATTTTATCACCGCTAATATATTATTCAAATATTCAAATAATCTTTATTCAAATAGTCCTTTAAATGGCACTTTTGACGCGTCAATAATTTACATAGTAGTGATATGATGGTGATAACTACATTCGTAAACTTAAAACAAAAACTAAGAGGGTTCCAAACGCGCCATGGTCTAAAAAGAAGTTTACAACAAACTAAGCCGGGTTTTTTTTTGTTTTCACCATCTCACATATTCAAGAATATATTATAGTACCTATGGAGATAGAGCATTTCACACCTAAGCTTCTCTATCGTTTATATAATTTTTTTTGTAATATGATTTTTCTATAAGCTTACAGCTTGCGCCCGCGGCTTTGCTTATAGTAAGTTTGATTATCAGCAGATAGAATTTCGAACCCCCACTTCCTCCCTCTTATTTCCTTCGGGAAGAATTTTGACAAATCCTTTCTTAACTTTTAAAGAAAATTGATGGCGCTTAATTCAATTCTATACAAATTGAGGTTAACTTTAACGAACTATTTATAAAGATAGTAACGTTATTTGGTTCGTTACGCTGAAGCTTTCGCATTCATGTAAAGTAATGCAATATTGGTAATGCATTGTGCATGTCTAGAATAAATATTACAAAAGTAGCTATTTTAATAGGTACGCGTTCAAATAAGTCCTTGTGTCGTCATTACTCAGTTCTAAAATGATATAGTGTTAGAAAAAATACTAAGAAAGAATACCTACTACTATACCTTTATTTCATTTATAAGTTTTTATAAATCATTTGTTTCAATGCAACAGTTTTTTTTTACTTCATTAGCATATATGGTTAATCGAAAGATGGGTTAGCGAGTCGAATAAAGCGAAGAACTAGACGGATGTTCATCTCGATTATTATTCTTGTTTAGCCATTGGAACAATGTCGAGGCTGTCCGGTCACCGCTTGCGTGCTGCATGACAATATTATCCCTAGCTCTATCGAAGAAGCGTAGTGTAATAACGCAAAAAGACCACTGACGATGGAACATTGCGATGCGCGGTTGACTTTTTTTACAATTGCATACGAATGACTGCCATCAAATAACTTTTTTTTTTTTATACACACAATTTAGCCCTTGACGACATCTCACCTAATGGTAATGATGCGTAGCGGGCTAACATTTTAGGGTTATGAAAAATCCATACTTCTAATTGGTTTCTACACGACATCGTGCCGGAACGCTTGGCGACACATCTTTGTCGGTAGGGTGGTAACTAGTCACGGCTGAAGTCTCCCACCAGACCAGACTCGAGCCGGGAATCGAAACCAGGACCTCTAACTTTATAATGGGACAGCGCGCGCGCTGCGCCACGGAGGTATTCCAAGTGTAGATGTAAGATGGTTTTAACTCTTTAGATTAGTATAACTTCACTATCGAATTGGAAGTTCTGTAATCTTATTGTAAGGTGGTGTAAAATAAATAAATTATATAATATGTATTATATTTAAAAAGAAATAGTCTAAAGTAGGTCTACTTATGCGAAGCATTGAGATTCAGAAAGATCTTTTTACGTGCCACGATTCATAATGATCTAATACAAAGCTTCATGCCAAGAGTCATATCCTGGTATTTTTCTAGCACAAATAGGTAATACAATTATTTATTAATGTTGGATGACTTAGGTACTTACTGGAGGATGACCGGTAGCTTCGTGGGTTTTTTCACGACTTTTGCGAAGGTCGCTGATGTCATAAATTAGCTATGTAGGTACTTAAAGGAAAAATTAAAGCGATATGGAGTTGCTCTTTTTACTTTTGAATACTTAAATATTTTTCAAATATCCTTAATATCTGAAAAGTGTATATATCTAGTAATGTACAATAACGTTATGTACGGTCAGGTATTCACAAACATCTTAATTAAGTATAATTATGCATATTTTTACAATATTTTATGAACACGTAGCAGTGGGTACAAGTTTCATAGAAATAGTTTTAAAAAGTATATAAATACAATTCTAACCAATTATAGAATAAATACTAAACTATACATATACAAGAATAATAATGAATTTGTTTGTACACATTTCTAAAGACAAATAAATTGGCCGATCAAATTTTGAAGCCTCTTATTTCATAAAGCTCTCTGCGGAACACATGTCTTAGGCTGTTTATATAGAGCGTACTTTGATTTTGCTCACTCAAAATTAGAGTTTAAATGAGACTATTAAAATGAGTTATATACCTTTTTCTCGCTATAATTGTTTCTTAAATTTGAAGGCACGCTTCTTAGAGCTCGGCCTCATACCCTTTCTTTGCTTTACTTTAGCTTAGAAATTCGTATTTAAAAGTATGAGTACTGATTTGAACAACTTCACACCTTAATTGGAACTATTGTTAGACGAAACTAATCCAGGTAACGAAAATAAAGAGAAAAAAAAGATATCCAAGCTAATAAAAAATGTTTACTAAATTAATTGTGTGTAATATATTTTATTACATTTTAATCAATTATAATTTAACAGCGAGCTTATGAGTGGGGCGGATCACTAGATTTTAGCTTGTAACTTCCCATCTACAAGATCAGTGGAACTCTCAATGCAATGTCGTCTTTGGAGAGTATATCCGCCCCATGAAGGAACCCGCATATTGAAAAAAAGTGGAAAACCCGCTGACAAACGGTACGAAGAGAGAAAAGGGAAGGTGGTCAGTTAGTTTAAGCAGGTCTTTAGCAAACTCCTTATTGTAGATCATGAAAGAACACACATCACATAAACTGACTTCTACGGTCAAAATATATCCTATATTTCTGTCGTGACGTCAGAACACATATAACCGACGTCATTCCAAAATATTTCCAATATATCTGTTGATGGAGCATCGATACAATATCTAAACTTTTTTCTATGTATATAACGATTATATAAATATTATTTTTGTGAATTTGAAATTGTGACGCCATGAAGTGGCAATATCTATCAGTAAATAATGTTTAAGTTAACCTTTAATTAATGAATAATACTACTTTAAACTAGATCTGATCCTTAGTCATTTAATTAATTAGTTCTGTTAATCTGTTACCTAGTAAAAGCTACCTATCTTAGCGATTAAACCCTAGGCAAGTCGTTTATAAAAATCTAATAATTTAGAAAATAACAGTTAAACATACTTGTATGTAGATACAGACACGCATCGCACAACATCTCTCAGTTGTTGTGTTTACAAACCAACACATAAAGAACGATATATTCTTGAAGCTGTGATAGCCCAGTGGTTAGGACATCCGCCTCCTAATCAGAGGTCGGCGGTTTGAATCCGGGCACGCACCTCTATCTTTTAGGAGTTATGTGCGTTTTAAAACAATTAAAATATCACTTGCTTCAACGGTGAAGGAACACATCGTGAGGAAACCTGCACGCCTGAGAGTTCTCCATGATGTTCTCAAAGGCGTGTGAAGTCTGCCAAGCCGCACTTGGCCAGCGTATTGGACTATGGCCAAACCCTTCTCATATTGAGAGGAGACCCGTGCTCTGTAGTGAGCTGGTAATGGTTTGATCATGATGTTGATATTCTAGAAATGATATTATTTTCTGTCAGTTCCATAATCGGCAGTCAGTTTAAAACAGAGAGTTAGTTATTCAAGTGCACATAGAGTCACGTGTGTCTGAGCCATCATCATTGCACAATGTAACCATGACAACAGACGTTAATTCTTCCGCATGGTAATGAACGTAGGTATTACTTATTCAATATATCTACCTATATGATTACCTACAATGCTAATAATATAATAATGATTATTGTTTTGTATTGTATATCTGTAAGCGGTGATAACCTAGTGGTTAGGACGTCCGCCTCCTAATCCGAGGTCGGGGGTCGAATCCGGGCACGCGTCCCTAACATTTCGGAGATATGTGCGTTTAAAAAAAAATTAAAATATTACTTGCTTCAACGGTGAAGGAAAACATCGTTAGGAAACCTGCACGCCTGAGAGTTCTACATAATGTAAGGCACAAAGGCGTGTGAAGTCTACCAATCCGCACATGGCCACAGTGGTGGACTATGGTCAAACCCTTCTCATATTGAGAGGAGACCCGTGCTTTGTAGTGAGCCGGTAATCGGCTGTTCATGATAATGAAATTGATATTTTAAAATATTTTTCATTTTCCAGATAATATAGCACCTTTTTACAGATTACTCTAACAGACTGTTCTTTTTTAATATAAAACGCGAAATAAGCTCATCTGATGCCGTAGAAGCTGTGGTAGCCTAGCCTAGTTGTTATTAGGTCCGCCTCCTAATCACAGGTCGGGGGTTCGATCCCGGGGTCACATCTCTAACTTTTCGGAGTTAATATCACTTGCTTCAACGGTGAAGGAAAACACCGTGACGAAACCTGCATGCCTGAGAGTTCTCCATAATGTTCTCAAAGGTGAGTGAAGTCAGCTAATCCGTACATGGCGTGGTGGACTATGGGCAAACCCTGAATTTCCTAAATCTCAACAGTGCGGACATTCTGTCTAAGGTACTTCTATCTCAGAGGCAAACTCAGTTCGCGTTTATATAATTTGTGCCTAAGCCAGGCGCAGCAATGACGCACCGAGAAATAAGGAAATATACTTAGGCACTAGGTTGGTATTGTTAATATAACTAATAGAAGATGACTTCAAGGTTGTCACAAATTCGAAAACGAAACACATTACAACGACAAAATAAAGGTCACTCGAGATTAGAAACCCGCATGATTTCGCGGAAAACATGAAATGCTTATGTTATGTAGGTATCTACTTCATTGTATATTTTTGAACAAGTCTTATGATAATTTGTCGAATTGAATAAAACGTGAATCAATCAATCAATTAAATATAGCTTCATTCATATAAACCTATTACAGGCATCTATGAATCGTTCATATATATCCCATTTTTCATTATTTCTATTAGTGATAGTGAAAACTACACTCGCCAACTTAAAACTGAAGCTAAGAGGCTGCAAATCGCGCCCAGGACTATGAAGAAATATTGTATTAATATTAATAACTAATAGTAAGAAAGTAGTTAATAAGAAGCAGCACATCTTCTACGAGTTTTCAAGTAGGTACCTCTTGCCTTTTTGGGCTGACTATATCACAAACTCATAAAGCCCAAGTGTTTGTTTGAACGTTAGATTTCAAGAACCAGACTGATTAAAACCTCGTATGCAGTAAGTAAATAAAACGCTACACCAATGTTCAATCTTTTCTGGCGTACCTAGAGGTTTTTAGAGTAAAATACTTACGTAATATATAGAAGAGCGTGTACCTGTTAATGGTACTAGTTCGTCCAAAGGTATGTTGCGCAAACGAAGCGCCACGGTTTCAACAGATCGGCCAGCGGATATAGCACGGGGTCGCTTGTTCCAAGCCCACACCTCTGTCTAAACAACAGTCTGTAGACATCACACAAGCTAAATGGTTAAGCAAACGAACCGCAAAAACGAAATAATAGTCCCATCACGTTATCTCTTAACAATATTATAACGTGAAAACAGTCTACTGATCTATTATGTTTTAAGTGCGAACAGGGTTCATCGACCAAGGTTGTTTTTTATGTGTTAAGATGATTAGCTTTATTAAATTAGAATAAAAAGAGTACAATAGATCTCATGACATCATATTGTTAGGTACCAAGGCACTTCTTCGTAGATTACTATAATGATCTTAGCGATTGGATCGTTAGTTAAAATTTGAACGCATCATTAGAATATACCGACTCCATACATAGTTTTAAATTAAACTGCAAGATGGTATTCCAATAATAACCTTTTTGATCAGGGCGCGTTTGGAACACTCGGCTTAAGTTTTAAGTTAAAGAACGTAGTTGTTACGATCATCTCAATTATGAAGGAAAGTAGTTTCTTGAGGTCTATTTCAATATTGTTTCGGCTTTACATGCTAGTAAAATTTGATTGTCAATCTTGATTAAATGTGCAATAGGTCGTCAACGATAGCTTTATATTTTTTGCGTTGGAATCGGCGTATTTGTTTTCTTAAAATATTTATAGCATTTTGTACGTCGTCGTGTTTGTAATTATTAATTCTAATAGTAAAACCTTTTTTTTATAATAGGTTTAAATAACGATTATTTTATTAATTCTATTTTGGCAGAACGATTATTAAGCTAACTGCAACGAATTTCATACTGTTAACCATGTACTAAAGTAGCTCTTATTCAATTCTAAAGTCTTCCATTTGCAAATCCTACAAAAGAAATCTACCTACATTATAAGAATCATTACACGTCACCTTTCCTTTATTAAATAAACTAAGCCTTTTCCCTGCAAATATTTTAAAATAAAAAATGAGTAAAATTAGTATAAACAAAAAAAATTACGAAGGATCTTTATAGGAGGCACGCGATTTTTTTTTCTGTGGAGTTATCTACAGTTAGAAGAGTTGTGAAGCTGAATCGTAAATGCAATTTTGGCAGTCTCCTTTTTCTTATGTTGCATAATATGAATAAAACATTATATCTGCGAGACAAACCCGACAATAATTTCAAAATCAGTTTTTGTTTTCTGCTTCTCCTTTGTCTTTGTAAAGTCTTTTATAGACATGAACTGAATAACTTACTAAATATTTGCATAGTCTACTTATATACTTATATAACTAACATCATTGTCATCCCAAACCTTTTAACTACCACTGGGAATAGACGGATACATGATAGGGAGATAAGACTTTTCAATCGAGCTCATTTTAATAACGATTTCAGTATAATTTTATAGTGACAAAAACCGATAAAAGAACCATAGACGTGACAACGCACCAGTTTTTGGTGCAATATTTATTAAATTAATTTTTTAATTTCAATTTATATTGTTTTAATAAATTTTAAATATTTCTGATCTATAGGAAGTATTTAAGTTTATGTCGATTTATCTCAACTTGATCTGTCCAACATCCATTGCCAAGCTGGCTTTTTCAAATTGCTTCAAAAAAGTAAACTTTGACTGATAAGGATGCTTTTGCATGCTGTAAATATTTTTTTTATTTCTGTGGTGTCTTTGTGTGTTTTGGCTTCGTTATTAAATCGTTATAAATTATAAACAGCTCCTAATTCCTATCTCCTATGAGAGAAATATTATTATACTTGTAAGACGTGTAGAATTAAATATTTACGCTGAGAATGTTTTTAATAAAGAGAAAGAATAGAAAAATAAAAATAATCGTCTAGATTAGTAAGCATTGATGTTCAATCACTATTGCCTCATTATGAACAGAATTTTAGTAAATTATTTCATTAAATTGATAAAATGAACTCGATTACTTACATCTTACAAATTTAAAAATTCATAATCTGAAAATCAGAGTCCCGGGAAAATACTTTAGTACAGCTTTTCTTCTGTAAAGTACCAGATTTGCAGAATTTGTTGTAAAAGAGTGCGTTCATTTTGAAAATATTAATAATCTGTAATTAATATATATTTTCGACTGTTGATTTTGTTATAATAATTAACCTTTCCAATATATTTAGTTTGCAAGGTAATAATATACCAGTTCTAATATTGAATCACGCCTTGTGTCATCAGTCGAGGCCTTTTCGGTGATGTCATTCTTTCGCAGACCTCGTATTATTAATATTTGATTAGATGTCTATTTTTTCTCTGTGTTCGCTTCAACTACTGACCTGGCTTCGAAATAAGAATGATTGTTAAGCTGATTCCACTAATGACGTAGGCAATCCTCAAGGTGGGAGCACACTGGTTACACAAATATAGATTGACAGGTAAGCTTTTATCTAGATACCTTGCTCCATTGTTGTTTTTCTGTTAACATAACACAATGGTGTCGCGTGTGTCTTGTTGTATGAGCTCAAGCAATTAAGCCTTTCAGTAAGCATACTGAAAGATCTGTAGGACCTGAAAAATGCTTGCATTATAATTATATTCTTTAAAGTAAGTATATTATTTCACACTTTGACAGCTGACAGTGAAGAAAATGGCGACATGTCTCGCTATCGTCGGTACAGATGTACGATTTTTTAGAACTTGGTCAAAATCACGAAATTGAGGCTTCCATTCTCCAGTGTTTGAAATTTTAAGAATATTAAGGTAATATCCAGTGGAATCAATTTAGGATGCATTCCAAAATTAAATGAACAAACGACATTAGGTATCGCACGCTCTAGATGGCTTGAGCTTGATACATTCCCTAGATGATCTCGAGAAGAAAATATACTTCGTATGCTGTATAAATTATTGAATGGAAGAGATTGCGTATACCTATTCATAGTCAACAACTTCAACAATTTAAAATTAAAATAAGGCATAACCAACAAAACTAACAGACATCTGGTTTAGGTGTTAGTGTTTTTTTATTAACAGTATTTACTTAGGTTACGTCACACTTTACTTTTTACGTACTTTACGTCACGCTCGATATTTGGCAATCCATGATGTGCGTCACATGGATGCATATGAATACCAACCAATAGTGTCAACATCTGCGCGGCTAGTGGTCCTATTCTTGCTGATTATGTGAAAATTTAATATTTAAAAGTAGCTTATATTTTCCAACACAAGATACAAGTGTCTTTGTTTGAACAGCGCCTGACGACGCCGTATTGACGCGATATCATTATGAATGTACGTTAAAAACTCACACAGCTGATGTTGTTGTGTGGAAATAAATTTCGTATTCACAATGTGACTGGTACTGTCAAAATATTTGCCAAATATCTTTGGCAAAAGTTTAAATTTAGTAAAAGTTTCAACGTTTATTTAAAAGGTTGAAATAAAAATCATTACTGTTTTTATTTTTTCAAAAACTCAATCAATAATATTTACAGCCTATACGGTATAATAATAGCCTTTATAAGATGAAACAGAAAGACAAGATGCACAAAGATAAGCTTCAGGCTAACTAATGAACTGAATGTACGTTGGAATTGATCTCTGGAATGTAACTTTGTTTTAACACAATGCTGGTCTTTCAAGCCTGTCTGCGCAAGGGGAATTAAATACAATAAGAAATAGTCCTGCACGACGAGCGTACACATATATTATTTTGATGATACGAAATTAAATAGCATTTTTTTTATAATGATGCTTAAATAAACGTGTTATATGTATGACTGCTTTTTCTGTGTCGGTGTTTCTTAGTCATTACGGTTGCACGGTTTCACCGATTTGAATGCCATTTTTTGTGTTAGTTACATACGTATATATCAGTAGGACAGACAGGTAAATATAATTTTATTAATTTCCTTGGAATATTAAGTAAGTGGTTTAAAAAAAGATGAAATAGTTTATTAGAAGCTATTTCATTAATCACGCTTATGATTAAAAAAGTAAGTTGATATACATATCTAGGATTATTACTTTAGCTAAATGCCAATTTTAGACAATTTTCGAAAAATTTCAATAGGAATTTGTTTACAACTTTGCAATCCTTAAGGATAAAATTGCTTAAAGTTTATTATAGTTCTAGAACTAGAAAGTTATTACGATGGAATGATCCGCCATTACTCTTTGAGCGGTCGATCCTATTCAAAAGTCTGTTTCTTATACAAAATCATGACGAATTCATTCTTCAATAATGCCTAATCCCTGAAAGCAACCTTTTTTCTTACTATTAAGGTTGTAAATTTTCATCTTAAACGGTAAATAAAAAATAAAAAAATAAACATGTACATATTTCTTTATTTTTTAACAAAAGTGTAAATATATCAGATCTTTTACTAAAGGAATAGTTGATTGCCCATACATACTCGTACATTATTTTTGACTATCAAAGATAGCCTTTATCCGTCCTTAGATCTATCTGTATCTCTTTCTATTTGCAGAATTCATAACAATCCGTTCCACCGTTTGAATGACAAAATATATATGCTTTTAGTACGTAAAAAGCCAATCCTCTCAGGAAGAAAGATAAACATTCGCTGTAAAATAGGCAACGATGATCCGTTTTTTTTTTACAATCATAGGTGAAATGGTCTCCGAGAAAAGGCGGCGAACTTTTACTTTCTCCTGGTAAAACATAAAGCAAGTTTGTATTTGAATGATTGAGTGCTTGGTCAAGATATGCACAAACATTGAAATAACATCCTAATGTGTTCTCAGTTGTCAGTTAAACACCAGTCGAATAATAAGCGAAACCAGTCGAATCAGTGACATCATCTTCCTGTGCCGTTTGAGGCCGTGTCCTTAGTGATTGGTAATACAGTCACTATATTCGTTAAGATTTATTTAGTATTTGACATTTTGGTCACATCAATATGTTCGTGATAAATTATTATTAATTAATGTTTAACAGAACATCTATCTATATAATTATATAGTGATTGTAACTGGATATTTCCTGTTTGTAACATTATGTTAAAGGAAATTATTTTTAAACAAAAAAATATCCACGTAGTAAAAATTGCCCGGGAACTTAAAAAAATAATTTGATATATTTACATACGCTTTAATACTCAAACCTGTAATGAAGTTTATTTTACAATTTCAGTAAAAAAATCAAGTAAACTACAGAGACAGGTTTACGTATTCCCTCCGGAAGCGACGCAGGCAGAACTGCGCCGCTTCCGGCGGGGTATATGGGACTCCCCGGCGGAAATAGAGAATACCCAGCCATCTCCTTCGCGTCGCCTTGTGGCTGAGTCACGGAAACTCTCGCGTACTCGTCCGCAACCCAGCCAGCGGCGTCCGGTGGGGCGGACCCTTTATCGAGGGCCTATCACGTACCTACCAAACAAAAAATATTTATTTGCGTTTATATAATATTACATAAGTTTCTGCTAATAAAAAATCTGCTTATTATTTCTTTCATTCAGAGATTAGATCCTTTCACCTTTTTGCCTAGATTAAAAAGCGAAAAGATGAAGGTAAGCTTACTTAACTTTTTAAAGTTCAGTAGTGTTATGTTTATGAGAACTACATAAAGTTTTGAATATTGAAATCAATGTTAATGCTACACACGGAAAGTTCTTTTACTTTATTTGAAAAAGAAATACATTTTATCCAAATAAAAATGAGTTCAGAATAAAGGGCTCCTTTGGATCCCAGTTTAATTTAGGAAATATTAATAAATCAAGCTCTAACAGGGTCTAAATATAATCTTCCAGTTTTACCGCAGCGAACTTCCAAGAAGGAAAGTAATTTTATTCTTTAAACGAAATGAAGAATTTAAATTGAAGTTAATTATTATATGGACCTTGTGTGGTGTGTGGTTATAAAAAGACTTACCCACTTAAAAGCGTAATCAATGTGGGTACCTAGATAACTCCATCTGTTCATTTAAATAAAATGGAAGCGTCTGTCTGTGGCTTGAATTAATTAACTCTTGATGTCATCACTTTTTTCGTCTGTATAAGTGGCATATATCCCTAAGACAATGGCGACGCTACCAGTCTCCTCACCGTGGTCTTTTGAGCTGTTGGACAGAAACCAAGAATGTCAGTTTCGAAATGGGACATTCGAAAGGCATGGGCACCCAAAACCGGGGCGGCCCGGTAGCGAGAATAGTGGCCGAGTGAATGAATGAGACGCCAAATACCTCTTAAGTTTAAGTACGCTTAGTGGTGGTGGCACTACTAGATTAGATTGCCTATCTAAGAAACTCTAGTGAGGAACCCCCCCATAGAGCTACACTATACATTTCGTTAGTAGCACGACAACAAGGGTCTAACCAGCACCACCACTGGTATCCTAGTGAGGCACTATTGGTTTGACTACATGGTTTATTACAATGACTTGATATGATGATACTTTGACAGGCAAGTAAAGGTAAGTAAAGGAATTATTAATTACAATTACTAGCTTACTTTCTATTTATATAGCAGCAGTAAGTGTTAAAACAAACATAATTTACTTATGTCTTTACGTTTCTCAAAAGTAACACCTGAATCTTCTGGATCCAAGGACATTGGTATAAAATGTAAGAGTTTAAAACATGGGCGTTTTTAGGCTCGATGTAAACCGGTCCATTTTTTATTATGCAATTACGTTTTAGGCTTTAGGAACAAGTTGCGATTTTTTATTATATCCTGGATCGTATTTTCAACCGATAGAATAATATTACTAACTTCAAAAGTGTATTAAAATTTACACTATGTCAAAAGTATATTAAATTATGCTTTTGAAGGAATTCCCAAGTAGACCATGATGTCCTTGCCACTTAGACTGCAGTTGCCGTCCGCTACAGTCTGCGGGATTACAAGATGGCGCTTAGGGAAGATCGGGGACACGCGCGAGGGACGGGGGTGACCGGGACAGGTCTGCCTTTGGCGCCCGGTTGCATCGCTCCGCCTGGCCCTGAGACTTAGCTCTATTTTTAGCGCTGTGTCACCGTTCGCTTTACGTCCAACCCTGCTCTTGCAAGCGAATAAACGCATACAAAGTTGGCGGCAAAAGAAACAGTCGAAGTTATACGTGGTATGGCAATGCGTCTGCTTTACCTGAATTGTGGATACATCTCCATACAATTATTCAGGGGGCTACGTGAAGAAGCTCTGCATGATTTCTTTGTTTCGACTAAATAATTATGCAGGAGAAACAAAAAGCCTTTGCTGAGTAATTTCCATTTTCCTTTTAAGCCCGAGTTTATACCTATAATGTTTGTGAAATAAGGTTATTTATGTTTTTACTCGTTCACTTACTACACTTATTTGGGTATGTATACATATATGTATTATTTTATATTTTATATAAATAGTTACACGTATATGTGTATAGTTATTTCTCAAAGAAGTTAACAATTTTAAAGATACCACGGGTAAAGAGACATTTTATAAGTTCATGCGTCATTTTCTTTACATTCATATCACGTTTCCCAGCCTAGGTAACAGTAAGTAGTCGTCATGATGTCATTGGCATGCGATAAGTACTGTCCTACAATATGACGTATGTTATGTAAGTAGCGGTATACCTAAAATACTTTGCCGTTATTTAAGTTGATATGTATCTACTTTTGGTATTCATACGAGTATAACTGTATACATACGAGTATAACTATATACGTTAATAATAATATCTAATTTAATAAATGTGAATATTCGCTTGAGTTGTTATTAACAAAGTTTTTATATAAAATAAATAATACACCAAAATGTGTTATTTGATTTATTGAATAGTTTAAAACATAATTTGAAATACACTGGACTGGTTTTAAGGTAGTTTTTAGGTGGAATTTCTTGCCTTCAATGTTACTGTACTGACTTACACAGACATTATTCCTCCACATAAACTCAAGCATCTACTAAAACTTGGAATTGAGGTATTTATATTGATTAAGTGGTGATTACAACAGCGTCCACTTAAAAAACTTTATTTATAGAAAACGAAATGTTTATGTGTTGGATTTTGTATGTATAATAAAAAAGGTTAAATTGTATGTTTGCATTTTATTTGCGCAATTGATTTGAAAGAGGGAAGTAATGCCTACTTGTGAGATTAGTTTATAAATATAATAACTAGCTGTTCCCATGGCTTTGCCAGCGTAACTAATTGTCTCATCTAAACGTGTTTTTTCATAGGCTCATGGACCTAAATCCCCCTCCCATATCTACGTATTATAACTTAAAATTTTCATTATCTCTTAGCCTACACGTTCAATAACATGCTGCGAGATGTCACGTTATAGGATTGTCTTGATAGTAAATCTTGTTTATGTGAATATTAATATTTATTGCCAAATAACAATGCCTAATAAAAATCTTATTTAAAAAAAACTTATTACTAACTATTAAAATTCGAAAGCTTGGATGAATCAATGTTAGTTATTTAATCGCTCATGAACAGCAGATCGGATCTGGATGAAATTTGGCTGAAAACAATATTGTCTGGACGATTACATAAGTCCTTATTAGATGAGGAAATAGATTTTTTGATCAGGCCACAGCACACAGGATCTTATTACCATGCGAACGAAGTTGCGGGCAACACCTAGTTTAGTCTTAAAATGCTTTATTGTAGCTTATTAATAAAAGATAATGGCTCCCCGGAACCATTTACCTATCTTTTGTACCCACTAAAAACGAAAAAGTGTTATAAAAAAAATCTGTTCAATAGTGGGTTTTATGCTGACTTGCTTTGGAAATACCATTAAATCTTCATCATCACTGGTCTGCTTATGGTGTGGTCGTAGTCCACATAGCTGGGTTTGGTGGGCTTCATACGCCTTTGAAAATTGTAAAGGATAATTATCAAGCATGCCGGTTTCGCCGCAATGTTTCGCTCACCATTAAACCCAGTGATATTTAATGGTTAAAACGTAATTTACGGTGAGCCGGGGATGTGATTTGGTTCTCATGTGTACAACGCTATCACTGCTACCGCCTGTAATATTATTATTGAAATACTATAGACAAACTTCTTAACTGTAAATTTCTATAGTGGAAGAGTTATTAAAACTGGTTCGGTAGTTTTACTGCTTATCGATTAAAAATCAACAAACAAATCTTCTGCTGCTGTGATAGCCTAGTGGTTAGGGCGTCAGCCTCCTAATCAGAGGTCGGCGGTTCGAATCCGGGCACGCACCTCTAGCATTTCGGAGTTATGTGCGTTTTTTAACAATTAAAATATCACTTGCTTGCGGTGAAGGAAAACAACGTGAGGAAACCTGCACGCCTGAGAGTTCTCCATAATGTTCTCAAAGGCGTGTGAAGTCTGCCAATCCGCACATGGTCAGCGTGGTGGACTATGGCCAAACCCTTATCATATTGAGAGGAGACCCGCGCTCTGTAGTGAGCCGGCAATGTGTTGATCATGATGATGATGATGATGAAAATAAATTTTATATTTTATGTATAGCCACTTAGGAACTGGATCCAAATGATGTTTTTATCACATCACAAGCACAGGTCGCAATCTGTGTTAAGTAACAGTAATGTATTAATAGTAGGTATTGAACAAGTTAACTTTCAATTATTCGCCAAGGAACTTTCAGATCATGACTCGCTTTCGCCTACGCGTTATTTTTTTTTGTCCATAACAATATGTCATCAGGTACTTGCAGCAGGCTGGGCCAACCTACGCGGGCGTCACATTCGCTGTCGTCGAGGACTCTGCCCACGTTTTTCATAACTTACGTATTACTCAATCGGATATATTTTTTTGCAATAGGTAACCTACCAACATTCTCGCTACCTGTGTTTCAATAGAATAATTTAGTTCTTTCATTATTTATACTTTACTAGCTTACGCCCGCTAATGTGTTGAGTTAGTGTGTGTGAAAGTGTGTTTGTTTGTCACGAATCACGAAGCAAATGGATTACTAAGCCGACGAACTTGAAATAATTACAGGATAAACATTAAAGTATCTCCTTTCTAACAAAAAATAATGAATGAAATCGGAGTACGCTTTAATGAATTACAACTAAATACACATTTGGACTTTCATCTTCACTCCCAAGGGAACCGAGCTACCGATATATTCCGACATAAAAACTATCCTATATGTTGAACCAGAGTATCAGCTACTCCAATACCAAATTTCATTTAAATCCATTCAGTAGTTTCGGCGTGATGCGCGGCCAAATTACGGACAAACAGACAAAAAATAAAAAATTTGGGCTCAATATCGATAGTAAAGCATTATGTACAGAATTCGTCCTGTTACAGTTTTATTATATTATAGATTTAAGCGTAGGTATAGAATTGTGTTAAATGTTGAAAACCCACACGAGTGAAATCGTTCATAGGGGGTTTAGTTAAAAACGCAATATTAGTTAACCGAAAAAAAGGAATTGCCTATTTAGTATCTATATTATAGGATTTAGTATCTATATTATAATGAACTCTCTCAAGGTCACGGAAATGGATGTTTGTGAATAAATATTTCAATGACATACATTGGAATAAAAAGAACTTACTAACTACTACTTATACTGTTATAACTTCATAATATACTTAATCCTACTTGCAATAAGTTTTTATTTTAGTTGGGAGTGGTTTACTTGTTATTCGAAACTTTAAACTAACAAAATCTTCGTTCAAACGTTCGTTTTTGTTTGGTTATTTGATGTTGACCTTATGTTTTTT
This sequence comes from Lasiommata megera, assembly GCA_928268935.1. Taxonomy (NCBI): domain Eukaryota; kingdom Metazoa; phylum Arthropoda; class Insecta; order Lepidoptera; family Nymphalidae; genus Lasiommata; species Lasiommata megera. The sequence continues at coordinate 9,494,478 of OV743312.1, forward strand.
ACTTGAATTTTTTTGTCGACGTAGCATATATGAATAATTATTATACCAAATATACAGTAATATGAATAAAACCTCCAATTTAAATTAATGAAATTCTACTGTAGCATTATTACCTACCTGATTACTTTAATTAAAATTACTTAAGCAAAGAAATATAACACCCACCTGTGCCATAACTTACAACACAAAGAATTAATCTCCTTTAACATACATACAACTTCTGTTGACGATATTTTGCCATAACTTTGCATACACATAGAATTAAACTCCCTTACTATACATAAAACTTCTGTTTATTTTATTTTTTAGATGAAATCGACTTTAATATTAAGTAATAAACTAGGCTTTGAGTTATACCCTGTAGTTAAACAGTAACGTGGTACTAAAATCAATTGATATAAATCAAAACAAACATAATGATACCTACTTTTATTTCTCGTTAAGATTTTTTCCTTGTTATTTCTTACAGCATGAGTCGATAAATGTTGTTACACTGGTTATGCTTACAAGGTAAAAGTTATTTTCCTTTAAACACGAGGACCGTCTTGGGACACCAGTTATTCATTTATTTTATGCCGCCAAAAGTTAGGCCTTGACTGCGATCTCACATGTCTCCTACTGTAATTATCCAAGTTAGAAAGCAAAGTAAAGTTCAAATAATATAAAAGTTTGCGTTATGTGTCACATTTCTATGGAGTTGTCTTATTGTATCTAAATTGATACGCACTGCGATTTCACGCCCGTAGTTCCTGTTCTCGTGGGAATGCGGGATTCAAATATAACCTATTTTATTCGATGCTAAATTGTGAAAAAATTTTAATCATCGATAAGTGGTTTAGGCATGAAATAAACAAACAATAATACAAGACTTACATTTACATATTATAAATGCAAATGTAAGTATTTTTGTTTACTCCAATGTGAAGTTAGTGTACATGAATCTTACATTCAAATCTGTGGTGTGTGCTTTGACTTTGTTTAGCCAAAGTTAGTATTAAAACGAGACAGACTTAAATATGTCGGACACATAGTGTTTTTTCGTTTTAACTGTTTCTTAAGTAGTTAGTGTAACCCATAATCTTCGGCTTCTACGAGGATCGAACGATATTATAATGGAGCGATTCCGAGCTCGAAACTAGTCTGGTGGTAGGCTTCGGCCACGGCTAGTTATCACCCAAAGCAATATAGCATTCAGGTAAGATACCGAGTAGAAACCGATCAAAAGTATTGGCTTGGCGATGTTATTAATCTCAAATATTCTGATAGGAGATTTCAAATTCAGAAGAAACTGGCCCCACATCGTTGATTCCTTTTCTTTCTTTGTACTAAGCTATTACGATTTTTTTTGTTACATGAAGCTATCCGTCTAATTTCGGTACAAAATCGTCTTAAATCAGTAGTAGGTTCCAGTTATTTGACTCCCTATATGATATTCAAATTCAAAGTGGACGTCTAATGTAAAATAATAATAAAATTTCCATTAAATAATTTACTAAATTGCTAAAATAATAAACGATTTTTATGTTTTGTGTAATTATGAAGTGATTAATGTGAAAATGTAGGTGGCTTACGAACATAAATGGCTGTTACTAAGTTGTATTCATAGTTCAATTTTCTATACAAGTTTCCTACTTTGTTTAACACCTCCACAATATTTTTATGATTCACTTTATATGCCATTTATAAAGGGAACGGTGAATAATATAACATATATTCCGGCTGCGTTTTCTAAAGGCGTTCTCGGTGAACAAGACTGCCTTGAAATTCGGATTATAGTTGAAATGAAAAAATAAATGCGGCCGTTTATATCGCAGCACGTATCAATGACGGCGAGTTGCAATTATGTCGTAATACAGAGAAAGTCTCAACCCGTCTGGTGAAATCACACCCACAACCACTGCGCCAAATCTTCGAGAAATATTCTCGCTGCATATATGGAAGCTCAATTTACAAAAGCTGTTTTGTACAGCCATTTTTGTTCTACGTTAAGAGCGAAACAAATTTTAATATAATGATACTTTTTTACTTCAAACCGTGAAACCTATGTTTTTTTCATCCGCGCTATATCAGCGAAAACGTGATTTGATCATTTGGTGATGCTCGTCTCTATATATCAGAATAGGATATGGAGTCTTTGTTTCAAAGTTGGACATTAAAAAGTCGTAAAAGTAAACCCACTATGGATTTTAGAAGAATAAGATTCTTCAACTCAAGGACTTAAGATTTAGAATACAGCGATCGCAACATATTATGTAATTATATATAAATGATATATATTACTACTTACGATCTAAAAAGTTACTTTTCACGCAACTAAACCCCCTATTGCGATTTTCTTGCTGTAAGGAAAGTTCCTTTTATATTACATCTTATACTATAAGTTAGAGCTTCGAGCTTCTAAGAGGCATTAAGAGGTAGACATAATGAAAAGTGTATTCAGTGTCAGAAGTAATATTATAATATATATAATTCTATTAATTTAATTATATTACGTATCCGTATTAGGATTAAATACCTAATATCTGATCCTCTTTTATTTAATTGTGAATCCAACACACATAAATGTGTTACCACTGAGACAAGGTTCCATGTTGGTTCCAAGAAATGTGTCTTAACTATTTTGTACATTGGGTGCAAAATAGTTAAGACACATTTCTTTTAGTAGTACCGTACCCGTAGTACCGTAAAATTGCCGATTTGTACTGAAAAATTATAATTCGTTTTTTTTTCTGTTATGTAATATTTATTAGATCTAAATATTGTCTCATTGTCATTGTGTTATACATTGCTGCCATCTTTTAGGTAGCTCATTTATGCCCTTATGATAGACCACTAGGAATTTGAATTCAACAAACTGTGAGTACCTAAGCGTTTTGTACTGAAGAAAATATTTTATTAAGTAGAAAATCGTCTTTTGCTTTTATGTTTTGTAACTTTCTCATTTTCTATCTGTTAACATGTGCTTGTTCCTTTATGTGCAATAATTTTGTTTATATAAAAAAATTGTCCAAGTCACGAAAAAAATGATAGTCCATTGGAGCAAGGTCTGGCTAGTACGAAGGATGACATATGGTTTCTAACTGCAGCTCCTGTACAGTTACAACGGTTTCTTGTTCAGTGTGAGGTAATGGAGCAATAATGGTGAAGATCGATTCACGAGTCGGGGCTGTTATACTTCCAGTGTCGCCATAGTTTTTTGAAGTTCGGCACATGTAACTTCTGCTGATTATTTGATTCTGATGATCAGATCAGATGACAGAAGTTATTTAATGGTAAGTTTGCACTGGCACTGTTGCGGCGTTCGACTTGGGCTCACCCATTGCACTTACGGTAATCATAAAGAATCCCCTTTTCATCTCATGTGTCAATATTGTAGAGAGTGGCGAGTTAAGCAATGCCACAAATTTCTGGGTAGTTTGGATCAGATCGGCACCCACCATCTTCTTCAGTAAGTGTTATTCGCCCGTTTGGGCGGTTTACCACGTGGTTCGTCATTCAAGCCGAAGTTTGCATTACGAAAGTGTTTAAACCAAAAACCCACGGTACATTCATTAGCAGTTTCTGCTGCAAACGCAGCATTTATATTGTGACCAATTTCTGCCACTTTTGTTCCGGGTCGGAATTTGTATTTAAAAATGTATGTGATTTTTTAAATTTTAATTGTTTATTAAGCTGAACATAATAAACAATTTAAAGTTGATAAACGAATGCTTCAATTTCTCTTCAAGAAGGTTATACGTTAATTCAATATATATATTAGGTAGGTACTATAACTATAACACACGGAAAATGAATAGTTCAACTCCTAATATATAATATATCAAACAAGAAACGATGTAAACAAAACAATAGTTATTATATTACGTTTATAAGACATTACAGTATCAGTGACCCTCGTCAGTGGAAGTTTTACAAGGAATAGGTACAACAGTTATAAAAAGTATACAAAGTGTAGCAAAAAAATCACGATGTGTATGAAAGTTCCGTGTTAGGAACGTGACCATGATTTGTGTTATATTACGAGTTTATCGTTACGTGAAAACTTATATGAGACTCCAACCTTGCGCGATGGCGGGACGTGATTATGATGGCGAGCCGACCGTGACACTGGCGTGGGTCATGATAATGACGACTTCATCCGTTCCTACACGAAGCCTTACAGTAAAGCTAACTATAGATATTGCAAAGATACCTTTAAGCTACCAAAATACAAGCACGGATACAGAGTAGCCAATGGGGTATTGCAGGTTTCATGATAACGAAAAAATCTTGTTCCAGTACTTATCCTCCATTACACTATTTTTCTTCACGTATTTAAAAAAAGTTATTATATAAATTATTTATATCGCTGAATTATTACTAACAATGATTTGTGTGAAATCAAGTACTCGACCGGAAAATCTGTGATTATGAATATTGTTTAATCAATATTAATAGAAAATATATGTGAATTTCAAAAGCGAAACACATAAAAGGTTCATTTTAAAGTTGATATATAAATATTTTTGGATTCTACCGTACATGTTATATACGCAATATATGCAATGCATTAGGCTCTAGTTTCTTTACTTATGTTGTTTATCTTGCACACAATAAAGTTTTTGTTATAATCATTATTTCAAGTGAAAATATAAGGAGCAAGTTTGGGAGTAACGAGGATGATGGACGACGAAAAGCAGTAGAATATACGTACCTATTACGTAAATACATAGGTTTAATACCTTGTTAAGTAGGGTGAAAATGACTGGTATCCGTTTTAGTTTTAAAATGTACCTAATAGAAGTAAGCCCTCCGGTGTGCCGGTACTCTGTACCTCCGGGACCGTTATCTGGTCACCGCTACGTAAGCGCCACGCCCGCGCCGCACGGCTCTCTTCGTGCAGCCACGAAAATTTTCTTCAATATTCAAACACTTGGAAGTTTGATAAAGGGATTACTATAGCTACGCAACTGTTACGTACATTTAGTTTTAAAATATATTAAGCTCAATGATATTAGTTTAAAAGTAGTAATGAATTTATTGAAGTAAGTATTATATAGATTAGCTTGTACGTGTAAGTACTTATTGTCGAAGGCTCTGGTGTACGGAAAAACTCAAGTTAGGAGCTTATTTACACCTAATTAGTATAAAACTATGTAAATGTTTTTTCTTAAATAAATAAAAAAGGGCCATTTTAACTCGAGTGCTGTTTTTTGATTTGAGACCTGCCGAGTATTAAGATATTAAAAAAGGCCTATTAAATACGGTTCCATACAAGCCATTAATTACGTCCAGCAAAATAAATTAATAAAATAGAAATAAAATTTATAAAACCCAGCACTACACCGACCTTGCGCGAAAGTAGGTGCTGTTACAGTTATGTTAATATTGGAATCTAAACCTTTTGCTGTACCTATACATGTACATATAGTTCAATAACGAAAAAATAAATTGGTGAAATCTCCTTGGTGGTAATAATTTCTTCAGTTTTTCCTGTATTGTAATTATGAAAAGTTAATGTTATGATGAAATAAAATTAATTTGTTACGCAAAATCACTTTTAAATTCGATATTGTGTTAATAAAAAATAATAAATAAATCACTATCAAAAGTAACCAAGTTTTTTGTGATAGTGAAAAACTCTTATTACACAACATTAAGCGAGTTTCCGCAACAATAATAGAAATACTGTACGCTTAAATTTTTATGAAATTTCAAATTACGGTAGTAATAGTAGGTCGTATAAGCCTTCATAGTTCATTTTTGTTCATATTTGTACATGCAAGTTCGTCAGATGTTTATTAATAGTCTTCAAAAAAAGTCATTTACTAGCAAGTACTTAATAATAGTTGCTTAGTTGTAAGACTCAAAAGTAAGATGAATTTCTTAATTGAGTAGGTAGTATTTTGGTTACGTGAATAAACTTAACAAATTACCTACATGGTGCTATGTTCGATCTTTCGCTGACTATTAATTAAACACATCGTCAAAAAATTACGTCATTGATGGAAATAAAAATCGATCATCGCGTCATCTATTTACATAAAAATACTTGTCTTCTATAAATTTCCTTTTGTGGTTTTCAATTCTACCTCACTACGGACTACCATGGTTAACGCAAAATTAGAAAACTATGAAAAATAATAAAATGAGATTTAAAAAAAAACTCTAATACATCATTAATCGTTTATAATATCAGGATTAAAAATTACATTTATATTGAAACGAGAATCGTATTTTATGTAGTATTATTTGTTTTGGTTAACCGCTATTTTATCATTATTATTACAAAATATATATCGAGATTAAATTCTAATAGATGATCCGCTTAGCGTGACAAATCTAATAATAATAAGATATATTTTCTCACGACTATTAACGGGATACCAATATATTTTCTACCATCTTGTCGTACTAAGACATGTAACATCCTGGTAGGACCGGTCCACGGGCATTTATCGGGTTCAGTGCCATTATTTAGCGATCAAAATATACCGGTTCAGAATCGTATGTGACGGTTGAAGTCGTAACATCATAATACATAATATATAAATAATGTTCTCTTATCCCACAGCGGACTCGTTCCCGATCCGGTCGTGAATTCACTGAACATGAGCTGTACTAAACCATGGAGTACGGAAAACTCCGCTAGAGACCTCTGAGTCTAGTGGATGTTGATCGGTTGAGGCAACGATAAACAGCGATAATTATATGCACTAGCGTTTCCCCACTTTGTGTTTTCCATAAAAACTGATCCTCTGTTCTACACAATATCCAAAGAACCACTTCGTCGTGCGTTTGGCTTCTTAAGATTATTGTGTGTATAATGTTTATTGGGTCCAAAATAGTAAGTAATATAAATTCACTGAGCATGAGCTGTACTAAACCATGGACACACGACTAAAGGCTATGGTATCCTTTCTGTCGTTATGGTAACATGGGGCGAGCAACATTCAACAGAAAAGGCTGAGTCTGATGATTTTTGTATCCTTTATTTATATCTACTCAAATATGACTGTAATCCTTGAATATTATTTTGAATTGTTTGACTCAGGTAGATGAATAATCAAAAGCTGATATTTATTAATTAATCCTTGCCATATTTGGCTTAAGAATAATTGATATTAATTATATTTAAACAAAATTTCATCATATTGTAACTAATGGATATTTTCAGTTATGTTTATACCATAAATAATATAGAGCTCAGCTATTGAATTTAATAAATATCTACAAGTTTTTTTTTGCTAGTTTTAAATATCTTTTATAAAAAGGGTAAATGAATATTTATTTATATTCATAGCTTAAGGAAATATATCAAATTTTATGCGATACTATATATAAATTTCTCTTATTTTTTACCAAGATGGAATTATAGCTAGGTATGAAAAAGTATTATCGTTGAAAAAGTACAGGGAACTGTTTTCCATACCTATCGATTTAGCAATCAATGTCTTAAATTATGATATAAGAATAGTATAAAATATGACAAAATGTTTTTCAATAATTTTAAATTTCAAGGAGAATGGAAAGGAACTAATCTTTAAAGCGTTTTTTCTTCTATTTTTAACATAACTATAGCCAAGTTTTTTAAGGGGTGGCTTAATGCTTTCGTAACTGGCCAAGGCCAAACCATTAATGCCAAGGCCTAAAACCAATCAATTTACCAATTAAAACCAATTTACAGCAAAGAATTTGTTATAAGTCAGTTTATAAATATATAGGGACAGTTTATAGTGGACAATATGGCTAGAAAATATTTTGACTCTACATAGATTGTACAAGAGTAGAAAAAAAAACATGTAATGCTATATTTGTATAAGTATTTCATTTATCATAAACTAAAAATATATTTCATTAATATACTGCTGATGCTTTATACCCAAAACATTAATAAATTAATAGTGCATTCGTGCATTAATATTATAGGAAAAGTTATAATTTGAAATCTCGAAATTGATAGCGCGTTGAAGTCTAAAGTATGGAATAAGGGGAACGTTTGTAATAAGGCAGCGTAGGTAATTCCCATTTGGTACTTACTGCCTACGTAATATTTAATTAGGTCTCATAATAGCTAATATAATTAATATGACTTTATTATACCTCAGATAGAACTACATCGTTGTTCTATTAGATCATATGTTGAACTACGGATCGCCAGGTCCTGATGTCATGAACCAGTAGGTGTGGCTTTTGGTTAAAAAAAAATGTTAGCAACAGCCTAGAGATAGGTATCTTGAGACGTTTTGTCACATTAAACATAGAATATGTTTTATAACCACTAAAAAGTCAGTTTAAAATATTTATATAACGGTAGTAGTAGTGTATAAGTACACATTAATGAACAAATAATGAATAGAAGCAGGCGTTACTTTGCGGAAATCCATGATAAACAATAAACAATAAACAGCAAGTATAATTTGCTATATTCCGCCGACAACCGGGAGATTTGTATAATATAACACCACACAAAATCTTCCACTAGAACCTCTACGCACGTTTCGACCCGACACCGGATCATCCTCATGAGGATGCTGTTGTTATTATTGTTTACATTAATGAACGTTTGGCGTATATTTTTTGTAAAAATATTTAGTAAGTGATACTTATGGTATATCAATTTTTTCATATAAGAATCTCAATTGTAGACATTTATTACGCATGGTAAGTAATAACTTAATGACCCCAATTAGGTTAGTGGTTGGCTTCCAATCAATAATATTTTTTAAATTCGATTCTAATGCTCTTCCTATTTAATGAAACGCAATATTCTCCGTTATCAGCTTCATTTTATTATTTAATACTCATAAACAAAAATCTGTTTTTATATAATATCTTATGTTTCAATATTTTTTGAAAAATATAAAAAATATATATTATATATATTTTTTTAAATGTGACTTGCCTTTTTTATAGGCATTTTCTTATCCTTCTCGATTCTTTATATATTTTATATATAAAGAATCGAGAAGGATAAGAATAGAATAAGGAGGACTTAGGATTCTGTAATTTTTGCCTAGACAGAGTAACAATAACAAAGCTAGGACCGTTTTCCATTTTACTTATATAGAAGTCATTTGGACATCGACGACCCATACTTGTGTATTATTTGGAAATAACGCAATACATTTTCATACATTAAAAAAAAAAAATAAGTCGGCTTATAACATAAGCCAAGTTATTTTAAGCCAAATATGCAAGAAAATTAAAATTAAAAAGTTCAATATCGTCGTCATTTTGCGAATGCGAACAATAATTGCGTGTATAAATTTATAAATTATTTAATTAATCCTTATAAATTTATACACGCAATTTATTACATATCATCATCATCATCATGATCAACTCATTATCGGCTCACTACAGAGCACGGGTCTCGTCTCAATATGAGAAGGGTTTGGCCATAGCCACCACGCTGACCATGCTGGATTGGCAGACTTCACACGCCTTTGAGAACATTATGGAGTACTCTCAGGCGTGCAGGTTGCCTCACGATGTTTTCCTTCACCGTTGAAGCAAGTGATATTATAATTGTTTTTTAAAAACGCACATAACTCCTATAAGTTAGAGGTGCACGCCCGGATTCGAACTGCCGATCTTTGATTAGGAGGCTGACGCCCTAACCACTAGGCTATCACCGCTTCATTTAAGAATTTATTACATATAAGAAATAGAAATTGGTAACACATGAAATATCATGCCATATTGTCGTTACAATACAATAAATTATCGAGCTAACTTTTACCGCCTCCACTGAGTGCGTAGTCAGTAAGTTGTTAGGTTGTGGACAATCAGATGGTGTTGCCATGGTCGCATTATGCCTTTGAATGGACCTTTGGAACTGGTAATTGGGTATGGGAAAAAACTAATAGCGCTTAAGCTTGGTTCATATTGAGTCGAAAATTGCATCATTACATAAAAGAGTTTTTTACTTTTAGCTTAAGGTAAGTTATATTTACATGTCGTTGATTGGCCACTGTTTATATTTTTAATCTGGTTTTAATATTTAGTTAATATTATTTATTATATAACATTTAGTTAATATTATATATGTAAATGTATATTCGTGGTTATCAGTTGAGGAATGTAAATGTAAATTTATCACTCTTCAACTGATAACCACGAATAAGATGTATTTAGGGTCACAGACGTAGAAGAATCTTTAATCCAGAAAAAAGTAATTTTCGAAGGATGATAACTTTTTGAAGGACTACAACTTGAATAGATTGACAAAATCTAAATGATACCCAGCAAATCCGTACGTAATCTTTTTTCTTTATGTGTAGACATTTTCATGATTATGGGCTAGTGGCGGAACGGGTGTAAATGACGTATGGCACACATGGAAGCCAGAAATAAAACACACTTTTTATCCTGCGAATGTATTTTTCTCCTGCTAGAAATTTCATGCGATCGAGGTCGCGTGCGGAAATTTGTTTTATAATCAACTAGTTGTGCCACACTCACTGCATTATCCTTGTATCGTAATCGAACCATACCTCGATAAACGGGCATCTGATGGATAAATGTTTTTTTTGTTACTATTTATTATTATTTCTACTTGTTGTTTCAAATCGAAATGGAATTCCAAACTTCGATATATACAAACATATTTTTCCATGTTTATGATAAGTCTTCAAATGATGATTTTGTATACCTAGACGTAATCATGATGCAGATCGATTAAGTTTTATTTATACCTTACCTAGTGATAAGCAGCACTTGGAGCTTTTTGCTACCATCATTGAACAATTTACGGACCTAGTTTTATTGGAGTGTAGACCTGGCTTTACTTCGCTCAATCGCATCACTGCACAGAGAGGATGCTAATAGATGCATAGTAGCAACATAAACTTTTTTTATTCTTAACTTAATTTGAAGGGTCGTAATTGCAGATGGACATGCTACTATATCTAGATAGGTACAATGAACACATTGTATCTATGTACTTAGTCGAGTTTGTTGTACTGTTCGCCATCAAAATGTCATTCACCTCTTAAATACCATAGATAAACACATAAGGGCAGTTTACGAGTTTGAAGACTCCCTAAAACTTATTTTCTTTACTCAAGTGTAAAAGAGAGAGAGAGTCTTTTCATCAAAAGCCCTTAGAAATTTTAAACTGTACAAAAAATGTGTCTCGTTCGCCGCTCGGGCATCCAGCCGGTTTGGCTTCGGCGTTTATCACTCTTGCAGTTTTATTATCTGGCGGAGTCCGGGCACGCAAAAGCTTGGCCAGTGAGAGCCTCGGCAGCTGGGGGGCTGAGGGGGGTCGGGGAAAGGGCGCGCGCGCAGCAGCCTTCCGCACCGACACCAGTCTCACTCCGACCATTTCGCTGGTCGCGCGTGTAAATCGAACCGCGTCGCTACGTTTCGTTTTTCGAGTGTCAGTTTGCTCCAACTTTGGAGTATTGTAGGTGGAGTGTTGTGATAGTGTGTTTTCAGTCATACAGACGGATAGTGTATCACTACAAAACACCACTGTCAGCGGTGTGCGGCTGCTTCCACGGAGTTACCCAACGGCTGTTCGCTTTGCGAGGGAGGGCGGACCGCTTGCACCGGGAGGAATGAGCCCCGTACATTACTGCTCCCACACTTACCGATGATCTCAAGGTTGGCATCCGTACTCACTTGGCCGTGTCGCAACACTATCCGCGACCCCCCGACCGCTCGCATTCTCTTCTACTCTCAATTCCGCTCTCATTACAATAACATTTGTTCCTAGCCCAGCACACTACAGAACATTCACTTCATAAATATTAACGACTGACATTTTTACGCTTACTTAAATCCGTATTCTTATTGGAATATTTGTATTCCGCCTGTCATGTGTACCTCTGCGGTAGGTTGCTTGGTTAATAATATATTTATATTATTAGTGAAAACTAAATTTTAATAATATTTTCGCATTTTGATTGATAGTGGAATTGTTTAATTTATTATAACCTTTTCATTACTTTAAATAAATAGTTACCAACTTTACTAATGTTAATTGGAAAGAAGAGACAATAAAATGGTTTTACATCAATACTAATATTACTTACCCAGTGATAACTATTTTAATTTCATCTCCTAAATCAGTAGCAGGTATAACTTGTAGTGTGGGAGATTTAATTAGTATAATTAAAATTACGAATTACATAAGAAAGCAGGTTGAAAGCTATTGCAGTAATTGCTACGTGGTCACATAAACGTAATGGTGTTACAAAACGATCGTCAGTTTCACTAGATGGCGGTCGAGGCCCACTTTGTAAGTTGTACCCGCTCCTGCATCTCCATATAAAGGCAGAGCGATTTCCTTAGCGGCATCCGTACACACATACTAAAGTAACATGATGTAATCGAATTAGTTTAACTATACTGTACTTGATTCCTAATAGGGTATGTCTTATGCCCTACGTAGGTACATACACGATCCAAAAGTACCTAGTCATTTATAAGCTGTTAAATTTATTATAAATGCTTATTCATCTCTGGTACAAAAAAATATAACACGAGGAAATTCTCCACCGCTATTATGGAACAAAAACCCTGCTTAAATATTCGCAATTAAGTCACAACAGTTATTTCAACATCACATAAGCACATCAATAAATATTAATCGGTAACTCGTTTATATATCACGGCAATCGAGCAGCATTTAAAACAGCGAGCTGGATTTTGTAAAGCTTATTGCACATTACAGGACACGCCGCACGCGACATCGCAATATTTTTCCATACTTGCTGAAAATGCGATTTTTCTAAAGAAAGCGAGAGAAATATTAGCCTTTTTAACGTATCGAGGTAATTTTTTTTTCGGTCTGTCTATTAGCTATGCTAACCCTATTGGTTGCCACAGCGTAGAATTTTGTAGAAAGAAGAAATTTTGAGCCCTAGGGCTCGAAGGAACTAAGGGAACGTCTGCCTAAGGGGGCCTTCTGTTAGGCCGAACCTCGACTTAGGCGACGTTTGGAATAACGGGGGGGTCGGACGGTGAGTGGTCCATACGTCTCCGAGGCCGTGGATGGATGACGTAAGATAGCATGGACCTCGTCTTCGCCGCTTCTAATCTTTCGGAGAGGACCGTTAAAATGTTCCCCTTAAGTTTAAAGGGCATTTGTGGGTCACATGATGCACGTACCCCTTACGCTCACTCGATAGCTTTCAACTTGAGAGTTGAGAGCTATCGAGTTATGGCTAACAGAGAAATGTGTGCGGCGATAGTCCGCATACGATAGTTGAGATCAATAAAGCGTACTTTGCACAGCCAGTTAAGTGTTAAAACAAGACAGATATATGTTGGTCACGTAATTTTGTCTTGTTTCAACTCTTTCTTATGTCAGATGTAAGGTTAAGCGCGCTTTTTAGATCACGACCGCAGTCTGCAGTGCGCTAAAATACGATTTCAGTTTCTTTCTCACGTTGTTGACTCTAGTCAATAAATAGATGAAAATATTTACTGAGTCAACTTCGATTCTCTTTTTAGATTCAACTTCGATTCTTTTTTTAAACTTTAATCTGCGTGGATAAAGTCGGAGGCACCTAGTTTTCTATAAACTCAAAGATATATTATGTTGGATGCAACATATAGATAAAGTGGAATCATTTCATATGTAAAAATTAGTAAATAGAAAGAGCCTAACAACTATAACCACTTCAATATAATGTAGGATGTAAAGATTGGTGTCACTTTCCAAACACAAGTAGACTCTCGTGTGAAGTCGAATATCGAATGGTGGTGATTCATATATGATAATCACCAATGATGCATTTGATGTCGGGTCCAACCAATTCACAAAATGAGATAGTTATCCAAATAGCAAACGCAATATAAACAACATAACATCTCGCGATTTCCCCAATGTCGACAATAGTAATTAATATACACTAATATTACACTTGTTCGACACTCTTTGGATCGGGATGCTATAAATTCAAAATATTTAATAATTATTAAAACTGGATTTGTAGAGCTGCTTGCAGTGTGCTGTAGCACTGTAAATTATTCAGTTACAAACATCTCTATATAGAGGTAACTGATTTAAAATATCACTTGCTTCAACGGTGAAGGAAAACATCGTGAGGAAACTTGCATGCCTGAGAGTTCTCCATAATGTTCTCAAAGGCCTGTGAAGTCTGCCAACAACAGCAGTTGTCTGTGAAACATGGGCAGCGTGGTGGACTATGGCCAAACCCTTCTCAAATTAAGAGGAGACCCGTGCTCTGAAATGGGCCAAGAATGGGCTGATCATGAAAAAGATTTTTTAAAAATTAAAGCCCAGAGGGCTATATAGAATTATGAAATAACAACGATAATCTTTTACTTCTGAATGTATAACCACGGGATCCACCAATTTAACGCGACCGAAGCAGTGAGCAAAAACTAGTGTATACTAATATTATAAGCACGTAAAGTATGCGAGATTCGATATTGAGTATAATCCCCGGTGCTGTTGATCCGGTTTTGAACAATTCTTTCCCCAATAGCAAACTGCTAGAACCACGTGGATAAAACCACGCCCAACAACTAGAGAATATAAAGGCATATTTATGCGTAAAAAAAACAAATTTAAACTTATTCAACACAAGTATTTCGTTTTTATAGCCTTACAAGTTAATTATTTTATAAAAAACCTATTTATTTATTTTGTCCATTTTAGTGTGCGTTTTATATTACAATGTACCTCTTACCGAACACAAAGATACCTTCCTATATTTTATTCAATTTTTTTCTAGTGATTTTTGACGGGGATTGATCAGGAACCACCACCAAAAATGAATTTTGTAAAATGAACGTTTCTAAAATCTTTTTGATTGAGATAAAGTTTTACGGGCATTCTAGAAAAAGTGCCCTATCTAAAAATAATGCTGATTGTTGGTATTGGCCAAAGAATAGCTATCTCTAAATTGGTTGCCATATAATTTAATAATAATAAATTATTAATGAAATTTTGAATTGAAACGTTTTAAAGTTAAGTGATCTTTGAAAAAATTGGTATGAAAGGTTTGCTGGCGTGGAGAAATGTAGAGCACAAAATGTAAGGACTTGGGGAGAGTTACGAAAAATTTTACGTTTTGGTTGTAAGTAGGTCATGAGGTCCTCGTCTGGACGGACCAAAATTGTGAAACCCAATAAAGTATTGGTTGGTATAGTATAGTAAATAAGAGTTAGGATCTTGTTATTTGCCGTGATTTTTTTTTTTTTTTTTTATCGTGGGTAAATCCTCATGGATACCTCTGCGCCACGGGGAGGCACAGAGGTTATGTCAGACTCTTACTGACTAAAACCCCCACGTGTTCCTACTCACCGCTGTATGGTGGAGCCACGGGAAGGCTCTCGCATACAACCGCAACTCCACCAGCGGGTGTCCGCCGCAGCAGACCCTCCTTGGGCACGACGTGCCCAGTTTCGCCTGTTAGAGGTGTGCCAGAACAACAGCACACCAGCCAATTTGAGGACCGTACTGTGAGTGATGGACGGCCCCGTTTCCATCATCCACAAGTCCTCCGAAGGCACAGGAGCAAGAGAGGTGGAAGAAGAACACTCTCTCGCACCCGGCCTTCCATCGCCGACGGCAAGCGCAGCGAACGCTCGCCGTCCACCCCGGCCCACCAGTCCCATTCCTGGACGGGCCTGGCCCGCCAGTCCCATACCTGGACGGGCCCGCCAACTAGAAAACTATTTTTATCTGCCATGATGTAATATTCAAATATTAATAGAATTTTAATAGATAGATAACTCTAGTAATTTAGTTCTAGTTCAAGAAGTGTAATTTAGTAGGTACGAACCCCGTTTTTTTATAAGAATAACGAGGATTTTGATATATATAAGGTTTTTATTTAAAATTAGGTTTTAATAATTTTGCAGTGGCAATGCGAATTTCATAAACTTTATTAAAGTTTATAATGTGGGACTAGTAACAAATAAGAATAACCGAATTTCAGATACTTGCTAAACCATTTACCTACGCAGTGGCATAGAAAGCGTGTTTGCCTTCAATGTATGAATCATACCGGAGCTCAGAGGTTGATGTCACATAATTTTAAAAGGTGCCGTACACTTAAAATTTAAATTGCACGGCGAAATATTTGTGGGTAGAACAAAATGGGTCACGATTTCCATTAAAAAAAAAACCGTTAATTTCGTTCCTAGAACTAGCAGTATACCGCGGTTAACACATTAAATTTAATCATTTACTATTTTAAATCTGCGAATCTTAACACGTAGTTATATGATGTCGTCATAGACTTTTCTATAAATCTTTTTTAAAGCCTCAGAAGATTTCTTTTAAAGCATTCGTTCAGTGAGAAATGAAATTCAAGTATTTTTGAATTGTTTTGAGATATAAAACTCTATTTTTTATGAATAATGTTGACTTACCTAACCGACGAAGATATTTTTGAATTGAGTTTTATATTGCTATGACCAGGTAACTAAGAGATGATCTGATGAGAACTATAAACTTTTGTCTTTAATCGAGCACCTTCTTAATTTTTCACTACTCTACTTTCTTACCTTAATGTACATATTTAAATAACCAACGTTATATTTACTATGTATTCAATTAAATAATAGCTTTATTCGTGTTAACCTATTACAGGCATCATTGAAGCTTTTTAAATTAAAATATTTTTAATCCCGACAAGTGACACGCACTTACAAAAAAATAAATATTTAGGTATATATTTGTATGCATGCGTTCATTTGCAAAGTGGGTATTTTACAACAGTTGCTATTTTTACGATATTCACTAACGGCACTTTCGTACTCAGGATGATCGATCAGGATAGGATCTAGTAGAAAGATTTTATAAAATTGAAAATGAAAATATTATAGTACCATAATTAATTTTGTGAGAAACTTTTTGCTGTTGATGTAGTCTGAACGCAGTAACGAGCACTAAACCAGACGTGAACTTAATAATTACTATCGCAATTGGTGACTTGACCCACTAGTGATGAATTCTATCCATTTATTTTATCTGTGCCTGAGTGTAGCGATCGGAAATCAAACGGCTCAGCAAGACTACATTTTCTTTTATAGTTAAAGGCAATTTTGTCTTAAATTTTCCAACCGCATGTTCAAAGTACATATATAGCAGTTTCGCTGAAGCGTGGTACCGCTAAACAAATGCTTGCTTCAAGGCCTCTTTGTTCTTATTGCATGCCATTCCCACAAACAAGTTAATTGTAATCAACTGTAGATCAAAAAAGTTTTCTTAAGACATTTCGACATGCTCGCAATTCTTAGTTCGTTAAAGAAGTTATTCCTCTAGTGCGGTGATCATATCTTTTGTTATTGTTTTCCAACAACATTCATTTTTGTTAGATTTCTCCTCTCTTGTATTATTCCTCATATTTCTCACAATTTTTATTCTTTATTATAAACCTTTTTATTTTAAAGCAATAACAGTTTACCTAAACTAGTCCAGTATAGATCCCTCTATAACTTCAAAATTAAATTCTGATTTGAACAAGCAGTAGTAAAATTAAACTATTAATTTTAATGATGTTCGTTTATTTCAATTTACTGGTTGTTATATGCGTTAAGTGTATTGATCACTGGAATATGTAGTGTTGGCAAATAACGATTACTTTCACATGTCACGGCTTTTTGTGGTTGAAATAATATCGGGTATAAAACTTGATACAGGTAGGTACCTATCATTATCCGAGGGACGGGCGAATTAGCGCAGATGGCGGCGAGTCTACCACTGAGCGAGCACCTGTTACGTTGGTGGGCATTCGACCGACGACAACGCCCGTTATGTCATTCCATTCCAATGTACGAGTACAAAGCCCGTCCCATACTCTCACGCGTAGGTATGCCATCAATCTCCCGTGGCTGTGAGAAATTTCATATAAATGTTTTTTTTTTATTGATGAACCCGTGTCTATGGCAGTGAAGGACTACTATTGACTGCTACTTGATTGTTTTCTAATACGTCTCTATCATTATGTAGATACTTTCATAAGAAACGTTGTATTGGCTTATATGTCCATCATATTTATCTCACTAAATTTCCCATCGTTATCACTGTAGGTATATTACATAGATAGAAATCAAACGTATTTGTTTACGTGAAGGCTCTTTTATAAACCAAGTATTTTGCACTAATGAACTCTCTCAGATAAAAATCTATTATAGCTACCTTTAGCTACATTATATTTATATCTAATTCTTCGGGGAGTTATCTCAAAAAATACTACTTACATTTATCCATGAAATTTGCAGCGTTATTCATAAAAAAGTACTTTTCATTGGAAAAGTTTGTATCATATTATTGGAGACTAGCGGACACCCGCGGTTTCGTCCTCGTGGGTATAAGTATAAGTTTATATATATCACACTACTACCTTTAAATTCCTATGTAAAATAAGTGGGTACGTCTGTACCAACCCACTATGTTTGAACGTGCTAATATATGGACTCAAGACACCAATTTGAAGTAGGTATTAAGTAGGAGAAATAGCCAGTTCATTGATAAAGATTGTAGGCTGTGATAGCTTAGTGGTTAGGACGTCCGCCTCCTAATCAGAGGTGGGGGGTTTGAACCCGGGCACGCACTTATAACTTTTGCATTGCATTTTTAAGCAATTAAAATATCACTGGCTTCAACGGTGAATGAAAACATCGTGAGGAAACCTGCACGCCTGAGATTCTCCATAATGTTCTCAAAAGCCTGTGAAGTCTGCCAATGGCCAGCGTGGCGGACTATGGCCAAACCCTTCTCATATTGAGAGGAGACCTATTGTCTGTAATGAGCCGAGAATGGGTTGACCATGATGATGATGTAGGCTATAGTGAAAAAACCTACAATCTACGATCCTTACTTAGTTAAAGTACCTGAAATCGCGGTGCAAACCTGACTGTTAATCAGGTGGAAGTTATTAAATTGATAATTAATTTGCTATTTATTCATGAGTATAAATGTACATTAATAGACAAAGACTTTTTAATTATTCCTATCGCGATTCAGCCGCGACGTCGCTGTCCCCGTCACCGGAACCCTGGTACACGCGAGCGGCTCTTTCTCCTTTAATAGATATTATCGGCATTGAAACACGCCCGATTGCCTCTACCGGCCGTCTTCAATGCATAGAGATTTATGCGACAGATTGGTCATTTTCGGAACCTATAAAAACGGATATATTGTCTGATGGAATAAATAATGAATCGGAAATTGATTTGCAATACAATGAAGTTGTAAATCAATATTTAATATCGTTATTAAATACATTCAGATAATGATGATGATTGATAGAATTTGTTGCTTCATCATCTACCAAAACATTCGCACTTAATAATAATTATAGGAAATAAAGTGTGGAAATTTAATAAAAACAACTTGTTGGCTTGGTCACTGACTCCGAAGTGAAGTGAATGAAAAATATATTAGCCGAATTGACATTGATTTACAAGGAAGGTAATAAAGTCAGACTACTAACAGTTTGAGTACGTTTAAAGATAGATGACGCTGTTCCATCACTTCGGTATTTTTATTAGTAAATTAAAACATCATAATATAAGATTATTTTTGCAATTATTGTAAAATATAATAGCAACATAACAAATAATAATAAGAATTAAATCAATGTATAAAAAAGCTAAAATCGTGTCTTAATTCAATTTTGAGAATATGGGCACAATTTTAGCTCTTATATTTACATACAAAAAAAAAAAAATTAAAAAATTAAAATATCACTTGCTTCAACGGTGAAGGAAAACATCGTGAGGAAACCTGCACGCCTGAGAGTTCACCATAATGTTCTCAAAGGCGTGTGAAGTCTGCCAATCCGCACATGGCCAGCGTGGTGAACTATGGGCAAACCCTACTCATATTGAGAGGAGACCTGTGCTCTGTAGTGAGTCAGTAATGGGTTGATCATAATGATGACTTATATACATACATATACATATTTCAACAAGTATTGAGGCTTGGATTACCATGTGTATGATTCATTCAAATCGAAATAAAGAGTGAAATTCAGAAACTAGGACTAGTTAACAACTACTACTGACTATTACAAAACATGATTCTAAGTTTTTCATTTTCCATATTTGATATCCATAACTATTGATATATCTTTTAAATATTTTAGGTCCTTGCTAATTTTGTAATGCTTACTACTACCTACTGATACTCTGCACTTTATTAAGTTGAATAATTTACATCAATGTGAATAAATAGTTTTGTTTTGAAAGTCTGCCTGTCTGTTACCTTTGCACGCCGCAAATCACTTGACAGATTGCGATAAAATCTGACCAAGAGTAGATTACGTCGACGTATGCAGGGCACTTTTTAGCTCGGAAAATAGTCCAGTGGGATTATAAAAACTGCAAGCGGATTCTTCCTCCGACAATCTCAGGGGAGAATTTTATTTCACTTGATGGGATGGCTACAGATAAACTATCTTAATCCTATATAATTGTTAATAACACACACTATTCACTGAATATCCTCCACTATTTTTCAGTTACGCTGAGGAATCCGATATATCAAATATTTAGCAAAAAAGTTCCGTTAATAGAACAGTTGTAAAACTGCTAGCATTACTATCTATACCGTTCCTAATTGTAATAGGGATCCGTTCAGCGTAATCGATTTAGATCGAAAATATCAAAGCAATTTCGTTCTAGCTTGGAGAGTTTGTATCATAATATAGCCTCCATTCCATTTCGCTTCTGGTGCTACAGAAAATATCTGTAAAATCAGGTTAGACCATTACACTCATGATATATCAAAGACATTGGATACTTGAATTATCTATTAGTACGGTACCTATAAAAATCAAGCTATATTCTACTTGCTTCAATATGACCGATTTAAACATTGAAAGATTTAATCTGAATAAGATAACTCTAAAGGCATCATGGAGGAGGTGGTAGTCTTATAGGACAAAAATATCTAAATACTATGTCCTTCTAAGCCCCTTTCTACTAAGTACATACACGCGCATATTGGAGATTTTTAGCCTCCAGAAGCAAGCTCTATTTTTTCAATCACAATAGCATCAAGTGCTGATATGGTTAAAGTGATAAATGCAGCGCGTGTCTGGCCAAGAATTAACCAATTGCGTCACGTGTTGATACTGTACCTGTATTCTGATACTATGGTTAATATCTTGTAATGATTGTTAGGGTTGTTTGTCATCATCATAAATGCAGAGCAATATTTACACCATTTACCCTTATATAAATAAATAGATATATACGAATAACTTATATACTATCAGGAATTATCTAATGTACGTTTTTTTCTGAAAACCAACGCCCAATAGTAAAATTGTGTCTGGCCAAGAATTAACCAATTGCGTCACGTGTTGATACTGTCTCTGTATTCTGATACTATGGTTAATGTCTTGTAATGATTGTTAGGGTTGTTTGTCATCATCATAAATGCAGAGCAATATTTAAACCATTTACCCTTATATAAATGAATAGATATATACGAATAACTTATATACTATCAGGAATTATCTAATGTACGTTTTTTTCTGAAAACCAACGCCCAATAGTAAAATTATATCAAGTTTTGAAATTAGAATTATCAAAACAAATGAAACGCGGTAGGCAGCGGCGTTAGACGGAGTCGGGAGCAACTGTAATTAATAATGTTTTGTGTTTTCTAATAAGCGGCACTTGCACTATCATTATTTCTACATTTGAAGCCACGTTTTCTCACTAACGACATACGATGCTCTTCAAACATCGACTGTACGATATGGGCGATATCCTTGGCTTTGATACTTGTCGACGTATTGCGATTATTAAGCCATTAACTAAAAAATGTTGTGTTTGTTCAATAAGAATACAGAGATTGCAGAAAACCTAGCGCAACTAGCGTTGTTAAACGGATTTACCTATAGATAGGGATTTTGATAAGAGGTTGCGATGCTACACAATCGGTAATGAAGAATCATTTCTCAAGAGAGAAACTGGCATATAGGCATTGTTTGAAGCCTACTTTCCGTACAAGTGGCGGCGTGCCAGCGAACGACAAGACGTGAAAGTGAATGGCGCAAGCAAGTTCATACGAACGCACTGGCTTTACGCCCGATTTGTTACGTTCACGCGAACTTGTAGGTATTTATTTTTGTTCCAAAATTCTTTGGTGACGTAACCATTTCTTTTTTGAAGTAGTTGATCCATGACACCTTGTCTTGTCCGAATTGCTTCACACGTTCTTTAAATCATAAAATATTGCATACAAAAACTTTGTAAATCTTTCTTTCCGTATCAGCTACCTAAACGGAAAGAAAGATTTGCAAAGATTTGAAGCGATGCTGTTCCAATGAACGGCATTTATTTTTTATTGATGTAGATTTTGGAACAAACAGGTTACCAAATACGCATGTGTTAGATTTATTAAGTGTTAAGGCTAAAGCCGGAATTTGCAAAGTGATAATTTATTCTCTTAAATTCAATGAACCAATATTATGAATAAAATACTAATATACCCCTAATTAAATGAAATAGACGGTACACTAAAAGTTATGATTTTATTTTTTATACACTACCAGTTAGCCCTTGCAGAAATCTTACGACGATGGTAAGTGATGATGCAGTCTAAGATGGTAGCTGGCTAACCTTTTAGGGGTATGGTAAACCCATGCTCCTAATTGTTTTCTACGCGACATAGTGCTGGAACGCTCAATCACTTGGCGACAAGTATTCGTCGGTGGGGTAGTAACTAGCCAGCCTACTAAGCCAAAGTCTCCCACCAGACCAGACTGGACCCAGGACTCCATCTGAGGACCTCCAACATTATAAAGCGATAAGTTAAAAGGAGACAGATTTATACGTCAGACAAATTTTGTCTCTTATTAACTATATTTTCAGAGGTAAGGCTAACCTAAGCAGCTTTAAAGATCTCGGCCTCAGACTCAGGCTGAGAGTGCCCTTTTTTGGTAATGAACACTGGTTTATACTTTTAACGTCTCGTGATTTACTTAACACCTTTCACTTCCTTAAATATTAACCATCATGTAGTATGCTGTGTTTTGTTTATTGACTATATACAAATCACATTTTTTTCGTAGAACTTAAACTTTAAACGTAGAATATAAAGAAGAGATGTGTTAAAGAGGATATACTTATTCCTAATCTTGCACAGAGTTAGTTCTCTGGAGACGGACATCGATTACGAATGGATTTTAAGAGAGAATATTAACCTTATAATCCTGGACTTGAGATTTTTAGTATTATTTTTAGTTTGAGTAGTAATATTTGGTACTAAATAAATAAAATATTGTGTTTTTTAACGTTAAGATCTGTAGATAATTATTTGTATAAACTGCGAAGGTTGACCTTCAAAGATATTTTAACTTGACGCAAGTTATAGTTATAGTGTTACGATCATTCTTCTTCTTCTTCTTATTCGTTCACTCTTGGCAGAGTGGTCGTGGTTATGATTTGGCCTTCTAAGCAGCTCTTACGATCTCCCTCCAGCGATTTCTGTTTGTAGCATCACGGAAGCACTCGGAGATCGATAAATCTGTAGCTGAACGGATTGAGTCCGTCCACCGACCACGTGGACGTGTGCCCTCGACTCGACCTTGTATCACGAGATGTTCGATGGTACCGGTCTTCCTGGTTATGTGCCCAAAGAACTTAAGGATTCGTAGTTGTACAAGCGACGAAAGCCTTTGTTTTACTTTCAACTCTTTGAGTATGGAGGCGTTTGTTCGATGCGCTGTCCAGCTTATTCGCAATAGACGTCTCCAGCACCACATTTCCAGTGCGTCTATTTTTCGTCGGTCAACTTGTCTGAGGGTCCATGTTTCAGCCGCATATAGAAAGATCGGAAAGATCAGACATTTCATTAGACGAACTTTTGTGTTTTTCGTTACGATCATATATATATATATATATATATATATATAAACAGCAGTCCGATCCAAATAATGTTATATTTATTAACAATTCTTTGTGTGATGTTTGTTTCTTAATTAAGCTGGATTAACTGAACGGATCCGGTTAGAAGACACGGTTAAGTTAACTTGAATAGCACATAGAGTTGTTTTGAGGGAAATATGTAGGTTTCAAGGGTATCTGCTTTAAAGTTCAACAATAGTCCACTAACTGCTGGCAGTTAAAAATTGCCTTAAGTATATATTTTCAGGATGTTACCAACCTACCTATGCGTAGAATTTAATGATGACCTGTTTAGAAGTCTATATTATAGTGGAAGCGTAACAAACTTAAAAACTTTTAATTGCATTCATATTTTTTATTTTGTTTATGTGTTATCTGCATTTTTATGTGTCTCTTGAAGAATTTTTTTTTTAATTTATTAGGTTCGCCAACTTTGCACTGAGTTACAGTACAAAAAGGCTTAGCCACTTATAGGCAAAACACCGCATGCAAATATAAAGTAGTGTAAATTCACTTATCCTCACTATAAAATATACTAGCTGGCGCCCGCGACTTCGCCCGCGTGGCATAAGTTTTTAAAATTCAGCCAGAATAAGTTGTAAAAATGCCAACGGGAACTCTCCTATGTCACTCTCCAGGTACTATAATTTCAAAAATCACGTCGATCCATTGCTCTGTTGCGACGTGATTGAAGGACAAACCAACATATCAACTCACATTCGCATATATAATATTACTATGATTTTGTCTGGATAGTAAGGAGTACAAACTATTCCAATGGATTCAAAGAAGTAAAACTTTATAAGATTTTCAACCAATATGAACCCCGGTATTAACCTCTTTGCAGCGGATTTTCACAAATTATTAGCGGATGTCTACGCCTAAGCAGGGCCTAGCTTTCAAATTCCTTCTCATTCTTTATGTTTCCACTTTCAATGTGTGATTTTGCAAAAGAGCTTATACCATGCTTATACATGTCATAGTTACTGAAAAGTAAATCTCTAATTGCCGATTTTCATTTCTCTAATTCCAAAAACTCAGAACTTACATGTACCCTTCCAACACCTCACCCCTCTCACCCCTTTTGGGATGGATTTTTGTGTATTGCGTATATACAGGTTTTTATTATTGAAATCAAATAAGCTAAATGCCAATTTTCATGTCCATAAACTCGAAAACTTAGAATCCTGATGAAAACTTCCAACCCCCATTTTACCCCTTAGGGGTGGATTTTTGTAATATATCATATACAGGTTTTTATTATTTAAAACAAATAACCTAAGTGTTAATTTTCATGTCCCTAGCTTCAAAAACTTAGAATCCTCATATAAACTTCCAACCCTCATTTTACCCTCTTTGAGGTAGATTTTCGTAACATTGATTAAACAGATTTTTATAATTTATAATTAACAACTTAGTACCCAACTTTCATGTCTCTAAATTCAAAAATATAGGACTTTCATACAAACTTCCAACCCCCATTTCTACCTCTTAAGGGTGGATTTTTGTAATATTGCGTATACAGGTTTTTATTATTTAAAACAAATTACCTAAATGCCAATTTTTATGTCCCTAACTTCGAAAACATAGAATCCTCATGAAAACGCCCCACCCCCATTTCACCCCACCTGGGGTATATTTTCGTAACATTGATTATACCGATCTTTATCATTTATAATAAAAAACTTAGTTGCCAATTTTCATGTCTCTAACTTCAAAAATAAAGGACTTTCATACAAACTTCCAACCCCCATTTCAACCCTTTAGGGGTGGATTTTCTCAAAACCGGTTCTTAGCTGACCTCTACTTCATAAAAGAAATCTACCTTCCAAATTTCAAGTTCGTTCGTTCTATAGTTCCTGAGATATCGTGATCATCAGTCAGTCAGTCAGTGGTATTTCGCTTTTATATATATAGATTAAGGTTATCATACAACAATGACAGATAATAAACTAAACTAATCGCACTTAAACTACTAATTGAAACGAACATGGATTTAAAGCTAAATCATATATTTTTTCAAATGATACTATTGCTAAAATCTGTAGATAATTAAAATAAATCTGTTCATCACGAGCTCATTCGCAAGATGTCAAGGTTGTCTGAATAGAGACAAATATTTACAAAGCATTTTCCGAGTATCAGTCTTGTGTGACCTTAGCAGTATTGCGTAAAATTCAATACTTTACATACAATATGCGACATCACTTGGCGAAACCTTGCCGTGTTTATAAACAGTTGCAAGTAATAGGCATGTGAAGGTAATAATAATTAATAAAACAATCAGTTAATTATTTTACTATATTAAAGCAAATTTATACATATATATTACAGCAATTATATATTATATCCTGGACTAGGTTGCCTGGTACAGATCGCCCTTTAGCGATAAGGCTGGCTAATGAAACTCTGTTCTTTTTTGTGTGTGTTTCTTTGCTGTCCTGCATTTATTATTTTGTATGGTCTACGATAAAGTGTATTTTCATTTCATTTCATTTTCAAACACCTTGTTGGGACTTGTAAAATGTTTTAAGTACTATTTTATAATTGCAACATGCCACGCCAAAACACTTTTAACCCGTACCACCTGGACATGTGATGTGATATAGCTCGATCGTCCGTTTTACAAGATCATAATTTCCACGTAGGTTCATGCACATTATGTTACCTACTTCAATCAGTAATATTTCTTCTAATTTCAATTTGGAGTTATTAAGGTGCGGATAAATAAATCTTATTGACTTTGTGTATGGTCACAAAAAAGGACCCGGTTTTGTTGTAGAGGTATACTTTTTAGAGCTAAGCACGTTTAGAACCCTCTTAGCTTTAGTTTTATGTTAACTAGCTACTCACCATCACTTCACGAATCGAAAGAAAGTAAAATATATTATAAAAACGCTTCATACATGCCTGTAATTGGTTTAAATGATTAAAGCATTTTAAAATTTTGAATTCATAGATAGTCTTTGTTGCACATTACAAAACTTAAATTCTAAAACAAATGAAGGCGGTCTTAACGCTTAAAGCGATCTCCTCCGGGCAACATTTTGTGAAAGGAACTATTTACAAGGGGGATGGTGCAATAGTGAAGTAAAATTAGTTGTAGTAATAAACAAAATAATCTATATGACCAATATGGACATACAACAAGGTTACAAATATTGATTATTGCATATCAGACAAGTAATAGTCGTTCAAACGGTTTTTGAAGATGCTTAGTGATATAGACTGCCTAATGTCCCTCGGCAGTTCATTCCAGAGGTTTACCACTTTTACAGTATAAATATAATATATAATTGATATGTCTCAAAAGCCGTCAACTCTCTGACTGTGGCGCTATATGTGTTAATGGACGGCGAGAATAGATTAACATAAAGACCCCCCTGCTCGTTAGCTCGCTATATTTATAGATAGCTGGTACCTCGAACAGTTTATTACATTGATTTTAATTAGATATATTTTTTGGACTGACAGAGGCAGTCATCATCATCATCATATAAAGCGTCTTATTGACCCGGGTCAGCAACATAAGATTTTTCTATGTAACTTCATAGTTTACATGAAAATGAACCGAAAAAAGATGAAGAAATTTTCTGTTCATGTTTACTTTTAATGTTAAAGAATAACGCTTGATAGAAAGTAATGACGCCGGCTCAGAAGATGCCTTTTGCTTTACTTACTCAATTCAAAGTATGTGGCAGGAAACAATGACCCTGAAAGTAGTTCTAAATCTAATAATTTTTACTTAATCTATAAATCCTTTAAACCAAGTTTATGTTAAATGCCGCTGAATTTCAAAAGTCTGGCACAACACGTCACATTAGCATGACGCTATTCGGCATCGCGAATTCATAAGTGTTGACCCTGACGCGGTTAAAGAAATTTTCAAGAAGTACAGCTATTTTCATTATTGCTCTTTGACTGTATCTAAATGACGAGTACGAAAATAAAGCCATTGAAGCTTTTGAATTAACACGTAAGGTGCTTATACCTTACGTGTTAATTCAAACGCAAAAAAAAATCATAGTTCTTGAAAAAGTCAGTTAAAATATCGTATTTTTATCGTATTATATCCTGTATGAAATAGTTTTTAGTCTAACAAATTATGTTAACAGTACAATAGTTTATAGCGATGCCTTATAATATTTTTTTATTTATTGAGGCAGAAACCAGCGCTTTTAAGATGTATGGTACATATATAACTGTATGTAATTGTAACATTCTTTCACAGTGTTTCCTGCAAGTAAAATAATTTCATTTCGCTGCACTTTTGGCCAAATACTAACGTTAAAAATGGACCGTACCATTAAACTTTTACGCTTATATGATACAGAACAATCCATTATGCGACCAACTGCCGCTCACAGTTACCTGACCTCGAGCTGCAACCTTCGCCTTTGTGGTTCAGTAAAATTTAACGGAAATAGTAGTGTTCGTAAACATTTCATATCTTTTGGAAGTGCAGTTCTGCATACATGTCGCAAGAACGAGCTGTTACATAATTCATTATAATGAAAAACCTTTTGTGTTACCTCTTTTTCGAGAGATTATAACTATTACTGCATAGAGCAGATTTAACTTCATCAACTATTTACTTTCACAATAAAAAGTGTGTTTTTTCTAGTATAAAAATGTGATTGCGGTTAACAGAAAAAAGGTTATGGTCTAATGTAATACTTAAACTATAATTAACGCATCGCAAGTGTAAATATGATTTGTCGTCATTGCATAATTTAGTTATATTAACGGTATATACTCGTATAATGAGTCCACAAAAATGTCTGATCGCAATTAGTTAGATAGCCTGTCTAAACAACAAATTTGTTAAATTTCCTATACAACAACTGTCAATAAGTCAAATTAATTTCTCTATTAATGATTATTATTTGGCGATTGTATGTTGAGTTAGGCTTAAAGAAAGGTAAATCAAAAGATGCGATCAGAAGAGTAAAAAGAAAATCGTTTTCACTATGTTCTTAAAGTCGAATATATTAAATTATAACTGTGTAATTATAGCTGTGCATAGCGTTAAAATTATAGTTCATACTGTAAAGGTCAAAATATAGGAAGATTTTTATTCCGATAAAGAGTCCAGTTCATTCGGGGCATTCTAAACAGAGTTTAAAATTTTCATCAACTATTTTGGATTCCCGGCTTATCCGGTTCGATAGAGAGCTGTACTTCGTTCTTTAAGAATTAGTGCTTATTCGCTTTTGAGGGCAAAAACGCCTTTACTCCTATATCTCTTATATATAACAGCTTTATATCTGTTTCCAAACCTATAAAGCAAAAATAAAAAATAAAATAATAGTTGATAAGTTTCTTTATCAAATAAGAATTCTACCAAAGAAATGATTTACTGACGTTAAACCTGGTTGTTGGGTTCTCCAGTTTAGAGTAATTACTATTATGAACATTTAAACGACCTCCGTAGCGCAGCGCGTGCCTGTTGCATTTTAAAGTTCGATTCCCGGCTCGAGTCTGGCCTGGTGGGTAGTTACCACCCTACTGACAAAGACGTGTCGCCAAGCGATTTAGCGTTCGGCCACGATGTCGTGTAGAAACCAATTAGGATAATGGTTTTCACATACCCCTAACAGGTTAGCCCGCTACCATCTTAGACCGCATCATCACTTACCATCAGGTGAGATGCCGTCAAGGGTTAACTTGTAGTGTGTACAAAAAAAATTATATATGTGCTATGTAAGGGCCATTATACGAGAAACAATGTGATAGAACTTAGAAACTTAGATTTAATAGTAATCGTTGCTATACAGTTAAACAATTACCAACTTGAGTTAGCTGTAACCGTTACGCCATAGAATGAGTGTAAATACTTATCCTATAGCGTAACGGGTACGTTCGAATGATCCTTACATTTGCGCATCCTTATAATCGGAATTAAGTTCATAGAATTAATAAAATAAGATAACTATGGTATGCTTGAAACATAAGTAACTTATTCGTTAAGTCTATGCAATAACATAAGTTTATCATTTGTTGCAGAGACCATGAATATAGAAACCCTACCGCTCGTGGTTTGGACGCTCCTAGTAATATCAACGCATGTAAGTACATCATTATTTTCACATGCGGAAACTCAATAAATAAATGTCTCGTTCAACTATTAAATACAGCTTCAATTTGTTGTGCACCCAAAACTCGGAAGTAGTCTAACATCTGATACCAGCAGAAACTTGAAATTATACAATATGGCAAATTTTTAAAGTGTTTTATATTTTTTATCCCATTCCACGTTACGCTACTTAATAGCGTGGCTGGGTTGAGCTGGTGATTTATATACAGTGTTAATGACTCGGGAAGTCTTTCCTTCTCTTACGACAACAAAAAATTAATATGTGTCTATCATGTTGAATTTTTGTTTATAAAAACCTAACCTAGGTAAGTAGGTACCTGGCATGCGTTGCAATGCCACGTTATAAAAATATTTATATATAGGTATATTATAGGTTTTGATAATCCGTCAGCCACTGGGATAAATGACATCTCTGGTCTGGCGATAGGCTACGGCGGGGCCTAGTCACGAACCCTTCATTGTTACGCGGTATGACTTAGGTAGAGTCTTACAACCAAACTATCGATACGATACTGCGTAAAGTCCAACAGGATGGATGGATGGAACATGGATTTCAAAACTGGCACTGCAACCTTTCCAGTTCCACGTAATCAACTTCCCTACAGATCAACTTGCTATTTTATTCAGTTGGTTAAAAAAATCAGTGATAATGAGCTTTCATTTTAGATTAGAAATCTTATATTAGTTCATATCAATTTCAAATTAAGTCATTCTTATAATATTTTTACTAAAGGTAGTTTTTTCGTAAAAAAAAAAGTATTCCTTCTAGGAATCTTAATTTTTCTTATTTTTATAATTACACTTTGACTAAATCTGTACGAAAAATTCGATGGTCTTGAATTCAAGTTTAATATAAATTTTAATAAATATTTTGTACTTGTATATATTTTTTTTAAATATATATATTACCTCGCGGGCAAACGATGCGGTCACTTGATATTAAGTGATTCTCGCCCATGGACAGCTGCAGCACCAGAGGAGTTACCGATGCGTTGCCGGCTGAACCCATCGTAGAAACCAATCAGGCTTCTACGTGGATTCATACCGGAACGCTTAATCGCTTCATTGTATGACTTTGACAGAGGACTAGCCGCGGCCGTAGCTTCGCACCAGACCTGGTGCAAACGACGATGAAGTCAAATTAACGAGGACTTTAACTTTTCAGGTAGCGACGCAAAACCAGTATGGAATAGGTTTAGGAATAAAACGAGAAATATTTTTCTTGAATTTAGAAAATGGTTACTTCGGTTGCCAAGCAAACGAATCCACACATATATTACAATTGTATGAATTATCTAAATTATGCGACGGTGTGCCGGACTGTTATAAGGCCTCCGACGAACTTCGAACAGAATTAAAATGTTCAGGTAATTTGGAACAAACATCGTATTTATAAGCAAAACACAACACACAACACAACATAATCCAAATTCAATTAATGGATGTTTTGATGCTTGTCCGTGCGAATTGTGTGTTGAGAGTGCGTTTTTATTATATCTGGTTTCTTTTAAAAATAAAAAATAAAAAAAATTCCACCTAGTTAGCTTTATTTTTAATTTAATAAGCAGAAGTTGAAGGTGGTTATAGTTAAATTAAATTGGTAAATCACTTAAATCTTAATTCATAAATAACGTTGTAGAAGATGATATGAATTGATCATGAAGGATTATAAATAAATACGTACGATGGTATTTTATTACTATGCTGATATATTAATTAAATAAAAAAGTAAAAATTTCTATTATCAGCGAATCAGTATTTAACGTTTGGCAAAAATCAAGCATAAAAGTTAAAAAATCAAGCGTAAATATATATTAAAAAATAACGTGCAAATCAGAATCTTTGTATTATTTGGACGTCGACTTAACCGTCTTTTGCAAAACAGATTTGCCTAGGTTTTATAGCGGAATATTTTTGAGTAAAAGAGTCGGGGATAGCCCAGACTTTGACTACACTTTCAGGGGACTGAGTTCAATCTCCAGCACGCATCTCTAACTTTTAAAGTTATGTGCGTTTTAAATAATTAAATATCAAAAGCATGTAGAGTCTACCAATTCGCACTGCAGACATTAAAATTAACAATACCTATATATTATATAACCTGTAGGTTATTTAATATATAGGTATTTATTATAGTAAAATAGATCAAAAATTAACGTTCTAAAATAATTTTATAATCTAATTTTGTATTTTTAAGATGATTGTACCAAAGATGATGGTGCGCGTTGTGTGAACGGCGCCTGCCTTAGCGGAGTTTGTTATTGTAACGACGGATTTGGTGGGTGCAACTGCCAAGAGCTTGGTGAGTAATCGTTAACGTTCATTATATTATAATATTACTAGCTGACCTGGCTAACGTTGTTTTGCAATATATATTGTTTCTATTGTAGAAAAAAAAATAACTAACTTATATGAGTGAAAGAGGCATGGAGCGATGTGAACGACGAGATTGTTTATGTTCAAAAATTTTAGCTTTACAATCAGCTCAAGGAAATTTTAGTCAAATTAGAGTGAAAAACATTCATAATAAGGACGATAATTGTTCAGCTATCGACTTTTATATCGAAATTTGGCTATAATCAGACTTTACAGCAAGAAAATTCTTTAACAATCCAACTGATTAAATTATTCTTTTATTATTCCCAAAAGAAAGCGAAAATAGTCGTCAATTGATCTGCCACTCTGTGTTATGTACTCTAGAATCTCTATAATAAAGAAACAGAATGAGGTAAGAATATTCGAATGCAATGAGGCTTTTTCATTTTAGATGTAAATGAGTGCAAAAACAGGCCTTGTGACGTTTTTGCACACTGTACAAACACTGTAGGCAGTTTTCAATGTTCCTGCTTTCCTGGATACGTCGGCGATGGTTTCACGTGTAAAGGTACTGTGAATGAACGGAATTATTAACTTAATTGAATGATAAATGATTCAATAATATATTTTTATTTAATAAAATATAATATCATTAAATTGTTAAAGGTAAAACATAGTGTCTTAACCCATTGCGTTGTATCTTTAATTTTATTTCTATTTTTGTATAAAATTATCTATGTTTAGATATAAATGAGTGCGAAGATCCAGTAATTGCTGGGCGATGCGTTGAGAACGCAGAATGCTGTAATTTGCCCGCTCATTTCATTTGCAAGTGTAATCGAGGTTTTGAAGGAGATGGGGAAGAGGAATGCCGAGGTAATTAGTAATTTTTTTTTATATACGACTCTTAATAGTAGGAGTTAGTCATTTGTAGCAGTCAAGTTTTGGAGAGCTTATTAATTGTATAAAGTTAATAGGTATAGAAATAATTGCTTGAGATTATTGAAAGTCTTCTACTAAATCAATCTTATTCTTAAGAGTATTACGATATTATATAAAACAACACGTGAGCGCATCAAGCTCAATCAAAATTTCTATAATGAATCTGATTTGTTTTAGATATCGACGAATGCCAACATCCAGGTGCTTGTGGTGCTAATGCAATATGCCAAAACTATCCTGGGAACTACACTTGCGCATGCAAAGCAGGATACACAGGAAATCCTTTTGATGGCGTAAGTTAATGCTTCAGTTACTTTTATTATCCATTGCTTTAATACTCATGAAGAGTTACGATAGATTACACGGTGTCGCGTAGAATACAATTAGGCGTAAGGGTTTACCTAAAAGGCAAGCTCCCGCTACCATCTTAGATTGCATCAACACTTAAAATCAGTTAAGAATGCCGTCAAGGGCTAACTTGTAATGTTAATAAAAAAAGTAGTGCATTCTATCATAGTCTATTAATTCTATGGATCTCATTATTCTATTTGTTAGACGCAAGTATCGCTTAATGCAATTATATTATGAACTCCATACTGTTTCAGTGTGTAGATTTGGATGAGTGCGTTAGTGGAGATGCCTGTGGACTTGGTGCTATATGCCGGAATGTTGAGGGCGGTTACGAGTGCAGCTGTCCGCAAGGCTACGAGGGAGACCCGCGCGTCGCGTGCCACGATAACGATGCGTGCAAGCGAGCAAATTGTGGCCGAGATGCACTATGTGAAAACCTACCTGGCGCTTACCGTTGCTTTTGCCCACCAGGATTTGAAGGCGACCCTAACAAACAGTGTACTGGTAAGGTCCCTAAACATTGCGCGAGTAGGTGTGACCACTTTAACTATCGGTTTCTAATGACTAATGCTTCTGTGTACTATTAATTAATTCATAGCTCGTGAGGACGAGCTGAGTACTACCGCAATGGACGCGCGGTAGCCTCACGCTTTTACTAATCTAACAAGTCATAACATTGTCATTTTCTGTCTAAAGTAACATTTTTCAGTCAGAAAATCGACGTCTCTGATTCTTTTTTGCTGAATTAGGCATTCTTCTGCGGAGAAAATCAATAGTTGTGGAATTTGGGTGTAATAGGTTCAATCGTTGTAGGACTTGCATTGTTTCTTATAGAACTTTTTTTCGCTAGTTTGGATCTGGATCTTCTATATGGGCAAGCCTTCTATCATCACTATCATCATTTCCTGTGTGCCTGTAACTTCTTCGTAGTAGCTGTCGGCGTACCTACTGCGTGCGTATGTCATGTATTTTTTACACAGATTGTATATGTAATAAGACGTGAGTTATTTGTTATACCAGACTTGGATGAATGTAACAGTAGTCGTCCTGTATGCGGCGTACACGCCATCTGCACCAATACTATTGGCAGCTACGTGTGTAATTGCAAACCCGAGTACACAGGCGATGCACAATCTCCTAATGGTTGTCATGATGTAAATGAATGTGAAATACTTGAACATCCTTGCGGAATGCACGCAATTTGTGAGAATACTGATCCTGGATATAACTGCAAGTGTCCGCAAGGATTCAGAGCAAAACCAAGCCCTCAAATTGCTTGCGAACAGGTAATTTAGAATTTCACAACTTTAATATGACTACATATTTAATATATGCATGTATTCATGTTTTATAAAATTATCTTGCAGATGGATGTAAATACATTATGTACATCTAATTTCGACTGCACAAATAATGCTGAATGTATAGAAGAACAATGTTTTTGTAAGAACGGGTTTGACGCCAAGGGTTCTATTTGTATTGACGTTGACGAATGTAGTAATAGCTCAAAATGTGGCGAAAATGCCTTATGCTTGAATGTACCAGGCAGTTATAAATGTGAATGTAGCGTTGGTTATATTGGTTCTCCGCCACAAACCACATGCCGAGCACCATGCGAAGATATACAATGTGGCGAACATTCCTACTGTAAAACAGAGGGTCCCGATGCTTACTGTATCTGTGAAGATGGTTGGACATTTGACCCTAATGATATATCCGCTGGTTGTGTTGACATTGACGAGTGTAACGATTCATTCGGATATTCTGGACGTTGTGGACTCAATGCACGATGTTTGAATACTTTAGGAAGTTTCATTTGTAACTGTCCTGAAGGTTATACTGGCGACTCTCATAAAGAATGTGTTGATATTAATGAATGTTTAAAGGATAATTCATGTGGATTAGGAGCGAACTGTGTAAATCGTCCAGGCTCTTTCACTTGTGACTGCCCTGATGGAACCTTACCAGACCCTGACCCTTTCATAAAATGTTCAGAAATTCTTACTTGCAAAAACGACAATGATTGTCCTGGCAATTCCCTTTGTGACCAGAACAAAAAATGTCTATGTCCGGAACCAAATATTGGAAATGAATGCCGACGTAAGTTTTGAATAGCAAATTTGATTTATTCATTTTCTTTAATTTTTCTTTAAATAATTTTCTATTTCTGTGCAGAAATATGCAAAGATAATTTGTAGAGCTCCAGTAGGTGGCTAAAAGATTATTCATCACCAACTAACTGTGTTGTGCGGTTACTAAGATCAGAATGTATTTACTATAAATAGGAATATTATAACCAATAATTACGTTCGTTTACACCACATGCATTATTTTAAACTATTAACCATTTTTCTTTTCATTTTAGATCCATGTGAAAATTTAAATTGTGGAAGTAACTCAGAATGTCTTTTAAGCAATCAAGTTGCCCAATGCACCTGTCGTAGTGGTTTTACTGGAGATCCATTATCTTCTATAGGATGTCAAGACATCAATGAATGTGATGTTAGTCCTTGTTCAATGGGTGCCGTGTGTAAAAATCTACCAGGATATTTTCAATGTGAATGTCCCGGCAATTTTACTGGAGATCCTTATTTAAATGGTTGTATTGTTAGTAAAACCCCTAGTGAGTGTAGTAATGTAAACCCATGCCCTTACGGTGAACAGTGTATTCTACACGAAGGCGAAAACGTTTGTATTTGTACACAAGGTTTTACTCGTAACAAAGAAACAAGTGCTTGTGAAGATATAAATGAGTGCACCCAACTCGGTCGGACTCCTTGTGGCTTAAATGCTATATGTAAAAATTTACCTGGAAGCTACGAATGTAAATGTCCCCCAGAATATAGCGGCAATCCATACAACCTATGTGAAATTTGTGACGACATCAGTTGTCAATGCCAACCGCCGTATAAACTGGTAGATGGCAGCTGTGTTTTGTCTGGTTGTTCTGTTGATCGAAAATGTGGAAAAGGAGCAGAATGTATCATCATTTCAGACGGAGTCAGCTATTGTGCTTGCCCTGCAGGCTATATACAAAGTGCTGATGGCTCTTGTGAAGACATTAATGAATGCACATTTGGCCAACCAGTTTGCGGCTTCGGGGCAGAATGTATTAATATCATTGGATCTTATACATGCAAATGTCCACCCGGTTACGAAAAGGATAATATATCAGGACATTGCAGTCTAGATCAAAAGAGGTGCATAAGTGATTCCGATTGTTTTGCTAATGAAAAATGTGTACAGCCAGGTAATTGTGTGTGTCCTCCACCGTTTTATTTAGATGTGACTGATGGGCAAAAATGCAAAAGTCCTTGCGAAAGGTTTGTCTGCGGAATTAATGCTAAATGTACACCAAGTGATCCTCCTAAGTGTATGTGCATGCCTGGTTTTGAAGGAGATCCATATACCGGTTGTACGAATAGAAATGAATGTCATAGTGCTCCTTGTGCATATGGTGCAATTTGTCATGACAAGGTGGGTGGTTATAAATGCACTTGTCCACAAAATATGGTTGGCGATCCATACAAGGCAGGATGTAAGTACAAATTATATTAATATTTTTTCTGCTCCAAGTCCTTATAAAATGTTATGCATTTTATCAGATGTTTTATGTTATAAATAGTATAATTACTAAAAGCAGTATAAATGTACTTTTAGGCACTCTGGAAGGAGGAACAACACAAAGACAATTATGTAGTGAAAATAGTCAATGTCCCAATAATCTTGCTTGCTTGAATCGCACCTGTGCATCTCCATGCGTAACAATTTCCTGTGGCCCCAATGCATTTTGTGAAGTTGAAAATCACGCTGCCTGGTGTCGCTGCAATCCTGGTTACACTAAACCTGAAGGAGGAAAATGCATCTCTGGCAAGTATACGGAATTTTATGTTATTTTATATGTACGTTTGTAAAGAAAGTTGCCATTACTAACGTATTCTATATATTCCTTACGTAAAAATTAAAAATAACGACAAATGGAAATTCTTGATGTAAGTAATTTGTTGATCAACCTATTCACTGCTTTTATTTACATTTAAGGATGTGACAGTTATTCCTGTGCCTCAGCTGCTCAGTGTATAATATCAAAAACGGGACCAACATGTGTATGTCCAGAAGGAATGGTTGGAAATCCATTCCCTGGTGGAGCTTGCAGAAGAGATCTTTGTGGGCCAGGATTACCTTGTGATGATCCGTTAACGTGTATAGCTGGACGATGCCGGCAACGTTGTGAAGCAGTCGTTTGTGGAATAGGTGCATCATGTGATGAGGACAGTGGTCATTGTGTTTGCAATACTTATTTTGTTGGGAATCCAGACTTATTATGCATGCCACGTAAGTTAAATCGTAATATTTAGAAATAAGTTTTTAAGAAAACCTTTCTTCTTTAATTTCTCCTTTTCATTCATTGATTTCCTCCAACAGCTGTTGTACCTCCAAATTGTGAACCAACTTGTAGTGAAAATGCACATTGTATTTATGGTCCGATTAACAAGTGCAAATGCGACAAAGGTTATACTGGAAATCCATACGCAAAATGTCTGCCTAGAAAACAAATAACTTGTGCGACTACTTCTTGTGGGATCAATGCAGTTTGTCAACAAACCAAATCTCACGTAGAATGTTTGTGCCCACCAGGCTATGTGGGTAATCCAAATTTACAATGTATAGATATAGACGAATGCAGTTCTAAACCCTGTGCTGAAAATGCAATTTGTATTAACACCCCAGGAAGCTATAGCTGTATTTGCAAGAGCAAATACATCGGGAACCCATACGAATTATGCACGCAAGTTTCAATTTCTAAATGTATCGATGGATCTGTTTGCTCGTGCTCTCGCAATGCAACATGCCCTGAAGGATTTATGTGTGAAAATTCCAAATGCATTGATGTCTGTCACTCTATCGTTTGTGGACCCAATTCAATCTGTGAGGCTGGGCGTTGCGTTTGTCTACGAAGCTACACTGGAAATCCAAATGATTTAATGCACGGTTGCAGTCTTGATAATAAATGCATCACAGACATTGACTGTGAGAATTCAGAAATATGTTTCCAAATTGGAAAAACTGTTCGAAAATGTGTAGATGCATGTTCTAAAATTCAATGTGGTCCAAATTCTGTATGTGTGAGTACTAACCATCAAGCTCATTGCATTTGCGCTGAAGGATATGTAGGAAAACCGAGTGACGTTAAGTCTGGATGTCACTTGGAGCAAAGAGAACCAAATCAGGAATGTAAGTTGGACAGTGATTGTGTTACACCACAAATTTGCTTGACAATAGACGGAAGTGGTAAGAAATGTGTCGATTTATGCTCAACAATTGCCTGTAGTCCAAATGAAGTATGTAGTGTTGGAGATAATGTAGCTCATTGTGAGTGTAAGAATGGCTTTACTTGGAATCCAATAAGTTCTATCTGTGAGCAACCCACAACACCCAATTGCGAAAATGATGAAGATTGTGACGACCATATGTCATGTCAAAAAGATGTACTCGGTGTAAAAAAATGTACGGACAACTGTGCCGTATTTACGTGTCCGCAAAACTCAAGATGTGTGACACAACAACACAAAAGCCAATGCCAATGCTTAACAGGTTTTATAGGAAATCCAAATGACCGTGATGGTTGTTCACTTATTGATAAAAATGAATGTATAAACGATGTTGAGTGTAAAGAACACGATATCTGTAAAGATATAGGAAATATAAAAAAGTGTGTCCCAGCATGTCAGTTTACAGTTTGTGGACCTAATGCAGTTTGTGTTACAAATAATCACGTAGCCAAGTGTCAATGCCCAATGGGTCCCTTTACTGGAAATCCAGATGATCTAGATAAAGGATGTCAATCAGTACCTTGTGTTTATAATATTGACTGCAATTCTCATGAACTATGTAACCGTTTTACTCACAAGTGCATAAATGTATGTACAGAAAATAGTTGCGGAGAAAATTCCGTATGTATAGCAGAAAATCACAAATTTAAATGTCAATGCTTATCCGGATATTTCCCCGATCCATTACCTGAAATCGGTTGCAAAAAAACGGAATTATGTAATCCTAACCCTTGTCATGAAACAGCAATATGTGAACCACGGTTATCAACATATTTTTGTAAATGTCCTCCTGGTCTCATTGGAGATCCTAAGCATGATGGTTGCCGAAAGCAAAGTGACTGTCCAAGAGGTGATATTGACTGCCTAGCTGACTCTGTTTGCGCTAATGGTAGTTGCGTTAACCCTTGTGAAGGTGCTTGTGGGGTGAGCACTTTATGTAAAGTTGTAGATAAAAAAGCTCTTTGTTTATGTGCTGATGGTTACGAAAAGAGCTTTGATGGCAAATCGTGTAAAAAAAAAGTTATAACATGTGCAAGTGAGGTTGACTGCGACGGTGATATCTGCCACAATGGACAATGCTTTTCAGCTTGTAAGAATTCTAGTCATTGTGATCCCGGGGAAGAATGTGTTAAAAACTACTGTGTTACTAAATGCCATAAACATGCTCAGTGCAGCATTGGACAAGCTTGTGTAGAAGGTCAGTGTTTAATAGGATGTAGAACCAATGAAATGTGTCCAAGTGAAGAGGCATGTATAAATAATAGATGCGTGAATCCTTGTTTGGCTACAAGAGTTTGCGGCCCAAATGCCATATGTTCGAGAATTAATCATAGCACAAAATGTGAATGTCCTGATGGATTTGAGGGATCCCCGACGCCACAGCAAGCATGTGTCCGAAAACCAGCAAGTTGTACTAAAACATCTCAGTGCCCACCAGATCACATGTGCATTGGATTTCTTTGTCAAGTTCCATGTCAAGATAACTCAAACTGTGCAATGGGAGAAATATGTAATGATAATAAATGCAATAAAATTTGTCACACTAGTAGTAATTGCTTACATGGTGAACACTGTAGTGCTGGAGTATGTATTCCTGGTTGCAAAAGCAACTCTGACTGTCCCAATAATCAACTCTGTGTTTCAAATGAATGTATTTGTGCAGCAGGGTATAACATGATTAATAGCGAATGTATAAATCTCGACGAATGTTTGAACAATCCTTGTCACCCAACAGCCCAATGCATTGATACAGAAGGATCTTTTAAGTGTATTTGCTCTACTGGGGCAATTGGTGATCCTTATAAAACTGGTTGTTTGCTACCAAATCAATGTAGACTGGATAGCCAATGTGATGATTCTCTTGCTTGTATTAGAGGAAAGTGTACAAACCCCTGCAACACTAACGTTTGTGGCCTCAATGCTTTTTGCAAAGTAAATAATCATAGAACAACATGTTCATGTGATAAAGGACACCTGGGCAATCCATTTGACAAAAACATCGGTTGCTATAAAGTCGAATGCATTGACGACTTAGACTGTTCCAATGATAAATATTGTAATCCTCAAAGTAGTAAATGCTCTGGTTAGTATTTTCTAATAATCTTTTTCACTGTTACTATATAATAATACTCGTATATAAAAAATAATTTTTGTACATAACATATTTTTACAGATAAATGTAATGATTCCGAATGTCAAGGAGGCATCTGTAAAATTGAAAATCACCAAAAACTCTGTGTTTGTCCATCGGGTTTTGAATTGATCAATAATAAGTGTGAAGATATCAATGAATGCATTAATAATCCATGTCCTTTAAATGCAAAGTGCGATAATACGATGGGATCTTTTAAGTGTAATTGTGTTAACGGAACCATAAGAGACATAAATAGTGACACTTGTAAAATGCCTGGAGAATGTCTATCTGATAATGACTGTTCCGAGTTAACAAAATGTAGTAAAAATCATTGTATTAATCCATGCGATAAATTAGTCTGCGGTCAAAATGCTGTGTGTGCAGTGTCTAAACATAAGCCACTATGTGAATGCGAACCTGACAGTCAAGGTGATCCGTACAAGAAATGTACAAAGTTAGAGTGTGTAAAAGATTCTGATTGCTTGTCCGAAGAAGCATGTTCTAACAACGTATGTATTAACTCGTGTAACTTACCACGGGCTTGTGGTAAAAACACCAACTGTTTATCAAAGAGTCATGTCGGGTACTGCTCTTGTATGTCAGGGTACACGGGTGATCCTGTACTTGGGTGTGTGCCTATTCAATATTGCACGGATGACAGTAGATGCTCCTCGGGTACAAAATGCGTTGAAAACTTATGCCTAGGTGAGTTGTATGCAAGAATTTAATATTTATAATATAATATTTTATTACCACTTTTTTAATAAAATTTTTAAAATTATGCCATTTTTCGCCCGTTTCCGCTGTCATTCCCAGCATATACTAAATCTAATTTCGCGGAAGTTTGCTGTTGGAACCTATAGCTATGGTTATATAATAGCTCATTGATATGAAATTCAGTTTTATCCCAGAGGCCATGGATTTTTTTAAGGGTCCAATATTAGCTTTCGCGTCAATATATATTCAGCCAAGTTGGTTCTGTAGTTCCGGCGTGAAGAAGTAACAAACATGCATACTTACATACAAACTCTTACTTTTTTAATATTAGTTTAATTAGTCTAGTTATAAACATTTGTAAGTTATTATTATTTTATGTATATAAAATTATCTTAAAGGATATTATAGTTATATTAAATTTGTTTCAGCCGTGTGTCAAAATTCCAGGGATTGTTTCGGTGATCAAATATGTATTCAGGATACATGTAGGCTAACATGTATTTCAAATAACACTTGTCCAGATTCCCATTTTTGTGCTAATAGAATATGTATCAAAGATATTAAATGTATTTCACATACTGATTGTGCTGAGGATGAACGTTGTGATATTGGGTCCAACGGTATATCTAATTGTATAAAGTTATGTGAAAATCAACCATGTGGAAGGAATGCATATTGTTTAGGTATTTCCCATAAATCGGTTTGCTTGTGCAAAGAGGGTTTTCTTGGAGATCCGGTAAAAGGATGTGAAAAAAAGGAATGCGAGAGTGATTCTGATTGCAGCGAGGATAAATTCTGCACTGACAACATGTGCAAAATGGTTTGTTTAAGTAATAACAATTGCGGAGAAAACTCAATTTGTTCGTCTGAAAAACATAAGCATGTATGCTATTGTCAACCTGGGTTCACTGGAGATCCAGTTAAAGGATGTGTAAAAATTGATTGGTGTGATTCACAACCCTGCGGTAGCGGCGCTGAGTGCATTAACACTCGCAGTAATGCAAAATGCACATGCCCAGTTGGGACTATTGGAAATCCCTACAAAGAAGGATGTCATAAGGCTGAAGAATGTAGATTTAACAGAGACTGTCCTGTCGTTGCTCGTTGCACAGTTAAAGGCAGTGTAAGAAAATGTACAGGTGAGACAAATATAACAAGTGTTTATGTATTCGAAAAATACGATTGATTTAGTTAGCCCTTACTGAACCCACTTAAAAGAGTAGGTAATGCCTGCACTATAGATAGTCTGGAATTTGCCTGAATACATTACTTAGATTTGTGAGATTGCTTAAGCATCTAGATGATCTAGTAATAACGATAGAGATTTAAATCAGTAAAGTCAATAATTCCCTTAACCTAAAGTTATATCTATTTATACATGACAAATATTTTACTAAGACATTTTTGAGAATTTGATTCCCTTTCAGATTCTTGTGAAAGCATTAAATGTGGACCAAACGCTGAATGTATAGCAGCAAGACATTCTGGTCAGTGTAAATGTAAAGCAGGATACATTGGAAATCCAGCCAATGATAAAGGCTGCTACCTTCAGGAAGTAACCTGCACTGAAAAAAGCGATTGCGGGGATGAATTATATTGCCATAATGGCATTTGTAAAGGTTCGTTTCAATAATTATTAAATAATTCTGAAAAGCTCGCGTTCGCCTGACCTGCAATTAAATATCATGCGCTTTTGTCTATAATATGTGAAAAGTCGACCATAAAATCACTTTTAGTTTAATTTTTAGATTGTTTTTATTTATTTATTTGGAAATTGTCCACCACAGAGGTAGAAAAGCACGTTATGTCACGGTTCTCGTTTTTCATCTCTATAATGTGATCAGAATTAGGATAGAATAGAATTTGTGCCAACATTTAGGACCGGATGTGAACTATGCATTTTACCCCCAAACTAAATGCTTTCGATTATGTTGATTTTTGCAATATATTTACAAGCTCCAACATGCGTCATCACCTATACAGGTTAAGTTATATGTACTAAGTTCACAGA
This sequence comes from Lasiommata megera, assembly GCA_928268935.1. Taxonomy (NCBI): domain Eukaryota; kingdom Metazoa; phylum Arthropoda; class Insecta; order Lepidoptera; family Nymphalidae; genus Lasiommata; species Lasiommata megera. The sequence continues at coordinate 9,538,217 of OV743312.1, forward strand.
AAAAAAATATTTATACAGGATAGATGTAAATATGCATGGTATAAATTTAATATTAATGTACTATAAGCCAGGTTAAGCAATTGCAGGCTATGGATCTATTTACCGTTAAATTTAAAATTAAGTGAAATATTTGATTACTTTTACTGTATTCTAGGAATATGCATAAATGACGAAGAGTGTGAAATAAATGAAAAGTGTTTTAATGGACAATGCATTAATCCATGTAAAATGGAAAAGACCTGTGGACTTAATGCAATTTGCCAAACTGAAAACCATGTCGTACAATGCAGTTGTCCTTACAGTTTTACTGGAAATCAAGATATCGAATGCGTTAGAAGTAAGTATTTTGTGTGCCTTAAGATGACGGTATTTGTTATTTTTATAAAATAAATAAATCAGTCATCAGTTTATCTCTAAGCTTGACAATTAAACCTGGATCTATCAAAAAACTTCTTTATAAGTATTAATAATAAATAAATTATGTTAATAGGATACTGAGAATTATTTCAGATTATTGGTAACATTGTGTTTGTATATATTATTATGTATATATATTATTATAATTTTTATTCTAGCTCCACGGTTGTGTGGTTCCGCTGGGGAATGTGAAGATGGTTACGTTTGCAAAGATTCGGCATGTTTACCTCACTGCAACTTAGATGAAGATTGCGCCATGAACGAAAGGTGTTCTCAAGGAACTTGCATGCGTAAGTTTTTCTACAATGCCAAACAATGCTAAATAATCTTGCTTATGATATTTTGTGACCAAATTTATATTTTATTTCTAGTAACATGCCGCGTCGACAACGATTGCTTCCTCGGGCACATATGCCTGTCCAACAGTTGTCGATATGGATGTAGACACGATGATGATTGTGGACAAGAAGAAATTTGTTACAGTAACTACTGTAAAAATCCTTGTGCTCAAGATATTACCCCTTGTGGTCCAAATGCATTATGTTCTGTCGTTGGTCGAAAAGCTGTTTGCTCTTGTTCAGATGGCCTGATAGCAAATCCAACACCTAACATTGGATGTGTCCGAACGCCATCTTTACTTTGTAAGATGCACACTGATTGTGCAGTTGGCTGGAGATGTGAAGAAAATCGATGTCGTCTGGCATGTGGTGTAGATGGATTAGAATGCTTAGAAGGAGAAAGATGTAATTCAGGAGTGTGTCGATATGCTTGCACTTCAGATGAGCATTGCTCAGATGGTGAAGTATGTGACGGTCATTTTTGTATCACCGGTTGCAGATCAAATTCACATTGTCCAAGTAATCTTGCTTGCATATCGGGACAGTGTGTTGATACCTGTATTGAACCAGGAACGTGTGGTGCAAATTCTTTATGCGTAACAGTAGAACACCGCGCAGTATGTTCATGTCCTCAGTTCTTAGTTGGCGATCCAAAAGTTGTCTGTAAAAGAATTCCATCCCCCTGTGATAGTAACAACAACTGCCCTGATGGGTTCAGTTGCTACGGGGATACGTGCTACCCGTCATGTAGAAGGTAGTTAATTTTGTTAGAATATTCAATTCAGTTAAGTAACGAAATTCTAAAATATGAGGGTTATAACAATTATTTATATTATTTTAGGGACAACAAATGCTTATCTAATGAAAAATGCATTCGAGGTATATGTAGACTTATTTGCAATAGCGACGATGGCTGCAGTGAGGGGCATATTTGCGAAAATAGAATATGTAAGCAAGGTTGTCGAGATGATAATGCTTGTGAATCTAATCAAGCTTGTTTGAACGGACAATGTAAAGGTAAATAAGTAGTGATTTCATATTCAATGCTTGACGGTATGGTTTTAAACGAAGTAACAATCACTTTTCTGATATTAATTATTTTGTAGATCCCTGTAACGATGTTTTGGCTTGTGGAAATTGTGCACAATGTAAAGTACTAAATCATCGTATATTATGCAGTTGTACGAGTAATTATACAGGAAATCCACTTGTGGAATGTAAGAAGAAACCCCTACTATGTGAAGGGTTTTGCCCATGTGATGACAGTGGATATTGTGTTTTGGTTTGTAACGATGATTCAGACTGTAGCTGTGGTGAAAAATGCCTTGATGGTGGATGCAGAACACTTTGTTCAGCAAGGAATAAATGTCCTGAGAGACAAATATGTGCACAAGGAGCATGTATTCCTGGCTGTAACAATAACAGAGATTGCGGTGATGATATGGCGTGCTTATCAAAGAAATGCATAGACGTCTGTAGTGAAAAATCATGTGGTAAAAATGCTATTTGTTTGGCCAATAGACATCGACCAATTTGCAGTTGTCCTAGTGGTTTCTCTGGGGATCCTCGGAGTGAATGTAAGCCATATGAGTGCGTAAAAGACAGCGATTGTGCGTCAGATGAATCTTGCACTAACGAAGGAATGTGTAAAAATGTATGTTACAATGCCTGCGGTGCCAATGCTATATGCCGTATTGAGAATAGAGCACCACAATGTTCATGCCCGCCAAACTACATTGGAAATCCAAAAATAGAGTGTTCAAAGCCTGCTGTAGGTAGTTGCTTACGTAATCCGTGTGGAATTAATGCTCGTTGTCGTGATTTGGATGATGGAAGCTATGAATGCACATGTCCTCCGGGATGTGCTGGAAATTCACAAAAACAATGTTTTTGTGGCACGATGACACCATGTGCCCACAAATCGTGTGGTAATAATGCTCAATGCCGGATTGATCATAAGAATGAAGCGCAGTGTTACTGTCCGCGCAATTTCCCTAACGGAGACCCTAACATAGAATGTAAGTTTTTGGATTATTATTTAAAAAAAAAATGTGTTTGGTAAGTAGACACTCAAATTTAAAGAGTATTTTTAATAAACAGGTGCACTGGAACGTAGCGTTGTTGACTGTCGGACAACTGGATGTGGAATTAACGGAGAATGCTTAAGAGAGGGGGCTGAATTTGTATGTCGTTGTATACCTGGCACAGAAGGACAAGCAGATATCGAATGTCATACCAGTGAGTAAATAATTATCATACTCTTCATAGTTTTAACACATGTACAAATGCACGAGACAGGTTTACATGAACAAGTGTATTTTTAAGACCAAGAAACAATTTGCCTCTTAATTCTCCATTCTACCTATTTATGTATCAACAAAATAGATAATATTTTGTAAATAAAATATTAGAAATTCCAGTTATACCAATTCAAGAGGATATTTGTTTTTTTTTTATTAATAATTTTACACTTAGAAGATGTTTGAAAATAATTTTGAAACAAGTATCCTAAAACTTTCTATTTCGAAAAGACCCTGTTTTTTTTTTTATAAAAAAACTACTATAGGCCACTATTATAAATATTATAGTTATCTCAAAAGTTGTACAGATATGTACTATCAAGCTAACTACATATGTGTACAAAAGGTATAGGTCATATTTAATTTCGACATTAGTGGAAGCATTCTCACCGTTCGTGCTTGAATACAGTCAGTAACATTTTGTTCGGCTTCATGTACATATTGCTTGTATTATAATATTACGTTATATACTTCTGATCATAAACCCTTAATTTCAAAGAGCATGCACTGTCTCGTGAGAAAGTTTCCTCTTCATGGCTGAAGGTACAGCTCTTTCGACTCTGCTTTCTTCTTTCACATCTTCCTAGGTATCGAATGTACGAGCGATAAAGACTGTCCAGTAGACAAAGCGTGTTTGAGCTTACGCTGTGTCGACCCTTGCACCATACGTGGCGTGTGTGGAGAAGATGCGCTGTGCGTCTCTGTGATGCACCGAGCCCAGTGTTCATGTCCACAATGCTATGTGGGACAGCCACGTTCATCTTGTCGACCCGATCCTACTTGTAAGCCCACTTCAGAAGTCAATATCACATTCAATTGCTCAGACTCAAAGCCATGCCCATTGAAACTGGCCTGTGATATAACTACAAATCAATGTCGAAATCCATGTGTTGGATACCAAAATTGTAGTAGAAATCAAAAATGCGAAGTTCGGAATCATATGCCTGTGTGTGTATGCCGGAACGGGTTCGCACTCAACGAAAGAGGTGAATTAACTTGTGCACCAGAAAACGCGGAATGTACAAGAGATGAGCAATGCCCCTCAAATGCAGCATGTCAAGATTCAAAATGTGTGAATCCCTGTTTAACATCTAAACAACCTATTTGTGGAAAGGGAAAACAGTGTGATGTTTTAGAACATCGGGCTTACTGCATTTGTGTCGAAGATTGTCACCCAACAGTATCTATATGTTTGAGAGATAATGGATGTCCCCAAAATTTAGCATGCATAAACTTCCAATGTAAAGATCCCTGTAGAGAAGCTTGTGGTGACGCTCCATGTTCAGTAGAAGATCATCATCCTGTATGCAAGTTTTGTCCAAATGGATTTACACACGATGAAAAACACGGCTGCATTAAAGGTAAATCTGCGTTAAAGAAAATTAAAATATTACAGTACTATTAGTTTATTGCCGTCAATCTATAATAATTTTTTTCTTCATATTCCAGGAAATCGATAGTATACTTTATGACTTCATCCGGCTCTTTCTATATCTTTATTTCTTTTGTTTCTAGCATGATCATTTTCTCTTGACAGTTGAACTCTTCTAGATCTTCTAAATCAGGTAGAGATTCGAGCATGTTATTTTTATCTGTGTAAATACATAAATATTCATACTCTCACTTGAACATTTTGGTGTTGGTTGCGCTTGGGTAAACTTTAATGCTTTCGATGCTTAATTTAACTCGAACAATGCAAGAAAACTGCCACGAGACAGTTTGCAAAGTTGTTAATGTTATGCCTTTGTTCTGTATACTTTTACCACCATTTTATGTATTGTTTTTACTATCATTATTCATACATAAGCCTATTGATTGAAATATTATTATACAAACAAAGTAGTGATTATAATGTTTTAATTTGTTAAAGTGTAAAAATGTATACGCCAACGATTTATTAGAAAAAAAAATTATTTATTATTTTCACTTTCACTTAATGTCAACAACAAGTAACATTTTAATTTATTTCATTGAAAAACGTATTATTTGCGAAAATGTAAATCATATATTAAATTATGTTAGAGGAACAAAATAGCTCTTGGTGACATAGTTGGATTTCACAGCCTTAGAGTGCGGAGCACATGAGCAGTGCGAGGTGGGACTGGCGTGCGTGAGTGGGCGTTGTTCGGATCCGTGCGAGCGCGGCGGGCCGTGTGCATCTGGGCAGCATTGCGCTGTAGTAAATCATCAGCCTGTTTGTTCAAAGGGTAAATACAACCTGCAAAATACTTTCATGATAAAGATTAACATCATAGTGTGTGCGTATTTGCAATAACATTATTTTGTGATTTTTTTTAAATAAAATTCATGAGTATTATATAAATTAAGCTATTTTTGAGACTTAAAATCTTACAGTGCTAACAAAAGCTTATTTATGGGAATTTTAATCCCAGTTCTTTAGAAATATTTGAGGATTATTTTTAGAGGTGTTTCACTTATTTGGATCCAGTATAAAATTGTTTCGTTCTTATTGTGCGAGCCTGATTTGATTTAACTTTTTTTATTCTTCAAAATATACAATAGTCATATTATCTCAGTACCTACTATGATTTCTAGATTTAGTATGTATCTATGTGATTTATGTGTTTGTGTGTTTGTTACCGATTTTAAAAATGCTTCACCAATGGAAAGCTACATTATCAACGAGTAACATTGATATATTTATATATATAAATATTTCTGTTATTTATTTTCCAAAGTGTATTTCTAAAGCTACGCGCCACGGTTTCACTCGCGTAGTTCCCTTTCTTGTGGGAATAGGGAGATAAAAGATACATACTAAATCTAGAAATCACAGTAGGTACTGAGATAATATGACTATTGAATATTTTGCCCCGTAAATTTTTTACCTTGATTTTTGTCATATTTTTTTTTTGTTTTAACAGTTTGCCAGTGTCAAACTTCTTCGGACTGTGCAAGATACCCTAATTCAAAATGCGATGGGTGCGTCTGTGTACAAGGTACAGTATATAATGATATAATTAGGTACCTCTTAACTATTTAAACTGGCCTCATTTGCCCTAGTCTAGAATTGTAACTAGATTTTTTTTGTAATATATTATATAGAATTTAATGTTCTAGAGGTTGTTAGATACAACTAGTTCTAACTGATTACAATAGATAGACGATATAATGAGATCAAAACGAATAATGAATTAATGGGAAACGTAATTTTCAATTATTTCCCTATTTTTCTCAAGTATCCACGATTATAGGCACACAAAGTCAACCTATAATAATCAATATATAGCTTGCAATTTATAATGAGGCCTTTTGTTATGCTATGCTAGGCCATGTGCTAACTCCATGGAGTTATAGCACATGGCCTAGCTCATAGCCAGTTAATATTAAAATTTCAAATGCAATAAAAATTTGCAACACTAACAACTTAACAGGCGAACGTCCGTCTCCAAATTGTGGCCACTGTCGACCTGGAGTTCCCTGCGATCCATTTTCGGGAGCTTGTATGGAAAGTAAGTACTCATATAACTAAGAAGTTATAATTATTATTGCTAAAAAAAATATGCCACATTATGATACCTCATATATTATTTAACTATAATATTATTTATGATAAATTAAATACAGGTTCTCATCTAAGCTGTTTCTACTTACACATTTCTATATGAGATGTGCAGCAGACTTCTACTTTAAAGCTAGCGAGTCTGCACACTTTTCATAAATGTGAATAGCAAATCTAACTCCAAATTAACTGGTTGTTGCTATGAACAGCGTACCATTTTGTCCGATAAAACGCCACAAAGTACTGGTTCCGTTCTCTCGGCAGACCCGATACCTACACAATATTATTTTACTACCTTTTCTGTTTTTTTATCCTCTTAAGTAGATTTGTCGTCGGAATCTTAGTGATCTTTCGTAGAATTAGGCATTTACATATACTAAATTATCATTTTTAGGCTTAAGTTACAACATAACTTGATAGCAATAAATTAAATATGGTCGTTAAATTATAGAAGAACATTTTAAATATACTGACATACTTATATTAAAGAATAATTGAAATGTTACTTAAGCCTAAATTGATTTTCCTTCTCTCTTACTTTCTTCACTTTCTTATTTCTGAAATTTAAATGTGGACCTTGTTATTTAGATTTATGTAAGTAATTAATTAAGTAAATTTCAGCTTTATACTTTTGAGTATTTTAAGCTTTGACAACTTAAAATTGTTAGACTGAAGTAACTATTAAGTGCTGTTCATCGTTATATTTTGGTATAAATTGTTGCACACAAAATTAACAATTTGTTCCTTTCCCATTAACAGATGATCGACCTCTAAATGCATTCCCACTAACCGAAACATACTCCAAAGCATTTGAAACCACTACTTCTACAATAAAATACAGTACTACTATTTCTCCAGATGACAATAATGATAGCAATGTATATAAAGACACAACAACTGATAGTGTTTTAGACGAAAAAAAAATATTCTTTCCTGTGACAGATAAAAAAGACGTAACAACTCTGCTTCCTGATATTACTGATAAGACTGACATGAAAAATACAGATATAATTACGACAGATACTTTATTAGATTTGTTTACACCCGCGTTAGTTAATGGTGACGATGATCGTGCTTCATCATTATTACCTAATTTCAATCAGATTGAAAACGAAAACAAAGGCTTTAATACAACACTTGATTACGATGAACTTTTACTAAGTAGTAGTAGTACAATTTATGGTGAAAGTACTCTTAAACCACAATCACCATTTAATAGAACACAAACGAATGGATCACAAAAACAAGGTAATGAAAATAAAAATACCAAAACCCCCGAAAACCAAAGAAACTTACACAACTATACAAATTATTTAAAAAGAACGACGGTCCCGTCAAAATTTATTGAAACTACCGCGCTTAAAGATGAATTAGATGAAACTACAGGTCTAACGTTAGATATGCAAACAAAAATAAAATCCAGGGATCAAGAAAATACTACACCAGTCAATAAACAATCTAATACCTTTAAATCTCCAAATTCAGACTTAACAACCAACTTTATGTTTGAAGAACATCCCTCTACAAATAGCTGGACTTCAGTCTCTACTACTCAAATAAATGATAAAACACTTGTTAGTCTCACAGATTCTTCAGCATATATAAATGATATTTATGCTACAAGCTCAATGGAATCTACTGAACAAGATGTTAAAATACCAGTAACAACTCCAACATCTCTAAAAAGTACACTTAGTGAAACGACACACGTCACCAAACAAAGTGAATCTGATGGTTTTCAAGTCAAAAATGAGTTGTATACTACTACCGCTAGTTATTTCTCAGAAAATGCCAAGATAGAAGATGAAGAATCTACAAATATTAATGAATACCAATCTAGCAGTCGTGAACCCCCGAGTACCAATTCTATTACCGAGATTACTGGATATACTGTTTTGGATTCTATACGAACAACTTTGCAGAACCCTAAGAAAGTTCCGTTAGAAATCCTTATGAAAGAACAAACTTTATTGGAACCAAATATTAATGTCAGTGACCAAAACGATTCTATATTAATTTCGCCAACAGAAAGTTATGACAAATATACAACACTTAGAGCTCAAACAGATTTAACTGACGGTACAGATTTTCCATCAACGAATACTTTAACAAAAGTAAGCAAAGAGGAAGATAATATAATGCCCAGTACATACATCACAAGACCTGCCAATATTCTGGCTGAATCTTTACAAACAACATCGAGTATGTCACCAAAAAATTTAGATAAAGGTATAACTGAACCTGATATAAGTGCAACTGAAGGAAAACATATCAGCTTATTTTCAAAATTGAATACAAAATCGACCGAAGGCTATTATACCACATTTTATCCTGAAAAACTGACTACAATTTATTTAAGTCAGCCCGATTTACCTGATTCAAAAAACAGAGAAAATAATCAGGTCGATCAAAGTTTTACTACAAAAAACCCTAACACCCTAACTTCGTCTGTGGTATTACCCTCAGATTATACAAGTACGGCATCTGAAACAAAAGATTTTAATCAACATGCGCAGACCGAATCCATGCTACCTGATTTAAGTTATAGTGCTACAACGACAATTGCTAACGTTGAGTTGATTACAGATAGAATATTTACAAATTCTTTCAATAGTGTGACTAAAAAAATGTTAGGCAATGAATTTGAAACTCCGAAAACAAGCTATACCAATAAAGATACCGAAACTATTGAGCTATTTGAGGCGGAAACTGTTCCAACTGCCACGGAACAGATGAATACTGTATCACATGATGAAACACAAATATCGATGAGAAATAGTACTCTACCCAACATAGATCATGCCAACGAATATCTGGAAAAAGCAACATTAATGAATTCTGAAACTACAACACTACGTGATAATTTAACTCCGGTTTACCAAAATGTGCCCACTAATTTTGATAACAACAATACAATAAAAGATGAAAATACCATTAAAATAGATAATTTAAACGATATAACCTATACTACATTGGAAAACAAGAAAGACTTTTTGAAAACGCAATCCACTTTGACGCCTTTTAACGAAGAAGTTTCACCTAAAATATCAGAAACGACTTTTTCCACTGATTTTCCTCTACCTAAAACTACATATAGCAAAGTTAATGAAATTACTACAGTGCTTTCAGAATTCACAAGCTCAAATAGTGAAAATAATCCAGATGTAGATATGCTAACTACTACTGAAAATAACAGCATTTTAGTCAGTGATAACGGCTTAATTTTAGTAAATACAATTTTAGACGGTAATAATAATATAAATAAGGACGGAGTTACAAATGATAAATCAGAAAAATTTATAACTGATACTAATACAACACCTGTTGCCATAAAAGACAAAATATTAGAAACTCTACATTATACTAAGAACGAAGGATTAACAGAAGAAACGACAATGTTAAATAACTATTCTATGACTGAAGGTGAATCGACTACAATATTTCCTGTGGAACAACATCCTACTTCACTCTTAAATCAAAATTCGTCACCTCTCATTGACAGCTCAATAACATTCAATCACGATATTACCGTTGCTTCCAATGATGACTTATTAAATACAGAAAAAACTACTAAAATGTCATACACAAGTTTTTATAACCAAAAAAAATATACAACAATTCCAGAAGTCATATATCAATCAAAAGAAACGACTAACCCTATCCATAAATACATAGATAATGTTCCAAAATCTACACTTAGTGATGATGATATAACAACTTCAACGCATTTGGCATTAATAACAAATAGTGAAACAAAATTTGATACCAATATCGAAGAAACTACGCGTACGAAAGCAGTAGAAACATCTCTTAAAGGTACGAGTAATGTTACACCTACTACATCAGATACATTCAAAAGTTATACCACTATGTTTGTAACAACAGAAGATTATACAGAAATTAAAACTGAAAAATCTTTCTCTACTACTTACAAAGAATTTACTAAAAATATGCCGCCAAATACAGAACACACTATACCATATTCGAAAACATCTACAATCTCACCAGAGTTGACGTCTACAAAAATTATACTAGAAACTGATGATAATATTTTAACTAGCACAGAAAAAACAACGGCTAATACTTTATTTGATACAACGTATCATAATTTCTATACGGAAAAATATTATATTGGTAGTACAGAGGATAGTACAAATATTTTATTGACAGATCAAACTACACCAAAATCTACTACTATTGTTTCTGGTAATGTAGTTAATAAATTGACTTATGATCCTTTACTAAGTATATCAACAATAGATACTTTGCCTAGTACTGATAGCACCATTGCCGATATTGACCCTAAAAGCTCAATTACTAATGGATCTAAAATATCTAATAATATATCTTCACATTATGACAATAATTTTCCTACTTCATCACCAACTGATATTAAGAGTGAAAAAAATAGTTATCAAAACATTGGAGATGAAAGTCTTGCAACTACTGACTTAATAGATGATAAAGAGTACACACAGAAAACTACAATATTTTCAATATCTGCTGAAAAAGATATTCATCCTCCATCTAATGATATTTCAGTTTCCACAACACCTTCAATATTTATCCCATATGATGAAATTTTTCTAAAAAAAACCAGTACACAATCTGTAAGAATTGATACATCAACACCAACAGGCAACATATTTGACGAGACAGCTGTAAATGAATACAATTTGGATTCTTCAAAAGAAACCACTTTATCTGTTACCAATTATAGTATTCAAGATATTGCAACAAAGTCAACACTTCCATGGTTAACTGCCCCAAATAATAATACTACAAACCATGATGACGTTAGTCCTTCGACCTCTAGTTTGGAAAATTTCACAACTCAACCTAATACTGTTTTTATTAATAGTGACGATGAAAAATTGATATCTGAAACAACCTTAGATATTTTTACATCATCTACTTCCCCTACGGAAACTGTTCCAGAAACTTTTATCACATTCGCAAATTTATCAAGTTCAGATATTATAACAGAGACAAACTTACCTACAATCGAAAATAATATTAACAATATTAAAGAGAATAAAACTAGGATAAATAATAATACTAATGTATCTCAAGTATTGGCTGTTACTGAAGCATTTACTTATAATTCAAATTTATCTGAGCAAGTAACCACTGCAATGGGTTTAATTACAAATTCTAATGATAGTATTGGCAACACGGCCACAATTCACGCAAGCAAAAATCGATTTACGACTGGTAGCATAACTACTTTAAATACATTAGAAATAAACAATCAAAAAGATTCAATCGTAACAGAATCACCTTTTGGCTTAAATCAAAAACACGGCGACTATCCATCAACAATATCTGCACACTCGAGTACTTCTTTAGAAAATCTTTCCTCTCGAAGAAAAGACATCGACATACCTGCTTGGACAGATTCTACAGCCTACAATGATATAACTTCAACTGAGACTATTACTATTGTAACTGACAAACAAACTAAAAACCAGTGCAAATTACACATTCACTGTCCGACGGACAAGTTTTGTTATAATGGAGTATGTCAAAATCCATGTGAAGTTTGGAATCCTTGTACAAAGAACGCTTCCTGTAAAGTTTTCAACCATGAAGCTGTTTGTGCGTGTGATGGCCCTGCTGGGGAGAACTGTGAGAAAGGTATGCTAGTAATAGTGATACTACAAATTTTAAAGTACATTTGCATACCCTTTAGGTTATGAAACCATTTGATTTGAGACAAATATTTTAAGATTAAGGTAGTTTTATCGGACAAATGAGTGCTGTTCTGACTTAATGTTAATCTTTGTAAATATACTAATCTTCTAAAACATTTCAATATAACGTACTAATGGAAAATTTAACATGTAATATACTAGAATCACCTGGAACACCTAAGGCACCAGAACCTTGCCAATCTGATCGGGATTGTATAGAAACAGAAGCCTGTTTTATGGAACTTTGTCAAAACCCATGCGATTTCCACAATGTATGTGGTATTGAAGCTAAATGTCATCCAGTAAAACAAAGACCTATGTGCTCGTGTCCAGCTGGTTATGATGGAGATCCCGCTGTAAAGTGTACACCGACAAGATGTAAGCCTTAACTCCACTAAACATAGTGATTTGTATATCAAGTTAAAATTGTATGAGTACCTAAACCTTAATTGACATCATAATTTTTAGGTACTAATTGCACTTACTAATAAAATTACGAGTATACCAATTAAATATCTAATAAAATGATAATATTAAATAAAATATAATGTCATGCTTGATAAAGTAGCCTACACCTAAACCACGCGTCTTATTGGTATAATTTACTTTTCTGCACATTGTAAAATACATGAAAATTTTCATTTCTCTCTCTTATTCAGCTGGTTGCACTAGCAATGAAGATTGTCAGTTAACCGAGGCTTGTATAAATAATGCATGTCAACATCCATGTGCAATACACAATCCATGCGTATCTAACGCTGTCTGTATAAACACAAACCACGGCTCAGATTGTAGTTGCGTCGAAGGATATCATGGCAATGGATACGTCGGATGCGTTCCAGGTAAGTCGGCCAAATGAAAGGAATTTACTGGATTGACAGTTTAAAAATTATTAATTCACTTTTAATTTTAAACATTTTTTTAGTCGTTGATAGTCGTTCAATTTGTCAATACAATGAAGACTGTCCACCGGAATTATTGTGTGACAGATTAAACAGAGTTTGCATAAATCCATGTGCAATTAACGAATGTGGAGATAATGCTGAGTGTTTTCCTTCGAATCATGGCATACAATGCAAATGTTTCGCAGGATTTACTGGAAACCCTTATTTGGAATGCTACCAAGGTATGTGCAATAATTTTATTAAACGGTTCCAGTGTTTTAAAAATGTTTTGAAGTGAAAACTTCTTTAGCGGCGTTGAGCACCTTTTCTGTAATGGGTATAAAATCTTAAACTCGCGTCAGGACACGTGACCTGATCGAAAAAGCGTAAGACGGATGGAGAGTAGACAGCTATCCCCTCTCTACGGCGCGGCGAAAATGTATGCCTGGGCCTACTGTTTCGTTTAGGCAGTGCAGGGCGCTTGCGCGAAATTTCGTGTATGTTACAGCGTGCCACGCGCATCCATGGATGGTGACAGCTGATGGCTCGACCGTCTGTGTAGTGATCACATTGTTGTGTATTCGTAAAATTCGTGAATGTAAAGTGCTTAAAATATGAAAATTGATATAGATAAACTTTTTAATGTAAAATAATTGTAATAGTTTTAAAGTGTTAAATTTTTAATGTAATATAAATTGTCATGTTTTTGTACGATAGCGCAATAAATGAATATTGTATTCTACCACATAAATGATAGTACTTTTATACTGATAAAGCAATTGGTGCAAAATTATTCCCTAACCATTCCAAAATATCAAACATGCTCAACGTTAATAATCAAGTTTTCACTTCTGCCGGCACTCCCGGAGTGCAACCCGTCTTTTTTTTTTTGAGTCGGTCTAGACAGATTCTTGGCACTGCATCTACCGATTTTATAGCTAATAACCTGGATTAATATTTTTATATTCTAAATTAACAAATGTGTTGAAAGCGATTCAAAGAATTTCGACTTTCGATTTAATAATTACTTTTAGTTCTCAGTAGTATCTAGCTGGGGCCGAAAAATGCCAAATTCTTAAAAAAAACCTCCAAGGTTGCAGACCTCGAATGATATTTTGTGTAGTTTCTCAGTTAGATTCAGTAAGTTATACACTGGTGTATTAACTAATTAATATTTATTTCTTAATTTCGTAGTACAAGGTTGTAGATCAGACAATGAGTGTGCAAATTCCGAAGCATGTATAAACGGAAAATGTGAATCGCCGTGTAGATGTGGAACTAATGCAATATGTGATGTACAAAATCACCGCGCCTCATGCAAGTGTTTGAATGGTTACACTGGTAACCCAACAGTCAGTTGTGAACCTCCTGCGAATCCTTGTACACCAAATCCATGTGGGATAAACGCACTTTGTGAAATTGACAATGGAAATCCGATATGTTTCTGTCCCAAAGGATTGACTGGCAATCCGTTCAAGACTTGCAGTAAGTAACTCTGTCACTGTGAATATCTCTAGTATCGTGTTCTTGATTGCACTTCTGGCATTTACAGTAACTTAATATAGCTATCGAATGTTTAAGCTACAATAATGAGAGAGTACACAAATTTTATATTTACCATTTTTTTTAGTTCCGGAAGGCAATGAATGTGAACCCAACCCGTGTGGACAATTTACTGGATGTCGAATAATAGACAATAAGCCAGCTTGTTTCTGCTTACCTAATTATGAAGGCAATCCTCCGCGCCAACCTTGCCGTTTGCCAAATAATCCATGTAATCCTTCGCCATGTGGACCTAATACGCAGTGTACAGTATTATCAAATGGATTCTCCAAGTGTACTTGTTTGCAAGGTTATGTTGAAAGCCCAAATACTGTTCGTGGCTGTATCGAATCGCGGAATCCTTGTGAGCCTAACACTTGTGGCGTAGGTGCACGATGTGATCCAAATAGATCACCTGCCTGTTATTGTCCAGAAAATACTCGTGGAAATCCTTACAAATCTTGCGATCGTCAATCTTATTTACCACCGGCTATTCTTTGCCAACCTGGAAACTGCGGAGAAAATGCTGATTGTTATGTAAGTAGTAACAGAGAAATGTGTTTCTGTAAAACTGGATTTATCGGAGATCCTTATATTGGTTGTCAACCTCAGAAAAGTCCTTGTAATCCAAATCCTTGTGGGCCACAAGCAGTATGTAACGTCAATTACGATGGACAAGCATTGTGTATCTGCAGTGAAGGGAGCACTGGCGATCCATTCAGCTTAGAAGGCTGTCAATCTCGGGAATGTGAAATTGATGATGAATGTGCATTAGATAAGTCCTGTATTGGTTACACGTGCCGTGACCCATGTCCTGGAATATGCGGAATAAACGCAAGATGTCACGTCGAGGCTCACCATCCTGTTTGTACTTGTGAAGATGGACTAATAGGCAATCCGTTATTATGTTGTTTACTACCCGAAGAACTTAAAACAAATAGACCATGTTCTCGTGCACCGTGTGGTACGAATGCAATTTGTCAAGATGTTGGGGAAAATGCTTTGTGTTCCTGTCCACCTGACTTTTATGGCGATCCAACAAAAGAATGTAAGCCAGAATGCCTCATGAATTCGGATTGTTTACCAAACGAAGCCTGCATAAATCGAAAATGTATTGATCCTTGTGCACAAAGCAATGTTTGCGGTATAAATGCTATTTGCCTATGTTCAGACCACACTGTGTCTTGTTTATGCTCTGAGGGATACATAGGAGATCCATTGATTCAGTGCATATATCGACGTAAGTATTGTTTATAAGTATATGTATAAAATTTAAAATAATAATAGGTAACTACGGTTTGTTCGTATTTAATAATCACTTCATTATATTTTAATCTTTGCATTTATTTCAGCTATTATAATTGTTCCCGAAAATTCAACTTTACAACCATGTACACCAAATCCTTGTGATTCCAACTCATTATGCGACACTTACGGGGACAAGTTTGCTGTATGTAATCTTTGCTCTGGATCGAATGCAATTAACAATCCTGCATGCCGCCCGGAATGTGTTTTGAATTCGGATTGTGCATTTGACAAATTTTGTTTAAAGAATAAATGTGTGGATCCTTGCCCTGGGTCCTGTGGTGTTAATGCTGAATGTAAAGTGTATCACCACGATCCGATTTGTCAATGTAAAAATGGATTTGAAGGCAATCCGTACGAGCATTGCAAGTTTACAAAACAACGTAAGTTTATAGTTACATTAACATTTATTACGCATTTTCATACTTTTTTTTTGTCGTGGTCGTAAAGTTTTATGCTACGTCGGTCCCTTAAGCAGGACGAGGTTATGTAGGGCTCGTAGGAGGGTAATAACCGAAGTAAAAACCACTCCGGCATGTCCCTTTGGCTGTTGTGCTGGACGCCCGGGGGACCCGTTGTATATATCCCAGATATTTAAAACGGATTTAATAGATTTACTTATTTTATTCGATCACAGACAGAAAATGTGGGCTATGTAGTGCCTACTCGTTTCCAAATCCAGCAAAAAATGTAATAAAACTTTACTGCGATACGATAGTCGATGCGTTGTACGATAGTCTTATACTATCAATGTCATGACAAATTTCATAATATCTGTAAAATAGCAACTAAAGATTAATTATCGTTTAAAACTGTTGGGAATTATTGTCTAGGCTTAAAAAAGTAATTAAATAATTGTATTGCAGCACATCCGCCTGAAACGTGTGACAATGTCCGATGTGGAGCAAATGCTATGTGTCAAGATTTGAATAATGCTCTAACGTGTAAATGTCTACCCGGTTTTTACGGTAATCCGTACATGTCCTGTAGACCGCAATGTGTCGTTAACAGTGATTGCTCCGCTAATTTGGCATGCATAAATAATAAATGTGAAAATCCTTGTCAAAATGTTTGTGGAATTGGAGCCTTGTGTGATACTGTTAACCACCACGCTATATGTTATTGTCCGACGGATCAAACAGGTGACCCATACATAAGATGTCAAGATAATCCTCCTGCTACACCAACTTTATACATATGCGACCCATCACCATGTGGACCTTATAGCCGCTGTCTGGTTTCGGCATCTGGATTTGCCGTATGCTCTTGTTTGCCTGGTTTTAGGGGAGTTCCACCGATGTGTCAGCCGGAATGTGTTAGTAATTCAGATTGCCCACAAAAAGATACTTGTGTCAACCAAAGATGTATAGATCCATGCCAAGGTAGTTGTGGAGTTGGGGCGAACTGTATTGTAGTAAATCATAACCCAATATGTAGCTGCGGACCAGAAGAAACGGGAGATCCTTTTGTTGTGTGTACAGCATTCGTTGATAATTTCCCTAATGAAAAGAATCCATGTGTTCCATCACCATGCGGGCCTAATTCAGTTTGTGAAATAAAATCTAATCATCCAGTATGTTCTTGTCAACTAAACTACTCCGGATCACCACCATATTGTAGACCTGAATGTATTATTAGTCAAGAATGCGCATCAAACCAAGCCTGTATAAATGAAAAATGCGTAGATCCATGCATTGACGCATGTGGAAATAATGCTGTATGTAATGTTGTGAACCATACGCCTTTGTGTAGTTGTGTTGATGGATACAAAGGCGACGCTTTTATAGGATGCATGGTTGTTTCGAGAGATGACTATATAACACCATGTAATCCATCACCTTGTGGCGAAAACACAATCTGTACGGTTGTAAATAATGCAGCACGTTGTTCATGCATACCTCCCAACATTGGGAATCCATATGCAGGTGGCTGCCGGCCTGAATGTTCTCATAATTCAGATTGTCCAAACAATTTGGCCTGTTTATCAAATCACTGTCGAGATCCATGTAAGGACTTATGTGGCGTCAACGCAGAGTGTATTGTTGCCAATCATGTTCCCGTGTGTACTTGCTTTAAAGGATACGAAGGGGACCCATTTTCTTCATGTCGTAGAAAATATGCAACACGTGAGTAACATTGTTTGAGTAGAATTTCTTAATATATCAATTTATGCACTAAAAAACATTCGTGTTTTAGTAAAAATACATTAGTACGATTATAAGCATAAAATATATATACGAAAAACAAACATAAAATTAGCTTAGAGACATGTAGCGGTGTATGTAGTTGCTGAAATAACTTTTACTGCATTTACAGCTGCAATACCTATCAATCCGTGTCAACCTTCACCATGCGGTCCCAATAGTGAGTGTCACGTTGTCAGCCAACGAGCCGCCTGTTCATGTCGCGCTGGCTACCTTGGTACACCTCCCGCTTGTCGTCCTGAATGCGCAGTGAATTCGGAGTGCCCAACAAACAGAGCTTGCATTAACCAAAAATGCAAGGACCCATGCGTTCACAGTTGCGGCCTTGACGCACTTTGCCACGTCGTCAGCCATAATCCTATCTGTATGTGCCCTGAAAACTATCCTGAAGGCGATCCATTTATCCGATGTTTAAAGAAAAGTAAGTGCTCTCATATTTTGTATAATGAGTTTGCGTGTGTTTTGTAATTTTATATACTCGTAGTTATATTATTATTTCCATTATTAACAGGTATTTCCCTACCGGCACCTAATCCGTGTTTACCGTCACCATGCGGGCCGCATTCTACTTGTCGAGACGAAGCTGGCCGAGCAGTTTGCGCCTGTGAACCAGGCACTTTGGGTGCTCCTCCGACATGTCGGCCACAATGTCTTATTAACCAAGATTGCCCACTTGCTCTCGCTTGTCTTAGTGGTAGCTGTATCAACCCCTGTGTAGGTTCCTGCGGGTTTAATGCTCGTTGCGTCGTTCAAAATCATCAACCACTATGCTCTTGTGACGAAGGCTACTCTGGAGACCCATTCTCTGGCTGCAATCCCATCGAAAGTAAGTTTTTTTTTTCATTATTACGCATGCTAGTTAACATAATTGCATGATTATGTAGTAAATGGTTTCGTTGTAGTAATTTGTAAATTATGTTAAGCTGGCAGCCTTGTAAAGAATTGTTTTCGACTGAACGCTCTCCAGCAGTCTTAATGGGCACAATTGTAATGAAGCATGATAGACGCTTCATAACATCATAAATTATTTGTAAAAGCAATAAATTAAGCAACAGATTGACAAGCACTATAAGTGACTCGTTACAACAGTCGTCGGATTGGCGAAATTAAAGCTTGTCTGAAGAGCACTTACTACGCAAGGCTGCTGCTGTGATGTGGCCTTGTAAAATATAATATTTAAACAAATTTTCAGCTCCTAAAGAAGTATTCAGTCATCCTTGTAATCCATCACCTTGTGGACCTAATGCCATTTGTAAAGATAGAAATGGTGCTGGTGCGTGTACATGTATAGATGACTTTTATGGAGATCCTTATTTGGGATGTAGACCTGAATGCGTTATGAATACAGATTGTGCTATTGGCAAAACCTGTTTTAATAACAAATGTATAGACCCGTGCCCGGGATCTTGCGGACAAAACTCAGAATGTAGAGTTTCCAATCATGCACCTTCATGTTTCTGCTTGCCGGGATATACTGGAAATCCTCTTCATGCATGTTCTCACACCAAATGTAAGACTTTCTCTCTTTTCTTATTCTATCTTATACTTTATTTTTATTCTATGTTCAATCTATATATATCTTATCTTCCTAAACAGCGATTGCGGAACCGATCAATCCGTGCCACCCTTCACCCTGTGGCCCTTACAGTAAATGTCGTACGTTCAATGGTCACGCGGTTTGTACATGTCTTGATATGTGTGTCGGTTCTCCTCCGAATTGTCGGCCTGAATGTATTGTTAGTGCTGACTGTCGACAAAACAAAGCGTGCATACATAATAAATGTCAAGATCCATGCCCTGGTACATGTGGAATAAACGCTCAATGTCAAGTCGTAAACCATAACCCTATCTGTAGCTGTTTGAATGAGTTTACTGGTGATCCATTCGTGAAGTGCTTTTTGGAAGACAGTAAGTTTGCGTTTTAATTTTTTTATAAAGATTTGATATGACAATATCTACATAAATGATACTTTATTACAGAACAAATAACGCCAATAAATAATTGTATACCAAATCCATGCGGTCCACATTCTCAATGCAACGACTTAAATGGGCATCCAGTATGTTCCTGTTTAAGAAATTATATCGGGCGACCACCAAACTGTCGACCTGAATGTGTAATGGATATTGAATGTCCAGGAAATCTAGCTTGCATATCTGAAAAGTGTAGTGACCCGTGCCCCGGTTCTTGCGGATTCCACGCTACTTGTAATGTAGTTAAACATATTCCATTTTGTGTATGTGAACAAGGATATACAGGAGATCCTTTCTCAGGATGTTCAATTGCCCCTTGTAAGTTAGACAGTTTCATATATAGTCAAAAAATACAATAGTATTCCTTTGTGAAATATTACTAACGTTGTTATTTTTTTAGCTATCGAACCTCAATTGCAAAATCCGTGTGCTCGATCACCTTGCGGCGTTAATGCTATATGTAAAGAGAGACACGGCATTGGTTCGTGTTCTTGTCTTCCGGAATACTATGGTGATCCATACATAGAATGCAGACCGGAATGCGTATTAAATTCAGACTGTCCAAAAGATAGAGCCTGCATAAATAACAAATGTGTGGATCCGTGTCCGGGTGTTTGTGGAATGAACGCTGAGTGTCGTGTAAATAATCATGCCCCATCTTGTGCATGTCATTCAGGATATGAAGGAAATCCTTTTACTTCTTGTTACCTAAGTACGATTTTTCATTACGCTTATCCTATTAAATCAAGTTAAATTTCAAATAAAATTTTAATATTCAAACGGATAGTCATTTTATAAACTAAAATATTGTACTTTTAGGCCCCATTGAAAAACAGTCAGATCCATGTTTACCTACACCATGTGGACCATACAGTATATGCCGTGCTAATAATGGACACGCTATTTGTTCCTGCCAGGAACAGTATTTTGGATCACCTCCAAACTGTCGTCCTGAATGTATGGTCAGCAGTGATTGTATGCCAAATAGGGCTTGTATCAATCAGAAATGCATAGATCCATGTATTGGAGCATGCGGTGTTAATGCCAAATGCACCGTTGTCAATCACAATGCTTTATGCAGCTGTCCACGAGACTATTCTGGGGACCCATTCGTTAATTGTGCCTTTGAGAAAAGTGAGTAATAGAAAAATTTAACTGTCTATGCAATAGATCAACAAAAGTAAAGTAGAGATCAGTAATAATCCGTAAAATGTTCATAATTTTAGGGCAAGAAGTGAAGCCATCTGGCAATCCCTGTATTCCTTCACCGTGTGGACCAAATTCACAATGTCGAGTCATAAGAGAAACTCCAGCTTGTTCTTGTAAAGCTGGATATATTGGACGTGCACCACATTGTCGTCCGGAATGCATATATGATGAAGAATGTCCGAGTAATCTTGCATGCATTCGTGAAAAATGCATAAGCCCTTGTGATGGCTCTTGCGGCTCTAATGCTAACTGTAATGTGATCGCACATAAAGCTGTATGTCATTGTCGTGAAAGCTATACAGGAGATCCTTTTAGTGGTTGTTATTTTATTGGTAAGGTTTAATTTGACCCAACTATAATTTATATACGTAATCATAATAGATACTACACGCATTTTTTTTATAAACAGTGACAGTACCAAGTGAAGATGAAACTAATCCCTGCAATCCATCACCCTGCGGACCTAATTCACAGTGCACTGAAAAGAATAATGCTGGAGCATGCTCTTGTTTGCCAGGCTACTTTGGAGATCCATATCTCGGTTGTCGACCTGAATGTGTCACTAATAACGATTGTTCGCCTGACAAAGCTTGCTCAAATAATAAATGCATAAACCCTTGTCAAGGTGCTTGTGGCCTAAATGCCGTATGCAATGTTGCCCATCACACTCCAGTTTGCCTATGTTTCGATGGTTATGAAGGAAATCCCGTAGTATCTTGTCATCTGCAAAGACAGCGTTAGTATAACTTTTATATTTGAACGCATTCGTTGATTTTATACGTAGTTTTTTTAAGTTAGTAAATTTGTTTTATTTGTAATTCTAGCACCGGAAGATTTTAATCCTTGTGTTCCATCACCATGCGGACCTTACAGTCAGTGTAAAGAGATAAACGGACACGGAGTATGTTCTTGTGAAGAAGGTTACGTAGGATCTCCGCCTACTTGTAGACCTGAATGTGTAACCAGTACAGACTGTCCACAACATCAAGCATGTATAAAACAAAAATGTAGCGATCCATGTCCAGGCACATGTGGAGTTAACGCTCGGTGCCAAGCAATTAATCATAATCCTATTTGTACATGCAAATCAGGATTTACTGGTGATCCATTCGCAGTTTGTCAGTTAGAGCAAAGTAAGATGTCAATAATAATTTCCATAACAAAAAATGTAATAGGTATAATAAAAATGAAAAAATGTCAACTTAAAATATTTTTAAAAAGAAATAACTTGTTTTTTTGTGATCCTCAACATAGCATGTCTTATATATTTCAAAAATTTCTTTTTCTTTACTTTTCTTTTTTCTTTTTATTCTTAATGTATTTGAACTTTCTTTCTTAGAACCTATCTCTATGGGACCTAAAGGAAATCCATGCCTACCATCACCATGTGGTCCGAATTCTCAATGTAAAGTAGTTGGAGAAGCGCCTGCATGTTCATGCTTACCAAACTACATTGGTATCGCACCCAATTGTAGACCTGAATGTTCCATCAATGCGGAATGCTCCGGTAATCTTGCATGCCAGAATGAAAAATGTGTAGATCCTTGCCCAGGTTCTTGTGGCTTTAATGCAGACTGCACCGTAGCAAATCACGTAGCATTATGTAACTGTTTACCGGGGCATACTGGCGATCCATTTAGTGGATGCTCTGTCATTGAATGTAAGTTATGCGGAAGAGAATATTTGTTTATTATTTGCAAGTACATGTTGTGATTAACGTATGAATTAAATGTTTACACAGATGCTTCAGAACCGCCTCCTAATCCATGCCATCCGTCGCCATGCGGCGCAAATGCGTTGTGTAAAGAACGCAATGGAGTTGGTTCTTGCGCCTGCTTACCAGAATATTTCGGAGATCCATATACGGGCTGTCGTCCGGAGTGCGTGTCAAATTCGGACTGTGATCGTAATAAGGCTTGCTCTAACAATAGATGTAAAGACCCATGCCCAGGATCATGTGGTATTAATGCAGAATGTCGAACAGTAAATCATTCACCTACGTGTTCCTGCCTCTCTGGATATACAGGAAATCCACTCGTAAACTGTGACTTAGAAAGTAAGTTAACAATAGTGTCACTTGAAAAAATCTTAATATTAAGAAACAAAATACCTTGTCGTTCGTGTGGAATATTTGTGTGTTTGTGTTGTATTAGCCTACCTAAATAAAGCCTTTACTTAATAGCTAATTTAAGTATAGGATGACATGCCTACGTTAAAAATATAAATTACGAGCGTCCCGTATTAAATTAACTAATACCTATTAGTTGATTTCCATAATATCATAACAAGATTTTTTACCAACGAAACAAACATTTCTAATAAATTACAAAAAAGTAAAGAAATTACTAGGAATAAACTGTCTATGTATACGTCTCTGTTTTAGTTATTTCAGATGGTAAGGACTCCGAACAAGATCCCTGCCAACCATCACCATGTGGGCCAAACAGCCTTTGCCGAGCAGTTAATGGCCATAGTGTGTGCACTTGTGAGAACGGTTACATTGGAACTCCACCGTCATGTCGACCAGAATGCATAGTTAGCTCTGAATGCCCACAAGACAAAGCTTGTATTAACAAGAAATGCGTTGATCCGTGTCCAAATACCTGTGGCCTTAATGCACGCTGTCAAGTTGTAACCCACAACCCTATTTGTAGTTGTACGGCTGGGTACACGGGAGATCCTTTCACAAAATGTAGTCTTGAAGAGAGTAAGTAATAAATTTTAGTGACATTATTACATTTTAATTTTTATCTTTTAATTCTATTTATGTGTATCGTATTATTTATATTATGGATGTTTGTTATGTATTATTATTAATGCATATTTTTATATTTTACTATTAAGCGATATGACCCTATAAGATATATGCAAATACAATTAGGTATTATTGTATTTGCATTTTGTAATATTTTCTGTGGTGTTTAATAAGGCCTATTCATTCATTCATACATGAAAAAAAAAATACTTCCGCATTACAACAGTTGACAATTTAACCAAATATCAATTGTTTAAGGAACTGCTTACAAATTTTTAATTACAGGAACTGTGCCAACAAACCCATGTGTTCCCTCGCCTTGCGGGCCAAATTCTGAATGTCGGGTTATTGGAGATCAAGCAGCATGTTCTTGCCTAACTAATTACATTGGAAGAGTACCAAACTGCAGGCCAGAGTGCACAATTGATCCTGAGTGCCCTAGTAATGCGGCTTGTATCAATGAGCGATGTAAAGATCCTTGCCAAGGCGCTTGCGGATTAAATGCTCTATGTTTAACTGTTAATCACAAGCCAATGTGCTCATGTCAGCAAGGTTTTACTGGTGATGCTTCTAGGAGCTGCAATCAAATCGTCATATCAAGTTCGTATGATTTTAATTCTACCATAGTGTTTTAAAATAATACCTAATATATAATATTATCTTAAGGCGCCTTATTAGGCTAGTTGTGTCACATCTATTTGTATTACACATAGATATAAATAGGGCTCAGATATAAGAGTTACTGCTCAAAAGTTATGTCTTGAAAAATTTCTTCAATAACATCTTACATAATTATGGTAAATTTCTAAAATAAATTTAAACCAAAAATATAATTTCAGCTACAGAAATGACTCCAACATCTAGTCCTTGTAGTCCATCTCCATGTGGACCTAACGCAGAATGTCGCGAAAATAATGGCGCAGGCGCTTGTTTCTGCTCCGAGGGTTATGAAGGTGATCCATATAGTGGCAATGGGTGTCGAAGAGAGTGTGAAAGTAATGATGACTGCGCCTTTAACTTGGCTTGTACGCGATTCAAGTGTATAGATCCATGTCCTAGAACTTGTGGTCAATTAGCTTTATGCACTGTCGAAAATCACGTTCCTGTATGTTCGTGCCCCGTGGGCTATACAGGGGATCCGTTTTTCCAATGTAGAGAAATACTTCTAGAACGTAAGTAAACATGAAGTGATTGTTCGAAATTTTAAATGCGTTGTCGAATTTGTTTGTCAACGAATAAAATGACTTTCGCCCTTACAGCCACTCCGATAAGAAACCCATGTGAGCCTACTCCATGCGGACCGAACAGTCAATGTCGGCAGGTGAATATGCAAGCAGTGTGCTCATGTCTTCCGAACTATATAGGCTCGCCTCCATCATGCAGACCTCAATGTGTTGTAAATAGTGAATGTGACACGTCTAAAGCATGTATCAATCAAAAGTGTGACGATCCTTGTCCAAATACATGCGGTCTTCGAGCACATTGTCTTGTTAAAAATCATAATCCAATATGTACATGCCCATCAGGAATGACAGGAGACCCTTTCACACAATGTTATAGTAAGCATTTCAGAAATTTATTTAAATCAAATTATTTACATTTTGAATAAATAAACACATTACATGTATTAATTCTAATTTACAGCTATACAAGCTACAACTGTTCGACCTCCATCATGTACTCCTTCACCATGTGGTCCTCATTCACGATGTCAACTCTTAGCAAGCGGACCTGCTTGCTCGTGCTTGCCAAGTTATATTGGTTCTCCACCCTCATGCCGCCCGGAATGTACAATTAATTCCGAATGTCCTGCTTCTTTAGCTTGCGTCAGGCAAAAATGTGAAGATCCTTGCCCGGGTTCATGTGGAATTGAAGCAAATTGCCATGTTTTGAATCACGTAGCAGTGTGTGTATGTAATGAAGGATTCACAGGAGATCCTTTCTCTAGATGTTCCCCAATAAGAGAAGGTACATATTATTTAAATATTTTAAAATTAACTAGCTATGGGCTTCGGCTTAGCTGTCACATAAATTAGGTAATACTATTAGTAAATTTTGTATCAGGAGATTAATTTTTCTCATTTTATAAATATTTCACCACTCATTTAATTTTACGATACTTTTTCTTTTTATTACAGCTCCTACAACACCTCTTCCATCGGATCCTTGTAACCCATCTCCATGTGGACCGAACGCAAAATGTGATAATGGCTTTTGCACTTGTTTACCTGATTACAGTGGTAATCCATACGAATCATGTAGACCTGAATGTACCGGAAGTCAAGAATGTCCAAGGGATAAAGCTTGTTTCAGAAACAAATGCCGCGATCCTTGTCCCGGTGTCTGTGGTCAAAATGCAAAGTGCGATGTTATTAACCATATACCGAGTTGTTCTTGTATTAATGATTTCACTGGTAATCCATTCACACACTGCCAGCCAATTGAAAAAGAAAGAACACCTCCATTAGATCCGTGCCATCCATCGCCATGTGGACCAAATAGTATTTGTAGAACAACTGATAACACTGCAGTTTGCGCTTGCGTCCAAGGATTCCAAGGTTCACCACCAGCATGCAGACCCGAATGTGTCGTTAGTTCTGAATGTCCGTCAACCAAAGCTTGTGTGAATCAAAAGTGCATTAATCCATGTGTCAATGCCTGTGGCTTGTCAGCACGATGTGAAGTGATTAATCATAGTCCTATATGTAGTTGCAATCCAGGTCAGACCGGAGATCCATTCAAAAGTTGTTATGACGTCATAGCAACACTACCTGACCCAGTTGATGCTTGCAATCCTTCGCCGTGTGGTCCAAATTCATTATGTCTTGAACGTAATGGTAAAGCAAACTGCAGATGTATTGATGATTATGTTGGACAACCACCAAATTGTAGACCGGAATGTGTAATTAATCCTGATTGTCCTTCAAATCAAGCATGCGTTAGAAACAAGTGCATAGATCCATGCCCAGGATCTTGTGGTATAAATGCTGATTGCATAATTGTAAGCCACACAGTTTCCTGTATTTGTAGAGAAAAATATACCGGAAATCCTTTCTTACAATGTGTGCCCTTAGAAGGTAATTATTCGTGTTTTGATCCAGAAATAATATATAGTGAATTAAAAAATAAAACTAAACTTATTTATAGCTTTTAAATAACATACACTTGTTCAATTATCAATATAACATTTGCTTTCAGCGAACGATTGCTAAATATTTTTTTTTATTCCAGAAAATGTCGTGAAGCCTTGTGATCCATCTCCATGTGGGGCAAATGCAGTTTGTACCCAACGAGATGGGGCAGGAGCATGCTCGTGTCTGGATGAATATCAAGGAAATCCATACGAAGGCTGCCGCCCCGAATGTGTTCTGAGTTCTGATTGTTCCGCTGATAAAGCTTGCATAAGAAATAAATGTACAGATCCATGCCCTGGAATATGCGGCTCATTTGCTGAATGTACAGTTGTAAATCATGTTCCAACATGTGCCTGTGTAAAAGACTATTCAGGAAATCCATTTGTACGTTGTGAGAAAAGTGAACCGTTACATGAAATAAGACCGTGTCAACCTTCACCGTGCGGTCCTAATAGTGTGTGCAGAGAAAATGGCGAATTAGCATCTTGTGAATGTTTACCAGAATACATAGGAGCTCCGCCTGATTGTAGACCTGAATGTACTGTTAGTAGTGAATGCCCATCAGATCGTGCATGTCACAAATTTAAATGCGCTGACCCTTGTAGAGGCACTTGTGGATTGAGTGCACATTGTCAAGTTATAAACCATAGTCCCTTGTGCAGCTGCCCAGCAGGCAGCACTGGTGATCCGTTTACTGTTTGCCGAGAAATTGAATATTCCGAAATCGAAAAGCCGATCGAACCGTGTCAACCTAACCCATGTGGTCCTTATAGCGAATGCCGTGCAGTAAACGAATATCCATCCTGTTCTTGTATTATTGGTTACATCGGAGCTCCACCAAATTGTCGCCCAGAATGTCTCGTAAATACTGACTGCCCATCTCATCAAGCATGTATAGCAGAAAAATGTACAAATCCTTGTGAAGGTTCTTGTGGTTTTAAAGCACAGTGCAGAGTGCAAGATCATATACCGATTTGTAGTTGTCCAAATGGATATTCGGGTGATCCTTTTATTCAATGCTCCGAAGCAATAGGTAAGTTGGCCAACGTTTAAGCTGATATTGATTTACAGTACTAACAAAGTACTGTAAACTGTACTGTGTTTCTTTTCATATATTTGTAGAGCCGTTCTGGCGCCATAGAGTAAACTTTATTCTAAATGACTTCTATAAGTTTAAGACCCGAATCTGGAAAATATGTCTAAAAATAATAGTTGCACGCTACTAGACTAAAAAAAAATTAAATTAATTCAAAGGTATACAATTTTATGAAAAATTATCAAATGAAATTTCTGGAATGACTCTCAATAACTTCAAAGTTTATATAAAACGTAAGCTTGTAGAAAAGTCGTACGATAGTGTAAGGAATTATGTAAATGATAAACAAGCAGGGGTACGAAATATTGCCCTTATAAGATAGCTCTTAAATAATTTAAAGAGCTATCTTATAAAAATACCTGGCTAAGTATGTTGTGGGAATCTTCTGAGACCAGGGTGCATTCCGAACCCTCACAGCTTTAATTTTAAGTTTACGAATTTAGTTATCACTATCAACTCACTACTATGTAAATTATTGACGAGTCAAAAGTTCCTTTCAAAGGACTATTTGAATAAAGATTATAATTGATTTACTACCTTTTTCTGATATTTTATAACAAATATATTTTTTTTTTACAGTTACACCAACACCTGCATATGATCCTTGCAACCCATCGCCGTGCGGCGGTAACGCAATATGCGAATCAGGGTCATGTTCATGTATACCCGGTTACTTTGGTGACCCATATACCGGATGTCGCTTAGAATGTAGTACTAACGGTGAATGTTCACCAACTCTCGCATGCCAAGGCGGCAGGTGTATCGATCCATGTCCAGGAGCTTGTGGTACTGGAGCAACCTGCTCAGTGAATAATCATATACCGTCTTGTACCTGTCCACCATATACTTCAGGAGATCCATTTACATTTTGCACAGAAATAATTTTGGAAGGTAACGACTTGTTATAGAATATTTTTACGTATTGTTTCATTGAATATCAAAGAGGCTTTTTTAAAATAAATTTGTTGTAATCTATTTTATTTTTACAGAAAAGCCTAAATCACCGTGTAGTCCATCACCATGTGGTCCGTATAGCGAATGCACTATAAGTGGTAATGGTGCAGCAGCATGTTCTTGCAAAATTGGCCATATAGGTTCCCCACCATCTTGCCGCCCAGAATGTCTTGTGAGCTCCGAATGTAAACTTCAAATGGCCTGTGTGGATAGACGCTGTCGCGATCCTTGCGAAGGGGCGTGTGGACGTGGAGCTCGCTGCCAAGTTATAGCACATTCTCCGATTTGTACATGTAATGACGGATTAACTGGCGATCCATTCAGTTATTGTTATCCAATGCCAGGTAGGCAACAAATTTTATGACATTATATTTGAAATCATCATGATTTAACTATAATAAAATATATAAATATATTTAGTCTATAATTAAATGAATAAAAAATAATGGCCCAAGAGCTGGGCAAGGGTTTGGTCTCATATAATAGTACTGGACCGTCGAGCAACCACACTGTTCGTACGAAACACAACAATTATTATAACATGCAAGCGAATAATAACCGGAGCCAATGATATTTTAACGCCGAAGGGGTAATGAGAAACATGTCGAAAAACACAATACCTAACGACCCAAGATCCGGTTCCAAGTCCACATTATTCATAGTCACGCTAATTACTAGAAAACAAGTCAGAATTTTTAATTTTTTTATTAATTTTTTTTAGCATCTCCACCTGAACCCGAAGATCCTTGTCAGCCATCACCTTGTGGACCTAATTCGATATGTGTTAAAACCGGAGATACGCCAGCGTGCAGCTGTCAATCTGGCTACATTGGATCTCCTCCAAATTGTCGCCCTGAATGCACAATAAGCGCTGAATGTCCAGCGACCTTGGCGTGTGTAGCCCTACAGTGCAAAAATCCTTGCGCGCAGGCTTGCGGGCCTGGCGCCGTTTGCTCTGTTGTAGATCATCGTGCAACTTGTGCATGTGAATCTGGTTTGCAAGGTGATCCTTTCCAGGGTTGTTCACGTACACAAGGTAAGATTTTTTTCTCATATAACGTGAAGAAGTATTACTGCGGTAAACAAAAATGAAACAACCAATTGTGTAAATCTGTAAAAATACTTTATACTGTTAAATGTATTAAAAGGTTTTAGTATACAAATTTATTAACATTGCCAACATCATAGCAAACAGGAAATATGCGTATAACCATCAGCTTTGCAAAGCGTGATAATTCATGCTTTAAAATGTGTGCTTAAAAGTGTTGTTACGGTCACGCCTTAAACAGTTTACTAATTTATAATAGGGTTGCATTGATGTTTTAGCTTTAAAGCTTTCTGGCGACCATGCCCGCTGGCTAGTTTGTGGGCCAAATCATCATTGCGATTTCTATGATGCGCTTTAAAATTAAAACAAACATTCGGAATTGGAAAATCAAGATATTTTTAATCATTTAGATTTTTTAAGTGCTTTCAGAAGGGAAGTAACATTTTTTATAACTTAATTTTGTGAAATTAATGCCTTGCTTATGATTGGAGCACGCGGAGATAACAACGCACTTACAGTAAGCTTAGGCCGTTAGCTGAGACGGCCGCTTTTGGATGGGCGGTTGGATAAAATCGCCGTCGTCAAATTAGAGAGGTCACTAAATGTCGCCGAGCCCAGTAAGCTTCGACTAACGCTTCGGACCAAGGAAGTGCTTCTGCCACGGTGACTGAGTATTAATGGGTAAGTTCATTCATAAATTATAATACTATTTCAGCTCCACAAAAGTATGAATACTTAAATCCCTGTGAACCATCGCCTTGCGGTGCAAATGCCGTGTGTAAAGTACAAGGAAATGCTGGATCATGTACATGTATTTCGGATTATTTTGGCGACCCATATCAAGGCTGCAGGCCAGAATGCTTAGTTGATGCTGATTGCCCCCTGGTTTTAGCATGCAGCAGAAATAAATGTACTGATCCATGTCCAGGAGTATGTGGATACAATGCAAACTGTTTTGTTACAAATCATAAACCAACATGCACTTGTAAAACAGGCTACGTCGGAAACGCTTTGTCCATGTGTTCCATTATGCGCGGTAAGTAAGGTCATAGTTTATGCTGGATCTAACACGAGTTATGTAAATTTTATTAAAGAGTATCAATATTTTAAGGTGACGATTTAGCAGTGACGAATGTTTGTAATCCATCACCATGTGGATCCAATGCTGTATGTAAAGAAATCAACGGACAACCAGTATGTTCATGTTTAAACAACTTCGTTGGTTCACCTCCAAATTGTAAACCAGAATGTGTTGTAAATACAGAGTGTAAATCAAACAAGGCTTGTATCAATAACAGATGTATTAATCCTTGCCCTAAACCATGTGGAAAGAACACTGAATGTAGAGTTATAAACCACAGCCCCGTTTGTTCTTGTCTTCAAGGATATTCTGGAAATCCATTTACGATATGCACACAAATAATGCGTGAGTTTTTTGATATTACTTGATATTGTTTTTTAAAACAATCTTTAATTACCTATATTTACACAGTATATTCATTTTTAGATATATCTGCAATCACAACAACATCCACAAACCCTTGTATCCCATCGCCATGTGGTCTTTATGCAGAATGTCGAAATAATAATGATTTGGCATCGTGTTCATGTCTACCATCTTATACGGGTTCGCCGCCATTCTGTAAACCTGAGTGCATCATACATTCTGATTGCCCTAGCAACCAAGCATGTGTAGGTGAAAAATGCCGAAATCCTTGCGAAGGCGCATGCGGAATTTATGCTGAATGTTTTGTACAGAATCATGTACCAGTTTGCTTGTGCTCAGAAGGATTCACTGGTGATCCGTTCCATGAATGCAGACCTAAACCACTAAAAGGTATCATTAACAGTTTTTTTAATATCATAACTTTATTTTAAATATATTTATGAAATACACCACATACTTACGTTATAAATATAATACGCAGATTCTACACCGGAACCGCAGCTTAACCTTTGCTCGCCTAGCCCATGCGGGCCAAACGCTAATTGTGAAAATGGCGCTTGTTCTTGTATATCGGGCTATCATGGTGACCCTTACCTTGGATGTCGGCCGGAATGCATATATAACACAGATTGTCCACAAGATAAAGGCTGCCAACGTAATAAATGTGTGAATCCCTGTATTGGCACCTGTGGAATTAATGCGATCTGTGATGTAAATAATCATATCCCTATGTGTACTTGTCCTAAGGGAATGAGTGGTAATGCATTCATCGAATGCAGGCTCGTTGCAGGTAATTACACATATTATTGGAAAAATATAATTTATTGACTTTATGTGATATTAATTTTTATATTTACAATATAATTTTTAATTTTTAGTTACAAATGTCAACCCGTGCAACCCATCCCCATGTGGGCCAAATAGTCAGTGCCAACAATCTAATGGCCAAGCAGTTTGTTCGTGTTTACCTGGGTATCGAAGTAGTCCACCTACTTGCAGACCAGAGTGTATAGTCAGCCTTGAGTGCTCCCTAAAAGAGGCTTGTCAAAATCAAAAATGTGTAAACCCTTGTATTGGCGCTTGTGGTGTGGCAGCAGTATGCGATGTTATCAATCATAATCCAATATGTTCATGTCCACCATCATTTACAGGAGATCCATTTATAAAATGCGTAATATTTGGTAAGTAAAAATTATTGGTTTATAATTTGATATAAATTTATTATTTTAGAGGTACTTACATACTATATTTTCTTTCTAGTTGAACCAGTATATCAAAATGATCCATGTGACCCTTCGCCATGCGGGCCGCACTCAACCTGTAGAATAAGTGGAGGCGGTCCAGTGTGCGCCTGTTTATTAGGCTACAAAGGCACTCCGCCAAATTGTAGACCAGAGTGTATAAGCAACAATGAGTGTGACTATAATTTAGCATGTCTGAATCAAAAATGTTCTGATCCTTGTGTAGAAAGTTGCGGAACTAACTCTGAATGCAGAGTTGTAAATCATTCACCGATGTGCGTATGTCTGGCTGGATATACTGGAGATCCATTTACGCAATGCAATCTCGTAACCCTAGCATCTACAGAAATTTTGAAGCCTTGTAGCCCAAGTCCATGCGGCACAAATGCTATTTGTAGAGAGAAAAATGGTGTGGGAGCTTGTCAATGCCTAGATGACTACTTTGGAAATCCATATGAAGGATGCCGACCTGAATGTGTAGTCAATTCGGACTGTGCTCTAAACAAAGCTTGTTCAAGAATGAAGTGTATAGATCCATGCCCGGGTACTTGTGGTACTAACGCTTTATGCCAAGTGAACAATCACTTGCCAAACTGTATATGTCAAACAGGATACACCGGAAATCCATTCAGCCACTGTAACATTGTACAAGAACGTGAGTATTTTAAACAAGATAAACAAAAAAACAAAATGTCATCTGTTGTTATGTATTAAACATTACCACACGAAAGAACGGTTTTCGTTAATTAATGTTTCTTGTTGTTTACTTTTATTGTTTGCTTTTGTACTACGTAGTATATTTTCTTTTATTAATCCATTTTTTACTCAAGTATTAACAGTTATTAAATTAAATATCAGGATTCTTATCTATAAAATAAACTTTTCAGCTCTACTAGCCGATGAGAATCCATGTAGTCCGTCTCCGTGTGGCGCTAATAGTCAATGCAAGGAAATAAAAAGCCAAGCTGTATGTTCTTGTTTGCCTACTTTTATTGGATCACCACCAAACTGTCGCCCAGAATGTGTTGTAAGCTCAGAATGCTCACCAAATTTAGCGTGCATAAATCAAAAATGTTCTGACCCTTGCATAGGCAGTTGTGGAGATAACGCTAATTGCAACGTTATAAACCACAGTCCAATTTGTGTGTGTAAGCCTGGTCTCACCGGAAATCCTTTCACTAAATGTTTCCCGATGAAAGGTAACAACTTTTTTTTCATATTCTATTGAACTGTTGCAAACAAACTTAATGATTAACTGAATGGTTAAACTTACAGTGTCACAACCACCGGATATTACATCTTCAGCGGATCCATGTTTGTCATCACCTTGTGGTCTTTATGCCGAATGTCGCAATATAGGAGGTTCACCTTCATGCGCGTGTCAATCAAATTACATTGGAAATCCGCCCAATTGTCGACCTGAATGTACAATTAATTCCGAATGTCCCAGCAATCAAGCATGCATCAATGAAAAATGTCGCGATCCGTGCTCTGGGGCGTGTGGTCTTAATGCCCAGTGCACAGTATACAATCATATTGCTCAGTGTGGATGCGTGGAGAAATACAATGGAGATCCGTTTACACAATGTGTTCCAATGCCACTTGAAGAAGGTGAATTTTTCGCTATTTATCTAGTTTTTATATTTAATTAGGGGTACAATAGCTATAAACAGTAATAAGGAACTTGATAATCTCAATTATAAGAATATTAATTACGTATTCGATCATTTGAAATCAAATGAATGTTCAATTATTAATACTTCTATAATTTTTAATTTTTTCTTAACAGTTTACTCGGAACCAGATCCATGTAATCCTTCACCGTGTGGATCTAATGCTCTGTGCAATAACGGAGAATGCATCTGTAAACCTGAATATATGGGTGACCCATATTTTGGTTGTAGGCCAGAGTGCCTTGTAAATAATGACTGCCCACAAAATAAAGCATGCACCAGAAATAAATGCATTGACCCATGCATTAATACCTGTGGAAAACAAGCTGAATGTAATATTTACAATCATGTACCAATGTGCACTTGTCCCCAAGGGTTCACAGGAAATGCTTTCCTTGAATGCAGAAAAATTTTAGCGATAGAAGTAATTAATCCTTGCAATCCATCTCCCTGTGGACCTAATAGCCAATGTAGAGAGATTAATGGCCAAGCTATTTGTACATGTTTACCTAGCTATAAAGGAGCACCTCCCACTTGTAGACCAGAATGCGTTACGAGCGCTGAATGTGCTCTAGACAGGGCGTGTTCTGGACAGCGTTGTATTGATCCATGTAAAGGAAACTGCGGTATTGGTGCGAAATGTCAAGTTATAAACCACAATCCTATATGTTCATGCCCATCTGGTTTAACTGGCGATCCCTTCCATAGATGCATAAAACAAGGTCAGTATTTCATTTAATTATTGTTGTAGCACAGTGACATCGAGAAAACCTTTTATTATTTGCTTCGGCAACAGTTTCGAGCTGCTATCGTCATATGATCCATTTCAGTGTTAGTTTTATTTATTAACGGACTTTAGGATTGAAAAACATCGGTCCGAACTGAATGTAACTGAATCTGAATGTATCACACGTTCAGATTTTTTCTATGTCCTTCTAAGATATTATGTTTTGTCAGATGGCTGGTCTGACCGGCTGCCGAGGATGCGAAACATCGCATCCTCGGCAGCCGGTCATCATGCCGTGGTGTATATATATTATAGAAAATAAATTTATTGTAATAAATTATGTCATACTACTACATATGAATGAAAGAAATGAAGTAGTTATTTTATTTGTTTCATTAGAAATAAAGTACCTACTTGATTTCTTTCATTCAAATATAATAATAATATACGGGATATTATTTTTTAAATTAATAAAAGATAACTACAGAAAAGTAATTATTTATTCAGTCCTGACGATCGAGTTGTAATTTTTTTATATTTATATTTATTTAACACATATTTAAGTTACATTCATCTTAAATTATGTATTTTAAACTTTTTATTTTTATTTTAGATATAGAACTGCAAGTGCAAGTAAATCCTTGTGAACCGTCACCATGTGGCTCCAATTCAATTTGCAGAGAAGTAGGAGGCTCGCCATCATGTGCATGTGTCGAAGATTTTATCGGAAGTCCACCAAACTGTCGGCCAGAGTGTATTGCTAACAGTGAATGTCCAAATGAGCTAGCTTGTATTAATCAAAAATGTAGAGATCCCTGCCCAGGTTCTTGTGGATTTGGTGCTGAGTGCAGAGTACTAAGTCATACGCCTCAGTGCTTATGTCCCGTGGGATATACTGGAGATGGGTTCATTGGATGTAACGTGATGAGCGTACCTCTTACGCCATGTTCTCCTTCACCTTGTGGACCTAACGCATTATGCAAGGAATACAATGGCGCTGGAGCATGCGTTTGTCTTACCGAATACATAGGAAATCCGTACGAAGGTTGTCGCCCTGAATGTGTAGTGAATTCAGATTGTCCCGTTAATCAAGCATGTATGCAAAATAAATGTAAAAATCCATGTGGTAACATATGTGGTCTTAATGCAGTTTGCAGTGTAGTTAATCACCAACCAATTTGCGAATGCCTTCCAGGACTAACAGGTAGTCCTTATCAAGTGTGTACAGAAAAAAAACAAGGTAATTAAAACAAATTGTTCAATGAAATCAAGCTGTAATAAGTTGTAACAAGCTGCAATTTAAATAAGTCATAAACCTTCAAATAGGCTTACTTATTTTTAAAATAAAAAAGATTAGGTACCTGTACAAAATAAATTAATACCAAAACGGTTGCCAATGTCTAATTTATAATTTAATTGATATTAATCAGTTTTCTAAATATATTTTATACAGATATACCGGCAGAGTCTAGAAACCCATGTACACCCTCGCCATGTGGACCCAACAGTATTTGCAAACAGTCAAATGGTCAGGCTGTGTGTACATGTCAGCCAGAGTATATTGGATCACCTCCTAGTTGCAGGCCGGAATGCCTCGTAAGCTCTGAATGTCCGCAACAGCAAGCCTGTATTAATCAGAAATGTAATAATCCATGTGAAGGTGTATGTGGCATTAACACAGATTGCCAAGTTATCAATCACAGTCCTATTTGTACCTGTAAACCACAACACACGGGAGATCCATTTAATAGGTGCTATAAAGGTATAGAATTATAAGATCTAATTTTTATTATTTATTAATAATCACCCTTGTTTTTTTTTACTTACCATGAGTATTTTCCTTACAGTACTTGAAGTTCTAAGTGTACCAACAAATCCATGTCTGCCATCGCCTTGTGGGCCCTTCTCACAGTGTTTGGATATAAATAGTTTACCCTCCTGCACCTGCTTGCCAAATTACAGCGGCAGTCCACCAAATTGTCGGCCAGAGTGTACTGTTAATACTGATTGTTCAAGCGATAAAGCGTGTATTAACGAAAAATGTGTTGATCCATGCCCAGGTTTATGTGGAATTAATGCAGAGTGTAGAGTTCAAAGTCATGTATCAATATGTACTTGTTTCGAAGGCTATAGCGGCGATCCATTCACAAGATGTTCTTTAAAACGGGAAAGTGGTAAGAATTCTATATCAACGTATTCGTAACTAAATAATTAATGACTACATTATTTCTAATTCATATTTGAATTATCTTTGATCACTGTATTTTTTTCAGAACCAGTTTCTATCAATCCATGTAATCCCTCTCCATGTGGACCGAATGCTATTTGCGATAATGGTGAATGCACATGT
Source organism: Lasiommata megera (assembly GCA_928268935.1). Lineage (NCBI taxonomy): Eukaryota > Metazoa > Arthropoda > Insecta > Lepidoptera > Nymphalidae > Lasiommata > Lasiommata megera. The sequence continues at coordinate 9,576,031 of OV743312.1, forward strand.
TTATCCGGTTATCACGGTGATCCTTATTTTGGTTGCCGTCCTGAATGTACGATAAGCTCCGAGTGTCCAATGAATAAGGCTTGCGTGAGGCAGCATTGTGTGAATCCTTGCAACAACACTTGTGGTATTAATGCATTATGTGAAGTAATTAAACATATGGCAATTTGCACATGTCCTCCAAATTATTCAGGAAATGCATTTGTACAGTGCAGTCCAATCAAAGGTATATTTTGATAAATATCAGTTTTTTTTTTTAAATATTATTAACGATACTTTAGACACATTTAATATGTATGTAATATTTATTACAGAGGTACCTCAAAATCCTTGTCAGCCAAGTCCTTGCGGTCCTTACAGTCAGTGTAAAGAATTTAATGGCCAAGCTTTATGCTCATGTACTCCTGGTTATCTTGGTGCGCCTCCATCATGTCGGCCTGAATGTGTTGCAAGTTCTGACTGTTCTTTGAATAAAGCGTGTAGTAATCAAAAGTGCATCAATCCTTGTGATGGTGCCTGTGGTGTCTCTGCAATATGTCAAGTGATCAATCACAATCCAATATGTTCTTGTCCTACGGAGATGACAGGAGATCCATTTACAAGATGCATATTTATTCGTAAGTATACTATAAGTAAAAATATATGGATATGGTGGAATTAATTAAATTAACATTCCAAATGTTCAAAAATTAAAAAAAATCTGAAAATTTAAACGTTTTAACACATTTTAAAAATAAAAATGAATAGAACTTTTATTAGAGTAATGAAACTGAATTTAATTTTTGATACAAGTAATGACCCGTCGTTATTTTCTTTTTATTAAATACAAATTTTACATTTTAGATGTTTAAATTAAAATTCTAATTATCCATAACTCAATTCACATTATTTAAATTTTGAAGTTTTTAAAGGTGGCGCCCAAATGGTTAACGTCTTAAAATTCCCATATTGGGCTCCAAGCCAAGCTCATCAAGATCAGTTCACCGGTGGACGAATAAACACTGACGCACTGTCACATTTATAATATTAATAAATACTCAATAAATACTATAATTATTATACATTTATAATATTTATAGTATTTATTGAGCGGTTATGGAAAAATCCTTTTTTTTAATTTTCCGTCTACATACATACATAGAACTCTAATTTTTCTTGGTTCTTTTCTTTCTGCCATCATATTTATACTATCTAATATTTTTACAGCGATATCAAATGAACCTGTTGAAATACCAAATCCATGTCAACCGTCACCTTGCGGGCCAAACTCGATTTGCCAACCATCCGCATCAGAAACTCCCTCATGTGTATGTCTGCCTGAATTTATTGGATCCCCTCCAAATTGCCGCCCGGAATGCGTATCAAATAATGAATGTCCACAACAGTTAGCTTGTATTAACAAGAAATGTCAAAATCCATGTATTCAAGCTTGTGGAACAAATGCGGAGTGTCGAGTTGTTAGCCATACAGCAGCGTGCGTGTGTCCTGACGGTTATACTGGAGATGCCGCTATCCAATGCACTTCTAATGCGTTGGTGCACACAGAAGCCTTATCCCCGTGCACACCTTCACCATGTGGATCCAATGCCGAATGTAGGGAAAACTTTGGAGCGGGTGCGTGTGTTTGCTTAACTGGCTATTTTGGTGATCCATATGAAGGTTGCAGACCGGAATGTATCGTTAACTCAGACTGCCCAAGCAATAGAGCCTGCTCGAGAAATAAATGCACTGATCCTTGTCCGGGTTCATGTGCAGTCAATGCTGTATGCCAAGTTGTAAACCACGCACCTTTATGCACCTGTCAACCTGGGTATACAGGAGATCCATTCAGATATTGTAAACTCCAAGGTAAGTAAATAATTTTATATATATATTTAAATTTTCTATGATAACAATTTTTGTGCTATTTATTAATGATTAATTCATTTTAGAACGCAATTATGTTCCAACAAACCCTTGTGAACCATCGCCATGTGGACCGAATAGTCAATGTCGAATTGCAAATGGGCAGAGTGTATGTTCATGTCTTTCTGAATATCAAGGTTCACCACCTAACTGTCGGCCAGAATGCGTTGTAAGCACAGAATGTTCTGCCGATAAGACATGTTTAAATAAGAAATGCGTATCACCGTGTCCTGGGCCATGTGGTCTAAATACAGATTGCAGAGTTATAAATCATAGTCCAATTTGCACGTGCAAAGCCAAGTATACCGGAGATCCATTTTCAAGTTGTTATAAAATTACAGGTGAGATAATAAATACTTCAATGACATATTAATACCACCACAACCTTCCTCTGTCCCACTCTTTGTCTCTTGCGCCTTTAGTTGCCTGGAAGAGATCGCTAAGTTACGATAGCCACCTCATTGTATACTATTTTGTATTTGTTTGTTGTTGTTTTTTCTTGGTTGCATTTTTTTGCCTATTCTTGCGTGTTTAAAAATATTTTTTCTACTTAGTTCCAGTTTTTACTCCAGTACTAAGAGATCCCTGTAATCCATCGCCATGTGGACCGAATTCACAATGCCAAAATAAAAATGGCGTACCATCTTGTTCTTGTCAAACAAATTTCCAAGGAAGTCCACCTAATTGTCGTCCAGAATGTACCATTAATGAAGACTGTTCAAGTAACTCTGCATGTATTAATCAAAAGTGCAACGACCCTTGTCCCGGCTCATGCGGAATTAATGCTGAATGTCATACTATGAGTCACGTTGCAGTTTGTACATGTATCGAAAACTATATAGGAAATGCATTTGTTCAATGTAACCCCAAACCAATAAAAGGTAGTAAACTTTCAAATACTTTTGTAAGCAATTATTAAATCTTTCTATTCTTCTTTGAATGCTAAGTAATAATTTTGTTTAAATATTTTAGAAGAGGTTAATTTATGTAACCCTTCACCTTGCGGCGCTAATGCAGAATGCAACGATGGTAAATGCCGCTGCTTGCCTGAATTTCTTGGAGATCCATATATCGGTTGTCGGCCTGAATGTGTACAAAGTTCTGACTGTGAACGAAGTAGAGCCTGCATCAAAAACAAGTGTACGGATCCATGTCCAGGCACATGTGCATCTACTGCCATTTGTAACGTAGTCAATCATATTCCTATGTGCAGCTGTCCTGACGGAACTACGGGTAATGCATTTTTAGAATGTCGGACAGTTGTGGGTGAGTTAATATTTTATTACTTATTATTTTTGTAACACAAATATTTTAATCTAAATAAACGGCTATTGATTATTTGAAATTTCAGAGCAAGTCAATATTAATCCCTGCAATCCCTCTCCATGTGGGCCAAACAGTCAGTGTAGGGAAGTCAACGAACAAGCTGTGTGCTCTTGCGCCCCTAACACCATTGGAACACCTCCTGCTTGCCGTCCTGAATGTATAATAAGCGCAGAGTGCCGTTTGGATGAAGCTTGCAGCAATCAGCGTTGTATTAATCCATGTGTTGGAGCATGTGGTGTAAACGCAGAGTGCAAAGTAGTAAACCACAATCCTATATGTAGCTGCCCAACTTCTTATACAGGGGATCCGTTTTCTAGGTGTATAATATTACGTAGGTATCCGTTAAATTATACATTATAGAAACGAAATTTTCTTTATACCTTTATATTTTAAATTATAATTTTTACAGCAGAAAAACAACAAGATCCTTTGAACGTATGCACACCTTCGCCTTGTGGTCCTAATTCATTATGTAAAGAAATTAATGAAGTACCTTCATGTATTTGCTTAGAAGGCTTCCACGGTCAACCTCCATATTGCAAACCCGAATGTTCGAGCAATGAAGAATGCTCATCACACTTATCCTGCATTAACATGAAATGTGTGAACCCATGTGAAGGAGTTTGTGGCATTAATGCTGAATGTAAAGTTGTCAGTCATTCTCCAATCTGTCTGTGTGCCCCTGGATACACCGGAGATCCCTTCTTTGGCTGCAATCGTGATATTATTTATCATGAAGAAATCACTACTCCATGTTCACCCTCACCATGTGGATCAAACGCAATTTGCAAAGAAAAAAATAATGCAGGATCTTGTACATGCATAGAGGGTTATATTGGTAACCCATATGAAGGCTGTCGACCGGAATGTCTACTGAATACAGATTGTCAGTCTAATAAAGCTTGCATTAATAATAAGTGTAAAGACCCTTGTCCTGGGAGCTGTGGTACAAATGCCATATGCCAAGTAGTTAATCACCTGCCATTATGTACATGTTTACTTGGCTATACTGGAGATCCATTTAAATACTGTGTTTATGAAGGTTGGTACAGTAAATCAATGTTTATTTCTCTACTTTATTTTTATTATTATTTGAACTTCATAATTTAGATCCTAATTATAACACCGAAGCTTGCTAAGCCACAAATATAAATTAATTTTAAATTAATGATAAAGTATTCAATATGATTCAAAAATCAATTTTATTATAGTTTCATAATAAGTTTTATTTCATTATTATCAAGTATAATTTTTCATGACATATTCAAATAATTCTTTTAGAACCAGCCCAAATCCAGCCATCATCTGATGTATGCTATCCCTCACCATGTGGACCTAACAGTCAATGTAAAGTGAATAACGGTCAAGCAATTTGCTCATGTTTGTCTGGCTATGAAGGAACTCCACCGAACTGTCGACCAGAGTGTGTAGTAAGCTCTGAGTGTCCATTTGACAAGGCTTGTATCAACAACAAATGTATGAATCCTTGTCCAAAACCATGTGGCCTTAATACAAATTGTAAAATAATAAATCACAATCCCATTTGTTCTTGCAAACCGTCGTATACAGGAGATCCGTTTACAATCTGCACACATGTCATCTGTAAGTATAAAACTGAAAAAAATGGAATAAATTAATGACTGAAGATAATGTAATAAATAAATTCTATACTCTTTCTAGTCGAGCCAACTCCAGATGTAACAAACCCATGTATACCATCTCCCTGTGGTCCAAACGCTGAATGTCGAAATATTGGGAACACACCGTCGTGTTCTTGTTCTATTAGTTTTATCGGAAGCCCACCAAATTGCCGGCCAGAATGCAGTATTCACTCCGATTGCGCTACTGACCGTGCTTGTATTAACTCCAAGTGCAAAGATCCTTGTCCTGGATCGTGTGGTATTTCAACATCTTGTACCGTTCTAAATCATATACCAATTTGCACTTGCCTTGAAGGCTATATTGGTGATCCATTTACGAGCTGCAGGCTGCAACCCTTACAAGGTAAGATTTTCAATAATTTTAAATTTTATAACGTTCTGTATCATCTATGTTCGAGCTTTATCAGCCTAATCAATTTTCTATTGTAGAAGAGATCTGTATTTAAAAGATCTCCTCCTTTATAGGAGAGAGGTTTATATTTCCAATATTTTTCGGAAATAATGAATAACAATTTTACGCTCAATTACAATTGTGTTTTATCGTTTTTGGTATTTTATCACGTTTACCTTTAAATTATTTTAACACATAAGTAATTTTTTTTTTTAGTGGAAGCGGTCGCTGTAGATGCTTGCACAAATGTAAGATGCGGATCGAATGCTGAATGTATTAATGGTCAATGCCAATGTTTACCAGAATATCACGGTGATCCTTACTACAACTGTCGCCCCGAATGTGTGTTTAGTACAGATTGTGATGAAAACAAAGCTTGCGTTCAACAAAAATGCGTCGATCCCTGTATCGACACCTGTGGCATAAATGCTAATTGTCAAGTTATAAACCACATACCTATGTGCACATGTAATCATGGATTTAGTGGAAATGCGTTTGTTGTTTGCAATCCTATAAGAGGTACGTACACCCAAATTATAAAACAACTACTGTTTCTAAATAAATGTCAGGATCAAATTTAAGACTTACACTTGTTTTTTTTTTTAAGCTCCAGCATTTGAACATCCGTGTAGTTCAGCGATATGTGGACCCAATAGCCAATGTCGTGAAATAAACAACCAAGCCGTATGTTCATGTTTACCCACCTACTTGGGAGTGCCACCAGCATGTCGACCAGAGTGTGTTGTGAGCTCAGAATGTTCACAAAACCAAGCGTGTATGAATCAAAAATGTGTAAATCCATGTGTTGGATCGTGTGGGCTAAAAGCGACGTGTGAAGTTATTAACCACAACCCAATATGCGCATGTCCAAATGGTTTATCAGGAGATCCCTTTGTAGAATGTTCAATTATTGCAAGTAAGTAATCTCTAAGTTATACTACTAATAATTTAATATAGTGAATATAATATAAATGTTAAAGAAAAAGATAATTTAAGATCTGTAAAAAATTAACTCAAATATTATCGCAGTGGTGTTTGGAAAGTAACTATTAGCGTAAAAAATCAATAAATTTCATATATTTTCTAATTTTTTTTTAAGGTTCACCTCCAGAAACATTAAATCCTTGTCAACCTTCACCATGTGGACCCAATTCTATATGCCAAGAGAACAATGGAAACCCATCCTGCAGTTGTATGCCAGAATTCAAAGGACAACCTCCTTACTGTAGACCGGAGTGTATTAGCAATAGTGAATGTTCATCCCACTTCGCTTGCATTAATCAAAAATGTAAGGATCCTTGCATAAGCGTCTGTGGTATCAACGCTGAATGTAAGGTCGTTAGTCACTCTGCCATGTGCGTATGCCCTCAAGGATATGAAGGCGATCCATTTACACGATGTGCTATTAGAGCGGCTGTTGAGATTTTAAGCCCATGTACTCCTTCACCGTGCGGATCAAACGCAGTATGTAGAGAACAGAATAAAGTGGGATCTTGCACTTGCAACGAAGGCTACTTCGGAAATCCTTATGAAGGCTGCCGTCCAGAATGTGTGTCTGATTCAGATTGTCCGGGAAATAAAGCTTGTATTAACAACAAATGTCAAGACCCTTGTCCTGGAACGTGTGGAGTTAATGCGGAATGTTCCACTATAAATCATTCACCGACATGTGTATGCATACCAGGTTATACCGGGGATTCATACCGAAAATGTAGTGCTATACCTTGTAAGTATTTTAAATTTTCAATAAAACTGTTGAGGCGTATTGTTCTTAACCTGTATTGTACTTATAACAGGCTTTGTTTAAAACTATTTTAAAGCTACTTCATACTTTTAGATTCTGAAATAATTAATTTTCTGATTTTGGTTTTATTGTAATTATTTTTTTTTCTTTTTTGTAGTGCAAACTGAACCTGTGAACGTTTGTTATCCCAGCCAATGTGGCCCTAACAGTCAATGCAAAATCGTGAACGGCCTAGCAGTTTGCAGTTGTTTGCCTAACTTCTTTGGAGAACCTCCAGCCTGCAAGCCAGAATGCACTCTTAACCAAGACTGCGCTCCAGATAAAGCATGTATAAATCAAAAATGCGTTAATCCCTGTCCTGGCCCTTGTGGACAGAAGGCAGAATGCAGAGTTTTCCATCACAATCCAATCTGTAGCTGTTTACCAGGACATACAGGAGATCCGTTCACTAGATGCTATATTAGACCAGGTAATGTACATAGACATTATTGATTCATATTTAAAAAAATACATCCATTGTGTCCTGAAAGTTATGCACCACAAGTTAGCCCTTGACGGCATCTCAACTGATGGCAAGTGATGATGCGGTTTAAGATGGTAGCGGGCTTACCTAAAATTCTTGATTATCATTTTAACAAGAAGTTTTAAGTAAAATTATAATTATATATCCTTTAATTTTCTTATTAATTATCTTTAACAGTTCCATCACCACAACTGGAAGAAGCTCGAGATCCATGTGCACCAAGCCCTTGTGGCCTAAATGCTATATGTCGTAATGCAGGAGGACAAGCTGCTTGTTCGTGTTCTCCGGGATACTTTGGTAGTCCGCCAAATTGTAAACCAGAATGCACAACAAACCAAGACTGCATTAGTTCACTAACATGTAGCAAAGAAAAATGTATTGATCCTTGCCCGGGTTCATGTGGCAGAAATGCCAGATGCTTCGTCCTTAAACACGTTGCAATTTGTACTTGCCTTGATGGCTACAAAGGAGACCCCTTTTCATCTTGTGAATTAGAACCTATACAAGGTATGGTATATTATTTAATTATTTTTATATCCAAATTATTAAAGAAAGAATAATGTGTTCTACTTATTAATTGCAGATATAACTGTAGATCCATGCAATCCGTCTCCATGTGGGTCTAATACGGAATGCAATAATGGAGAATGTTCATGTTTAACACAATACCACGGTGATCCTTACATCGGTTGCCGACCAGAATGTACAGTTAGTACGGATTGTGCAAGGAATCAAATTTGTACTAATAAAAAATGTGTTAACCCATGCCCAGATATGTGTGGTTTAAATGCCGTGTGTGAAGTTTTGAATCACGTACCAATGTGCAGTTGCCCTGCCGGTTTTACTGGCAACTCTTTTGTATCTTGTGATCCCGTTCAAGGTTAGTTCAAGGGTATTTATCAGTGCATAAGTTACAAAATAATGTTTCACCTTTTTACCAATAATAAGATCATGAAGTTATCTGTTTGGTGTAATCTTACATGCCTGATGTCCTTTCCGATCGTATCTGTTATGGTGGAAATGCACTGTTATACATTTCATTACATCTAGATACGTTATTTATTTAAATCTTTGTTTTGTTTTCTTTTAGTACCGTTGGCTGCAAACCCGTGCAACTCACATCCATGCGGACCAAACAGTCAATGCCGTGAAGCCAATAATGTTGCAGTTTGTTCTTGTATACCAGGATATATAGGAAACCCACCGACATGTAGACCTGAATGTACCACGAGCTCTGAATGTCCATTAGATAAAGCTTGTAATAATTATAAGTGTATCAATCCCTGCAAAGGAGCATGTGGTGTAAACGCTTTGTGTGAAATTGTAAATCACAATCCTATTTGTTCGTGCCCTGTGGATCATACTGGAGATCCGTTCAGTAGATGTTTACCCCGGCGTAAGTATATTTTGCATATTTATATTTAATTGATTTCTTTCTTTCTTGATTATGTAAAATATACATCACATAATTAATAGGTTTCCATAATTAATATAATAATCATTGATCGTTTTCTTTTAGCCCTAGAAATACCAACCCAAGTTAATCCATGTGTACCTTCGCCCTGTGGACCTAACTCTCTTTGTCAAACTATCAACGACACTCCTTCTTGTTCTTGCATGCCAGAATTCATTGGGTCTCCGCCACATTGTCGTCCTGAATGCACCAGTAACAGCGAATGTTCGAATAATTTAGCTTGCATAAATAGTAAATGTCAGGACCCATGCATTAATGCTTGTGGTTTGTTGGCTCAATGTCGAGTCGTGAGTCACACTCCAAATTGTATATGTCCTCAAGGGTATATGGGTGACCCATTCGTAGCTTGTCAAATAAAACATATTGCGGTTTATGAGCACCCAACACCATGTACGCCATCACCGTGTGGTAGCAATGCAATTTGCAAAGAACGTAACAATATAGGATCCTGTACATGTAACACGGGATATTTTGGAAATCCATATGAAGGATGTCGGCCTGAATGCACTGTCAATACAGATTGTTCATCCAATAAAGTTTGTCAACGAAATAAATGCCACGATCCTTGCCCTGGTACTTGTGGTGTAAACGCACAATGTCAAACTGTAAATCATGCACCGATTTGTACTTGCATCGTGGGTTATACTGGAAATCCTTTCGTAAATTGTGCCCTTATAAAACAAGGTATAGTATCATTTTTATTTGATTAATTTTAATATGAAAATCTAGATATTTTACTAACTATTAATTTTCACTTCACAGCGGTTGAATTACAAACTACCCCATGCATACCATCACCCTGTGGCCCAAATAGTGTTTGCAAAACACATAATGAACAAGCAATATGTACTTGTATGCAAGAATACAGAGGCACCCCACCAAATTGCAGACCAGAGTGTGTAATTAGCGCAGAATGCTCTTCAGATAAGGCATGTGTATTGCAAAAGTGTATCAACCCTTGTATTGATCAATGCGGACTGAATTCCAAATGTTTGGTTATAAATCACAGTCCGATTTGTACATGCATGGAGCATTATACAGGAGATCCATTCAGCCGCTGCTATCCAATAACAGTGTATATTCCAGAAGAACAACATAATCCTTGCTTGCCATCGCCATGTGGACCATTTAGTGAATGCAGACAATACAATGGTGTTCCTTCTTGCACTTGTCAACCAAACTACTTAGGCGCACCACCTAATTGTCGACCAGAATGTGTTATCAACTCAGAGTGTCCCAGTAATTTGGCTTGTATTAATCAAAAATGTAAAGATCCTTGTCCTGGATCTTGTGGCATAAATGCTCAATGTATAATCAAAAATCATACACCCATTTGTAGTTGCTATGAAAATTACATAGGAGATGCATTCACTGAATGTAAACTTCAAGGTTTGTTACCTTTAACTTTTTATATGCATATATGTTTATAAAATATTTCCAAATATAAATTGAGTTTCTATATTTAAAATATTTCTTCTTTTGCAGAAGTCGTAAATGATGTAACTGATCCTTGTAATCCATCGCCATGTGGTTCAAACGCAGTATGTAATGATGGAATATGTTCATGTCTACCAGAATATAATGGAGATCCTTACTTTGAATGCCGCCCTGAATGTACTTTAAGCTCGGATTGCGCGCAGAATAAAGCTTGTTACAAAAATAAGTGTGTTAATCCTTGCAATAATGGTGTATGTGCCGCTAACGCCATTTGTGAAGTTATTAATCATGTACCAATGTGCAAATGCCCAAAAGATATGACAGGAAATGCTTTTGTCAACTGCGTATCACTAGAAGGTATTAATTTAATATTTTGCATAGAGTTACAACAACTGTAAACTATTTTTATACACCTTATAACTCCAATATATTAACATATAAACTATAATTAAATAATTTAACTTTTTTAGTTGAGCAACTACAACCGTGTCAACCAAATCCATGCGGGCCAAACAGTCAGTGCAGAGACATAAATGGACAAGCTGTATGTTCATGCTTAGTAGGTTATATCGGAACTCCGCCCTCATGTAGACCTGAATGTATCGTTAGTACTGATTGTTTACCAGATGAGGCATGTAGTAATCTGAAATGTATCAAGCCATGTCAGGGAGCTTGTGGAATTGGTGCGAGATGTCAAGTGATAAATCACAATCCAATTTGTTCTTGCCCATCATCATACACAGGAAGTCCTTTTACAAGATGTATTTTACAAGAGTCAAAACCAGAGGTGATCAATGCCTGTATCCCATCACCTTGTGGACCAAACTCTATATGCCAAGAACAAGCGGGCACACCGACGTGCTCATGTCAACCTGGATATGTTAGTGCACCACCGCATTGTAAACCTGAATGTATTAGTAATTCTGAATGTCCTACCCAACGTGCATGTATTAATGAAAAATGTGTTGATCCCTGTGTAAGTTCGTGTGGTGCCAATGCTGAATGCCATGTCATAAGTCATTCTCCTTCTTGTTATTGTGTACCAGACTATACGGGTAATCCATTTATTGAATGTCACAAAATTGAAATAATTCAAGAAGTGCTATCACCTTGTCAACCTTCGCCTTGTGGAGCCAACGCTATATGTAAAGAATTTAATGGTGCCGGATCTTGTACATGCTTACCAGAGTTTCACGGAAATCCTTATGAAGGTTGCAGACCTGAGTGTCAAATTAATTCAGACTGCCCATCAAACAAAGCATGTCTGAGAAATAAATGTCAAGATCCATGCCCGGGCGCGTGTGCACCGAACGCTATATGCCAAGTAGTTTATCACGCGCCATCTTGTTCGTGTACCGAAGGCTTTACTGGAGATCCATTCAGATACTGCACACCAACACGTAAGTTTTTCTTGATATCATTCTTCAGTTCTGTATATTTCAATACTTTTTCAATCCTCAGACTGTTATTGTACCCGTGAAAAATAACAAACACATTTGGTTATTATAATATTAAAATAACTAAATCATAACCACAATAACAATTTAAATTTATCGACAGAACCCTTGGATACACCGGTAAATATCTGTCAGCCCTCTCCCTGTGGACCTAACAGCCGATGTCAAGAAGTTAACAAACAAGCTGTTTGTTCATGCTTACCAAATTACATAGGCTCACCCCCAACTTGTCATCCTGAGTGTGTCATAAGTACAGAATGCACGAGTAATAAAGCTTGTCTCAACGCACGGTGTGTCGATCCTTGCATTGATGCATGTGGAGTAAATGCCGAATGCAGAGTTATAAACCACAGCCCTATCTGCAATTGCAAAACGCTTTACACCGGTGATCCGTTTACAAGATGTAATCCTCTGCCACGTAAGTTTTTTTTTGTTATGCACTACAAGTTAGCCATTGACGACAATCTCACCTGATGGTTACTGTTTGCATCAACAGTAACCATCTATGATGGTAGCGGGCTAAGTTGTTATGACAAAACCATACTCCTAATTGGTTTCTACGCAACATCGTACTGGAACGCTAAATCGCTTTGACGACACATCATTGTCAGTAGGGTGGTAACTAGCCACGCCCGTTTTATTTTAAAAATATTTAATTAATTGACAAAGGAGGAAAAATATGTGTGTTTATGGAATAATGTTATGTTATTATACAAGAATAAAATTAATGTTTTTTTTTATTTTTAGCACCCGTAGCAAATGCAGTTTTGGAACCATACAAAAATCCTTGTATTCCATCACCTTGTGGACCTAACTCTATTTGTCAAGAAATTGGGCAAATACCATCCTGCACATGTATGCCTACGTTTGTGGGTAGCCCACCCAACTGTAGGCCGGAATGTATAATAAACTCTGAATGTTTACCATCACTAGCTTGTATCCAACAGAAATGTCAGGATCCTTGTGAAGGTGCTTGTGGAATAGCAGCATTATGCGCAGTATCTAGGCATACGCCCATGTGCACTTGTCCTGAGGGTTATATCGGAGATGCATTTACAGTTTGCAAACCAAAACCTTTACCAGGTAAGACCAACAAATCAAATATCTACAACGTACACCTGGAATCCTAATCAATGTTTTATTTTGTATGTTGTAAAACTATATTTATTATAATTTTGCATAATTATTTCAAAAATAGATTTTTCTTAACGAAATCATTGAGTCATTACTGACCCACCAAAGGGCACAGTTCTCTTCCAAGAATGAAGAGAATCTGGGCCGTTATTCACCATGCAGACCAAATGCGAATGAATAGAGACCTCGCAAGCATGCAGGTTTCCTCACAATGTTCTTTTGCCGTTACAGCTAGTGATATTTAACTCGAATTAAAAACGCAAATAATATAATAAAATAAATAAGCTCTTAACCACTTTATCTTTTGAATAAATTACTCATTTAGAATACTTATGATATTATGTGAATGATGATTAAAACGATTCTAATAAGTTCTAAAAAGTTTGTGTTGTTTTAGAATTCGACACTGTTGACAACTGTAATCCATCGCCATGCGGTACGAATGCTATATGTAAAGAAGGATTATGTTCGTGCATAGAAGAACATCAAGGTGATCCATACATTGGATGTAGACCAGAGTGTGTTCTTAGCACTGATTGTCCTAAAGACAAAGCATGCATTAAAAATAAATGTTCAGATCCATGTCTAGGTGCCTGTTCGGCATCTGCTGTCTGTAATGTTATAAACCATATACCCATGTGCAGTTGTCCTCAAGGAATGACGGGAAATGCTTTCTATGGCTGCGAAACTATAAAAGGTATACTCATACTTTAAAATTTTTACGCATCAACACAAATTATGGCATTATTTAGTTCTTTTAGGATGCATTATATTAATTCGGATATAGTGAACGTGCCGCCAGCCCTTAAAATAAAAATTCTATGATTTATAAGAAGGTTGGCTATTATTTTTATTTGATATTGGAAGTGATGTGATGATATCAAGTTTAAATTAAACTATTTCAGTATATATATTTAATTAACCATTTTTTTCAGTTCCAATACTAAGCAACCCATGTGTCCCAACACCCTGTGGACCGAATAGCCAGTGCCGAGAAATCAATGGGCAAGCTGTATGCACATGTAATCCCACTTATATAGGAAGTCCACCCCTATGTCGACCCGAATGTGTAGTGAGCTCAGATTGTCTGCAAAGCCGAGCATGCAGTAACCAAAAATGTATAGACCCATGCAAAGGGTCATGTGGTGTTGATGCTAAATGTGTCGTTGTAAAACATAATCCAATATGCACTTGCCCACCCAAATATACTGGAGATCCATTTACTAGATGTTTGCCATTCAGTAAGTAACTATTGTTTATATTCATATGCATACGTTTTAAGTACAACATATTGTGACATATTAGTTATTTTTGCTAATATTTACACGATGTAAATAAATTGTGGATATTACTTATAACACGAGTATTTTTATAGAAGTTATACATTTTAATAAAGTTTTACTAAATTGTATAAGTTAGCTAAAATAATAACATAATGTTAACATTAGAAGAATTAAGAATCTGACACTCTACTATAAAAAGTAGATAAGGTAAATTAATAAAGGTATTTTTCCAACAGGTCCAGTAGAAATAGAAAATACTCCTTGTACGCCATCGCCATGTGGTGCTAACGCTCTATGTAGAGACGTAGCTGGTGCTCCGTCGTGTGCTTGTATGCCGAATTATTACGGTTCACCTCCGTATTGCAGACCTGAGTGTTCTAGTAATAGCGAGTGCCCCATAAGTCAAGCTTGTATCAATCAAAAATGTAAAGACCCATGTTATAGTGCCTGTGGTCAAAATGCAAATTGTAAAGTAGTCAGTCATTCTCCAATATGTTTCTGTAACTCTGGATACGAAGGTGATCCATTTACAAGTTGTGAAATTCCCCTACAAGTAATCTCTGAAAATACATCACCATGCAATCCATCCCCTTGTGGCGCAAATGCTTTATGTAAAGAATATAACTCAGTAGGTTCTTGTAGTTGCTTACCAGATTATACTGGGGATCCTTACGAAGGATGCCGTCCCGAATGTATAGTAAATACAGATTGTACACCAGACAAAAGTTGTATACGAAACAAATGTCAAGATCCCTGTCCTGGT
This sequence comes from Lasiommata megera, assembly GCA_928268935.1. Taxonomy (NCBI): domain Eukaryota; kingdom Metazoa; phylum Arthropoda; class Insecta; order Lepidoptera; family Nymphalidae; genus Lasiommata; species Lasiommata megera. The sequence goes on from OV743312.1 coordinate 9,591,126, forward strand.
ACATGTGGATCAATGGCAACTTGTGCGACTGTTAATCATTTACCGGTCTGCACTTGTTCACCTGGTTTTACTGGGGATCCATACCGAAAATGCGACCTCCTAAAAGGTAATTAATTACATTTAATTTATTGTACATGTTAAAGATATTTTTGTTAAGAAATTAATGTAACGTGTAAATTCTGTTTAATTACAGAAATACATCAAGAACCTGTCACTCCCTGTGTACCCAATCCTTGTGGACCAAACAGTATATGCCATCCGGCTAATGGGCAAAGTGCATGTTCGTGTATGCCTAATTACATCGGATCTCCCCCCGGCTGTAGACCCGAATGCACAGTTAGCTCAGAATGCCCAATCTCCAAAGCCTGCATTAATCTAAAGTGTGAAGATCCTTGCCCTGGCCATTGTGGAACAAATACTGACTGTAAAGTTTTTACTCATAGTCCTATCTGTTCCTGTAAGTCAGGCTACACTGGCGATCCTTTTACCAGATGCTTCAAACAACGTAAGTTAGCAAATGCTTTCTAAACATTAAAAATAAACACATATAAAGTAGATAGATGTTTTTTAATAATATGGATTTAACTTGTTTCCTTTTTTCTTTTATTCCAGCACCAGTTCAGCTCATCCCAGAAATACAAAGGAATCCTTGTACACCTAATCCTTGCGGTGAAAATGCAATTTGTAGAGACATAAATGGAAGGCCATCGTGTTCTTGTATGCCCAATTTCGAAGGTCTCCCGCCGAATTGTAGACCAGAATGTGCTATCAACCAAGATTGTCTTTCGAATTTGGCATGTATCAATATGAAATGTCGCGACCCGTGTCCGGGTAGCTGTGGACAAAGTGCAATTTGTACAGTATTTAATCATTATCCAGCCTGCACTTGTGCATCTGGTTTTACTGGTGATCCTTTCACTAACTGTTATGTCATTCCAATTCAAGGTAAATATTAAATATACAGTCCCAGATATATTTTGCTTAAAACATGTCGCTTATAACTAAAACTTTTTTTTTAGACGATACCATACAAGATCCCTGTAATCCATCACCTTGTGGATTCAATGCCGAATGTAATAACGGTGCATGCACATGTATAAACGAATATTACGGTGACCCTTATGTAGGATGTAAACCAGAATGCATAATAAATATGGACTGCTCAATGGATAAAGTATGCTCAAAAAATAAATGTGTTAATCCATGTCCAGGAGCATGTGCTCCAACCGCTGAGTGTAATGTTTACAACCATATTCCTATTTGCACATGCCCTCAAGGAATGACCGGAAATGCTTTTAGAGAATGTTACAGAGTGGAAGGTAAGTAATTTCAAATTAATTATTAAATTAACTTTTAGTCATACATATACGATTTATAATTAAAGGTCATTTATTTTTTACAGTTACGCAAGTTCTACCATGTAACCCTAGTCCGTGCGGACCTAATAGCCAGTGTCGAACTACCAATAATCAAGCAGTGTGCTCTTGTTTGCCGACATTTATTGGTTCTCCACCTTCCTGTCGTCCAGAATGTAGTATTAGTGCTGAGTGTCCGCTAAACCAAGCTTGCAATAACCAAAAGTGTATAAATCCTTGTAAAGGTAGCTGTGGGTACAATGCGAGATGTGAAGTAGTCAACCACAACCCTATATGTTCATGTCCAGCGCAATTTACTGGAGACCCATTTACAAACTGCAACCCAATTGGTTTGTTTCCTATTACTGTGTTTTTGGTCGATTATATATTGCAAATATACTGAATTTTATATTGAGTATTATAATCTTTTTATTACAGTTGCAGTCGAGCTAGTCCCAGTTGATCCATGTACACCATCACCCTGTGGCCCGTATTCTGTATGCAGGGTGATTGGCGAATCGCCGTCATGCTCTTGCCAGGCCGATTATATGGGTTCCCCGCCTAATTGTCGCCCTGAATGTATAAGTAATTCAGAGTGCCCGACCAACCACGCTTGCATCAACCAGAAATGTAAAGATCCATGCCCAGGAAGTTGCGGATATAATGCAGATTGTAAAATTGTTAGTCATGCCTTAGTGTGTTCGTGTCCTTATGGACAAACGGGTGATCCACTGGTTTCTTGCAGTCTCATGAAAGGTAAAAAAATATCCATTACTAACACTATGCAATCTATCGTACTATCAATATCAATTTCTACGAGTATGTACAAATAAGATCTGTGTTTGTCGTTATTGTGCAATAACCATTAATAAATCGTAATCAAACATAAGTAGTATCCAGGACTAGTTTTTAACAACTAACCCATATTTAATTCTAGATAGCAGTAATAATTTCTGACTATAATAATTTTGAATATTTCAGACTCTGTTATAGAATACAATTCACCATGTGAGCCTTCACCTTGTGGTCTTAATGCAGAGTGCACAGTAAAAAATCTTGCTGGCTCATGTAAGTGTCTTGAGAATTTCATCGGCGATCCCTATGAAGGATGTCGACCGGAGTGTATCATTAATACTGACTGCAGCCCAAGACAAGCGTGCATACAAAACAGATGTAAAGACCCTTGTCCAGGCATTTGTGCACCGAACGCAATATGCCAAGTCGTTAATCATCTACCGTCGTGTCATTGTCCACCAGGACTAACTGGAGACTCCTATTCATATTGTATAGATAAAGTCGAAGGTAAGAAAATTTAACTATTTTAAGCTTAAACTCATAATGCACGACGAATATTAAAAATTCTTTAAATTTGCAGATATCGTTAAAGTCGCACCGTGTACACCATCGCCTTGTGGGCCTAATAGTCAATGTCGCGAGGTTAATGCTCAAGCAGTATGCAGCTGTAGCAACACATATATGGGTACACCACCGAATTGTCGCCCAGAATGTACAATTAATAGTGAATGCTCGACTGACAGGGCATGTGTCAACCGAAAGTGTGTAGACCCGTGCATAGGGCAATGTGGCAGAAACGCTAATTGCAGAGTAATCGGACATAACCCAATGTGTTCATGCCAAGAACTTTACACGGGAGATCCGTTTTCCTACTGTATGCCTCGTGAGTATATTAACAATAATAGATAAACACTTAATACCTTTTAATGTGCAATATAAGTAATATACATAATTGTGTTCTAGATTCCGTTGCGATATCTCCGCCACCGCAAGTAAATCCTTGCATACCATCACCCTGTGGCGCGAATTCGCTATGTGAAGAACATAGCGGCATTCCTCGATGCAGTTGTCTTCCCAATTATATGGGTACACCTCCTCGCTGCAGACCTGAATGCACCATCAATTCAGAATGCAGCGCCATTAAAGCCTGCATTAACAGTCGGTGCACGGATCCTTGTCCAGGCGCATGTGGAAGTAATGCTCAATGTATAGTTAACAACCATCTACCAATCTGTTCCTGTCTTCCAAGTTACAACGGTGATCCTTTCACACATTGCAATCCAATTATTAAAGGTAAAAATCATATTCAATTATTTTTTTCACTGCTAAGGAAATTATATCCCTGTTCTTAAATGTCATTGAAAATTGTTTGATATTTATTTATATTGTAGATGTCGAAATAATCGACCCATGTTCACCATCACCTTGTGGAACTAACTCCATATGCAATGACGGCGTTTGCTCTTGCTTGCCGGAGTACTACGGAGACCCTCACTTTGGATGTAAACCAGAATGTGTATTAAATTCTGATTGTCAACGCAATAAAGCTTGCATAAGGAACAAATGCAGTGATCCATGCATTGGAACATGTGGAAGTGACGCGCTTTGCGATGTTATTAACCACATACCCGTATGTTCTTGCCCAATCGGAACTACAGGAGATCCTTTCCACTACTGTACGAAATTAATGGGTATGATAAAAGTTATTTTATTATAGTAAATGTGAAATACTAAATTGCTAACAAACATGATGCCTACTATGTTATTTATTATTTTTCTAGATGTTGTAAATAGAAATCTATGTGAACCTTCGCCATGTGGACCATTTAGCCAGTGCAGAGAAGTTAATGGACATGCTGTATGTGTTTGTATGCAAGGTTATGTTGGCAGTCCTCCAAACTGTCGCCCAGAATGTACTGTGAGCTCCGACTGTGCCTTGAATCAAGCTTGTTCGAATCAAAAATGTTTGGATCCATGCCCTGGTGCTTGTGGTAGAAACACGCATTGCATTGTTGTTAATCATAACCCAGTATGCACATGCTTGTCTGGATTTTCCGGAGATCCATTTTCAGTCTGTCAACTAATTGGTTAGTATATTTATTTTTTTAAATAATCCTAATTCCTGCCTTTTTTTTATATACTTTAAACTTATTTTTGCTTATTTCAGTCGCCCAACCTACAGTCAAAATAAACCCTTGTTTGCCTTCACCTTGTGGGCCTAATTCCATATGCACAGAAAATGGAGATAGTGCAGATTGTAAATGCTTACCAGAATATAAGGGAGTACCACCCAATTGCCGTCCTGAATGCACTAGTAACAGTGAATGTCAAACAACTATGGCTTGCATAAATAGAAAATGTCAAGATCCTTGCCTTGGATCTTGTGGTGTAAATGCTGAGTGTAGAGTCGTGAGTCACACTCCAATATGCTTATGTCAAAGCGGCTACACTGGTGATCCAATCGTATACTGCAATATCATCGTTGCCCAAATAACACAAGAAAGACCGACACCATGCATACCGTCGCCTTGCGGTGCTAATGCTGAATGCAGAGAACAAAATGACATCGGATCTTGCACGTGTCTACCAGGCTATTTCGGTGATCCTTATGTATCTTGCAAGCCAGAATGTTTATTAAACTCAGATTGTCCGTCAAACAAAGCTTGTTACTCAAATAAATGTCGGGATCCTTGCCCAGGCACTTGTGGTATAAATGCGTTCTGCAATGTTGTCAATCACATAACCAGTTGTAGCTGTCCTGAACAACATTATGGTGACCCTTACAAAATTTGTACTTTTAAACCTCAAGGTAATTCTATATTTTACACATTGTTATATTTATTCATTCTGTTTTAGCCTAGTGGTTAGGATGTCCACCTCCTACCTGAGACTGTCAATCCATATTAGAACATAGCCAGTCAGGGCCTAATTAATAGTAAAAATTATTGAGGCTGATAATGCATTTTTGTTAATTGTAGAAGAGTTTCTCATATAATTTAAAGGAAATCAAGACATATCCATTGTTTAGATTGAAACAAAACATCAAGATGTGTTAGGTTCTTGCTAGTAAAATATTATTATAAATATTTTTTTATTTCAGCCGAAAACGTTGATCCCTGTAATCCTTCTCCATGTGGACCAAATGCTAGATGCAAAGTTCAAAACGATTTAGCTCTTTGTACATGTTTGAGTGGTTACCAAGGATCGCCACCAGATTGCCGGCCGGAATGTATTACAAGTGCTGAATGTTCTCTAGATAAACTGTGCGATAATTTCAAATGCATAAATCCGTGTCCTAGAGGTTGCGGCGTAAACACGGAATGTCGAATGATCAATCATAATCCGATTTGCTCATGTAAAGTAGGATACACAGGGGATCCATTTTCAGTTTGCTACATCATTGAAACTGAACCATCTAAAGTCGAGTCATTAAATCCATGTTTACCATCTCCTTGTGGACCGAACGCTGAATGTCGAAACATAGGTGGACTTCCATCTTGTGCATGCTTGATTGGATTCTTTGGAAGTGCACCTAATTGCAAGCCTGAATGCGTACTCAACACTGAGTGCAGCAACGATAAAGCGTGTATTAACATGAAGTGTCAAAATCCATGCTTAGGATCTTGTGGATTATCTGCCATGTGCGATGTTGTTAACCATGTACCTATGTGTTCATGTCCCGCTGGGTACGAAGGAGACCCATTTGTTACATGTTCCAGAAAAAAAACAGGTGAAATATTTTTGTTATGTACTCGTATATGTAGATACGCGACAATTGTACAGCTTCTTGCACAAAGCAGCATTCAAATAACTGAATTTACCTTTACCAAATTATTTGCAGAAATCATTCAAGATATCAATCCGTGCAATCCCTCGCCATGTGGTCCAAATGCCATTTGCAGCAACAACGGTGAATGCACATGCCTTCCTGAGTATCATGGAGATCCATACTTTAGTTGTCGTCCTGAATGCGTGCTTAGTACAGATTGTTCACCATCCAAGACGTGTGTGCGAAACAAATGTATCGATCCATGCATTGATATGTGTGGAGTAAATGCCGAATGTAATGTTTTTAACCATGTCGCTGTATGCAGCTGTCCCAGTGGAACGACAGGGAATGCTTTTACTGAATGTCTTCAAATTAAAAGTAAGTGCAAAGGAACTAATAGGTTTTATTATATTGTAAAGAGATATCATCTACCGGGAATAATAAAAATATAAAAAATTAGAGATAAATAATGTGCTAAACATACGAACACTTTGAAGTTCATAGCTTATATCCACACAAGCCAAATAAGATCAGTTCAGCGGATGGGCGTAGCGAACAAATACTATACAAATGTTTACAAACGTTAAACACTGTTGTTTAACGTTTGTAAACATTTTAGGATGCGGACGACGGGGAGCAAGGTGGCCGCAAGTTTTATAATCTGTAATATCCCGGGTTCGATTCCGGGCTCGAGTCTGTCCTGACGGTAGGGTTTGGTTGCTATTCGTTACTAGCTTATGGACAAAGACATATCGCCGAGTGAATAATAATGTCGCGTAGAAACCGATTAGAATGGCCCCATACCGCAGGTTAGCCCGCTACCATCTTAAACTATAGCATAACTTACCACCAAGTAAAATTGCAGTCAAGGGCTTGTATTGGTATAAATGGAAAAAAGGACTTACGGCCTTAATATATAAACTTTGTTCTTGTGAACTTTATATTTAAAATGTTCCGTGAAGTCTATGCATTATATTTGCTTTATATTAATCTCTTAAGCTCTTAAATCTACTAGTCTGATTATAAATATTTGATAATATATATATATATTATTCAAATATATTTTTGCCTGTAAGTCTATCCAGCTATTAATGGATATCATGAACCATTAATAATTTTTTTTTTAATAAAAATGATTTCTATTTCCATTGTAAGACTTATTGTTTTTTAGATCCCATTTTAAGACCCTGCGACCCTTCACCTTGTGGACCAAACAGTATGTGCAGAGAGTTAAATGGCCAAGCAATTTGTACTTGTGTACAAGGGTTTATTGGTAATCCACCTAGTTGCAGACCAGAATGCATTCAAAGCGCTGATTGTCCGCCACTCTTAGCATGCATTAACCGAAAATGTCAAGATCCTTGTCCAGGTTCATGTGCATCGAATGCTTTGTGTAATGTAAGAAACCACAATCCAATTTGTTCCTGTCCACCGAGGTACACCGGATCCCCGTTCACACATTGTTATGGTAAATAACTATTATTTTTATAAATTCTTATTATATAGCTATTATAGAGGGCTTTGTTAGGTCAACTAAGTATTCAAAATTAACATTAGTACTATGACATATTTTATATCAGGAAGGCTTTTCAATAAAAAATATGTTAAAATATGTCGACCATAAAAAAAAATCATATGAATGCTGATGCGAATTCAAACATTAACAGATTATGATTTGTTTTGTTTACAGTCCAGCCAGAAGTATTAGAACTTCCTAGTAACCCATGCGCACCATCACCTTGCGGACCCAATAGCATTTGTCAATCGGCTCCTAATTCTGATTCGTACATTTGCTCGTGCCAACCTACGTTTGAAGGAAATCCACCAAATTGTAAAAGAGAATGTACTGTCAATGAAGATTGCCCATCCAGTAAAACATGTATAAATTATAAATGCAAGGATCCGTGTCCAGATTCCTGTGGTTTTGATACAATATGTACAGTTCGACACCATATTGTGATGTGTTCATGCAAAGAAGGCTACACGGGAGATCCATTTGCGTCATGTCAACAAGTTTCTCAGGTGGTCAAACCGCAAAATCCCTGTGATGTCGCACCTTGTGGCATCAACGCCCAATGCAAAGTTTCACTTAATAGCGCCGCTACTTGCATCTGCGAGCCTGGATATTTTGGAAATCCTTATGAATTCTGCAGACCTGAGTGTGTTGTAAATACAGAATGCCCATTCAACAAAGCTTGTATCAGAAATAAGTGTGAAGATCCTTGCCCAGGAGTTTGCGGTACAACTGCTATTTGCGATGTCATTAATCATTTACCAGTTTGTAAATGTTCGCCAGGATACACGGGCAACCCATATGCATACTGTCATAATATTATTTATGAACCTAGTAAGTATAACAAAATTAACAATTTAGTTAAATGAATAATTCATATCTTAAAATATAGTTGAAATATAGTTTTAAATGAATAATTGATATCTAAAAATAATTTTAATTTGTAGCTCCCGCACCACAAAGACCTTGTGTTCCAAATCCATGTGGAAGTAATAGTATTTGCAAAGATAATAATGGAATTGCTTCTTGTTCTTGTTTGCCTGAGTACATCGGATTTCCACCAAACTGTCGTCCAGAATGTACGGTAAATTCAGAATGTGGGAAGTCGTTGAGTTGTGTTAACCAAAAATGTGTTAACCCTTGTATTGGCGTATGTGGACAAAATGCGAACTGCAAAGTAATTAATCATACACCTATTTGCTCATGTCGAGAAAACTACGAAGGAGATCCGTTTACAAGATGCATTTTGAAAGAAGGTAAGATCATTAATTTGTGGAAATTTGTAATTTTAGATTTTAATACATAGTCAATAAAATAGACGTTAAAAGTTATTAGATTATTTCAATAATTTGTTTATTTACAGATATACCATCTGACAACATTAACCCATGTACACCATCTCCTTGTGGACCAAACTCAATTTGTCAGACTATAAATAAGATACCTATGTGCACTTGTTTGGATAACTTTATTGGTTTTCCGCCAAACTGTAAACCAGAATGCACTGTAAACTCAGATTGTCCTTCTAGTACAGCTTGCATAAATCACAAATGTCGCGATCCTTGCCTCGGCTCATGTGGGCTACAAACTATCTGTCAAGTGTATCAACATTCTGCTGTTTGTAGCTGTATTGAAGGGTATACTGGAAACCCATTCGAAAGTTGCTACAAAGTTGAAGTAATAGGTAATATTAATCAAATATCTTTATATAAATAATCAAAAACAAATGGATAGTTTGTAATTCTTGTCTTTTCAATTTCAGAACATACACCTCCTGTTTACGATATTTGTAATCCAAGTCCTTGTGGAGCAAATACTAACTGTAATGAAGGAGTTTGTACTTGTAAAACAAACTTTTTCGGAAATCCTTACTTAAGTTGTAGACCTGAATGCACCCATAACTCGGATTGTCCATCAAATCTAGCATGTATCAATAATAAATGTGTTAATCCTTGTTTAAAACTATGTGGCCAAAATGCCACATGCGACGTATACAATCACATACCTATGTGTAGCTGTCCACGAAACACTATAGGAAATGCCTTCTTTGCGTGCACTCCTCTTGAAGGTAAGAAAATTAGTAAAAATAATCATAAGTTACAACATGTGATTGAATAAATATGTTCTGTTCTACTAACCACATTTCACATTTATATTTCAGTGGTGCAAGAAAAGAAAAATCCGTGTGATCCTTCTCCTTGTGGTCCTAATAGTCAATGTCGCACAATTCAAAATCAAGCAATGTGTTCATGTCTTTTGGGTTATATTGGAATACCGCCGTCTTGTCGGCCTGAGTGCTTAGTTGATTCGGAGTGTACCACTCTTTTATCATGTTCTAATCAGAAATGCATAAACCCATGTGAAGGATCATGTGGAGTTGACGCAGAATGCAAAGTTCATAATCATAAACCTATATGCTATTGCCGAAGTGGACTAACAGGAGATCCATTTACACGATGTTTAAGTATTCCATGTGAGTTATTTAAAATACAAATTGAGTAACCTTTTAATAGCATTGTTCATAAAGCATTACATAATATGTCTACTTTTTTAATTTACAGATGAAATTTCTCCAAGTAAATCACCTTGTACGCCTTCGCCATGTGGGCCGAACGCCTTATGTCGAGAGATTGGTGAAACGCCGTCTTGTACATGCTCCGCTGGCTTTATTGGAAATCCACCATACTGTCGTCCGGAGTGTGTTTCAAATAGTGAATGTACTTTCGACAAATCATGTATAAACAATAAGTGTACTGATCCCTGTATTGGTGCCTGTGGTCGCAATGCAGAATGTCGAGTGATCAGTCATTCACCATTGTGTTCCTGTAGATCTGGATACGAAGGAGATGCTTTTGATGAATGTCACCTTATAAAAGGTATGCATATATTTTATAAACACTTTATAAAAAACTATCTAAAATCCATATTGTATAAAATTTTAAGAACAAATATAAGTTGATAAGATTTCTTTATATTTGTTTATATATTTTTAGTGTCCATCCAAATTCCGACAACACAAGCCAAGCCATGTTCACCAAATCCATGCGGACCTAACGCTATATGTCAGGAACGAAATGTGGCAGCAAGTTGTATGTGCGTTAGCGGATTCTTTGGAAACCCTTACGAAGGGTGCAGGCCTGAATGTTTGCTGAATTCTGACTGTCCACAACATTTGACTTGTATAAACAACAAATGCAAGGATCCTTGTTTAGGATATTGTGGTATAAATTCTGATTGTCAAGCAGTAAATCACGTAGCTAAATGCTATTGCGTTTCTGGATACATGGGTAATCCATACGATCGCTGCGCCATAATTAGAGAAGGTATTTTTCAATTTAACTTGATTTTATATATCATTTTTTATTAGTGGCTTTTGCTCATTGGATAAACATTTTTCACAGAAATAACCAGAGAACCATGTAACCCGTCACCATGTGGACCATATAGTATATGTAGAAATGCTAACGACCAAGCTGTGTGTACTTGTCTGCCAGAATATATAGGAAACCCACCAAACTGTAGACCAGAATGTGTAACAAGTTCGGAATGTCCACTTACTGAAGCTTGCGTTAACCAAAAATGCGTGGACCCTTGCATTGGAACGTGCGGAGAGAATGCTCAATGCCGTGTACACCGTCACAGCCCATACTGCACTTGTCTCAAAGGATTTGAAGGAGATCCATTTATAAGATGTACAAAATTACAGATAATTTCAACACCAGTTACAAGCTCTTGCGAGCCAAACCCTTGTGGTAGTTTTGCTACCTGTAGAGACGTAGGTGGATCAGCTGCCTGCAGTTGCAAACCAGGTTACTTTGGAGTACCTCCACGATGCTCTCCGGAATGTACAATTAATGAAGACTGTCCAAAAGATAAGGCGTGTGTACGCGAAAAATGCGTCGACCCTTGCGTTGGGTCTTGTGGTGATAATACTGAATGTCGCGCAATGAACCATCTTGCCATTTGTTCTTGTTTGAGAGGCTTCAGAGGAGATCCATTTGTCAGATGCAACGAAATAGTAAAAGGTATTTTTCCAACAAACATACAAAATCTTCAATTTAATATTATTTAGGTACTATAAATTACTATTAAAATTTAGATTCAAATCTATTTTTTCTGTTAAATGAAGGAAGCTGTTAAATCTAATACCTTCTTTGAATTTATATTACAGTCCTTACTAAATGATATGCTTATATTATAACATTTAATTACATTTATTTTATTTGGTTTTTAACAGATGTAACAACCGTGCAACCGCAAGATGCTTGTGCGACATCTCCCTGTGGTATTAATGCTATATGTGTTAATGGAACATGTTCGTGTATTCTCGGATATCACGGCAATGCTTACATCGAATGCCGGCCGGAATGTACATCTGATTATGAATGCCAAAAACAACATGCGTGTGTTAATTATAAATGTATTGATCCTTGTAAAAATGCCTGCGGGTTAGATGCAACATGCAATGTCTATAATCACTTGGCAATTTGCGAATGTCCAGTACCACTACAAGGAGATCCATTTATAGCTTGCCGTCGTGTTATAGGTTTGTATACCTTGTAATATAAAACGTGGGTATTCAATATAGAGCAGAAGTCATTATATTTCTATATTTCAGCACCGACTGTTAGCGACCCTTGTTCACCAAATCCATGTGGACCAAACAGCATATGCCGAACTGCTGGCACTGTAGCTCACTGTTCTTGCAAATCTGCTATGTATGAGGAACCACCGAGTTGCCGGCCTGAATGCCGTACTGATTCAGATTGTCCACCAACTCTGGCCTGTCGCAATAATAAGTGTAGAGATCCTTGCCCCGGTTCATGCGGAGAGCATGCTATATGTCGGGTTAAATCACACTCTCCAATTTGTACTTGCCCCAATCATTACACTGGTGATCCATTTATACGTTGTTTAGAAGGTAATTTAATTTTCCTAACTTATATTTTGTAATACTTAAAAATAATGAATTAACTTTTTACTTTTATTTCTCCAGTTTTTGGAATTGAAGCCGAAACAAAATCGCCGTGCCCAGATTGTGGTCCAAACGCAGACTGCATTGATAGCATCTGCCGGTGTCGGGCAAGCTTTATTGGCACTCCTCCATTCTGCCGCCCTGAGTGCCTTAAGTCTAGTGACTGTGACTGGAAGTTAATGTGTTTAAACAGACATTGTGCTGACCCTTGTCCTGGAGCTTGTGGGCAGGGTGCTGTGTGTACAGCCATGGCTCACGAACCACGCTGCAATTGTCCCCCATCCACTACCGGCAACCCATTTATAGAATGTCGACCCATCGAAAATATTTGTAAGACAGATTCACCTGGAAGATTGCTTTTATGAATTAATGTTTTTGAATTGTTGCTCTTAAAAATATGCTAGGAAATGTTGGCGTGGCAATGAACTTATGCTTTCGCATTTAAAACTTAGGCATGGGTTTTACTTGCGAAACTGAGGAAATTGCATATTTCAAAGTGACCTTTTCAGGCTTTTCTTTGTCGATTTAAGCATAAAAGCTTGCTATATTTGCTTTTTTGTAAAGTAACTAGTATTATAATGTCTTTCTTGCAAATTTACAGTAAGACCACCGAACGACCCATGTACTCCATCACCATGTGGTCCTGGCGCAATATGTCGTACCAGAGGTACTGGTGCGTCTTGTGAATGTGAGCCAGGCTTACGCGGCGATCCATACACCGGATGTCGCCCAGAATGTGTAGCTGATTCAGACTGCGCTCCAAACCGCGCCTGTATAAGATCACATTGTCGCGATCCATGTCAGGGAACGTGTGGTGTTGGAGCAGAATGTGAAACTGTTAACCACATTCCTCTATGTTCATGTCCTTCTGGAATGCGCGGAAATGCATTCGAAAGATGTGATACAATCCCATCAGGTACCTAAATATTACTTACAGTAAAAACACAATCGAAATAGAAAAGGTTAATTCGAGTTACTCGTTTAATCATTAATTCATTATCGCGTGTGTATCGCAGTGATATTTATATAATAACAGCAATAAATGTTTAATATTATTTTTTATTGGCTATACGTTGCTGTTCGTTAGCGGTGAGTGAAAGTTGGTGATCAACCATTCCACATTTATAAAGGATGTACTTAGACTCAATCAAATCCTTACAGCTGTACAACAAATAAATAAAATCATTTCTTTTCAGCACCACCTTGTACACCATCACCTTGCGGACCCGGAGCATTATGCACAGTAACAGGCAATAATGCAATTTGTTCCTGCCCAAGTGGTACAAGTGGTGATGCAGCATCTACAGGATGTCGGCCTGAATGTGTCATAAGCTCGGAATGTCCCCGTGATCGGGCTTGTGTACGTAACAAATGCGTAGATCCATGTATTGGCACATGTGGAAATGAAGCAATGTGTAGAGTATTTGACCACGCACCAATATGCTCGTGTCCACCTTCTATGACCGGCGATCCTTTCCAGAACTGTCGAGTTAGAGGTTAGATTCCGTAGCTAATCACATGACGTTCTTGTTAAACAAAGTTAGATAACTACTAATTTTATTTTTATTCAAATATTTTAAATTTTTAGATACGCCGCCTACCATTCCGACTGTATATGATCCCTGTGACCCTAATCCTTGTGGACCACATGGTACATGTCGCGACGGATTCTGCACTTATCCAGAGTGCGTTGTTAATGATGACTGCCCTGGAGATCGATCATGTATCAATAGAAAATGCTCAGATCCATGTATCAATGCGTGTGGTATCAATGCCATATGCACAGGTGTCAGACATTCAGCTGTCTGTTCTTGCCCAGAGGGTTACACTGGATATTCATTTGTACGTTGTGAGCGTATTGCAACTGTGACCGTAGCGCCACCTCAACCAGAATGTCTGCGTGATGAACAATGTGCAGACAACGCAGCCTGTATTGATACAAGATGTTCAGCCGCATGTGGACCTACTAATTGCGGCATAAATGCTCGATGCGTAGCAAAACAACATAGAGCCCGTTGCACTTGTTTGCCTGGTTACGAAGGTGACGCATACACCGGATGTTATTCAGGTACTAAGAACATATATTTGATAACTTAAAAATACCTATATCTGTCTATACAGCTACCTTTTATATCGTATTCGTTTTATACTATTTCAATACATTTATATATATCATATTAAATTCCTCTTTCAGTCCAATGCCATAGCAATAATGACTGTCCTGATGACGAGAGTTGTGAAGGCGGCTCTTGCGTCAAAGTGTGTTTACGCGTACGATGTGGTTCTGATGCTCATTGCTATGCACGCGGTCATGTTGGATCTTGTGAATGTGACTCTGGAACTCGAGGGGACCCTTGGACTGGTTGCCGAAGAGATGAATGCGCAGTGGATGAAGATTGCCCTCCGTGGTTAGCATGCAGAGGGAAAAAGTGTCAAAATCCATGCATTGGCGCATGTGCTCCTGAAGCACTTTGCAATGTTGTCCGTCATGCCCCAGTATGTGAATGCCCACGAGCTACTAAAGGAGACCCTAAAATTGAATGTAAACAAGGTAATTTTTAATAAATATCGAACGTTTATATTTGTAACATTATTTGAATACGTCTATAGCTGTAGAATATTATTTTAGTGCAAGAGAAGAGCGAGTGTACAAACGATGCGGAGTGCGGTCCAGGCTTAGCTTGCTTACAAGGAATCTGCAAAAACCCATGTGATTCATCATCTTGTGGAACTCGTGCAGTTTGCCGGGTCGCAAACACGTTGCCTTTCCGTACACTGGTATGCGAGTGTCCCCCGCTTCTGACCGGAGATGCCTCTGTGCAATGTAATCCCAGTAAGTTTTGAATTATAAGTTTTCTATTTTATAGAACTTTAAAATAGAAAAGGAATAAATTGACCTCAAGTAATACATAAATATAATAAATAATATTTTTTTATCGTAAAACAGGAAACAAGGATCAGCGTGAGTTGAGCTACACTACAGTATTAGAAGAGAATTTCAATTGTTAATATTCTGTATCATACACGTGTATATAAATGTTGTTTTATATATTTATATTTTCCTTTCGGGATTGGAAGAGGTTATATTATATTCTTTAGTGTCATCAAGTATCTTTTTTGCCGGTTCAAAGGCCATTGTAGGTTTGAAATCAACAGTGCAAGAATTATTTCTCAATGATATTTTTTTATAAGGAGGACAATGTGAAGAAAACTCAGAATGCAGTGACGAGGAGCAATGTATCGAAGGACGATGCAAGAACGTTTGCACGTCGGGTGCTTGTGGAATAGGAGCAGAGTGTCATGCCAGCGCGCACCGAGCCTCTTGTACTTGCGTTCCACCATTACAAGGAGATCCCAATGTTGCTTGCACACAAAGTACGTAGTTATAATAATCTCTTTTGACTAAAAATCCTAAAATGACCCAAAAGTCTTCTATTTTCATTTCCTGGAATCGTACTTCTATCATTTATATTTTATGAGATGATGAGAGATGATCTGAACCCTTTGAATAAAACATATTCTTGCAGCTGAAATAAACAACA
The DNA here is from genome assembly GCA_928268935.1 of Lasiommata megera. Lineage (NCBI taxonomy): Eukaryota > Metazoa > Arthropoda > Insecta > Lepidoptera > Nymphalidae > Lasiommata > Lasiommata megera. The sequence continues at coordinate 9,607,075 of OV743312.1, forward strand.
AAAAAAGAGCAGAAAAGATAGAAAAGATTTTAAGTTGTGTAACTTACAGATGAGAATTCCTCTAGCAATGCCTGCAATAACGCAAAAATGAAATGTTATAGGTGTATCTGGACCAATGTGCTTATCCGATGAAGAATGCGGCACAGCAGAGGCTTGCATAGGCCAGCGCTGTGTTTCAGCGTGTGCTGGAGCTTGCGGCGCGGGTGCGCTCTGTGAAGCGAACGCGCATCGCGCACGCTGTCGCTGCCCGCCCGGAACTGCTGGCGATCCTTCCCGTGCCTGTTATACACGTAAGTTTAAAATTAATGTAAACGCGCCAAGAAATTAAACTTCTAAGGATAAATCAAATTTCAAAAGCACACCGTAAGCTTAAAAGCGCGAAATCCATTTAAAAGATATTCATTCTTTTAAAAGCACTCCTCTAAGTAAAATGTAATACGTACCTTTATTGAAATAGATTCTTTTAAATTGCTTTTGATAAAAAAAATCGTTTAAAAACAAGGTGCTTTTTAATAAATAGTCTAATGGAAAACCTAAACGAATGCCAAAATATAATTTTTAACTCAAATAACTGCTTTTCATTAGCTATTACTTCATCAAAATGCTTGTTTCACAGCCGAATGCACCACAGATGATAACTGTCCATTTGAGAAGGCCTGCATCAACGGCTATTGTCGTGACCCGTGCGCTCAAGGTGGACCATGCGGCCGTGATGCTCTTTGCGAAGTGGTAGCCCATGTCGCTACCTGTCGCTGTCCAACTGGTACACAAGGTGACGCGCATCGTGCTTGCGTTTCTGGGGTGTGTCACTACAACGAAGACTGTGATGACACTCAAATATGCAACCGCCTCAATAGATTCTGTCAACCAGCATGTTCCGAAAATAGTTGTGCACAAGGTGCAATATGCACCGCCAGCCTTCATAGACCATTATGCACCTGCCCACCTGGGTACAACGGAGACCCATATACTCGTGGATGTACAACGGTACAATTCACAGACGAATGTTCCAGTGACGCAGACTGCACTAGTCCTCTTGGCTGTGTTAACGCCCGGTGTATCGATTTATGTCAAGGCAATCCGTGCGATACTGGACTGATTTGTAAAACTGTTGACATATTACCGCTTCGTGCAGTCGCTTGCGTATGCCCTGACGAAGGACGCGCAGCGCCAGACAGCGGGTGTCGGTCACCACCAGAAGCTGAATGTTCTGCTGATCTAGATTGCGCGACTAGCCAAACTTGTCGCCGTGGAAAATGTATCGACGCCTGTAAAGCTGCACCTTGTGGACACAATGCTATCTGCGAATCAGCCGATCACGTATCACGTTGCACTTGTCCTCCAGGTTACTTTGGAAATCCAAGAATTGAATGTAATACAGGTTAGTGATGAAACAATGTTTTTAATATGATGAAACGTAGAATCAGCAATAAATTAACAGAAAAATCCAACATGTATATTTAAGTAAATATTAAACATATTTAAGCAAATATTTCTTAAGTTGCAAACAAATCACCTATTAATATAATTTCTTTCATGCAAGAATTCTATTTTGCAAAATAGAAAATTCGCTAACACTAATTTAAGGTCAAAATAGGAGGAGTTGTAGGTGAAATTAAGTTAGAGGTGATAAGTTATCGCTTTCTTTTAACAGAATCGAGACAGCCTACTATACTGGAATGTTACAAAGATGAAGATTGCGGACCGGAACAAGCTTGTAAAGAGCGTACCTGTATAAATCCATGTATAGACTCTTGTGGTCCTGGTGCTCTTTGTCGCGTTGTAAATCATACACCACAATGTTCTTGTCCTATAGGACACTCTGGCAATGCAAACATACGATGTACGCCGCGTAAGTATGAACAAAAATACCAATTATGAAATGAATTTACTTTGGGAAATTAGCGAATAATATTGTTTTAATTACAGCATCACACGACATGATACCTGTTGGTTGCAAGGCCAACTCCGACTGCCCATTATCACAAGCATGTATAAATGGCGTATGTGGCAATCCTTGTATTTGTGGCACTAACGCTGAATGCACGGTAGTGAGACACCATCCAGTTTGCTACTGCGAGCGAAGTCACTCAGGAAATCCATACATTGGATGTGTTAAAGGCAAGCTTATTTAAAAAAAACTTTTGCTTTACAAGTATAAATATAGTGTTTTAAAGGTTTTATATATTCCATTCATTTCATAAAATGAAATATATAAATTGTGTAAAATTGTGCTTTTGGACTCAAATTCTAGCTTGCTAGAAATTTTATGATAATGTTTATTGTTCCAGTTGATTGCACATCTGATTCGGAATGCCCAAACAGTGACATGTGTTATAATGGAGCTTGTGTAAACCCATGTGTAGTCGAAGCTCCTTGTGCTGTGAGTGCCGAGTGCTTCGGTGAAAATCATAGGCCTCAATGTCGTTGTCCCTTAGGTACTAACGGAAATCCTTACAACAAATGTCAAGCATCAGAATGCGAATTGGATAATGACTGCAATGATGATAGTGCCTGTGTAAAAGGAGTTTGTCTTAATGCCTGCTCATCAGAGGGACGCAATCCTTGCGCCTATAACGCAAATTGTTTTGCCCGTAACCATGTCGCGTCGTGCAAATGCCCTGCAACCCTTCCATTAGGCGATCCTTTGACTCACTGTGAAAAAGCATTAATGTTTGGAGAACCTGAATGTAGGATGGATGGCGATTGTCCTAGTGGTCACGCTTGCTTAAGAGACGAATGCCGTAATGCTTGTGAAGAACTTAAGCCGTGTGGTAATAACGCCCGTTGCTCAGTTTCTGATAGTATTCCATTCCGTACCTTGCTATGCCGTTGTCCTGAAGGTTATATACCAGATGAAAAAGGCGCATGTAAGCTAGCGCAATTACCACCACTTAGTTGTTCATCAGATCAAGATTGCAGCGACCAAGAATCCTGTATTAATAGAATCTGTAGGAACCCATGCAACTGTGGCGATAATGCAGAATGTTTTATTCGAAACCATAGACCTGTTTGCGCTTGTCGGGACGGTTTTGATGGTAATCCATACCGCGAATGCCGTATCGTCGGATGCCGTTCCAATTCTGAATGTGAATCACATGAAGCATGTGTTAATGGCAACTGTGTCAGCCCGTGTCTATTAAACAGCACTTGTGGGCCCAATGCAGAATGCTTTGTAGAAAGATCTCAACCACTTTGCCGCTGCCGCTCTGGATTCGACGGTGATGCTTTCTTCGGATGTAATGCTGTTGAATGTAGATCAAATGGCGATTGTCCCCTTGATAAACAATGTCATGCTCATAGGTGTATCAATCCATGCTTTACTTCAAATATTTGTGGTAAAAACGCCGAATGTCTAGTACGAAATCATATTGGTGTATGTAAATGTAAACCGGAGCATACAGGAAGTCCGTATGTAGAATGTAGACCTCAAATTACAGCCGAATGTTACGCAGACGCTGATTGTCCATCGAAATTAGCTTGCTTATCATCTAAATGCGTTAACCCGTGTACGGCGTTACAACCCTGCACTTTACCTGCTCAATGCGAAGTATCACCAACACTACCTGTTCGCACAATGCTTTGTTCCTGTCCACCTGGATATGTCAGCAGCGGAAAAGGCATTTGTCGTCCTGCTACTTCAATTCAAGAAGCCGCCTGCGAGGTCGATAATGATTGTTCTTCTAACCATGCATGTATAACGTCTGTGTGCAAGACCCCTTGCGATTGCGGACCAAACACTGATTGTCAGATAAAGGATCATAAACCGGTTTGTGCCTGCCGTCCAGGCTTTATTGGTGACCCTCGTACCGGATGTTACGACATAAAATGTCAATCTAATAGCCATTGCGCTGATGACGAAACTTGTATAAACAACCGCTGTGTGCCTGCCTGTACTGTTGAACCAGATATCTGTGGACAATCCGCTGAATGTTACGGTGTGGAACACCGTGCGTCTTGCCGTTGTCAAATTGGAACTGTTGGCAACCCGTCTGTAGCTTGTTCGCCAATTGGCTGTCGAGCAAATACCGAATGTACGTCAGATAAATCTTGCATTAACTTAAAATGTGTTCAGCCATGTGCATCCACAGCTTGTAATGAACCTGCCGAGTGTCGAGTTCATCTTCATGAGGTGTACTGTGTTTGTCCACCTGGCTTTGAAAGTACATCCAATGGTTGCAATAAATCAGAGCCACGATGTTCCTCTGATATAGAGTGCCCGTCAGGAACTGCATGTCTAGGAGAGAAATGTGTCAACCCTTGTTTAGAAATGAATCCTTGTGGAATAAATGCAGACTGTAAGCTCGCTGACACTTTACCAATTAGAACCATGATATGCGAATGTCTACCAGGCTATAGAGGATATGCTCTTGCAGAATGCACACCTTATAAACGTAAGTGATTTTACTTTGACTATCTTATAACATAATTACTATACTATTAAGTACTATTAAATAATTATGATATAATCGTATAAATGATTTTTCTAAATATAATAATTACTTACATAATTTTAGCGCCCGGAACTAAATGCATACAAGGCCAAGGTACAGACGTTACTGGCGAATGCGTACCTTGCTTAGAATATGAAGGACGCGTAGTTGATGCCAGAGGCCGATGCGTGTGTGATACAGAACGCGGATATACGCTACGCGGCAGCACATGTGCGCCCGGCGGCTGTCGCACTGACGACGACTGCGATAGTGCTTCACGATGTATCAATGAACAATGCGTACCTGCATGCGAAGCGGAGCCTTGCGGTCTCTTTGCTACGTGTGAAGCTGTCAGCCACCGCTCTCGCTGCACGTGCATCACTGGCTACATTGGCAATCCAAAAGTTCAATGCAATGCTACAACTACACCAAATATAACTTACCGCACAGACTTCCCGCTGCCAGATATGCAGGTGAGCTACCTTAAGATTTTGAAATACCTTCCAAAAAAATCACAGGACAGGACATCCTTTTATCATATTTTGGAAAAAGACCGAATGAACGGTTCAACTATCAATAAATAAAAAGTATAAATAATTTTAGTTAATTGGCAGTTTTGCGTATAATAATAATGATAATGGTATTTTGGTATTTCAGGTTCATTGTCTCGCAAATGGTGTAAGCGTAAGTCTCAAAATTAAGGATTTCAATGGAGTTCTCTATGTAAAAGGCTATAGTAAAGATGAACGATGCCGTCTTGTTGTACATACGACTGAAAATCAAGAGAGACCAGTCGATTTCACTGTATTTTTCGGAGACTGTGGTTTAGTCCACGTAAACGTAAGTTATATAAAGTTTAACTACTTATAATAACTGTCAGTTTTAATATGATATGGTAAAAGTGTTTTTGCAGTTAAAGTCCTAGCCACGAAATTTGAAACTGTAATCCATCTCTAACACAGTTGTAAATTAAGCTCATTAACAAAATAGAGCGATCCTCGCCACTTGACATCGAGCATTTACTTTTTAACATCGTGACGAGATGAAGCTTCCTACTGTTTATTAAAAGTACATACGAATACATAGCTTATAGAAATACTATAACTACATATATATAACTACGTATATTCTACCTACAGGGATTGGCGAGCTTCGTACTGGTTATGCAAAAACATCCAAAATTGGTAACATCAAACGCTAAGGCTTTCCACATAAAATGCATATATCAGACCGGTGAACAGAATGTGACGCTAGCCTTTAACGTGTCTATGCTGACAACTGCCGGCACTATCGCAAATACAGGCCCGCCACCCACTTGCTCGATGAGAATAGTATCGCAAAATGGTGGTGAGGTTAATTCTGCGGAAATTGGCGAAAATTTAGTACTGCAAGTCGATGTTCAACCATCAAGTAAGTGAAAAATAAAGATTATATTATGCCAGTTAAATTTATTCTTCTGTGCACGAGTCTCCTCTCAGAATCAGAAGCGGGTTGGTCATAGTCTGGCTCTGTATGGATTAGACTTTATATGTTCTTGAGAACATTATGAAGACCTCTCAGGCTTCGCAATGTAGCAGTTTAAAAACCACATAATACTGAAAGATGGGTAGGTAATTGCCGGCGATCGAAGTAGGTTCCCGCGAAAAGGAAACCAAAGCACTAGGTTGTAACCGTCACCGCATTTATTCAAACTTTTTAGTTTACAAATTAGAGTAACAAATAATATTGAAGTCATTATTTTGTTTGTTTTTTAGGTATCTACGGTGGTTTCGCTCGCAGTTGTATTGCAAAGACAAGTGAAGTATCTACAAATATAGAAAACGAATATACAGTTACGGATGAAGATGGTTGTGCCACCGACAAGGCAATCTTTGGTGAATGGGAACGGAATGAAGACGGTAGCGCATTAAGAGCGTCTTTCAATGCCTTTAAGTTCCCTAGCAGTGATAATATAAAGTTCCAATGTAATATACGTGTCTGTTTCGGAAAATGTCAACCGGTAAGAATTTTAATTTTCGTTGCATAATTGTATTTATTCCACGCAAATATATGGTAAAGTAATGTAAAAGTACGAGAAAACGGGATTGGGCATGGGACATTTGTACAGTTTTTTGGTTAAAGAAGTTCACTGGGTTATTGTTTAAGCATTATTTTTTTATAGGTTAACTGCCGCGGATACGACGCGTTTGGAAAACGCCGAAAACGAGAAGTAGTCGAAAATGATGGTCCCCTAGCGGGACAACTTCGAGAGGAGGTGACAGTCGAGTCCAATCAGATCCTGACGCTTGACAGGCGAGATCTATCACAAGCAGCCCCGCAACGAGACGGGTCCGGAGCGTACGGCAGCGCGGGCGCCGCGAACAGTACAGGCGGCGAGGTGTGCGTGTCCGCGGCCGGACTGGCCGTGGCACTAGCGTTGACGGCGCTGCTCGCGCTTGTAGCGGTGGCCGCAGCGGTGGCGTGCTGGCTAGTGGCGTGGCGACGTGCGCGCCCCGCGCCCGCGCCTCTGCCCCACCCGCCCGACTTCCCCAACCCGCTGTTCCAGCGCTGAGCAGTTATCCCAGCTAGTCCTACGTCCCGCTCCTCCGTCGGCGCCGGGCGGTGTCGGCTCTTTCTCTCTCACTCACTCGGTTTAATGTGCGCGCCGCCGGAGGACCGCCGGGCGAGGGCCCTACGAGCGCTGCGGTATCGTAGCCGCCTCCCTCGTTCGCGCTCGTAGCGCCCTAAATTAGATTACTTTAATTTTATTTTTATCTACATTAACTTAGTATTGTCGCCTCCTCTGAACTTTGTGATAATTAATAAATATTCAACACCATAATTTGTAAAATAAATATTGACTTTAGTTTTAAGCAATTATTAATAATAATATAAAATATTAAAATAAAAAAATAAAATATTGTTTTATTTTAGGAACAGGTTTCAAACCTCACAATTGTAAAAAAACCCATAATGATCTCTTTGTTGTTCGTCTGTCTTAATTTTATGTATGCAACGGCTGGAAGTAACAACTTTGAAACTATTACTGAATAATTCAAATATTTTTTTTAATAATAATCTTTTAGTTAAACGCCATAAAAAGAAATGATAGATCCTTAACAAAGCATGTTTTGATCATGTTGTTGTTTTGACAACCTCCGTAGCGCAGCGCGTGCGCTGTCACATTTTAAAATTGGAGGTCCTGGGTTCGATTCCCGGCTCGAGTCTGGTCTGGTGGGAGGCTTTGTCCGTGGCTAGTTACCACCCTACCGACAAAAATGTGTCGCTAAGCGATTTAGCGTTCCGGCACGATGTCGCGTAGAAACCAATAAGGTGTATGGGTTTACCATACTCCTAACAGCTTAGCCCGCTACCATCTTAGACTGCATCATCACTTACCATCAGGTGAGATTGCCGTCACGAGCTTACTTGTAGTGGATAAAAAAAATAAGTAGGTCTCATCGATATAAAGAACGATAATATTTAACTTCATCATAAAGAAAGCAACATGATTTAAGGTTAGGCATTGAGGGTTATTTTAACTCATTTTAACTGAAACGAGGTTTGCCGAGTATCAACTTAGGATAATTAAGAGTTAAAATTATGATCAGTAAATAAACATTAAAAAAAAACTACATTATTTTTCCTTAAAATATTTTTTTACATTTAGTAATAGATGGAAACCAAATGCAGGACACATTAATTGTTTGTATTAACAAGCATTGTAATGCATACTTACATTTTAATTTTTGCTCTCTGATGCACGTAGACATTTTGGTCCAAAATCAACAAGCACCAATTAAATATTTATAATTAATAATTGCATTGAAGCGGTGATAGCCTAGTGGTTAGGGCAACAGCCTCTTAATCAGAGGCCGGCGTTTCGAATCCGGGCACGCACCTCTAACTTTTCGGAGTTAGAGGTGCGTGCCCGTGCTTGTTTGGGCAAGAGAAATCCCATCTTAGTGTTTTCGAACTCATTTAGCTGTTAGAAGAAAACCAAACGTAGCTTTAGTACTATACCGCTCTACAACTCTAAAACTCTCTAAACGCTTGTAGCGGTTCCTTCCATTCCCTGTTGATTGACCATATAACAACAGCATCGACAAACACAACAATAAGTAAAGACAAGCAGGTAATAGAATGGAGTTTGTAGTAGAGTTGTTGTAATGAGTAAAGTACCTCTGGTAAGGACCCGAACTTTAGCTGTTTTTTGTGTTTACTAGTGATTGAGCATACAAATACAATAAAATATTCAGACTAGAACATATCAGCAAAAATAATAAATAGAAGCATTTTCATTCATATTAAATATTTTATAAATATATTTTGCCCCACAAGACTAACTTAACATTAAGAAACGAGCCGAAGATAGTGATAGTTTAATAGGGGAAGCGCATGTTATGTTATTAATATTATGGTTGTTACTTCAGAACTCCGGCATTTAGAAACCGGTTTGATTATATTTTATATCTCAAAGGGTATTCTTCCTAGTTAGTCCCATTATCATAATATCAGATGATGCGATCGTGGAGAAATCGAAGGACCTATTCGAATATTATAGGCAAAACTATAGCGATTTCTAAAGTAACTTGTTAATTTGCTCTCGGTTAATTAATTTGGTCATGTGAAACTGTTGGTGGAAGATGATAGAAAAGTCAGCCTCCTTAAAATATACACAGATATACTTAAAAAACTAAATTACTGACCATCTGTGTTGGTGTCACATGTCGGTGTAGTAAAGTATTTAAGGAGTTGTATTATCATTGTTTTCTTCTACAATACTGGTCGATCCTTTTTATATTTTAAAAATATTTTTATAGTATCGGTACTTAACTCACTCATTGAAAAGTCACTTCATTTATCATTTTCTTTTTGTCCATATAGTAGTACTATGTAAGGTAAAAAAATGTACCTACCTACATATATAACGAATAAGTGCATACTCGTACCTAGTAAAAAGTATAAAAAAGAACAGTATTACATTACAAAATCTTAGTGGATGTTGCCTTCAGTACCGAGGGCAGATGAAGATGATGGACACTTCCCTTCTATTTAGATTTAATCATTACGTTTTTATTTCGGTATATATTAACATTGTTTGGTATAACATTATATTCTCATATGAGTTTTTCAAAATAATAAAAAGAACTAAGTTTACTATGCACATTATGAAGTTTTCGATTTATTATTTATTGATGGTTCACGATTTGGTTAAAATAATCTGTTATATGTTGATAAATATAATTAATGGTTGGAATATATATTTTAAAACGAAAGCTTATAGAAAAATCATATTACGATATTAACGATAAAAAAGTTTAGGTTTGAATTGCTCTATCTCCATAGGTAACAAAATTTATTATTGATTATGTGAGATCGTGATAACAAATAAAAACCATGCTAAGTTTGTTGTGGGTTTCTTAGACCTGGGCGCGAATTGAACCTTTACTATATAACTATTTTATGCTTTATGCGTATTATAATCAGCGTTATTGTTATTATTTTTACAAGAATGTTTATTAATTGATAGACCCGTTTGAGTGTAACAATTATTTTCATCATTAAGAGGATATTGACAGATACCGATAGCAAAGCGACAATTATTTAATACAAACACAATAAATCTAATCTAGTAGGTACCAATTATACATTCGGTCGCAAGCGCAGCGCTACATATCGCGTCCAGAACAGCGCATGCGCGGCCTCCGACCTCCCCTCTCCTCTTCCTTTCCTGTGCCCTCCCCACTCTGCACTAGCAGAATCGTACTGTGTTTACCAATTGCCGCGATTGACAAGTCAAGTCAAGCTAGTCAGTCGGCCTGCTTCGCCGATCTCGCTCGCTTTAGTTATACAAGCGCGTTTCCAGTGGTAAACGCGACATCAATCATAACGTTATGACTTTGTGACGTAATATCATGAATAAAGCCGATTCCTCGGTGGAAGGCGCTTTGCCAAGCGTGGCCATACGCGTGGACCACTTCGAGGATCAAGACCATGAACGCTTGAAACTGCTCGATCCAAGTTCACCAACACCTATTTTAACGCCCTCTGGACAAATTCGCAAAGTCAAAAGTTTTACTGATACACACAGAATCAGAGATGTGAATGCCGCTTCTGGTGCAGCGTCCGCACGAAGTCTACGCCCTTATGACCAGGTGACCGCATACCCAGATGGTTCTGAGAGTGGAACAAATCATTATGCCCCTTCTGTTCGATCTCTGGCATCAATCGGAATGGGATGTACTGATGGCCGAAAAATGGTCATCAGACGAGTTCCTACATCGCCGACGGAACTATTTCATCTAGTACGTCCTCCTACGTGAGTATCTTTCCGGATGTCACATCCTCTAAAAGACCATTATTCAATTGTTGCAACTGTGAACCATTTCTGCATGGTTACTCGTTTAATATACTTATTCCATATCTGTTAAGTGAGTAATTCAAACATTATTCTTATTAAATTAAATTCTAAGTGACCGGGAAATGTCGGGATATTTAATAATTAAGCATCAAACACAGTGTGCCAACATAACCTTAAAACTTATATTGTTTTGCTTTACCGTATATATGTAGAGTGGCACTTGTAATATTAATTTAGCTGTCAGTTATATTTCAGATATTTAAGTAAATAAGTTAGATCGTTTGTAAGACTTAAGAGTAAAATTTATCTAATTTCGCTAAGGAGGGTAAGGGTCCATATACTACGGAGACCTATTGCCGGGCTTGTATAGAAATAAATACTAAATAACTAGCTTTGGACCGTGACTTCACATTATTATCAATTTAACGAGATCCATGTGACTGCTAGACAATCCAGGGTGCAAGATATACCTTTATGTGCAAAATGCCACTGTAATCGATATAGTAACTAAATATTGAAACTGTAACAAGCAAAGATTTACAAGCTCACATTCGTATTTATAATATAAATTAATGAGTATTTCTACGAGATTGTCTGTGATATCACTTATTCAATCAAAACTATCTAAACCAAAGAGTCCAAAACGTTTCAGTGAAAAGCATTATCGCCTTGATTTATTTGTAAAAATGTGTCTCCGTGGGGCCTATATTATGACCTTTCTTGTTGCTCATTCACAGAAATGAACTTCTCTAACTTCCTAGAGAAAAAAACGGGCTAGTATTTTTGGCTGATGATAACATAACTGAGGAACTACTGTACTTATAACGAGAAATGAGGACTGATCGATAAGGCAGTTTCTCTTGGCATAAAGTTAAACGCTAAGTTTTAATGGATCCTCTCGTACATATTTTCTCAAATAGACTTAGTTCAGTCAGCGGTTAAAAAGATATGAATAGAATAAAATAACTTCATTAACTGGAATGTGGTATATATTTTTGTCTTATAATTCCGGAAAATTCAATAAATTTTGTAGTGTCCAAAAAATGAAAAAATTACAAATTCAATTCTTAAAATTTAAACAGAATAAAAGGCTTGATTATTCAGCAACAACACTTGTAGTTTTTACTAACGATAATATATAAATTGTGTCCGAAGAATCATTAATAAAATGAAAATTTTTTGCAGCTTCATTCGCATTTAATTTCCCGTGTTCAAATTACTCTAAAGTGACTTTCAGGTGTATTCTTCCTATCTATGTCTATTGTAATTTGGTACAAGGCCTAATGTTAAATATATTTCCGGATATATAAGTTAAGAACCTACATAATCAATGACTGAAATGTAGTGTTACTATCTTTTTAACTGTAAGTTATATATAACTCGAAAGAAGTTTGATAAGGCAAATACAGATAAGCCTTTATAGTAGTTACCTAATCTTCAATATCTTAGTGATTAAGTAGATTTGCAAAAACAATGTTTTATGGAAAGATAACAAAATTCGACAAAACAGAAGGTGACGAGAAACTTATCAAGCTGACAAAAAGTTACCGCAAATCTGTTAAATTTGTATGGAGTTGTCAAATTTTAACTTTTTGTTCTCCATATCAATTAACGCTAACTTATAAGTGACAGAAAGTTAGTTCACAGAAAAAAATATACACTAGGGACACTGTCGATACACATGGGACGATATGCTCAAATCAAATTAAATCAATCTACCTAGTTTTTTAAACGTAGAACAAGGCTGATCTTACATTCCAGCAACATATTCTATCTCAACAAAATGATATATTCAAAAAATTACTGTCCTTGAATGAAGAAATGTAATTTCTAAATGTCACAAAAAAGTTGTTTAAGCACGGTTAAAAAATCAATGCTATGGAGAATCTGAGACCGTGAGCTAACAACAACAACTTGTCACACGTTAGAAGTGTTCTTACTTATAGTTCCACTCACTGACTTCCATTAAACTCGAGGTGTGTGACTTCGTTACGTATAGAGAAAAGGAAAATATTTCATTGAGTTATTGCCAGAAATGATTGATGAAATTTGTGCTAATAGGTTTATATGTTACTAAAAGGTTTATAATCATATATAATGTTCTCATTGAAAATCAGGTTGTTATGTACTTTAATGGTAGTAGCATAGCCTTGCCTCCGAAAATAAACAAAGCAGAAAATATAGCAAAGCAGAAATATTTAATAATATTTTCAGAAATATTTCGTGTTCAAAGTAGTCAACGAAATAATTAAAGAACAAAATTACGACTTAATAATCTATCCGAATCTCTTAAAGTTTATAATAAATAGCAATTAGCAAAAAAACATTTTTCAAGAAAAATCTTTTTAATTTTCGTTAAGTTCACCCCGTATTTGTCTTCCTTATCAACTGACAGCGAAGGTTTCGTGTTAGTAGTAGTATACACAATATATATTAGTGAATCTCTGCATGTAGGGACACAGGCCGGTGATCATCGTCAGTCTGGCAAAACACATTCGCTAACATTCGCCGCATGTCGCATGTCGGTGACTCCTAATTATACCCTGCCAAGAATAACTCGACGCAGATAAAGAAGTCATCACTAGTAAAATAAAAGTCTATTTTGTGTATTTTTCTTATATTTATGTATATATATTTATTTATGACAATCATCATCGTGACCTTCAGTTTTGTCTGATAAGGCTGCACTTTATCTGGTCCCGCGTATCACATACAAAATATGGATACAATTGATCATGTTCTCATTCTTATCGCAGACTTTTTTGATAATTTAAATAGGTAGGTTTACCTATTCGTATTCGTCAGTTGACAGAGTAAATCCCCAAATAAATATTTGATCTACCCATACACTAACACAAAACTACAGTAAATACATTCCTTTGTAATGAGAAAAATAATTATTTTGCTCATCTTATAGGTAGTTACGAAAACTACAAATATCGCTTTGTAGTCTGAAACTGAAAACTCGGCGATTTATGCCGCATAACCTACTACCATGTGCTTTCGTTATTCAATAGCAAAATGGCTAAAATTAAAGAATACATGTTATTGGCAATTTTTTATCCACTGCATCTATTCGGTATATACCTATATAATTAAGTTCCTGGCTTTTAGTAGATAAGTATAGATACGCGATCGATGTCTCGTAACAAAACGGCTTCATTTATCTTCCTTACAATTCGTAAGTTCGGGGCGAACCTGTTTACAGGGTCAGCCTAGAAATTAGTCTTTTTCAAGTCGTGAAAGTAGAATACAAGTGACGTAAACCGGTCGTGTGTTGGGAAATCTTTTAAGCTCATTGTGACCTCACTTTAATCGCTATAGGACGAGCTCTAATCCTAACAGCTTAAGTGTTTTTAACAAGTGTGTTGACAAGCCGCGGGTTATTTTGTGTCGAAAACGTGTAATCAATGTGCTTGTTAATAGCTCTTTAAGACATTATCTTTATTAATATTGAAGCCTTTAAACAATAATTCAAGAAGAAACCACTAACAACTACTTAACAGTGAAGGTTTGAATTATGTACATGGTTTAATCAAAAATTCCTATAGTATAAAGTTCCTTAATTGAACGTAGCAATTATGAGAAAACGTCCCAACTCACAACACAAAAAAATTACAGATGGATGAAGTACCAGGCATCACATTATCATAGTATAGGAAGACATATCGACCGGAACCTAGGAAACAATTACTAACAATTGGATTTTATTAATTTTAAAAGTAAACGTTTATGCTTTACCAAAAAATATTATTTTATCATAATCCTCTTTTGTTATTTCATACTCAAAACCTTCACGTAGGTTCACTCTTGGGTAACCTTTTCTCGCTCTCAATTGGTTCAATAATATACATTACATAATATTGGCATTATTACAAATTGACCAAAAAAACACCCATAACAAGAGGTATGTACTAAGTATGCCACATACATAAAATATTAAATTTTAAGTTTTTTTTGTTATAGTTATTTTTTATAGCGGCACTCTGCAAAATTTTAACTTTCTACGTGTTACGGCTGATGAAATACAGTATGATAATGGCAGTGTGCATTGTGTAGCACATGAAAGTTTGTACGGGAAACTTATTAGAAATTGTACAAGAACGAAGTCCCTCGGAACCGCTAGTTTTCTTTTTCAAGGTTTTCTTACTAAAATGTTAAAAAGAAAAATTATAATGCGACTTAGTCTTCTCATCGTGATCAACCCTATGACCGCTCACTACAGAACACGGGTCTCCTCTCAATATGAGAAGGTTTTGTCCATCATCTACCACGCTATGTGCGGATTGGCAGACTTCACACGCCTTTGATAACATTATGGAGAACTCTCCGGCGGTGCCGGTTTCCTCACGATGCTTACATTACCGTTGACGCAAGTGATATTTTAATTGCTTATAAACGCACATAACTCAAACTAAACTAAAAACACTAAAAGGTGGCCTGGAAGAGATCGCTTTTAGTGATAAGGTTGCCTTTTGCTTTCATGTTATGTACTTTTATATGCAACAAATTTGTATAAATAAATAAAATAACTCCGAAAAGTTAGAGGTGCGTGCCCGATCGAACCCGCGAACTCTGATTAGGAGGCGAACGCCCTAACCACAATGCTATCACAGCTATGTTAGTCCATCTATCACAACATTTTACATATAAATATATTTATATTGGTCATAATTAAGCGATTTATAGCTATTCAACTTTAACGTCATTATAATTAACCGGGTTGTTAAATGTGAAATAACACCTAGTGTGATTTAAATTTAGATCACACCGCATTTGAAGATAATTTGGCTTATTTTCATATCGCTATCCCGCTTCGATTAATGATTTAAGATGATTGAAAATTCCATTCAAAACTTATCTCAGAGACATTATATTGAGGTTGGTGTAAGGGGCAAAAATAGAATATCCAACGCACAGATTATGTTGTACTCGTCTTAGGCGTTCCTTAAATCCTCGCTGGGCTGGCAGACCACGTACTCTAAGCTTGGGATTTATTTTAAAATACCCTTAAGATCTCTTGCTCGGTTGGAAAGTGCATTACGCCATGTTGAATAATCTGTTGTTACAGGCCTCCCGACGAAGACACAGCGTCCCATGACAGTGATTGTGGCGAAGAGGAAGAAGATGCGGAAACCGTACACTTGAAGCCGAGAAGACCATTTTGGGCTAACAAGATACAATTTGTGCTGGCTTGCGTTGGTTACTCCGTTGGCCTTGGCAATGTATGGCGCTTCCCTTATCTTTGCTACAAGAGCGGAGGAGGTAAGAAAACTCATTCTCAATATTAAAAGATAACATGTAATTTATTAGTTTATTAAGTGCTCATCAAACACTATTTAATGGCAAAAAAATATAAATAATAACTGTTAAATTAGTAGTAAGTTCATTAGTAAGTTACGGATGATCATTAGTAGATACAGGTTTTAAGACCTCTATTTTATGTTCAATTATAGTTACCGCTCTCTAGCTTAGTACTGAAAATTACGATAATGATAAAGAAATATACCTATTATCCTCAACCTTTATTAATAATGATAAAATTTTACTGTACATTTTGTGTTTCATGTCAGTTTATGGTGATATTCATAGTTGAAAACTATATAGAGTTTGTAGAGTTTGAAATAACGACGATTCTCATATTACTATCTAACAAGTACCATGATATACTAATACCATTTGCTATAAGTATGTATTACCTACTTATTCACAAGTGAATCTAGTTTAATGTTCAGTGTCTGTCGTGTAAATCTCTATAATTAGGTAAGTGTAGATATCTGTGCATAGTAATAATATGCGAGTTTACGACGTGTGAGTTATTACGCAATGACATCTTCTTATCTAAATAATTCCATAGTAGGTACCTACCTACTTACTTAAATTTACCTAGTACACTATAAGGTATATTTAGGTAGCTACGTAATAAAAAGGTTTACATAAAATGTTATGATCAAGCATACGTACCCACCTACATCATTTTAATCTCGATCAACTATAATTTTTAACACTGCCTAGCTAACAAGACACACCCTGCTCCACCACTTATTTGGCAAATGGTTTCGTGACCAATTTATTTACTCTTATTTATTTGTTTAAGTAGATACGTAGATGCGAATAAACATATGTTTGCACATAATAACTTCTGTTCGTGAAAAATAAGTTAACACGAATTGTCCACATACGCTAAGTAAATTAGATAATTTACTTCACAAAGAAGTCGTGCACAAAACGACATTGGAATTATATTTTGTTCTCAAAATTCTAAGTCTGGATTTTCGTATTATTGTTCATTTTAAAGTGCGTCTTCTTATATTATAAGTGAACAACTGGACCGTAAACAACTTCATTGGTTCTAATACAGTTAAGAATAATCGTCTACCTAAATTATATCTTAGCAGATATTAAACACGAGTTCATTGACGTTGTTGCCAAAATACATGGTCTGAGACTGAGTGTAGCGCGTCAAAAAAATAGAGGCATTATTGTTTCACAAGCTTCCTAGGCGACTGGAACCGTCAGGCTCGTTGGTTCTACGTCCAAATGGGCAGTTTTCTAAAAAAACTTAGGCCGAACTAGCCGTTGGGGCTTTAAGGAACACTTCCAACAGTTAGTCCCAATGCACGATCTGTTATATAGTATATAACAGATATCCCGACTCCCGATACTATATAACAGATCACTCCAGGACAGGAGTACTCCTTCTCTTTGAAGGAGAGGTTGGATAGCCATTTTAGGGGCGCCTCTAGGTCGCAAATGCGAAAACGAAGCGTTTGTCAAGAACGTTCAACGCAAGATAGATATACTTACTTGATGTATACACAGATATCGAACAATGTATTTCGAGGCGGCTACTCTTTTGGCTTGCTTTCTTCGTCTCGATATACTGCCGGACATGTATGCAATGGTGTATGCCGAAACTCGCACCATTAGATATAGGATGGCGGGCTAGAGATAGATAGATACACTATATTGCACACAAATTCGTTACAAATTGTACAAAGTAATACATGCCTTCGCATAGTAATAAAAGTTAAAGCAAATTCTTCTAGACAACATTCTGGAGAGCAATCAAAATCTGTAAAGAGTAGTGGCTATTATTAATATAGATATTATTACAATTATCCAATTGTTATTCCAAAAAGCAGCTCTATAAATACATTGTATGTGTTATTACTGGCTTTTGAGGAATAGGTATAACCTTCTCGGGTTGTAATCAAATTAGGATAAATTTTTATGACAAGAATTATCTCGTCGTAACGAGATAAGGTAGCGTCAATTAAATGTGAACGAAGTAAGGGTAGTATTATATTTTTTTTTTATACACTACAAGTTGGCCCTTGACGACTATCTCACCTGGTGGTAAGTGATGATGCAGTCTAGGATGGTAGCGGGCTAACCTATTAGGGGTATGGCCACCGATAAAAATCCTACGAGACCACACCAAAAAATTAAACATTTGCCAAAGACTCCCATATTTTTTTATAGAAAGCCAGTTTAAACAATAAAAAAATTGTAATATTTATATACACTAAGACTCAACTCTAATGCCATAATCAAATCGAAAATCAAATAATGACATTATTATCATTAGATACCTACTTAGATTATAACAAGAATGCCTACTTCAATTTACATAAGTAACTACTCGAGCGATGATATTATTCAGCTAACATAGGTACATAAATGCTGTACCACCACATACAAGTTATTCAGTGAGATCTCGCGATTGGCTGGCTAGTATATGTTATCGTGTAAATTAACGTCACACAAAAGTTAGTTTTATTCTGTCATTCGTTAAGAGAACCAAACGTCATACTTTAATTCCATACAAATATGACACACAACAAGAAAGCACGCATCGGTCTCGTTTAAAATTACGCGCACACTGCACTACTGGTAATTTTGGGGTATAGATTTTCTTATCCGGCAAGAACTGTATTATTTAGTAATCATGTCACGAACACAAGTATAATGAACACAGCATATGTGTATTAGAAATCCATTCTAATAATATATTAAATGCGAATTTTGTTCTATTTCTTTGTTTGTGTTTTACCTATGTTTTGTTCAAGCACTGCACCGATGTTGATATTGTCACACACATACTCTTAACTTGCATACTAGAATCGATACTCTTTATCACATATAAGCATCATTGCTGTTGCTTTGGGATTTAAAAGACAACCTTTATAACCCATTGCCTGTTTCGCAGCAATACCAACCTCCACGAAATTTCAGACGTATTGCGAAGTGACAATGACCCATTAAAAAAAACATTTAAACCAAAGTTACATCTCCTTTCCTAGACGTTATTGTAAAATATCAAAAATATTTTAGGAGTAATTAATTCGAAACATTAATTTTTATTTTCTCAAAACATGGGACTTAACTACACAACAACCTCTATTCCACTTTCTTCCATTCTTCTTTTCTTAATGGTTCTATTCTTTCTCACCGAGTACTAACGCCTACACCCACCGTTTTACATCTCTTATAACACCGATATGACATTTTCTGTAAGATTTTCTTGTCTCAGAATATGTTGTTTATATATTTAGAAAGCTTTGACTCAAAAAACTTATGAATGACTCCTAGACATTCGTTAACATAATAGGTGAGGAATCAGAATTAGGTTATATTGGTTAATCCAGCACTGAATGTAGTCTAGCACTGCAAGCCGGTTTAAATTGCAACTGATGACTTCTGTAAGTGGATACGTCACGCCACGCAAACGACCTCTCGAGATATCAAGTGATGCTAATCGTCATGATTTATTCACACGTGCGTCTTGGATTAATAAAGACTAAACATTTATTTAGTAGATAATATTTACCAATAGTAACCCAAATTTTAAGTAAAAAGCCTTTGTTGTAGGAATAAAAACTCAATACCAAACTGTATAATGAAAATGAAATGAAATGAAAATAATCTATATTGTACCCCACACAAACAGAAGAAATACAAGACGGTAAACTTCGTAACTTAGCAAACATGCTATTTAATGTCAAAAGATAGTTAATTATCACGATAAATAAGTTTAGTTGATGTCTGAATTACTCACTGTAAACGCGAGCACAATTAATCTATTGAACTCTGTAACAAATCAATTATAAATTGATTAGGTACCATTCACCAATAATAAACCAACCTATATGACAAATCATTAAGGCACTCCAAAATTCAAAGAACTATGACTTAGTTTCTTGTCACACCTTTACTTGCAAATGATTAGATAAAAATATGCATAAAGCGTGATATGACAGATCAGACAAAGTATCTAAGAATTATGTTACCTTAGATTAAGTTAGCTTTAGATTATTCTTAATTTTTTCAGCTAATTCTACAGCCTTTGCAGTCTGCAAAAAATTGTAGTTTACTGACCCTGAAACACTGAGGCTTGTTTACTTTGCGTACTTTCACAAATTCTTGTGTCCTGCGTGAGCTTTTTGTTGATTAAATCTTCTGATATCGAAATAATGGATATTTATATGAAAGGAAAGGAGCGCTGCATTAGTAGGTACCTACCTATAAGGCTGGTTTTTAGATACTTGCCTTGTTTATATTCTCCAAAAATTGTATTGTAATGAAATAATAAATATTCAGATTTATACGTGGTGATGCACTCCAAGATGGTAGAATGCTTACCTGTTTTTTATTAAGTTGGCAGCTAGCCACGGCCAAATCCTATCGCTATACCAGACCCTATAGAACATTAAAATACAATATATTACTCAAATAGCTCCTAAAGGGGATTAACACAGGACCTCCCACTTTTAAGACCACAGCGCTCAAGATAGGTAGTTTATTTGACTAGAAAAGTTAACAGTAAATGTTGCTTCAAATTAGATGCACAAAGGTACTTAAAGTAACCTACCATCTAACAACGAAGCGCCTAAATTATCTTCCCGACCGGACCTAACGATTGGGTTAATTACGACAATTCCTTAAGGTCAACTTATTGATATCAAGGTCACGGATAGACCAAAGCCGGCAATAAGCATTTAACAATGCTTCTAGAATACATTACCTTAATGTATCCATGTATAATGCAGACAAGCGAATTGGGAGCGTCGGTTAGTTTGCCCCGGATAAAAGATTTAGCATAATGTCACTTTCCAGCTTTTACTTTCACTATGCATATTGCGGTCGAGCTGTTGTTGCTATGAAAAGGACAAAGCGACAACAATAGGAAATTATATTAAGCAAAGGTCGCTTTTTCAATGATATTAACTATTTGCTTTTGATCATTCCTATTCCTATATTAGAAAACCGTAACCGTTTATAAACTAAAAGTTAGCCCTTGACGGCTATCTCACCTGGTGGTAAGTGATGATGCTCACTATGATAGTAGACTAACATGTTAGGAGTATCCACGCTCCTAATTGGTTTCTACGCCACATCGTGTCGGAACGCTATATCGTTTGGTGACACGTTTTTGTCGGTAGGGTGGTAACTAGCCACGGCCGAAGCCTCCCACCAGACCAGAATAAAACCCAGAACCTCCAACTTTATAATGCGACAGCGCACGCACTGCGCTACGGAGATCGTCGAAGGTCGAGATCTGCGTTAGACGTTACTTTCTTTGACTATAAAGTATTGAGTGAATCGTGAAAACCGAAAAACAATTTAGTTAAGAGATATGGTCACGAATATCATTTTTCTCTATGCAGAACTACATAGTTTTACTAATAGTTCATGTTAATTGATGCTCATTTCAGAATACTCAGCGTCCAAAACTTGTAATTATAAGTGTTAATCCAAATTTCTCTTTCAGGGGCATTTCTGATACCTTACTTCATAATACTCCTAGTATGCGGCGTACCCATGCTCTTCATGGAACTGGCTATAGGTCAATACACCGCTCACGGACCTATCGGCGCGCTCTCACAAATATGCCCGCTGTTCAAAGGTAAACTTTCATTATGCAACCATTATTAATTTTAGGTACAAGGGCGCCATACATAGAATAAACAATTTTTAGTTATTTTTTTCACATATACATCTAATTAATCTATTACATGATAGGAGTATTTTATGGGTTAATATAGAAATATATGAGTTTCCTTATCCTATAATTTCTTTTATAAACAGAATTGAAAGTATGGGGTAGTCAGAAACCTTACATCATTGTTTGACACTGATAATAAATTCATAAATAAAATTCAATATAGTGGCGCTATTCTCATATTAATAAATAAATACACATTTCCGATTATCATTGTTTGGTATTCGTGTTTTATCTATTGATTTTTATACGGCTTTACTTTATTCTCGTATACATCTTAATTTTCCTATAATTCATCATCATATCAGCCCTACTGTTGCACACTTATTTCTAACATAGGTATTAAGTATTTACATCTTAGACCCAGGACGCATTAACTGGATGACTTTAACGACTATTATTATTTATAAGGGATAATAACTGGGACTTTAACCACACGGGTTTGGTCA
This sequence comes from Lasiommata megera, assembly GCA_928268935.1. NCBI lineage: Eukaryota > Metazoa > Arthropoda > Insecta > Lepidoptera > Nymphalidae > Lasiommata > Lasiommata megera. The sequence continues at coordinate 9,629,305 of OV743312.1, forward strand.
GCAACAATAACCTTACTCCAGGTTAATAATTAGGTTAGGTAGGCCAATTTCTACCAATTCCTGACCGGACCGGGGGTTCGATAACATAACATCATATTCCGTAGACGAACGAACAACTAGACTAACGAGGCCTTTACTTTAAGTCCATACAGACAAAATATTTTTGTTCATCAGGCCTATTTGTCAGTTCCTGAATATTCCTACCTTGATCCATATAAAATCGCAATATGACGTCTCATTAATCCGAATGCGAAACGTAGGCGAAACGTATACCTGCGAATTAGATAAGGTTCCTCTAATCAGATTCTTGAAGGATGACGTGAGCGCGTCTACTCACTCGCTCACTGAAGGTGAGGTGAAATTCTTCCGGTTATGATATGGACATTTTTAAAAAAATAGAATTGTAAGAATAGGTATTTTCAGATTCCTTTTCTAAATAATAATTATAATGTGTGTGTATTTTTAAGTATCCGTCAATTTTTTTTTATGTGCTAAAAATTTCCTTTGGATATACGATCTTACCTGGTAGCAACTTATTATGCAGTCTAAGATGGTAGCGGGCTAACTTGTTAGGGTATGGTAAATCCATACTCCTAATTAGTCCTACGCGACATCGTGCTAGAACGATGAATCGCTTGCGAGGAACGAAGCCTCCCCCCAGACTAGATTCGAGCCGGCAATCAAACCCAAGACCTTTTCTAATACAAAGACAGGCGCGCTGTGCCACGTTTCATCATCATCATGATCAACCCATTACCGGCTCACTACAGAGCACGGGTCTCCTTCTCAATATGAGAAGGGTTTGGCCATAGTCCACCACGCTGGCCATGTGCGGATTGGCAGACTTCACACGCCTTTGAGAACATTATGGAGAACTCTCAGGCGTGTAGGTTTCCTCACGATGTTTTCCTTCACCGTTGAAGCAAGTGACATTTTAATTTTTTAAAAACACACATAACCCCGAAAAGTTAGAGGTGCGTGCCCGGATTCGAACCGCCGACCTCTGATTAGGAGGCTGACGCCCTAACCACTAGGCTATCATCGCTTCCCGCAACGCCACGCCACGTTTAGCTAAACTAAATTAACTTAAACTACTAACTATTTAAGTTTTCTACCTAACCAATGGAGTAATACCAGCGATGTTGTTTGGCTAGTACTAGTTAGGCCGTAGGCGCCATGTCATCCTTTACCAACAAAATTGTAATATAAGTAAGTATACTCTTTGTCATATAGAAAAGAAACCATAACGCTAGTAGATTATAAATAGAATGTAGGACCTAGTATTTATAAATTACTGTTATCTCTCTTCAGATAATAATTATCAATGTATGTATAAAATTTAGGTACCTATCTTTGCGGCAACTTATAATAAAAATATTGGTCATAATGGACAAAGTATAAATATTATTAAACCGCAGGCATAACGTCTGCGTTTTAGACGAAATACTTGATAGATTAGATACTTAGCATTTAATTTTTATTTGACCAACTTTAAGAGAGAGAGAGAGTTATTAACCAATTATTTCGTTCTGTCGGTCGAATATTGCTTATTAGGTTCATTTTATAGAGTAGGTTCTATGTAAAAAAACCGCCAGTGCTCTTCCAGTTGCCAAAGTAGTATTTAACAGGATTAGTTTATATACTCCTTGGTAGTAAAAAAGAACTTGTACTGTTTAAATCTGAAAGTGGTTGCATCTCAAGCCAAGGTTAATTCAACACGATTTGTCAACGTTATCGATACAGACGCGTGACGCGCTAGTAATAGCGACGTTTGCTTGTATTAAAAGTGATTACAACGAAAGGTCAGCCGCACGCATTTTTCACCGTTGCCTTAGTATAAGATTACATATGTACCTACCTGTTAGTGTTATTCTTTTCATCACCACCGAAATCCAACCAACTTCAATTACTTCTTACTTCAATATATTCATTAATATTTAAAAGGTCAATATCAAGACAAACTAAAAACAGGCAACAGACTGAAGAGCCTGGAATTAAAATGTATTTATGATTTAAAGACTAATTATTCAGTAATATTAACTTGTCTCGTTTAGTGGTTAGCATGGTTGGAGATCACACGGTCGAAGGCATGGGGCAAGGGTCAATCATTGTTAGATGTTGAGTAGTCTAGAATTAATCCTGACAATCCCCGCGTGACTCGAAGAGAACGTTCAACCGTTGTTCCCGTTTATAACCATTAGCTATCATGCTGGTGTGTCTAGCAGTGAGACTTAATAATAGGATGAAGATAGTGCTGATGAACTTATAGGAAAAGCCAGATGTAGGTAAATAACAGTAAATTTGAAAAAAAAAAAAAATACAAACACGACTGTCGAACAATGAATGAATTTGTTCCGCATAGGCGATGTCCCGTCCCCCCCCCCCCCCCCATGCCTCGGAGAGAAGGTTAATTACTTTCTCGTGTTGTTTGATATGGACCTGTTTCGTTTGCAGGTGCTGGTGTAGCGAGCGTGGTGATCTCCTTTGTAATGTCCACGTACTATGCTGTCATTATCGCATGGGCTATTTACTACTTCTTCACATCATTTAAATCAGAGGTGCCATGGGCAAGCTGTTCTAACAGATGGAATACGCCACAGTGTTGGGTACCCAGCCATAATACTAACATTAGTAAACCAAATGGCTCTCAAACACCTACCGAACAATTTTTTGAGTAAGTATTTATTAACAATTTTTTTTTAATAACAAATAATCTGACACTTATTAGGTTCTATATTATTATTATTACTTATTATATTCTATATTATTATATATTATTATATATTATACCCACCTATTACGTTACTTAACTATAAAATGTCTCAAATTTATTTTTTATATTTTCGACGTAAAAAGCAACAATTCGAATATCTTTATTGATGACAATTGAGATTGCAATTCCAAGGTTATGGTTGCTCATACTTTATCTATCTACCAGTAAATCTGCGTTCTTAATTGTGTGCAATTTTGCGAACTACCTACAGGCTCCGACCAATCACAAGACGCGAACGTTTGAGCAAGTCCTATGATTGGTCGCGAACGCGGCTTTCTACCTGTTGCCTTAGCTTAATTTACACAAGAGCGAAGAAAGATCTTACGCAAAGGAAATGAGAGAGTCTATACATTGTATATTAATAAATATTCGTGAGTTTCAATTCCGTCACGGGCATTCTCTTTGTATATTATGTATGAAGTACTATTATAATTTGGTGCCTCATATTTATTTTGAATTCGTATACTTTCAGGAAAAAGGTCTTAAGCATGAGTGATGGTATAGAATATCCAGGTGGCATGCGGTGGGAGTTGGCAGCTTGTTTAGTTTGTGCTTGGGTGCTGGTTTACTTCGCACTATGGAAAAGTATTAAATCCTCAGCGAAAGTTAGATACATAACTACAACTTTACCATTCTTACTGATTATAGTATTCCTTGGTCGATCACTAACTCTCGATGGTGCTGATAAAGGCTTGAGATTTTTTTTCAAACCCGACTGGGAACTTTTGAAACAATCAAGGCCGTGGGTGAACGCCGCCTCACAAATTTTCAATTCTATCGGAATCGCGTTTGGTTCCATGATAATGTTCGCCTCTTACAACCGTTTCGACAACAACTTCCTCCACGACACGCTGGCTGTATCATTAATCAATGCGGTCACCAGTCTCATCGTGGGCATTTTCACTTTTGCTACAATTGGAAACATCGCCTTCGAGCAGAACACGTCAGTGAAAGACGTCATCGCTGATAGTAAGTATCAGAAATGGGATATTTTGCAACATTATCTCAATTGAACGTACTACCCTGTTTTAGAATTATTCAAATATCCTTTTATCTTTATGCCAAACTTACCTTAGCCTCCAAATTGAAAATGTTGTGAAACACTTTATTTTATTCACGGTCCAGTTAATGGATGGCATACGCTACATAACAACTTAGTTATCGCCTCTCTAATATAATATAGTCTGGATACGAAAAATGTACAAAAAAAAATACCTTTCTGCACTCCTTCTCCATATGAACTTTAAATGTACAAAATCTCATATTATCCGTCAGTAAGAAAGGGTTCAAAGATATTTCTCTCTCCACGTATTAATAGGTATATAGATCACCTAAAAGGTATTTATTTTAATATTCTTTTCAGGTCCTGGATTACTGTTCGTCGTATATCCCCAGGCTATCGCAAAAATGCCAGCATCACAGCTTTGGGCCGTATTATTCTTCTTTATGTTTCTCTGCCTAGGTTTAAATAGTCAGGTATGTAACTACAATTATTTAGATATTTATAGTGTGGTTATGTTAATATTTAACTATAAATACGAGTTTATCATAAGACGACGACGAAAAGACGTCGTCTTGTCGAAGAAATTGTAAACGATTTTATTGACTTTATGTATCTTATAAAATGAGTGTGTTATAATTTTCTATCATAATAATATAACCATTTTTCTCAAGTACTCTATATATCTATAAATTTCTAACAATAATCAAGGCTAATTAAGCCAGTAAATTATAGCTAATTCATGTGTCTTTAATTTAGAACTAACTATGATTTCAACCGCGTTACCAATGGCTCAATATTGTTATAACTTAACTTGTAACTTTTATTGTTGCCATATGTTATGGGCAATAATATTAAACAGGTTATCGAATATAAAAGAATCTTTCGAAATGCACAAACTATTCTTAAAATAAGCACACTCAAGTTTAGTCATAAACAAAAAAAAAAACCTTTTCTTCAGTTTTTCATATGGTTATATTATCGATGTATCATCGCATTATTTTTATTTAATAACAGACTTTGCATTTTAATATTGTTGCAGTTTGCTATAGTTGAAGTTGTAGTGACGTCAATACAAGATGGATTCCCTGACATGATACGCAGACGACTCGTGTACCATGAACTGCTGGTGCTTTGCGTTTGTGCCGTTTCCCTGTTATTCGGCTTACCTCATATCATACACAGTGGGATTTACATTTTTCAACTAATGGATTATTACGCTGCCTCCCTTAGTATTACATATTTGGCGTTCTTTGAAATGGTGGCTATAGCATGGTTTTATGGCGTAGACAGATTGTCCAAAAACATCAAACAAATGACGGGTACGTATTATCGGACCTCCATTTTTATTTTTACTTCCTTGCAATTTACCACTTAACCGCAATCTCACCTGCTGGTAAGTGATGATGCAATCTAAAATGAAAGCGGGCTAGCCTGTTAAAGGAATGTCAGTTTTATTAGTAAACTCAAATCACTTTTCTTTTTCGCGCAGTTCTTTTCGAGTAAGCTATAAATCCACTTATTAAAGAACTTGTTCGCTATTCCTGTATACATTCTTTTTGTACCACACATAGCACCGTAGACCTTGGCAGTCCTACGGAAGAGGTGTCATAACTTATGTCACATAATGACTCTGAAAGAACCATCATAAATATGAATAAATAACAGCCAGTAATGTAAGCACATACCAAGTAAAAGAGTATCGTAAAGTACACAAACAGAACTTAATGTATTCAAAAATACAAGAGCAGCTCCCTTGTTATACGTTTTTAAAAATTGTGACCATGTGAATGTAGAATTGTTGATGTGGGCTTCACGCTTCCAAAATAATCCGCCTTTTTAAAGGTAGGTTAAAAAAATAAGTAAAACAATTGCATTGTTTAGAACTTCCGTTGACATTCATGGAACAAAACCAGTGGAAACGGATACACAAACAGCTATCTAATTAAATCATTGCATTTTGAGCACTTGTACCTATAATGTTATTACATATTAAGTTTGCACGATTTCCAGAAATTAGTTATTAGCGATTGAAAAACTGGCCCTTACAGAACTGACAAATAAATTGTACAGTTAGTAAACTGTATAAAGATAAAACTTATTCATCAATAAAAGATTACTTTTTTTAACATATATACGTGTCACTGGCTCAACTTTCAATATTCAAAATAGCTAATCCATGAAGCGTCTATGAAGCGTTCATATTTCAATAGATTTTCCATTATTTTAATTCGTGAGATGATTTTTATATCTACACTCGTAAACGTTTTTTTAACACCATCATATAGCTTTGAAGTTTACTATTAATTTTCTGTTTTCTCCAGGTCAATGTCCATCGTTATATTTTCGCTTTTGCTGGCTCATAGCAGCACCGGCCCTATTACTGGCACTTTGGGTCGCTAGCTTGGTTGACTATATGCCTCCGAGTTATCGCCAATATCAATACCCGACATGGGCACAAGTGCTTGGATGGACCATCGCAAGCGTGTCCCTATTATGTATACCAGTGTATGCCATCATTGTGATAGTCAGGTCACCTGGATCTAGTATAAGAGAGGTATGTCCAATGTTTTTATTTAGTAATTACTTAACTTCCTCAACGGAAGATTATCAAAGGGCTCGTTAAATTTCTTTTGAGCCGGTTCTTCTTGTAAAAGTTAAAGCGCGTAGTTTCAACATCGCAGTCAATAATTGGGTGGAAACAAAGTTTTGGGACTCTTAATTTATCTTTAATGTCCTACATGCTTCGGAAACGAAATTAATCCGTCCTTCCCGTTCAGTCTGTCATACGACAAAAGGAGGCCATGGGACATTATTAAACCTTGTGATAACTATGATATTACTCGGTGTCTATTACCCAAATTTCAGATTTAAGTTATGTGATTGTTTTATTCTTTTGTTTCAGAAATTACGTAATTCAATACGCCCAACGTCTTTGTGCGATTGCGGCGTTGCTGATTGTGATTTATGTTGTTCAGAATCCGAATCCCCGGACGATAAAGTGACGATCGCCTAGTCCACGATCATAGATCGATACACTTTAGATAAGAATCGATATAATTAAGGTCTCTTGTAACTACCTATTGAAGTATAACGTGTGTCATCTAGTACAATTATACATAAACAATGATAACGTAAACAAACACGACAAAAAGTTGATAATATTGCCATCATATAAGTTATCTTGACTTAGGTACTATAACTCACGAGTCGCTCGACCTCAAACTATATAAAAAGTGTGCTCTTGTAACAGTGACATGGTTTATAACACTCTAACTAAAAAGGGTAAATAGGTACTTCAGTGGACTTCAAACAGATCTGTTGATTGCAGTAAGATAATGAGTGGCTATATTATAGCATGTTGATTAACAAACCCTAGTTGATGTTTTATTATCTTTTGTTCTACTTAATAAACATTTTCAATGCTAAATTGGATAAAGATATTGTTTTAATATGTAGGTTGTGTTAACAAAATGATTTTTATTTTTATTTGTATGATTCCTATTTTCAAGCTGTTGAAATTAAAAATATTTACATTGAATAGCTTAAAATTGTAATGCAAGCAATGTCTGTTCAGCAATGTCTGTTCTTTATTAATTGCAAATTGGCACAGCCTGCATAAAAAATTTAAAGAATTGCATATTTTTAAGTTAGAACACCTAATATGTACTTATAATTTGTTTTCAAATCTTTTAAAATTATTCATAATCTAAACTTACATGCCTCGAATCTGCAGATTAATTTTATAATCACCCTCTATATATCTTAAAATAAAAATAGTTATATTCTATATTTATGAATATAATTATTTTTATTTTTATTTTACACATAATAATTGAAATACTAACAGAATTTTCTGTTCTGATACTGAAACATTCCATTAGTATAATATATATAATAAGGAGGTATAATAATGCCCAATAATATTATTAACTGTACCTATCAACAGGCATTACTTTAATGTAGTAAGGTATTATCACTGTGATCAAACACATTCCAAACAAGTGCCTTTTGATATTAAATTATTGATTGCATAATAAAATTAAGGGCAAAAGATTTTTTTTAATAATCTAATATCTACATGTTCAGGGATTGAATATAGATTTTTAAAAATCCACTGATTGTAACATTTCAACAACAAAATCAACACAGTTATTGCTAGGGTATTTTCCTAACATATCAAATATATATTTGAGAATTATATTTATGTTTACTTAGAGTACAACTCTATTAGTACAAGTTATAAATGGAAAATGTATGATCATATTTACTAAAAAGTGTAAATAATATTTTAGTGTTTAACTTTTGTGAGCAGTACTCATAATAATTATAACTACTCAGCAGCTGGCAATACCAAAATTTCACACTTTGATTTTCAACCCATTGGAGGTTTTCCTATGTGATTAGCTGCTCAGATGTTACAATATTTGAAGTTGTGAATAATAAATAAATGTGATACATATTTAAGAGAAAATACAGAAGTCAACATAGTTCAGTGTTTTATTTAATATATTATTAACATTAGTATCCCAAAAAACTTGCCACTTAACTTCCATGAAAATGTTGATTGAAAAAAACAAACACTCAATCTGATAAAAATTTGAGCTCATTTTATGACTTCCTAAATTATCAACATGGATAAATTATTAAGTGTTCATATCAATATTGAATTTATGATTATGAGTGTATATCAAGACCATTAAAACTTATGTGTAATAAAATTACAATCAATGCTTGATGAAACGTAAGGTGATGTTAAGTGATAGGTATGCAAAAAGAGATAAAATTTACTATGTGAGAGAAAACTTCAAATCTTTTTCTTTTTTGGGCTGCCACAATTCACAGGCAACTCTTCATCTTCACTGCTGTTGAATTCATCTTCAATATTATAGTCCTCTGTAAATAAATTACCAAGACTAATATTCCATTATATTCAAGATGATTATAGCACAATTAATTCATCCCTAACATTTAATAAGTTACAAAAAAAGCCACATTGGCTCCCACATACTGAGCTGATGGGGTAAGTGATGATGCAGTCTAAAATAACCTGCCAACCTGCTAGTGGTTGTGTAAATCCCAATTAGTTTCTATCTGCACCATACTTGAATGCAAAACACCAGACTTAAGCCAGGGATCAAACCCAGGACCTCCCACTAATGTTACAATGGAAGCACTGTGTCACTGAGCATTTAACTTTAAATTTAAAGAATTAAAATTCAAAGTTAAATGCTCAATACAACAATAGCCTTGTTGTCAATAAGAATATGGGTTGTGAGGGTGATATGATTGCAAACAATCAAGTATCCTCATGGTGGACCAGTTCTGAAGGTACATAAATCACAATGAATGCTTGTATGGTGATTTATATACCTTCAAAGTGCAAAGCTTTGAACTAAATTACAGGTCTCTAAGCAGCACCTTCCTATCCACAGTACCCTCTTTAAAGAGACAGTTTTTTTTTAGACATGTTGTTTTTAATTTAGTGTAGATATTTATATATAGCCATTATTATAAAATAGTGGTGCTAATTACATACTTCTCAATAAAATTCAGAATGGGGAAGGTGCATATATACAAGACTAGGTTTATATACCAGATACATATTTACTTGCAAGTATGTCGACCAGGTGCCAACACAAAATACCTACAAAGTATTTTACTATAGTGCACAGCACAGCACCATTACTTAAATCATTATTACATTAAACCCTATTATAAATTAAATTGTTGCACTTTGACCCATATTTGAAAGATATATGTACATGATTTGTCTGTTGAATTTTTTTTTAAATCCGAGCAGTACTCCAGCGAAAGTACTCCAGGTTACAAATTATCTTAGAGCCTTATTTTGTTATAATTGATGAAGTTATTGCATCGAATAGGTAAAAAACAAATGAACAGTAACTTTGAGATTAATTCTGACTCTAACTTTTTTACCTAAGATAGGAAAAGCCCCAAGGTACATACAGGTACTAAAGTTGCAATGCAAATAATAATTATTAAAACTAAGTAGGTATACTAACCAATATTCCCGTCGTCAACAATTTTCTGCGTAAGTTTATCGTTGACTTTTTGGCGAAAAGCCTCTAAGGACTTCACTAGATCTGTACTAGGTACATTTTCAACAGTATCAATTATTTGATTACTCTCAAATATTTCCAATTTTAATAACTTTAACATAATTACTTAATTTAATTTAATATTCAAAACAACAATTTTAGAAAATTCATAAACCAACAATTTTTTTTTTCGGCCGGGTCACAGACTAGTTACTCAAACGGTTATAAAAAATAGTCACTGAAAAAACTAGTATATATATATACTTGCCTAGTAAAAAACAGTCACAACTTAAAATCGATCGGTGTGATATTCGGTAAGTTTTCTTACAATTGCTAACTAATTGTTGATGGGCTCACTAAATATCCCAAATTATGACCTGTCTGCTCGTTTTCCTGTATCTCTTTAATCATGTATGCAACAGAACTAATTGAAACTTTGCATCTAACGTTATCCCGAGAAAAACTGTCGTACCTATTGTTCTCAACCTTTAAATTATAAGCTGCATTATGAGATGAAGGTGAGTAAAAATAATAAAATAGTAAGTGAATTGAATGAAAGTCAGAGTCATTCAGAACTAAAATATTTAAAAAATCTGGTTTTAATTATGAAACCATAAAGTTTGGGAATTAAAACTTTTTGTTAGCTTTTTAAAATAGATATTGTTTATCTTTAAGAGGGTAACCCAGTAGGGTTGTATGAAGAGATCGTTAGATTTATACAAATAGGTTAATTATTATATTCGATTATTTGAAAAGAAAAAACCGAATACCTATTTCTCTTTTTTTTATAATTTTAGCACTTTTTAGCCTTAGATTTTCATTCAATTACAGATCACCAACAGAATACTCTATCAGATTTTTCTTTTTCTTATTCAGGGTCTCAGATTAAATACAACTAATGATAGACTCATAAAACACTAATAACTACTCCTATCGGAATGACTGAGGTTTCTACCAATATACCTATCAAATTTATCAGAGTAGGCAAAAATCTTTAGAACCATAGAAATAAATCTTTGTCTATATCTAACATTTTGTCCTCAGATTCAATGTCAATGATTTAATCACAGACTACATACCTATAATCATTTTACATACCGATTTAGTCAAATATAGCAGCTGGGTCTGACATAATATGTCAATGTCTTAAATAATACAGGACTGAGGACACCAGACAAATATGAATAATAACATTGAAGGTTATAAAAACTCTTCGCGATAAAATTCAGTATGAAAATTAAAAACTTCGTTTCGTATAATCTGATGATGTAATAATATGCGTGAATTTGGGAAATTTGGCCCTATAATTGGCGCCATTGACGAGGGTACATCAAATGTTAAATTCTTGGTAATTATTTTTATTTAGTAAAAATATTTATGTACAATTTAAAACCGTTAATATGGCTATAAGTGCATGTTTATTTTTATATAGTAACATAAAAAATAATTGAAATTACTTACTCCACAAGTCTAAACTAACATAATTTTAGTCTGTTAAAAAGCACCTAATACTTAAGCGGTTATTTGTTTCAATTTTAAAATACATAAATCCATTTGTCAACCATTATTTTCTTATATTATCTGATCTTTGTATCATGGTTTGTTGATTAGGTTTTTGCTGCAAACACATCAGAGGTGCTGACCTATCACCAAGTACCATTAAAGAGATTTAGCCCACAAGAAGGATGGGTGGAGCAAGATGCATTAGAAATTTTAAGTGCTGTTCTGGAATGTATCGAAGTATGTATCTTTTTTGACTATTTTGTAATTCTTTTGAAATCCTGTGAATGATGCTTATTTGATTTTAAATTAAACACTAATGATTTTATATTTCTTTTTTAGGGTCCTGTATGTTGAAATTATATGCCTGTATAGATAGACTTTAGTATTCAAGTGTGTGTCTAAAACATTTGGTTACGTTAAAAACTAAACACCTACATACATATTTTTTCACAGGTCACAGTTGATAATTTGAAAAAACTTGATATTAATCCTGAAGATGTTGTGGGTATTGGAATTACTAACCAAAGAGAAACTACAATAGTATGGAATTCTTCTAATGGAGAACCTCTTTATAGTGCCATTGGTAAGTTTAAAATTCCAATTCAGTAGTGCCAATTCTTTTATGTGCCATAATTAATGGCCACCGAAACTCATAAACTAAACATATCTAATCATTTTTTCTTTCCTTTTCATAATGTTAACACAGAAAAAGGAATTATTTTGAGAACTGAGAATATACTTTGTAGAAACAGCAGACAGGCAACTTTGTGGCTCTACTCCAGGCTCTGAAGTCATTGTCATGCGTCTTCTATACTTCAGCACAATTGCATGATGTGATTTACTGCAACATGCAAGCTGTGTGTTCACATTATCTATGCAAAGTTCATTGTGCAACATATATTAGCAAAATTGTTTTACAATGCCAGTTTATGTTTTTAATTTATATTACTATAGATATACTATAGTAAGGTAGAGATGGAACTAAACATAATTTGAGAAACCAAACTGATGCAGATTTGGCTATAAACAGTGACAAGCTACAATTAAAGTGTGTTGTTTTAGTATGGTTAGATGTAAGAACATCAAGTATAGTAGATGATCTTCTCAAAACCAAGGGAGCACAGTGCATCAATGCTGTCACCCAGACAAGTGGACTTCCACTATCTACATATTTCTCATCAGTCAAGCTAAAATGGCTCCTTCAAAATGTCACTGCTGTTAAAGATGCAGTTACTAATGGGGAGTGCATGGCTGGCACCGTGGACGCCTGGTTAATTTGGGTAAGTTCTAAAATCTAAGAACTTAATATTTTGTTGTCTACATGATTAAATTTGCACAATGGAATTAATCACACTATAAAAAAAGAAAAATCTAATCAAATTGACAAGCAAATAAATAAATTTGTATGTCGCGTCAAGGGGGTCCGAGTTGTTTTTTTGTAAGGGTGACGTCACGATTTTGTTTACTTTCGCACATAGTAATTAAAACCACAACTTGCGGGTTTACACTTTTATTGCGACAATAACTATTGGTACGAACAGTCCGACGTCTCGAGCGAAAAAAGCCACGAAAGGCATCGACCGCCTGTATTTATAGCACAAAACATGCTTGTACAAAGTTGATTGTCACTGTCTAAATTGTGTTAGCAAAATCATCAATAATTAAAATGTGGGTAATTATTGAATTCTTGAGGTTTTGGCGCCGCTGAATAAAGTTAATAACTTCTTCGCGCCGACACGGCCATTCTGCGAGGCGGTGCGCGCTCTGCACCAGCCGCGTCTGTCTGGTCTCACCGGAGAATTCTGGAAAAAGGATGTATTCCCTTTTGAGATTGGTATCTGTAAGCATCTAATGATGCTTAGTTATGTTTCTAATAGATCAGCACGTGTCATGTTTTAGTTTTTAAGGATTTAATGATGTCCCGTGGATGAATGTGAATCTCGCGAATTTCTCGTAGATTTCTCGTGGATGAATCTGGATCTACCTGTTAGCCCACGTTAACAAGCAGATCTCTTGATTTTTGATGATTTGGTTTACAGTATGGTTATTATAGGGGTGAAAGGTCGATGCTGTATAGTACAGAGGCTCTAAAGGATGATGAGATAGGTTGATGCTGTGCTCTGGGCGGTCTTGTACGCCGTGGTACACAGGGGCTCTAAAGGAAAAGGAACTAGGTCGATGCTGTGGTCTGGGTCTTCAAAACTGACCGTGGTCCACAGGGGCTCTAAAGGAAAAGGAACTAGGTCGATGCTGTGGTCTGGGTCTTCAAAACTGACCGTGGTCCACAGGGGCTCTAAAGGAAAAGGAACTAGGTCGATGCTGTGGTCTGGGTCTTCAAAACTGACCGTGGTCCACAAGTGTTTTAGGATATTATTATTTTTTTTTTATTTCATGTAATTGCTACACGCAAAGTTACTTGTTTTAGTTAATGAGGATGATGTGTGGTCTGGGCGGTCATTTACGCCGTGGTCCACAGGGGCTCTAAAGGAAAAGGAACTAGGTTGATGCTGTGGTCTGGGTCTTCAAAACTGACCGTGGTCCACAGGGGCTCTAAAGGAAAAGGAACTAGGTCGATGCTGTGGTCTGGGTCTTCAAAACTGACCGTGGTCCACAGGGGCTCTAAAGGAAAAGGAACTATTATAAATGGCTTATTGGACGGCTCCACAAGCCAATAGCATCTTTTATTCATTTTTTTTTTTTTTTTGTTTGTTACACCCTTTTTTTTTGTTCTCTTTTTTTTTTTAACAAGACTACTGTCCTGCAGATGGTCTGGGGGATTTAAAAACTAATCAAGAATGTGCTCACCATTATAATTGCTGTTCATCTGATGGTGTCGCTTCATCCAACACGGTTGGCTGTTGAGGAACACTGGAAGGTACAGCTTACTTGGTGGCGACACGGCCTCGTGGGTGACTTCACCCTGGTTGTGGGGCGCGGCGCAGTTGATCGTGCGCGACCTTCCGAGGTCGCCCATGGTGCCCACTACCTTTTTCACTAGGTAGCGGTCGTTTTCAAGTACTCTGTAAATTTCTATGTTTGTTGTACAATTAGTCTTCTGGCGCCGACACCGTCTCCTGATTTACCAGGTCGAACCTTGGCAGTACACAATGTTTTCGTTGAGTGATGAGTGTTAGTGGGGCAACCCCGGTAACACGATGAGCAGTACAATTCATTGCTAATTGAAGTTCTTCGAGTGCTGTGTATCCTCGATTTCAGAATTTTTATCATGGTTAATGCATTCTTAAGTGTTGTTCAACTGAAACAATCGCTCGGCTAACTCCTGGCGCTAATAGCGTGAATTTCTATACCAAGGTTATTACAGTAGTTCTTGATTTCGATATTGTTAAAACTGTCATGTTTACACAAAAACCAAGTTTTAATATTTCGCGACCGATCATGATGTCATGTTTGAGGGTATATTAAAATAAAATGGACAAAAAGTTTTTGTCAATAACAAAATCACAAAGAATTTGCTCAGTACAACACACACCGGAATTAGCCACACCGGTTATATGTACCGCCGAATCAAAACGGGTACCGGAAAATTTGCTTACTACCACTTTGTCCTATGAGAGATCATTCGGTCACCGGAATCAAAACAAACTGAGTGCGACTCACCAGAGTGTTGCAGTTTACCCGACACACTTTGGATCTCGCAAGCGTCCACACGACTATGCTGCCGAGTGCTACTAGCACCCGCCGCACCACCGCTTGCGCCGCTGCTGCCAAGTGCCAATAGCACCCGCCGCACCACCGCTGCTGCCGAGTGCCAATAGCACCCGCCACACCACCGCTTGCGCCGCTGCTGCCGAGTGCTGATAGCACCCGCCGCACCACCGCTTGCGCCGCTGCTGCCAGTGCCGGGGCCTCTTCGTAACCCGGACTCTTCCAACGTTGAACCAACGGTCTCTCCGCCATGCAGATGTCAATAGTTGAGCACCAAGCTCAGGCGTCAGCATCCTGTAACTCGGGGTTGAACTCGGGTAACGATATCGATCTCTCGGGAGTCTCACTCATGGCTTCTATCAATTGCATCAAATTCCTTTGTTGAAGTTCGAACATCATGCGCCATTGTTGTCCCATCGAATTCGGATTTTGTGTCCCAGCTTGCGCATGAGTCAGTCCCGCTTCTGATGTCGCGTCAAGGGGGTCCGAGTTGTTTTTTTGTAAGGGTGACGTCACGATTTTGTTTACTTTCGCACATAGTAATTAAAACCACAACTTGCGGGTTTACACTTTTATTGCGACAATAACTATTGGTACGAACAGTCCGACGTCTCGAGCGAAAAAAGCCACGAAAGGCATCGACCGCCTGTATTTATAGCACAAAACATGCTTGTACAAAGTTGATTGTCACTGTCTAAATTGTGTTAGCAAAATCATCAATAATTAAAATGTGGGTAATTATTGAATTCTTGAGGTTTTGGCGCCGCTGAATAAAGTTAATAACTTCTTCGCGCCGACATGTATAATATTTTTATTTAGAATCTTTATGTTTTTTGCTTTATTGTAAGAAGTGTTTTAAAATTAATTAATTGTTCCGTTTTAGTCCCTTTATATTCTTTTAATACAAATTGACAATTTAAATGCACATGTTTTAGAATCTTACAGGTGGGAGCAGAGGTGGAGTACATGCAACAGATGTCACAAATGCGTCTCGAACACAACTTATGTCATTAAAAAGTTTACAATGGGACAAAGGACTTTTAAGATTTTTTGACATTCCCATTCAAATTTTGCCAAAGATAAAAAGTTCGGCTGAAATTTATGGATATATTTCTACTGGCTCTCTACTTGGCACTCCAATAGCAGGGGTGAGAAAATTTAAGAGTTAAGTAATCTGAATTATACTTACAACTTAAATATTTTTTAAACTTCTTTTTTTAGTGTTTAGGAGATCAACAGGCAGCATTGGTTGGTCAAAATTGCATGAACTTTGGCCAGGTGAAATGCACTTACGGGACAGGCTGTTTTTTGCTTTACAACACAGGTATATATCTATTGTAATTTACTATAAGTACTAACCAGAACCTTGATCTGAGAATAATGCTAATAAAAAAATTATTACATTTTTTAGGTGAATCTATAGTACACTCTCAAAATGGTCTACTTACAACAGTGGCTTACAAACTTGGGCCAAATTCTCCCCCAGTCTACGCATTAGAAGGATCAGTAGCAATAGCAGGTATTTTAAATTATGTAGTATTTTAACGGCTAACCCGGCTGAAGTATAGTCCTTACTCATATATCAAACCCATCTTTTCTTTTTTAGCTTTTTAGTTCTTATGAAAAGACTTGCAAAGCACGCTTGCTTCGAAAAACCGTGAATTAGAAGTTATAGATACCTATAAAAAAATAGAAAGAAGAACTCTATAATCATTGTTCCATTACAATTTTGTATTAGCTATAGCTGGCATGTGTTGCAAAGCCACATTATGCATAAAGAAACGTACAAAATGTATAATTTTCTGGGCTAAGAACCCTCGTCCCCAGAACACCCTACAAGGTCTTTGTGTTTCTACACAATCTGAACGACAAAGATACAACCATTGACTTTTAAATACTTCTGCAATCTCTTCTCACAACATTATATCTTTCTTCTCTTTATATATCTCGTGAAGAATTACGATTGTAATGTTCGTAATATAAAGTAAGAAAGGCGCAGTTTATGGTTGTCATTAATAGTCCACCAATTCAAACATCCGGAGCGTTTGGTAAACTACGACCTTGAGGATGATACTGGCATGCTCTCCAAGGCAGCATCATCCAGGAACGCAGGGTATTGTCAGTTCAAGTGTCAAGCACGCAGGTTTGTTTAGTATAAAACCACGGCGAAGGTCGCTCTGTTAAAAGCATGCAAACAAAGCAAACTGTGGTTCCAGAGTTCACAAAGTGTTTACAAAACGCTGCGGATACCATAATGGGTTAAGAATGCTGTTGTGGAAACCGCGGTTCTTTAGTGCTTCAGCTATGTTTATCAAATAGTTTAAACTAGTATTATATATAGTAGTATACTGACGCGTATAGATTTGATACCATCTGTTGCTAAAAAAAAACAACTACACTATTGAAGAGGGTCCGGGTCGGCAGCTACAATGTTCTACGCATGATGGCAGATGAACTGAATAATGCTCATCTTACCTCTGCTTTGGAAACTCACACAGATAACTACATACATCCCTTTTAGTTATTAAATGCCTACTAACATAGTTTTTTTACCTTTATTAACAATGGGTTTTAATGATCCAAAAAAATAAGTACTTACATAATAATAATAAAAGAAGTAAGGATAGCACTATTTATTTCGTTTACTTAATTGTGTTTAATGAAAGTATGAACTGTGTATGATGCGACAAAATAATTGGACTAGGTAGGTACTAAAGTACCTATCAACTAGTTAGCTAACAAGTTACAAACATGTACAAAGTATAAGATTCAGTGTGGATAATTTAAATTGTTACAAACCAACAACCAACTTTATGCATGTTTGTTTCTAGGCGACACGTTACAGTGGCTGCAAGATAGCCTGGGTATTATAAATGACGTCTCCGAATCTGAGTCGGAAGCATCACAAGTGACAGATGACGAAGAAGGAAGCATTTGTTTTGTGCCAGCATTTAATGGGTTGTATTCACCTCATTGGAGAAAAGATGCCAGAGGGTAAGGTTTGTAAATTAACCGAAAACATAAAGTTCAAACTACTGAGTTTTGACAAAAATGTGTGCATATAAATAAAGACTGGTGGGAGGCTTTGGCCGTGGCTAGTTACCACACTACCGACAAAGACGTGTCGCCGAGCGATTAAGTGTTCCGCCACGATGTCGCGCAGAAACCAATTAGGAGTGTGGGTTTACCATTCCCTTAACAGGTTAGCCCGTTACCTATCTTAGACTGCATCATCTACCGTCAGGTGAGATTGCCGTCAAGGGCTAACTTGTAGTGGATTAAAAAAAACAAATGCACAATTTTACACAAATGTATAATACTAAAAGCTTTAGCTGGTAAAATATCACAAAAACACGGACTGT
Source organism: Lasiommata megera (assembly GCA_928268935.1). Classification (NCBI taxonomy): domain Eukaryota; kingdom Metazoa; phylum Arthropoda; class Insecta; order Lepidoptera; family Nymphalidae; genus Lasiommata; species Lasiommata megera. The sequence continues at coordinate 9,647,671 of OV743312.1, forward strand.
CGAAACCACTATATTCGACTTCCACATTAATTTACGCTGTTCCTGTTTCAAAAATAGCCTATCTCAAACGGCCTAAACACACTGCTTCAAGCTACCCTAGCGGGTAGCTTGAAGCAGTGTGTTTAGCTCTCTTACTCTCTAACTCTTACGTCATCCGGACGTGGGCTCCATACACGGCCTCGAAGACGTACGGACCACTCACCGTCCCACCCCCCCGTTATCCCAAACGTCGTCTAAGCCGAGGTTCGGCCTCACAGGAGGAGCCCTTAGGCAGACATTCCCTTTGTTTCTTCCTAGGGCTCAAAATCGTTTTTAACAGAGCTTCTTTCAGAAGCTCGCCAAACAGCCCGGTTACGCTGTCGCAACCAATAGGTTTAGCACAGCTAATAGTCAGTCCGAAAAAAAAAACTGTTTCAAACTGAACCCTTGTTTGATGACTCAGTTACAGCGTAAAACAGGTTTTTCTTATTGTTGCAGTGTAATGTGCGGGCTAAGTAGCAAGACGCGCCGGCAGCACGTGGTGCGCGCGGCTCTGGAGGCGGTGTGCCAGCAGACTCGCGCCGTAGCCGATGCCATGGCGACAGACTGCGCGCCGCTACGCCGTCTGCTCGCCGACGGCGGCATGGCTCAGAACACCGCCCTCATGCAGCTGCAGGCCGACCTACTAGCCATACCTGTCGTAAGCCATGACTCATAAGCGATATTCAGGCACACCTGATTGCTATGGTATTTTAAATTCGTATGCTATGGTATTTGGCGACCTCCGCATTATAAAGTTCGATTCCCGGCTTGAGTCAAGCGAATTAGCGTTCCGGCACGATGTCGCGTCGAAACCAATTAGGAGGTACCATACTCCTAGAAGGTTAGCCCGCTACCATCATAGACAGCATCATCACTTACCACCTTATAAATTGTAGTTAGCCCTTGACGGCTATCTCACCTGTGTTTAAAAATAAATAAATGGGTCCCTCGTTAAATCAGACTGGGACAATACGGGAATTATATATCATTGCTGGCGGACGGCTTCGGCCAGTCATCAACCCTACCGACAATTGCGCATCTGTCGGTAGGGTGGTGACTGGCCGAACGATTTAGTCGCTACGGTACACTGTCGTATAGAAACCGGTGTATGGGGTATACACCGGCTAACCAGTCATATGATATTTTATAATGCTACTAATCTTGACTCGTGTCGTTTGGGTGTGTGCGATATAAATCATGAGAGTGTATAACCAATACCTATATGAGAATTTAATGTATGTCCATTAAGATATTTCAAAATTCAAGAAAAATATTTTTCATAAATGAACTGTTACAGTAATTTTTTTCAGTTAGCACTGAACATTAGAAATTAAAATAAACTTATAGTGCCGTTTAGTAGGCTGTACAAAATTAGTATGAGGTAAATTGTATTTTGTTTTATAACAAATGACCTAGTGAAATCTTGGAGATCTCAGTCAAGTTCAAAGTTTGTATAACGTAAGCTTATAGAAAAATCCTATTACGATATTGAGTAAACGATAACAAACTTTGGTGTGAGTTGCTCTAACTTTAGCTAATTATAATTTATTATTGATTGGTGATAACAAAAAAAAACCGGCTCAGTTTAGGATTCTTAGACCTGGGTCCGTTTCGAACCTCCTAGCTTTAGTTTTAAGTTGGCGAGTGTAGTCATCACCTCACGAATTAAGATAATGAAAAATATATTATTAATATGTGAACGCTTCATAGGTACCAGTAATAGGCAGTAATAGGTTAACATGAATAAAGCTAATTTGAATTTTAATTTGAGGTTAGTACGCTACGGGAATGCAGTCAAGCATCTAAATTGTATGTTTTCATCCAAATTGTAACAGAATACGAAAAAAATTTATATCGTAGAACGCATCGCAGTTGGAGAACAAATCAGTCAGTATAAGCCTTAGAATTGCCTTAACTATAGAATAAATTTTAGATTCGCCCTCTAATGATGGAAAGTACAGCACTTGGGGCAGCTATAGTGGCAGGTCGGGCTCTTCGAGTATGGCCAGTTAGTACTCCGAGTCCACCAGCTGATACATTTTTGCCAGGAATTTCAAGTGAAGGTATCAATGCTTTCTCAACGCTTTTCTACTTATTTTATTCAAATTGTTTAATAAAATGAATTCCACATAATAAAAACAATATTTACAGAACGAGAGATACGTAGAGTCCGCTGGGAAGCAGCACTGGATAGGTGTTTGGGTTGGGTGACGGAAGACAAAGGGACAAAACAAAACCAACCTGGTAAAATATTTGCTTGAAGTTATATAAAGCAAACAGTCAAGAATCTAAATGTAACTAATATTCTGTAATAATAATTATTTCTTGTTACAGATAATGTTGATTACTCTACATCAGTGTTACCATCAGGTTTATTTTTCCTTGGCACTGCACTGCTTGTAATTTTAGCAGATAAATTGAAAATCATGTAGATTTGAATGTTCCTCAAATTAGTCATTAGATTACGCTATACCTGCAGTAATAGTCAGCCATAATACATACAGTATTATTATTATTGTGTTAGTGAAATGTTACCAAAATAATAAAAATGTTTTCTGCAATGATGTTTATGATTTCTAAATAAAACCAATTTTAAAGTATAAAAACTCCAAGTTATATTGTTAAATAACCTTTTTTATATAAGACATAACCTTTAAGAATTATTAGCCTTTGATTACAGCTATTGGTCGTAACTTAACAGTTTTTTTACTTATTCCAGCAGCATGACAAGTATTTACAACATCAGTCACATTCTTATATGATTCAGGTGCTTCTTCCATAACTAACTTAGGGGAAGCGACTCTGATAGAAATACCCATTTCCTCTAGTTTTACCAATACATCTTTGTAATCAATGTTACGCCTTGATTTTGCACGAGACAGAGCGCGACCCTGTAATGAAAATCAAATGTTGACCTTTAATATCAATAAAGCACAAAATGTTTAATTTAATTACGACACAAATATAACACATGTATAACGATTAGCGTAGCTGTCATTCAATACCTTCAAAGAATACTATTTTATTTATTTATATCATCAACTGAAATATTTATATTTTTTTATTTGATAATCTTAGGAGAAAAACAGACCATTGGAATTGAAAATAGGTACTCATTTAGATTTTGAGCAGCATAGTTATTACTTACAGCTCCGTGACAGGTAGAACCAAATGTTTCCGTCATACCCTGATGAGTACCAGTAAGCACATAGCTGCATGTTCCCATTGATCCTCCAATTAGCACAGGCTGTCCAGTTAGCTGGTAGTCAACTGGTATTAATGGGTGATGTGGAGGAAATGCTCTTGTGGAACCCTGTTTGTAAAGAAAATGTTATAAATAAAATATACTATTATAAATATACTATTGCTTTAAAATTTCTTCAATATGATTAAACTTAATACCTTTCTATGGACTAGTAAGGTCTTAGCTTTCCCATCAATAACATGTTCTTCTGTTTTAGCAATATTGTGTGATACATCATAAATCACATGCATATCTAAGTCATCTGGGGCCATTTTAAATTGCTTTGCAAAAGCCTGGCGTGTCAGGAAAGTCATGGAACTACGATTGACCCATGCAAAGTTGGCTGCAGCTGCCATTGATTTTAAATAATCCTGACCTTCAACAGAATTTATCCTTGCACATGCAAGTTGTCTATCATTGACAAGAATTTGATCCCTTTTCATGGCTTTTTCCATTTGAACAAGAGCATCTGTTGCAACTTGATGACCAAAGCCTCGACTTCCAGAGTGGATCATAACCACAACTTGACCTATTCTCTCAAGACCCATTTTACCAGCAGCAAATTTGTCATAAATTTCATCAACTACTTGTATTTCTGCATAATGATTTCCAGCACCAAGAGTACCCAGTTGTGGCAAACCTCTTTTCTTTGCCCTGAGACTGACTTTGGATGGATCAGCATTTAACATACGCCCATATTCTTCACAATGTTCCTTGTCCTCAGCCCACACATAACCTTCCCTCAATGACCAATCCATGCCCATTTCCAAAGCTTCTTCCAAATCCCTAGCATTCATAGGAATAATTCCTTTTGAACCTACACCAACAGGTATGTGATCAAATAGACTCTGAGCCAGTTGTTCCTACAAAAATAATACAAAATTAACATAAACATTGATAAAATATTAATTTAAAAAAATGGTTATCATGAGTATAGTATAAAATGAACCTTTATTGGTAATACATCTTTTTCATGTAAGTTAGTCCTGAGAAGTCTAACACCACAATTGATATCAAAACCCACTCCTCCAGGTGATACAATTGATGTTGGATCTGATATATCAAATGCTGCCATGTTGCCTTGAAAATAATAAATTGATTTAGTTTTTCTCACAGAATATGATGAAGAAAAAAAACAAGCTTCAGTCTAACTCCACTAATAGTGATTATAGAGAGATAGAATAACTTTAATGAACTGAACACAAAGAAAATTAATTAAAATAATAGAATTAGTGATTTTTTTTAAGCAACCTAAGCAAAAGAAGTTGGTAGCAATATGAATAGTAGATATTCATTATTGTTAAATATCAAGTGCCAAACTGATTCACTAGTTTTTTAAAAATACATAATGGTCTTCATCTTACTCAATATAATCCTATATTGAGTAAGATGAATGTAAAATATTTTTTAAGCCTATTAGTTACTTTTCAGGAAAACAAGAAAAATTGCAGTATGCAATTTATATACTCATACTATTCTATACATTTCCTTTCACAAATAACAGCAAATATTCATGAAATAATATTACATTTTACAAGGCTTAACTAGAAAAAAATAATATTTTCTTGCAACTGTCTCAAGTTGGTTAATACATATGTGATACTTTAAAAGGTTTGAAGGAGAATTGGACACTGCTAAAAATCAAATTATTGTTTCGTAGGATAATAACTAGATTTACCAAATTTACAAAACAAATTTTTTAAATCATTCTTAAGTTTAATAGTCAAGTAGTTTACCTATAGCAAATCCATATCCTGAGTGTACATCCGGCAAGCCAACAGATTTGCCTACGATACCCGGTAAAGCAGCAACGTTTGCTATTTGCTTTACCCCAGGTAGAAATCCTCCCGTCATACCGGGCCGGCAAGAATTTCTTAATTCATCCAACATAAGTTTTTCCAGTGTGCTATTTACATAAAATACACCTTCCACATTCATATTAGGTTGGAAGCCCTTTTTTATTTTCCAACAATGCGGATTAATCTTCTCCAAGTACTTTAATTCCTCATTATACTGCCTGACAACCATCTTCTTAACTTTCTTAACAAAATATTGTAGGTACCAAAACTAAAATATTATTCAAGCACAACAAAATAAACACTGAACATAGAATGTATAAAGGTTTTATCCCATAAAATCTTAATTTCCAATTTCGGGCTTCAATCCTAGTTTCTTCAGAGTTCTAAGACTAACCAAATTCTATCACAAAGCCGCAGGCCGTAACACAGACTATTGATTAATAATTAGTAACAGACAAGTGTTGCTAGTTCCTATTTTTTACCCCTCAAGTGGTCATAGACTCTTAAAAACAGCACATTTACTTGGAAACACCCCTTAAAAATTAAATAGTTATTATAGTTTTATCACAGTATTCTTTATCAAGAAATAATTTAATACTATTTAAATAGATAATTTCTGTGATACAAATTCCAGTTTTTCAAAATCATACATTTGGGCCTTAATATAATAAATAACATATTTTTCGTTGATGGATATTTAGGTACTTGTTTTAGTAAAATAAAAATAATATTTTTAAATATACCTACCCTCTAAGCGGACATCCCTAAATTGGTAAACCAGAGTAACACAGAGCAAAAAAACCACTACTTAAGCTTTGATTTACACGAGCATTATATTTTTATAAATTTAGCTTTTTTTAACTGCTGGTTGAATCTGCACCCATAACTACCTTTTTTTCTACACTACAAATTAGCCGTTGACGGCTATCTCACATGATGGTAAGTTGGATGATGCAGTCTAAGATGCTAGTAGCGGGCTAACCTGTTAGGGGTATTCCTGTATGGTAAATCCACACTCCCAATTGGTCTCTACACGACATCGAGCCGGTTAATAGCTTGGCGACACGTCTTTGTCGGTAGGGTGGTAACTAGCCACTGCCGAAGCCTCCCACCAGACCAGACTCAAGCCGAGAATCGAACCCAGGATCTCCAACTTATAATGCGACAGCGCGCGCACTGCGCCACGGAGGTCGTGCAATATATACCTATATTTATAGCTTCCTTATAAATACGCAGAATACGCTCGTAACTTTTCTACAAGAGATCAGTCCTTTGTCGATCGCCGTTAAAGTGATAAACACCGGGGACTACGAGATTTTTTATAAATAATTTTATTACTATCTACTGCTGTCCACGTTAACTCTAACGTTTTCTCGGATGTCGACATGAAATAAGTTTTGCTACTTTAATTCCGACACTTATATTAATTTATTATTTTCCTTTTTAAAATTCAAATTTCAGGCAAATGAGCAGACGGGTCACCTGTTGAGCGATTTTCAGCGGCCATGAACGACGCAACGTGAATCCATAATCCTCCTAATCGGTTTCTACTCGACAACGTACAAGACGCTAAATAGCTTAGCAATATGTTTTAGCCTTGGCGAATGGTCACTAGCTACAGCCGAAACCTTCTTACATTCCAGACTGGAGCCGGGAATCGAACCCACATTCTCACACTATAGTGAATGAATGAATACACTATTATTGTACACCACGAAAAAATAAGAGATAGAGGATAAAAACACAAAATAATACAAAAGAGTATACAATTTAGCGGCCTCATCGTTACAGTAATACAACAGGTCAAGCCAAGGATGTCATCAAATATATAATTATTTATAAGTTGCAAACTACCTGAGTGAGTGAAGTTCGTGAAAATCAGTTACGATATAGATGTTATCGATACCATAAAATGAGTAAAAGTATCGCTTATACCAATAGTATCCAAAATTGATAGTCGCCATTCCCATTATACTTTCCTTTTTTTACCTTCCTTTGTTTTGAAATTAAGTAAGAGGTTGCTATTAAATGCGTAAATTTTTGGCTTTACCTTAGAGACGAACTCATAATCCTTAGTCAAACATACTACCACTGGATTAATGAAGCAGTGGCCATATTGAGATCATTAACCTTATTATTAGTGACTTTCCTTTATTTATATAATTAATTGCCGGAGTCAATCGGATCTGAGAAGGACAATTGGATACATGCGGGGCTACAAACAGTGCTTGAGGGACAACAAAGTACAAACACTCCATTGAAATTGGAAGCGGTGATAGTCTAGTTGTTAGGGCATCAGCCGCCTAATCAGAGGTCGGCGGTTCGAATTCGGGCACGCACCTCTAGCTATAAGGTTATGTGCATTTAAAAAACTTGCTTCAACGGTGAAGGAAAAACATCGTGAGGAAACCTGCACGCCTGAGAGCTCTCCATAATGTTCTCAAAGGCGTGTGAAGTCTGTCAATCCGCACATGGCCAGCGTGGTGGACTGTGGCCAAACCCTTCTCATAATGAAAGGGGACCCGTGCTCTGTAGTGAGCCGGTAATGGGTTGATCATGATGATGATTACGTATATAATATAAATAAAACAATTTCTGATTTCTGAGTACCATAGATTACTTTTATACTCTGGTCATAGCATAATCTTATAACTAAAGGTACTTGTTTTATTATTTGTTTCATTTTTTAATTTTATTTTATTGAGCTTGCCTTACAGCAAGAATGAAACGCTATTTTTCTTTTTGAGATACACAGACTAACCCAGAAGTGAATTTAATAAATTCAATTACAAAATTAAAATAACCTCTTTTGAACGATGTATAAACAAACTGCTAAGAAGAACAGGAATGCAAAAAACATTATCACTTTATCTGTAAACTCACGTCGCCCATATTTCTTTAGTAATTTGCTGGATTGGGTAATAGTGGTTCCTGTGTTTTGAAGCTCTGCCTGTGTACCCTGTAAAACAAAAAATGTTATCTGTTTTAAAAGTAGTCAATGAATAAAGATTTAAACATACCAAAAAAAAGAATCGCCATGTTTAAGCATACATAACATGTGTCTCATACAATAGGTATTGCAGGCTGCACTGTTATAGACTTTACAACTACGACTTATATAAACGTTATTTCAATAACTATTTGTTTTACAATCGTAGTATTCCTCAAGCAAATTATGCTTATATATAAATTCACATGATGATGAAATTTTACTGGTGGAGTTTTTCTTATTTCTTCAAAATAGCGGCCACATAACGTAGCAAATTTATCTCTGAAAAATCTGACATCCCGAATACTACACACAGTACGACCAAGTTCCATGTTTGTATTAAGAGGCCTTCTGCATCCTAATTAAGGATTAAGGAGCCTTCTGGTTAATAACCATGGTAAAAGTAATCAGAGAGTTCCTATCTCTGAGACTCACATGAACTGTAGAACTAGATGAAACCAAACTGTCCAAAGTATCTTGGCTCCTCTGTGTTGTTGCTGCCAGTTGTCGACTAATAGATAGCAGTTGTTCTGTTACACCTAAAAGATTTTTCTTCATTAGAAATTTAGCTTATCTTATTTATTATAATAAAATGATTAAAAAAAAATTAAAGTTGTGTTTGTCTTACCTACTCGTCCATACTACTTGTAATGTATTTTTCTACATGACAGCCATTAATAAAATATAAGCTATCAGAGTTTTATTAGTACTCAAATGAAAACAATTAAATAGTTTATTTAATTGTATTATTAATTTTGATAGAATTATATTAATTATTAAAACTATATATTGTTATTATCGGAAAATAAATAAATAACTTTATATATTTATATAATATTTATGGTGTATGTAAAAATATCAAAAACATAATATTAAATTTTTCAATACTGCTTAAAATTGTTACTCAAATATTAAGGAAACAAACCTGTGGACATATTCAAAAGGCCATCTCTATCAACTTTTTTCTTTCTGTTCCTTATAACAGTGTCTTCACCATTTGCAGACTGAAGTAGGTCTTCCCTCTGAGCTTTCTCAATGGCAAACAAACTGCTTATGTTGGCTTCCTTAAACTCCTTCAATAAACTGAAAGTTGGTTGTTACGAAATAGAATGCTAATAATGTTACTATTATTTTTTTTTTTTTTTCATTAAGTAGGAACTTTTGTATTCATTTTTTTTTATAATTTTGTAATCTGTTAATTTTAATATTAATGCCAGTTTAAATTTTATAGAATGACAAGAAACCAGTACAATAATTTTATTAATAAAAGTTATCACAAACCATTAGAAGTAAACATTTAACACTCTTTGAAGTAAGAACTTGTATGTAATATCATCTTCTTATTTTTAAAACATATTATTTAATACACAGTATCTGTATTGTTGATTTCATTTTGAGCGTAGGATTGTAATTTGAAGTGTAAAAAATTTGGCTAACCAAATTTTCTCTAAAGAACCTCTAGATCAAAAGTCTTTTGTTTATTTTATATACATGAATAAAAATTATTATATAAAGATGTTTTGCAACATTATTCCTATTTTTTCTTACCTTTTCAAATAAGTCTTGTCAATTTAGTTGATCAAGCTAAGGTCTATGGTAGTGACAAAATTTAAAACAATTACTCACCCAGCTAAGACATGTCGTTGGGAGGTTAACTCGTCAATATATTTTTCATCTCCTGAAGAATTAACATATGCTTGTAAATTTTCAATTTCTTCTCTTAACGATTTTATCATTGTTCTACCTTTTTCATTTAACTCATTTAATGTCTCCATTGAATCTCTACACTCTAATATATCCTAATTTAAAACAAAAAAACATAATTTAATTCATTTTATAAACTCATACATATGTTTTGCGTTTCTAGCATTTTTTATTTCTTTATGAAAAAAACAGAACTTTAAAAGATTTACTCTGATCTGTCAGAGGGATAATAATGAAATGATAGAAAGGAAAAATGTACATCTGTTTGTTTAAGCTTACCTGAATTATAGCTTTCACCTGAAAGTGATGATTAGCAACATTCTTAACGAAGTTTTTATACGTTTTATCGGGATCTAATTTTTGTATTAGATAATCCCGGTTACCTATTTTCAAATTCATTGTTAAGTTTAAATGTTTTTATTTCAAATATTTGGGGAGGCACTTGTCAAAGAAAATTATTTTCATTTTCTCTTTGTAATTACAGATTAGATACTATAGACTGTACTATACTCTGTGGTTTTTATATTTTCTACACAGAATTTTACAAGTTGCAAAGCAATGCTCAGATTAAGTAAATGAACATAGAAAATATAGTTGGAAGAGTTAATATCCTTTTTGGACTATATATCGCTTAACCTCTTTAGTGTAATTTTTGTTACCATGAGTTAGTCTTAAAGAAAAAAGATATATAGATAAATAAGAACAGATAATACACACACAATGAGGAATGCGGAAAGAATTGTATATATGGATGATGTAAGAAAATTGAGACAGGTCTTCTTGCCCTTATTTCACGCTATATGAAGTCGGCACACAAACCACACCTTTTACCTTTTAATATCTTCTCTACTACTTTGCCCTTTCACATATATATAATACTTTTAGTGAAATTGCTCTATTTTCTCCGCATTATATGACGATACCATGCTAGACTATTACTTCTCATCTTTTTCTGTCACCGGCTTTACTTTTAGACTTCCTCTTATGTATTCATTTCTTATCCATTCTTGTCACATCACGCATCCATCTTAATATACACATTTCGGTCGCGTGTACTCTTCTTTCATACATTCCCTTTACCGCCCAACATTCTGATGCATACAACATGACAGGACTAGCAACTACTTTATGAATTTTTCCCTTAAGTTCAACGGACATTATTTTGTGGGTCGCATATCACTCCTTATTTTAGCAGTTTGTAATTACATTTAGGGATCATTTTCATATAATTTTTCATAATAACAAAATAGAAGTTATTTGCTGTTTAATGTGCGGTCATACCGTTGCTTTACCTATTTGTGTTTGATCCAGCCCTTGTATAAAATATTTCCAGAACCATATACTGACATTTAGCGAACTTCAAAGTAGTGATTATATACTCTATGTAGTGAACTATAAACTCAAAGTTATTAGATTAAAAAAAAACAGCTGTCATATTTCTGTTTCGTAATAGCTAATTCAAAGAAATCATAATACCTAGTTTTTAAATTAATTCTTAAAGTTGTTGTTTTAATTTAGGACGGTTATTGAGTAAACATTACTAATAATGGCGGCTTTAATTAAACTGCGCAATATGCCCGTAGTACAAAGAGCTCTCTGGAACCACATCTCCAAGACTAGCCGCAGCATTTCAACATCAAAGAAGAATAGCGACACAGCAACTCATACAGCGGTCAGCGAATGCCCACCGGAAGAAAAAAACTGGGTCAGCTATGGATTCGATTACACCAGTAAGGAAGAAGATACAAACGCACATCATTCATCCTTCTTTTTTTCAGTGAGTTTGTGCTTAATATGTGGTGGTTTTGCATGGGCCTACGCTCCAGATGTCCATTTAAGGGACTGGGCTCAAAGGGAGGCGTACCTAGAACTGCATCGCCGTGAGAAAGCTGGTCTTAAGCCAATTGATCCAAATTATATTAATCCAAAGTCTGTGAAGCTGCCATCTGAAGACGAACTTTGTGATGTTGAAATTATTATTTAAATTATATATGTTATGTAGATGAGTTATGATTTTGTTAATCATGTTAAAATATTTGCTGAATTGTCATGTTTAGTAACTCTGTTGTACATTTAAATTAAAATTAGATAAATTGGACATATTAGTTGTTGTTCTAATCATTCAACTTTTGGTTTCTCTGTGTCTGTTCCACACAATAATGTAATCAATTAATACTAATAAAACATTCAATTGATTAGGCTATAATATAATTTAGATTGTATTTTTTTTTTTTTCGAAGGTTAATTTATAAATAGTACAGGTATGTATAGTATATGATCATATGCACATATGTAGGAATATATATACCTTTAGATTCGGGAAAAAAATAGCCAACCTAAATAATATTCCTATTAAGTGTGTGGCCTTAAGGATCAGGTATTTTGGCCACATTACACCATAGAGCAAGCATAACTTAGAAAGATTTCTTAACATTAAGAAAGGTAGAGAAGACAGTCAAACACCAGATTTTTGCTGTGACGTTACTCAGGTCTCAACTGAAAATCAGTGACGTGGTTTTAGAGGCACAGCACATGCTGAGCTGTACACCCTTTCTGTTTGGTGTTACAGACAGACATAACATTTCTGATAAGAATAATATGCACTATGTGTAAGCATTATATGAGAATTAAAACATCTTCTTTCTTTCAATATCTTAGCAATTATGGTATCTTTTGATACAGGCCTATAATTTGATCAGTCTGAAATGTCGCCAGTCTTGTTTTTCTCAACTTTTAATGACCCACTAGCATAGTGTTGAGCGTTGAGCTTATATTAGAATTTATTATTTCTGAATTTTCTCTAGTCTGATCATCCTACCGACAAAGACGTGCCACCAAGCGATTTAGCGTGCCGGTACGTTGCCGCGTTTCGGAGTTTGGTTTTACCATATTTTCCCCACTAACATCTTACTCTTTCATTACTTATTAGCTGGCTTGTAATTTTTTATTATTTTTTAATCAATGCTGAGACTATTGATTTGATAGATGGTCGAGTTGATTTTCCTTTCTTAATTTTGTTTATTACCTACACAACATACCTCGGCATCGCTCGCTCCCGACGACGGTCCCAGTGTTGATAACACCCTAAACTGATCCTAAAACAAATTCGCTATTTCATTTTCAGTGGAATGCCCTTTGACATTTAACTTTATTCATGCGTAATCTTGCTTATTTAATAACTAGCATTTATAATAATCACTAGCTTGGCCGCAAGTTAGTCCGGAAGGATAAAAGGATTTTGAACGCTTTTGGTAGAGCAGACTCATGTATTTTTCGCAAATATATACATATATGGAGAATAGAATATAGATATATAGTATCTTGATATATGAAGGCGAATTTTTATCCTAAAAAATCTACTGAGTTATATAAAAGTTGTTTGTCCTAACACGCAGCAAATTTTAAATTTTTAACGCTATTAAGTATAAAAGTAGAAGAGATTCCGCCTGGGAATACTTTGGACATAGGAAAAATATACACATATACTTAAGCAGTTCAATATTATTAAGAATTTATCAATTGACTATACGTAGATAGAGACTTAATAATAATCAAAATCGTAAGTTTAAGCAGCTTTAATAGAAATAATTTTGCCGCCTGTTAAAAGTGCACAGGCATTATCACCGCTAATAGCTACAATGGCGTTTATACAAGCGCCTAGGTTTATTTCCCCAGCTGGCTGTAGTTTTTCTCCATCGATTTTCCACCTCCTTGCGCAGCCGTCCCAACCTGCCGTCCACACTACACCATCCCTCACAGACATACTCGTAATTATCATGTCACTAACCTGAATAATATAATAAAGTTAAAGCATACATAAAAAGTTAATAAAGAACCAGAGCCAATGAGAAGTTGATATAGGAGATATTAGAATATTATTATGCAGGTTCCCAACAATAATAAAACCACAAAAATGACTTCGTCTAAGCTAATGACTTCGTCCGCGTAGGTTAAGATTTTAACAAGTAATGATGACCAAGTCATTAAATGGATGGGTAAAAAATTTCGATCGATTATCCGTTTATATCGTAATATTCTTTTTACCCTACTACAAATTAGCCCCTGACAGTAATCCCATCTTTAAAGGATTATTAAATTCGTACAATATTGGTTTCTACGCGACATCGCAAGGTCATTCAAACGACGACGCGTTCGACGTACCACCGCATTTTTGGGCATGGTAGGTCGAATTTTGCGTCTCTTGGAGCCAAGCAGGGCTGGAGCAAAGGATGGTTCGTACTATGCGCTGTCTGTCTTTATAAAAAATAAATGCTTTGGCTTCAGCCAGTTATGATTACGATAGAATATAATACAGTAAAAAATATGTAGACATTTGATATTTCTGATTTTGGTTGGGATGTTTCCAGGTTAAGGTAAGGTTAGTAGGTACCTTATATTTCATATAAATACCTTGACTTCATGCAGTTTCTTAAATTTACTATCCAAATCAATGGCGTGTAGTTGAATGTTATTTCCACTTCTAGATGTGACAACTAGATGTGAGCCAGATACTCTCAAAGGAGCCCTTCCTTCCATAACATGTAGGGTTGTGAAACGATCTTTTGATTTTTCTGTAATCAACAATTAAGTACCCTAAGTATCATCCATTCTATTATTATAAATGCGAATGTGTGTCTGCTTATTCGGCTCAACCAATTACCGATCTTGACAATATTTGGCAAAGAGGTATCGTGCATTCTAAAGACGAACATTGTTTTTTCTCCAGAAAAAGCAAGCGATCGTTTACCGGTACCAATTAAAAAAAAAGAACCTTTTTCCTATATAACTACGTATTATGCCTCAAATAGTCTCAAAACCGATCTTGACAAAAATCTGAGATAGAGTTTACGTCTTGGTGACAGACACAAGGTACTTAATATTTCAGTAGACTAAACCTTCTCGCGGCCTATGCAATTCTAAAAACCGCTAAGTCACGGGCAACACATAATCTTGTATAATGTAAATGTCTTCTACCTGTCGATGCTCAACATACCAGGCTTAATTTCTGTAACCGTTACGTACAGATCACGGACAGTAAACATAAGCGGTGGACTTATTGCTATGTCTTTTACTTCCTCTAGAACGTTGTATTTAGCAATTAAACTGTTGTTTTCAAATACATAGATCTGAAACAATACTAACATTATTACCCTATTGCGATTTTTAAAATGGAGCTTGTCTGTTGCATAGTATACCTTACAGTTCAACTGCATCTATTCATAATTTTTTTTTTAATTTCTTTTGTTTGCCAACAGCCAAAACATTTTTCACAAGATTCAGTACCTACCTTACACTGAGGTACAGCACAAAAATGCTTAGCCACTTACAGGCAAACACCGCATGAAATGTTATATAAATTAACTTATCCTAGTTATAAAATATATTCATGGTTACATTTGTATGATTTTACGTAAAACTTACGTTGCCTTGTTCGTCGCCAGCGTACAAGTATTTTTCGTGGATGCATATCGATTCAACGTCAGCGTCTGGCGCCGGCAACTCGGATAATTTCTCTCCTTCAGAGGTCCATATTCTTATTCCCCCATCATTGGAAGCTGAATATACCTTTCCTTCGTTTGCTGACAATGCAAATAATTGCACATCATGCGCCGTCCATGAAGCCCCCGGTGACAGATTTGAATCGAAAGACTGTTTAACATCAATATTGTAAAGCGTCTTATAAAACATTCATAGAGTGTAACTAACTGTTTAAGATTTCCTGATAACTATTACGTGTATAATAAAAGAGTTGTGCGTACGAACCTTAAAGGTATTTGAATACCTACACGCGAAAGTGTTATTTTTTTTGCTTTCATCGTAATATTATAAAAAAGAGCTCGTATTATTATATTTGGTCAATAATATTAAAACTTTTTTTCTTTATTAGCACCTATCTAAAATATAATAAAACACATTATAAAATCTAGTACAAAATAGTCCTGTTTTTGTTTTTGTTTAAAATTATTGAATTTAACCAAAATTTAAGTAATCTGTATATATTCTTAGGTATGTTCTTAAAATAAGGTTCTACATCACTTTTATTGCTTATCATCTTTTTTTATTGCGTTCATCGAAAATACACTCAATTCACCAGGGCAGTGCAGATCAGCACGGTGTGCGTTGAATTGCGTTGCCGATAGACTTGCAACTAATGTACAGCTAGAAAGCAAGTATAATTATACAAAAAAGTATGAATACCTATTAATTTGTAGGACCTTACAATTCGTACATATGTACCTGTCGTTTACTATATTATTCATAATCTGAGAGATTCTGGAACTTACAAATATCGAGCCAGTGTCTGTTCCGACGAATAGTTTATTATTCCAAGCCGCAACACATGGTTCAGAGTCGATTTTGGTCTCCCCACTTATTGTTAAAGACATTTTATCTACTTCGATGTCTCTAAATGTAAGTAGGTATGTATCGTTACCAAATTTGCAAACGTCTTTTCTAAGTCGAATATTAATGGACACTGCTGAAGTGTGAAGACTCACCAAGCCGCGCTACTGAAATAGACGGGCGCTGTGCCGATTTGAGTTATTTTCGGAATATAAACACGGTGCTTATATATACCATAGAGCTATTTCGAGATTAATCTGGAAAAGTCATGATAAATCTCTTTTCGTAAGCTTTCGGCAGACACATGATTTTTAGTGGACCGTCCACCATACACATCTGCATCATCAGATGGACACCGACGCGTTGACAGCTGAACTGATGTTCATTGGTTTCTACATACCGGAACGTCCAATCGCTTGGTAGTAGGTCTTTGCCAGTAGGATGGTCAAACACGGGACCGCTCACATTATAATACAATCAAAATCAAATCAATAAATACAGGGGATTATATTATGGTATTACGGTTAGCAATAAATAAGAGATGAAACTGACATCAATGCTCTGTATTTTTTGAGACTCACAAAATATGTGACGTCCGCTTTTTATTGAATATTTTAACTCAATAGTTCATTACATGTTAAGTATGAAAAGAATTCCTATGTGTAATTATGAATACTTTTTTTTAAGTCTTGTGATCTTCAAGGTGAAAATACTGAAAATAATTCGTCAAAAGAAAAACTTTACGTTATTGAGTTTTGTTTCTATTGCACATTTATGAAGAACGTCTAGGCGCATGTTTCATTCATTTAACCAAAAATGACAACAGAGATTACAAAAAATTTAATTACACAATCATTTTATTTTACTTATTTGTATTGATGGTGATAAATGAAGGTATTGAAAAAGAAAGAAAAAACCGCTATAAAAAAAGGGCGGACAGTATGTAAATATTTAACTTCTACAAATGTGTACTACATTTAGTAGTAACCTATACCCAATATTTCGTCACTTAACAATGAGTTACTTAAATACTGCGTACCTATTATATAATTCAATTTTATATTGGTATGAATCAACTATCAAGAAATAGGTCAGGTGTCTTCAGAATTATTAATGCTATGCGTGAACGCATAGTCGCGCGGCGACTACTCCGGATTCCGGAAACAGTCCTCGCATACAGCTCACTCTAACGAGAAAGTGAAAATTACTACTGAATTGCTGAGACATAATAGTGCCGTGAGACACTTCTCATTATGTCTATATTGAAGTATAAACGTGGTCGACTTACATCATAACGGAAACCCAAGACAATTCTAGAATAATACAGCCATTGTGTGACATTTTTTTGCACCACTTAGGGACTTATCTATCTCGTGTCCAGATAAGAAAATATTTAAAGAACAGTGGTGCAAAATCTGTATACAAATTCCTGAACTGAAATGAATTGATAGTTCCGTAACAGTGCTGCGATATCTTATTCGTAATTTCTTTTCTTCTAGAAAATGATAGCGCTGAGTTTAGAACTGTCAATTAGTTCTGAAGTCGGCGTTCAACTGAATTAGCTGTGTAGGTGGGTACTTTTTCATAAAGTACTTTAAGAAGCAAAACACCTTTATCGAGATGAGGTTGCCTATCTCAACCAAAATATCTACCTATCTAACAAAAATATTACGCATTTTATTATTCCATTAAAAACTACTTATATAGTTGCGTGAACGTTTTTATGTAGATTTTGTTAATAAGGTAAAATTTTAAATGGGTTACTTAGGTGTAGACCTTCCTAGGTAATTCTGTTTTCTCACCTATTACAAAACGAATATTATACAGCATCCTAATCTTATTCACAGGTTTTCACTTTTAGCGAGCTACTAAGTAGTGACAACCCTCTCCAAAACAGTTGACGACACTGGCTCTACCGGTAAACATAATATGTAGAGGTTCAACTGATTATTGTATACCTATTCTATTTAACACCTTTACGCAACCTTATGCAATGCCCTTAGAACTGAAAACTTTCTTTACATAACTATTTCGTTTATACGGTAAGATATTGTTTTTATGTATACCTATCCATCATTCAGAATTTAATTAATGTTGTTTGGCTAAATGCGTTTCTCAAAGTTGGGTTCATAAATCTTAAAATCGGGCCGCTCTAATTAAAGATTATAACTTATATTTAAATTATAAAGTCTCTAGTTCTATGCTAAAGACGCAGTCGCCGCAGCATGTTAAAAAAAAACTATGAATATACTGTCCAACATAAGAAAATAAATAGAAAACAGAGAAATATTCTGGTGCAGTCAAGTCAGGGTTGTATCTCTGAATCATGATCAAATAAATCGTTCCACCTGCCTCCTTATGCCATATTAGGTATGTGCACTGCATTAATTTGGCATTTCATAAATTCGAAATACAAAATTACCGCATGTGCTTTAACTTTAAAATGAACTAAATATAATTATTAGAAATTATGAAAATTATGTATGTATACACAAATACAGGAACGTTGTAAGTTAAAAATGTAAAAAGAAGAACTATCGCTTAGTACTTAAAAACGTTTAATATAAAGTATAAAATAATATTTACAATCACACATCAATTTGATGCAAGACAAAAACATAAAGTAGCACTCGTTGAAAATTCAGCGTCATGTTCGAACACAAAGCCCTAGTACTTATTGTTTTAAAAAATCATATCTTAAAGATGATACCAAACTGAAATAACAATCTAATTTGCTCACAAATTTACAAAAGATTGTTTGTATTTATTAATTATTTCTATGTCCCACAACTGAAAGATTTATTTTATAGGTATGTATATGGTAGGGTACAAAGAAATCTCTTTTCTAATCAGTATTCTTTATCAATAAAAAATCGGAATAGAAATCCGCCTAAGCTTTACTTGTTCTTTTAATTTGTGAAGTTAAAGTGATTTAGATTAACTGAACATATTTATATATTATGTTGCAGCCCGTGCACTAAAATGATTAAAACCAGTCGAAAGATGTGTCCACACTTGTGCAAGAAAACTACCGATTTGACAGTCGAAGACGAAATGAATTTGCGAGTGCACGTGGATCACAACGGATTCAATTCTAAAATTTACATTGGAATTACAAACATCGATGCTTTCATTTAAAATCTTAACGCATTGGTGGTCAATCATTAAAGTGTACGACGACCCTTAAAACAATAAGTTACGAGTATATTGCTCATAATTTTCAATAGGAAACGATATCAGTCTTCGGTCAATAAAGTACTAGTTTCTCGTATATATACAGTTTCATTATATGTAGATAATAAAATATAGACGAAAAATGTTCGTTTTTTAAAATATTTTACTGATGGTTGTTGATGGTGATAATTTTAACCACTCATGGTATGGAGTGGTTAAAATTATTTTGCACATCTTACTATATGTATTTCTACGTCTATAATTTTATTTTGTCTCTTTTACTGCTTTGCTGACGAAATGGACGAGCATATTGGCTTTTTCACTAACAAACTAACGTAAAAAGACATCAAATGTTTTGACTATTGACAGCCCATCTAGTACATTATTGGTCGAAGAGATCAGTACGTTGTCGGCTATTCTAAGGTGCGCCATATTCCGAAGAAGGAGCAGAAGCGGGCGGTCCATACTGTGGTGCGGGTGGTGCAGCATCGGGGTATCCTTCTTGTTTCTGGTAATAAAAAAACAACATATATACTTAAGGAATAGATAAGCAAGCTATTATATTATTTTATTTACGCACATCTTGATTCACCCGCGATAATGTATCATAAACTAACGTAAACAACAAAAACAAATAGGTGACAACTTTTCTCAATAAGAGCTAACTAACTAAACTTAGATCAAGTATGGTAACAGAAATATCTTAAATCATAGTTTCACAGATTATTATTCTTCAGAATGTCAAGTCTCTATGTATTACTATAAATTGTACTAAAACTTGGCTTAAAAATAGGAAGAATTATATTCTGCCTGTTTTTAAGGTAATAAATAAATAGGTATGTCAAATTGCATTCAAAACTATTTCTTACCGTTTCTATGTCCACTTAGAGATGAGGACAAAAAATTATTATTATCGACAGTCGTAAAAAAACATAATATTAATGAAATATATACGTGCGATACCCTATAGTTAGGCCTAGGTACACAATTTGGCTACCTGTGCAATGAGAATCAAAATATTTTTTTATGCGATAAGGACTGCCTTAAACATTAGGTTTTATTGATATCAGGGTTCATGTATGTCTATTCTTTTTCCATTTTACTGGATCACGAATCTTCTGTTATCATCTTCTTAATTCAATTTGGCTGCTATATGTCGCCAATTTGAAATTTGGCAACTGTCTTTTAGGGTACGCCAGTCTTGTTTTTTTATTTTATTTAAAACCTACGTTTGATTTTGTTTTATTGGCATTAAACGTGACAAGTATCTGCTATTTTTAACTGAGTAACAATTCTAAATTAACGTTTATAGCAGTAGTGAAGTTAATAGAAACTAGTACCTAGTTGTAACCGATGAATCAAGTGTTCCTTTTACCATTTTGACACAAGAATCCTAAAGATGCGTGCACCATAATTAAATACATATTATTATCTAGACTAATGTAAATATTGGATATCAATAAAATGAACTGTCTTACCTGTGTCTTGTATCTGATGAAGTAGACCTCCGGCTTGGAAGGCTGCGTAGGCGCTGGGGTCGGAATAACAATATCGGGTTGTTCTTCAGGCTTCTTAACCAACACATACACTAGTGTCTTTTCTTCATTCTGGGGCTGCACTGGAATTATTGGAGCGACCGGGGTAGGTGGCGTGGGTGCCTTAATGAATACAATCTTATAGTGTTTTTGGGGTGGTGGAACGTAAATAGGTTTGCGAATCTTGGGCGGTTCGTTGTCTGGCGGCGGCACGTGCACGTAAACATGCTTATGAACGATTGGCTGTGGTGGTCCATATTGCGGCGCAGGAGCTCCGTATGAAGTTGATGGTGGCCCGTAAGAAGAAGGCGGCTCTGGGCGTGCGAGAACGCAGGCTGTCGTCGCAGCCAAAATAAAAGACTTCAATACCTGCAATCAAAACACATAATTTTTAACAAGCAAAGATAAATATAATATATATATGTATATTGTCTAGTGGAATGGCCGTGGCTATTGTTACTTTTAGTTACCCCCTCACAGGAAAAGACGTAAAGCGATCTTCGGTACGATACCGCGAAAAAAATGGGTTAGGGGTGCTTCTATAACCCTTTCCATAATCCTTACGGGTTAGCCCGGTGCCATATTAGACTTCATCATCGCTTGTACTCGATCAGATTGCAATCAAGTGCTTCCTTGTAATATCTCCTTTTATGAAGATTTTTTAAAACCTAAACTTTCTTTCGCAATATATTAAAATGTTGCCTGATATCTACATTTCAGGTTATTTAAATAAAAAAAGTTTTATAAGTAAGTATTTCTATAGATATATAAAAAAAAACACTTTTCAAATTTTTAAGCTTTATTTTGTTTTTTGTTATCGGCAATAGAAATACATATGCTGTTAAAATTCCCACATTATAATCTATAAAGTGATACGAAAATACGCGAACGAATCCATCCGACATATGGGAATTGGGATCAATAACTATTTAAAACTCTGGTCCAATCCAAGGATTTGCAAAACTGGGTCATAATTAAATATTCCCAATTGCTTTTAGTGTTAGTTTTAAAAAGGAAATCTATAAGTAGGTCACTTTATAGATCCTATTATATCACCAGATCACTAGGTCAAGAACTTTTCATAACACTATCACATCACAGGCACCTACCGTTTTATAGCACATCCTGGCGGTACGATTAGACAGTCTTAGACAGCGTAATGTCCAGTAAGTTGATGCAACTGTGTTTATAAGAGATGCACGCTCTACATATATTCGGGGAGGGGGCACTTTCAATGGTTCTCATGACTTACGCAAGGCAGTGATGGTCCTCACGCATCGTCTCCTCACACCCCGAACAGGTGAATAGGCTGGCTTTAATCAGTCATACCATACACAGAATCGTAATGCACAAAAGGCCCTTGAACCATTGATTTATTTAAAAAAACATATATATTTTGTATTTAAATATTCCTACATTATTCTTATAGTTATTTTTAGTTACTGCCATTTTGCATCTTGCTTTGCTTTTATAAATATATATTTTATAATATATGTTTGTAATAAGCGGTGATAGCCTAGTGGTTAGGGTGTCAGCCTATTAATCAGAGGTCGGCGGTTCGAATCCGGACACGCACCTCTAACTTTTCGGAGTTATGTGCGTTTTAAAGCAATTAAAATATCACTTGCTTCAACGGTGAAGGAAAACATCGTGAGGAAACCTGCACGTCTGAGAGTTCTCCATAATGTTCTCAAAGGCGTGAAGTCTGCCAATCCGCACATGGCCAGCGTGGTGGACTATGGCCAAACCCTTCTCATATTGAGAGGAGACCCGTGCTCTGTAGTAAGCCGGTAATGGGTTGATCAT
Source organism: Lasiommata megera (assembly GCA_928268935.1). Lineage (NCBI taxonomy): Eukaryota > Metazoa > Arthropoda > Insecta > Lepidoptera > Nymphalidae > Lasiommata > Lasiommata megera. The sequence continues at coordinate 9,670,285 of OV743312.1, forward strand.
GAATGCATATTTATTTGATATATTATACATCAAATAATACATAAAACTATGCATTAAAACTACATTAAATGTACTTATATGCAAGACGCAATTATTCGTATCACGCATGCAACTGTAATGATTGTTCAATGCGCAATTGCGCAGTAAAAAAGTGATGGCTCTCTTTTTACGTGACATCTGCTTAATGGCTATTTCGTAGCACCAGATAATTCCTTACCAACAAACCCATAGAGTCTCAACCGAACGTGTTTATGCAAAACACATGCTTTGTCAATCAACAGTGAATGTTCCCTCATCACAAAAGTTAGCTACTTCTAACTTTATTCGAAACTTTATCACTTTCTTGAAATTATGACCAACTAAATTAATTTTGTTCGAAAACCATTTTATTGTCAATCGACAGTGGTTGTTCCCTCATCACAAAAGTTAGCCAGAGCTAACTTTATTCGAAACTTTATCAGTTTCTTAAAATTGTGACTAACTAAATTCATTTTGTTTGAACGCTATTTTATCCATAAGTAAACTTATAATGAATTCTATATTCTCTTTCTCTAATAAGCCCGACACAATGGTATTTGTCAAGCAAGCCAGAAATAAACCACTATGCATGTGCGCTGGTCTAAATTGTGTAGTGCATAAATGGTATGGAAAGTTAGTGAGAGCATCTACTTATTTAAATTAAGGTACAATACATAATAACGCATTCTATGTTGAAAATTCAATACTCAGCGGGTGATTTTAATTGCCATTTTTTACTATCGAAACAATAATTAGTTTATCTTTGTTATTATGTAGTAATTTTCAATATATGTTTATGTATTCAGTATGGTATATACTACTGTATTAAGTGATATATTAATTTTATTTGTATAATTTATTGTATGTATTAGTATTAAGCTGTTCGAATAATATATTTATTTATCTACCTAATATTAAGGTTGCCTGGAGGAGTTCGTGATAAGGCCGCCTTATGCCGCCTTTGTATCCCAGTTCTTTCTTTATTTCATTGGTTATCTTGTATTGTTTCTCCTATTGCTATGGTGTATAAAGAAAATAAATAAATTAGACAATCTTATGTCGATAAACTGTAGCCTTTTTTTTAATGGGAGATAATGCAATACCAATATTTAAATACGTACGGGTGGGGATTTAAGTCTATATGTAGGTTCATAGTATGCTAGTTCACATAATCAGCCGCCCGCGCTTTAACTAGCCCAATTTGTTTTTGCTAAGGGTTCTATCTTCGTTCTTCTTTTTCCTTAGCTCGGCTATGTCATAGCGTGATATGAAATATATTTAACGTGTTAACTTTGGTAAGAAATGGGCTTTCAATAGCGTAGGTATAACGTACAAAAACAAACAAACAAACTCATTAGTTTTATTATATGAATATATTATGGATGTACAGATGCTGCACCTATCATTTATTATTTTAACTTTGAAGTTATTTTATAAACTTCGCCTCGCTTAGCTTAACAATTGTTACTTTATCAATCCATTATTATGTAAACAAAAACAACTAATTTATATAAAACAAGTCAACGAACCAATATTCCGACATCTAAAAGACTCATTTTCGTATGAAGTAATGAAATAGTGAACAAAAGATAAATTTTTAAGTTCATAATTAAAATCCAGGAGGGATATTTTATTTTACTAACAAAGAAATTATACCTTATATTTAAATTATTATTAAGCTATCGTTTTCCTGTATTCAGAAGTTAAAAGTCTCTGATTGGAGACAGATGGATCATGTACAAAGCGTAGATTCAGATCTGTATACACAGGTAGACGTTGTGGGGAACCAATAAAAGATATTACTTTATAAAGAAGCTAAAGAAATTTACGCTAAAATTAATGAAGCGGTAAGGTTCCTTACCTTCCAACTCTCAGCCCAACAAAGGGCGCGAGTCTCCTTAGAATGAGAAGCGGCTTTACCTTTGTCCACTAGATACGCTGACCAAGTGCGGATTAGAAAACTTCACATGCCTTCAAGAACATTATTTTATCACAAAAAATGTACATCTAATGAGTTGTTTAAAGCGTGCAGCGATAGCAAAGCGTAGTTGCATTGATTGTAAGGTTGGCATAATAGCTAGCTACTCGTAGTAGCGTAGGTGCAATTTAATACTGAGAACAGTTTCTTTCCAATTATTATTGTTGTACTTTAGCTAATACAAACGCGTAAATAAAAGTAGTACTTCTATCAGTTTCTAAAGAAAAGTTTGTCTGTGATCAAGTGTTTCTTTACATGTGATTTGTAAGTACCTGAAATTAATTGTAATAAATCAAATAATACGGTACGAACGACATGATAGGTTGCAATTAAATAATTAAACATTTTTTAATTCATCAATTTAACAACGTTAAATGCTTTTATAATAATTGAAGAACGATAAATTCCGTTTGTTGCAATCAGTCATTTCCCAGTCAAGAATAATTCAAGAATCGGCCCAAGTCCAAAGCAAGCTTTATAGAGCCTTTGTAGGGGGTTTTACAAAATTTTGCTAAAAGCCCGAAAATACAACGATGATAAATAATTATACCTACCTATTTCATAGTTCCCTTATCGGAAATTTATAAGTTATACGCCAAAACATCAATGACTTGAGTGCTCATAAGGAAAGTGCATTCTTTCAATTTGTATCTTATGCATGAATGTTGCATTAAAAGAATTTAAAATAAGTTTGAATTCATAATATTGAACGTAAATAACTGTTGGAGTGCTGAACTCTTCCTCAGTTCAACTAGCTAACTATTACGGATGATTTAAGACTTAATTACCATTTATTGGTGTGGACGTTCGTTTCATTAAGACAGTGCTACAAACACGCAGTACGTTCTAGGCGAGAGTCCGGAATCAATCACACTCAAACATCCTCTCTTCCATTGAGGTCATGTAAAGATCTCGGAAGTACAGTCTGTGACAAACCTCTTTACATATATATTGGAAATAACTGGTTTGTGTGCAATTCGAACCATGAGTGGAACAAAGTTTAGACGGAATTGCAGTTTATGCACGGTAAGTCAGTTAATTAAATTTTTATCAACTATTTAGCTTGCTCCGAACCATGCTTTGAAAGACAAAAACAAACTGTTACCTTCCTAGTCATAGAAGATTCCTGGAAAATTTGACGAGGAGTAAACAAACGTATATGAGGTAGTTTATATTTCTATTTAACAATCAATTGCTATTAATATTTAGTTATTTTACTATGTTAAATTAAATACAAAAACATACTTTGCGATAAAGGTATAAATACTTAAAAATCAGCTAGCTATTTTGTTAAAAAAAAAAACTTATTTTTGTGTATGTTTAATTAAAATCTCTGACTTACATTTCAAGTTATGAAAGGTCCAAGAACTAAATGGATTTAGGTGAACTTTGGTAGATAGTCTGGAAGCAAGTAGGCTCATTTTTGTCCCGGAAAAATGTACAGTTCCAGTAGGATAGATTTTTGTTCAGGCCATCAATACTCACATACGAGTACTAAGTAAAAAGATTCTACGCGAACATAGCCCAGGGACTAAGCTAGGGCCATTCATAAAAAAATAGGTTGAACTATGAGTTTCGAATTTTTTAATTCCGTAACACTATGGTTTTCAAATCATTTATTTATAATTTGAATTCACATAGGTTGTGGTTCAACCTAACATTTCAAACAATATAGCACTCTCTTTATTCCGAAATGAGAAAGCGGTTATCGGTAGATACTAGGGCAATATTAGGATAAGTAAATCCAAGTGCTTAAGTGTTTGAATTGTAGAGAAATATAGTAAATATTACAATTATCATAATTTCTGAAATTTCGTTTCACGTTCAATATTATTTATTTTAGTTTAATAAACATAAATTTCCCTTACCATACTTATACCCAAAGATCGCTTTATTCGAAGCATTCAAGAAATTATTATGTTATTCTTACCAAATATGGAAACCTTTGTTTGCGAGTCTGACGGTACTTTTTTCTTGGATGATGTTGTATGGATAGTTGAACTATCGGCAACGCGGCAATCTCACCTGATGGTAAGCGATGATGCAGTTTAGGATGGTAGCAAGCTAACATGTTAGGGGAATGATAATCCCATACTCCTAATTGGTTTCTAGGCGACATCGTGCCTGAATGCTAAATCGCTTGGCGACACGTCTTTTGTCGATAGGGTGGTAGCCACGGCCGAAGCCTCCCAAACTCGAACGGGGAATCGAACCCAGGACCTCCAACTATGTAATGCGACAGCACACGCGCTACGCCACGGAGGTCGCCAAAAAGCAGAAAAGTAGGAAGTAACTAGGTTTTAAATCTTTGATATGATGAGAAAAGAGCATTAAATACAAACGTTCAGCAGTCTAGAATTCGAAATAGGATTTTTTTTACACATTAGACTATATAAACTCTAATTCAAACTTTTGCGGAAAATAGCATCTTTTACAATCGGGACCCACTATTAGGAATATTTGAACTGGTCTTTATTTTTTATGCATCCCGTGTAAAGTTTTGTTAAGTTAATGCAACTAGACAACTTACTAGAGTAGGTCTGACTAGGTATACTCTATACGTCTATATTATACGTCCAAACCAAAGTCTTGTTATAAGCCAAATTTTATTTTACACAAAAATAAATGACACTCTTCCCCTATAAAGATGAATTTCAAGTATTATATGCCAATTAAACATTTTGGCAATGTGGGATATTTGCATATTTCGCCTATTGAATTATTAAAAATGACACTAAATTTGGTTATTACATAAAACTATTAGCTCAAAAGTTGAAAATATACCTATTTAGAATGTTGAAAAATGCCGAACACCACATAGAATTGAAAAAAAAGTACAATTTATTAGATTAAAGACGTTTACAATATACCTATGTACACAAATCTAGAAACACCTTGTGAAATAAAACTCAAGGCGTCTAGTAGTGAATTTATAGGTGCACTTTGATTTAAAACCTACTTTTTCTTAGTATTATTAATCCGTAGCCTCATATATTGCAACGGTATTTTCATAATCTATCCATTAAGTAGATGTATATTCGTTGCATGGTCACATTACAGTATACTCCAACAGAAAGACTTAATTGTTTGGAATGTTTGTTAGATATTACGCCAGGCGTATATTGCTCCCATGTCCCCATGTTGAGTCGCCTTTTAACAGGAATTAAAATGTAGTAAGCACCAGACTAAACCGCCTTAGGGAAGTTGTAAAGAGAATGAAACCGGTTTTTTCTGCTCAGTGTCCAGTTACGTTATCACCATGACTAAAACAACAAGTAAGCTCGATGACTTACTAGCACCAATGCACTCATACTCCTCATCTGTACGTCTTATTTGTCTTCTCAATATCCTCTACTCCAGTGGTACGCGTACCCCCAGGGGTACGTGAAGTTGCATCAAGGGGTACGCACGGCTATCAGTAAAAACAATCATCATCGTATCAAAGAAAAACGTGCACATTTGTCATATTAGCGTCTTCGCCGATACATCATATTCTGATTTTCACAATTAACTGATTTTTTTTTATATATCATTGCTACAAAGGGGTACGCAGGTTTGAGGTCTTTTTTGAACGCAGCTAAAACTAATTGGGAACCACTGCTCTACTCCATGTAAATCCATCAAGAAAGCAAAGCATTGGAGAGTTTAGTGCAACTTCAAGTAACGTTACAGGTTGTCTATTTAGGTAAGGTAGATCGAAGCAGGAAAATGTTTTTCAACAGCTTAATTGCAAGTTGATTCATCAATTCCTTTAATTCCATCACCGTAATTGAAATGGCTGTAAGACAGTCGGTGTTAATTATTGTGCTCAATGAGCAACACCCACACAACAATTACGTCTTTAGTCAATAATAGTCTATCCCGTAGCACAATTATTTATTTTTAAAATACCAATGCAATAAGTCCTCCTTTTTCATAATCTTCTTATTTTGCCCTTATCCCTAGATCTAGGTAGATAAAAAACAATTTAATTCAATGAAAAATGTGTCTCAATGAAACTATTATTTACAGATTATTTTAATTTATTGGAGTTTAAATTTGATATGCTCGATACAAGCATCGCCAACTATTAAAATATCGAATTCGACTGAATCGAATGTACTCATAGAAACACAAAATGTCACGAATATCGAACTATTTCACTGGGAGGATTATAGTGTGCTTGCAGCAATGCTTTTTATTTCATGCGCCATTGGGGTTTTTTATGGTTATTTCGGAGAGAAACAGATGACTGGGGATGACTTCCTTCTGGGCGGTTCCTCTATGGGCACTTTCCCAATGGCTTTAAGCTTAGCAGCTAGGTAAGTTGAAATACTTCCTAATAAAAAAATACCCTACCTGTATTGCTTTTAACTTCGGGGAATATTTCCTTCATTTAGAGTATTGCTTACTTTCATTGTTCATTAGGTACCAATAAATTTTAGATTTAAATTTTTTTTTCAGTTTTATAACAGCAATAGAGTTATTAGGAAATCCAGCAGAGATGTACATGGCCGGTAGCCAATTTTGGATGATTTGCTTGGCATTTGTACTTGTTGTTCCTGTAACGAGTCATCTATACCTGCCAGTATTTATGAGATTGCGACTAACGTCATGTTACGAGTATTTGGTAAATCATTCCCAATATGTTAATAACTTTCTACTACTTACTAGTAAACTTAACTTTCATAGCTTGATTGATTAAAATTCTGAAAACAAATTCTGAACTGTTTGGCGTCTAATATGAAATTATTAAAAAAAATTATTTCCTCATTATTTATCTCAATGAAAGATCTTTAATTTCAAAAAAATATTTCGTATTATTACAAAGAATATAGGTATTTTTACTGTAAGTTACATATATATATAATTATATGTAATATCGTTAGATATATTACAAGTGCTATTATTTCCAGGAAGTGCGCTTCTGCAAATCAATGCGTGTGTATGCGAGCTCTCTCTACATGATGCAAATGATACTGTATACGGCTGTGGCAGTGTACGCACCAGCGCTCGCTCTATCTGATGGTAACGATTGCTGTGACTAATTACGATCTTTTAACTGTTTTATGAGTCCATAGTTCTAAGTTTCACTTTCGCTCAAATTATAATTTTACAACAACAACTCCTAACAACAAACAACTCCTAGCCAAACTCTCTTAATTTTTGCTGCTTGGTTAAAGATGTGTGTGGTCTAGTGTCGTCGTGATGAAAGATTTTCTATGGATCAATTGCGGCCTCGTTCTCTCAATTTCTTGTGATAATCTCATCAGTTTCAAGATGGATGGTTTTGCGCGGCGGTCAAAACACATAACGCACAATGTTCTTCCAATCCTACAATACACACAGCTAAATTAACTATTAGCAAGTCAACCCGGGTTTTGGCACAATCTGTAAAGCTGGCCGTCCTTTCACCTCAAACTTTAATCAAATCAGTCACTTTAAAAATGGTTCGGTTTCATTACGTCTCTTACTCATTTCTATTTTGTTATTGATTATAACAAAATAGAAATAAGTACACGATGCATAATGTTTCTTTGTGGCTGTAATGAGGCTTTCTATGAGAGCTCACAGAAACCCTAAATATCGAGGTGTTTTGTGAAACATTTTTTTCAAATTGGTTGAAACTATTTTCTGGTATAATTCCCATTTTTCAGCGATGTCGATTACGAAATATCAGTAGTTATACTGATATGCTTCTTTTGCTCTACTTTTCCTAAAATTAAGTCCATTTTATCCGTAATAGAGCGACCCGAGCGAGGAGCATGTTTGCAATTCCGGATTGAAATCGCTTAAACCAACTTTGTTTTAATTTTAAGTGAGACTAAGTACGAGTATAAGTATTGAGATTTATTCGTGCTTAGTCTTACCTGACTTAAGATATAGTTAAAACGGGACAAATTTATGTGACAAACATACATCTATCTCGCCTTAATACTAACTATGTATGGACAAAATTAAAATATGCTATATACATAATATACCGCATAAGCGTTCAAGAAGAAAGAAAATTATGTCATCTTTTTGGTGATATTAACTTTGATAAGTCCTGTACCGTAATAGTAAAATTATTATAAAAATATGATATAATCTGATATTTGAGTCTTGAGTTTATAAAATAGTTACACCAATAGAAATTCGTTTTGAAGTTTTAAATTCAAATTTTACGATCTAAGAGTACAAAATACGTACGGTAGGTAAACAATATCTATCTATTACTAAAATAATATCGTTTTCAGATAAAATAGTAAAAGTGGGTTGAGTTCATAAATGTATTAAGAAAGATTTAAGCAGTAATGTGTCAATTTATGTGCAATACCGTTGTTATATGATAAACATTCTTTGATATTACATGTGAAGACGCAATACAAAAATATATTATAGAGCGATTGGCGAATATTTTAAATAATTATTTAAAATAGGTCTGAAATAGACCTATAGACGTAGGTGCTAATAAATAATAATATACTTCAATATCTAAGGATACTTTTGATCGCGGTCAATTAAACAATGCCGTGACAGTACAAACGGGATTTGATAATTTAGATAAATAAATACAAATGTTGCTATTTTAAATAACATTTATTTGCTTCATATTATTTAAAAGCAATTGTAATTGAAGTGGGAAGCAGTAGATAGGAAGAAACTGTTGCTAAATGCTATAATCTATCGCCCATTTGGCGTAATAAATATCATTTTAATTTTGCACAGGGAGCTTTACGCACACATAAATCGGGATACATATAAATCAGGCGTAACGGACGTTTTAATATCGTGGATTACGAGCCTCACAGCTATATAAATTTGAGACACATAAAGATTTTTTCATATCACTAGATTATCGTTATGAGGAAGAGTAATTAAAAATATATAATTCATTAAATTACACCATTATATCGAACGACTAGCAATAGAAGTCAAAGAAACGAATAGTAAATCATCCGATTACCGAACCCCTCGCAACACTCAAAAATCAAATGATTTATGACTCGTAGATAACGTATGGTTTCATAGATCGAACAGTTTTGAATCAAATTGTGTTTTGGTTCACAAATACTTTACAATTATTTGGATCGTTAACGTAGATAATAATCGAAGAAAGCGATTGGTTATTTAACTTGCACATCTAAAGATTCATTAGTATAAACTCTTTCGTGTCATTCATTTTTAATCATAAAGTTATTTTTTATGATTATGGTATTTAATATACCCACTCAATTAATCAATTCAAATAGCTGCATTATTGTATTGTCTAAGCTGGCCTTCGTTCAAAGTGGACACGAAATTCACCTATAATGATCCAGGACTAATTTGCTAAATTACCAGTTTTATGTACTCGCTCACTGGTCCGTATAGGTATTCACATGGTGCTTGCTTTATTTTGGAAGGTGTACATTGACACGATTAAAAGGATGATACGCAACACTGGCCGAAAAAATATCTAATGATAATTCTAAACACGGCTAAGTAGTGGTGGTACACCATAGACCAATCTGATTACCCAAGAATCCTTAATATCATTTCAGGGTCGTGCCACATTCTTACTAATTTTGTAATGTACAACTACTCTTATGTAACTATAAAGAATTTATTGATACTTTTACCATCTTGTTGTCATGGGTTCTTGACCTTCAATTGTTTTTAGTCAAATTTACTAACATAGTACGACATTCTAATAAACGCACATTCTAGACCATAATTTGTAAAGTAAACATTTCTGACCTCGTATGAAGAGATGGAATTTACGTCATATTTAATTGCACTTTATGCGCAATCTCTCTAATAATCAAGGCCCTTAACTATTCAAAACTCTTTAGTTTAGTGTACTAAATAAGTCTTACTTATTAGAAAGTAGGTAATTCTGTTTATCTGTTAACTTTTCACGCAACCGCTTAACTGATCTCGGTAATATATTTTTTTTATTATAATATCTTTATTTTTTATCTATTATTTAAGACAAGAGACAAGAGTACACATTGATGAGAAAAGTTATTGTAGAATAAACTGTGTCGTAACCTTTGTTGTCCATCTCCGACAAATGAATAGGTACTAAGTAACAACAAGACTGTATAGCCTAGTAAACAATTTCTTTGAAACTTTAGTAGGTAATACTTGTGTATTACGTAACAGCGATATTATAATACCAAATATAATATACATGACTATTACTTACTAACGATTTCTTAAATGTGTTGGTAATAATAATTTAAATGTTAATGTACCTAATAGGTATCTTTTATTAAATGCTATCTGCATAAAATAATCTTTTATTTTTAGAGAATCGCGTTGGATAACCATAAATCTATAAATCTTCATAGTCATTCCAAAATTATACATAGATATTCCAAAGATAATATAATAATCTACTATGATTAACATAGTGAATTAAACGCAAAAGCCGAGAGAACGATTAAATATAAGCATAACAAAGCATGCTAACGAAATAATAGTATCGTTAGTAGATTATATGCTGTATAATTAAGGCAATACTGCTCAAGTAAACTTACATATTATTTAAAATAGTAAAATCCGCCTCAAAAGTCAAAACACACAACTCTTATGGTTCTGTTTCCATATCATTGAGTTCCTTCGGAATAATATAGCTTTAGAATAAATTTTTAATGTTGGTTTAGTACTTTCAGTTTATCGATTACAATAAAACCGACCAATAAATCTATCATATCTTCAATATAAAATTATATGTAAGGTAACGAATAGAAGCAGGCGTTACTGGTCTCCCGGTTGTCGGCGGAATATAGCAAGTTATACTTTATGTTTATTGTTTATATGTACCTAAGGTATCTATCTGTCAGTCATCAAAATGACTTCGTGACAAATAAGAATTTATCTATTTATCAATTGTATTCGAGCTTATCCACCAAAGAAGCAATAAAAATTAAGAATTATCTTATTTAAAAAAGCTTATGGGTACAACACCTTAGTTCACATATTATTATTTTATATATTTTGTATATATTATATTTATTTATAGGTCTTTATATATTATTTGACCAAATATTTTTTATATTATTTCTAATTGTATACTAACCCTGCCTATCTTTGATTTATATCCAGGGATAGTTTGCCTGGTAGAAACCGCTCTCTAGCGATATTGCCGCTTATTTTACTTCTTTTCTTGTTTGCTATCTCGTATTTCTTATATTGTATGGTGTACAATAAAGTGTATTTTCATTTAATTTCAATATTTTTAAAAACTTAAAATGTAACCGCTAGTATGAAAAATAAAACAGTATACTATTTCTGTTCGATTATGTGGGTGATTGCATATTCAGTTTATCATTTATCGAATGTCATGTCAGTAAGTATAAACCCACAACTTTAAAAATTTCACTACTTCTATCCACCATGGATGCTAAATAAATGCAAGACGTCAAAATTTTCGAAACAGGTGATATAGAGCATACGAATTTTATTATCATTGCATAATAATTAATGTATTCTAAAGAACCCATTGTTCTAAAATTGGGCAGTGGTTACGGGACTATGATGTCACCACATTTAATATTATAATAGGTATACACATTCCTTTAATGGTAATGGTACCGTCGAATGTTGGTCCAGAATTATTTACCCTTAAAATTTTGTTTTCGGTGAGAGATCCATACCACAAACTGTGAAACTATTCACCTCTTATTGTGTTGTAAAAGTTACAAGGAATATTTTAATAACACACCATAGTAAAATAAAGGATCGTGTCGTTTCAGGTTTTTAAGCTATTTATTTCACAGAAAGAGAAAAAGTATTACATTTCGTAAGACTTAAGGTTTTATAGTTCTTTTTCCTATACCCCGTAGAACCCAATTATGATTCTAAATCTCTCTATTATAAATCTTAAAAACCTTAGTTTTGATTTTAGTTTTTGTGTTTATTTTATTTCGGGTGTGTTATATTTTCAACAAATATTTTACTGTAGACATTAAAATTAAAACAAAATTCGTTCGTACATAGGCTCTTAATTACCACAATATTTCTTTTATACTTATATATATATGTAGAATAAGTATTTCTACCTTTGTAAGTAGTTAAGTAGAACGTCAATTGCAATATAGTAACTTTAGCATTTTGTTAAAATTTTAATCTAATTTGAAAAATTATGCTTTTTGCAATATATTATCTAGTGTGTGATAAAATAATATTGTTGATTGATCATGATCCTTTTATTTAATGATATTAGAATTATATTAATATTATTTAGAAACTAATATTTCTTTCACTAGAAATATCAATAAATATAAATTTGCACTTCTTACACCCTGATGAGAGTTATTGATTTGTGATGTATCTGCTATATAATTATATTTTATTCGACGAGCATTTGATTGTAACCCACGGAAGTTTCACTGTAGGTATCAACACGCGGATTTATGCAACATGTTTTGTTTTTTTGTTTATGGTAGGTTGACCAAACGTAATTAAATTACGTAGCTGTACTTTACACTAATGACATAACCTTTTTTTGACTTTCAGTTACGGGCTTGAACACATATTTAGCTGTTTCCGTAGTCTACATTGTGTGTATTTTCTACGCTTCACAGGTAAATATTTCCCCACAAACCGAGACATCGGGACGGGAGGGAGTTAAGTCATTAAGTAAAAGCCCCCATTTTTTTCGGACTGTCTATTAGCTTCATACTAACCCACATTATAATTGGTTGCCACAGCGTAACCGGGCTGTTTGGCGAGCTTCGGAAAGAAGCTCTGCCAGAAGAAATTTTGAGCCCTAGGGCTCAAAATTTCTTCTGGCAGAAGATATATTGAAATATTTTTATTGTTTCCAAGATTCCCCGTTAATGAGAATAGACAACGAGGACAATAGAATGGATTTTTAAGCATATTATTCAAACACCCCGTCCCCGTCAACTTTGACTTTTAAAATAATTTTAATTTTTTTATGTCTTATTGGAACACAGAAGTGGTATTGTGTCAAAAATATTGACTGCTGTGGGCTCAATTGCGAAACCAGTGATTATCACTATGCCATTATTGCAATTGTTTCAACAGCCTTTTAATGTTAGTAGCGCTTGACTGCAAAATCGGCTATACGCATAGCGATGAATGATATTGTAGTCTTAGATGGACCGAAGACAACAAAAACAGGTTGACTTAATTGATATTAAGATTACAGTTACCCGTACTAGAGAACTTGAACTTGAGCTTTATGTCGTTTTAACTTTCTAAGCCATTCTATTAAACTACAACCACAACATCGTGAGGAAACCTGCACGCCTGAGAGTTCTCCATAATGTTCTCAAAGGCGTGTGAAGTCTGCCAATCCACACATGGCCAGCGTGGTGGACTATGGCCAAACCCTTCTCATATTGAGAGGAGACCCGTGCTCTGTAGTGAGCCGGCAATAGGTTGATCATGTCGATCATGATGATGACAACCACAAGACTGTCTTTAGTTCGAGCTTTAGAACAAACATAACGAACCGAGCTTTCGTTAGCTCTCCGAGACGTTACACACGTCGGACTAACTGCGGGGAAATTTGTTAATTTTTATATTAATTTCAGGGCGGCATGAAGGCAGTAATTATGACCGATTCGTTTCAATCGGTGGTGCTGCTCGGTTCACTCGCAGCAGTTCTAGCGCTAGGCGCTGAAAAAGTTGGCGGGTTGGACTCCGTTTGGGATTACGCAAGAAAAACCGAGAGACTACACTTTTTTGAGTAATTCTTGTTATTTTAATAACTTTACCTCACAGTACAATTCGCACGCTTATATTTTAGTAATCCCGCAGGAATTACTAAAATATAAGCGTTTTACAAAAATATAAGCGTGCGAAGTATTCTGACCTTTGCTAAGGTTAGAGTACGAAATGTATCACCATGCAAATTTCGCCAATATCTTGTTGGTATAGCGTTTAGTTCCGCATAGGTATTGAAGACCTCCGTGGCGCAGTGCGTGCGCTGTCGCATTATAAAGTTGGAAGTCCTGGGTTCGATTCCCGGCTCGATTCTGGCCTGTTGGGAGGCTTCGGCCGTGGCTACCACCCTACCGACAAAGACGTGTCGCAAAACAATTTAGCGATCCGGCACGATGTCGCATAGAATCCAATTAGGAGTGTGGTTTTACCATACCCCTAACAGGTTAGCCCGCTACTATCCTAGACTACATCATCACTTACCACCAAGTGAGATGCCAAGGGCTAACTTGTAGTGGATAAAAAAAGGTAAAGAAGTCTATTCTTTTATATATACCGCGCCGAAACTGTGCCCGGACGTATCACCGAGTGGTGGAGACAAAGATAATTAACAAAGAAATAAACTTCGCATTTATAATATTAGTATAGATATGGATTAGAAGATTATAATATTTTATAACAAAATATTAAAGCCTCCAAATTACTTTGTAGAAGAGATAGTACTGCACAGTATGCAAGAAAATAATATCTAATGTGTGTGGGACAAACATCTTGCGTTATGAAAAGTGCATTCCACGTTATTACACCATACGGCGTTGCCGTGTAACAATGCTAGTGGGAAAATCTTCCGTGATGGACGGCTTGCCCTATCACCTTAATAGTCATGTCGCTTTACACACGCGATCATATCTCATTCTGGCTAATAGCTAGTAGTAATAGTTATAGGGTTATAACAGTGTTAGGCATAGGTAATTTAAGGAGTTTCAGCCACTTTGCACAATTGGGAATTGCTGTTCATTTATTTTCTTAAAGTAAATTATTCACATTTTAAATAAGTAAAATACAATAATTAAAAGGTTAGTCGAATTCACAGGAGACCGAAAAGCTGCCAGCTACCTCGGACAAAGAATAAGTCTTGCTATTCAAAGGGGAAACGCTGCCAGTAGGTACCTTCGGAACCTTGCCTAAAGGGGAAACCGTTTTTAATTTTAATAATATATTTTAGTTATGACATAATTTTTAAAGTTTTTAGCTTTAGATTCATCATTATAATGTATATTTATATAGTTGTTCGCATTGTATAGTTGTTCGCATGTTGTCCATAATGTCTGTAACACATTCGATTCCATTTTAAGTAGGAACTCCCACCAATTGAGTCAGCGCGATGGCAGGTAATTTGAATTAGGTAGGTAGTACCAACGTCCAAAGTCTATGCATTAAATATGTTCTTTATAACAACGTTTCCTATTACAGCATGAACCCAGACCCAACAGTGCGACATTCGTTTTGGTCAGTGGTAGTAGGTGGAACAATCTACTGGATCAGCATGTTCTGCGCCAACCAGGCCTCTGTGCAAAAGTATCTCTCCGTAGAACGCGTGTCCCAAGCCCGTATAGCTCTGTGGGTGTCCGCTATAGGACTGATATCAGTATATTCAGTGAATTTCGCCACTGGAGCCCTTCTCGCCGCGCATTACGTAGGATGCGACCCAATACAGGTATGAATGTGTTCTATCTTATAATGAAAATCTATTTCGTAGCATGTGCAATTCCATAACGTTGACTTCTGGAAATCGTAACCGCTTATACCTACTTACATATTTTCGTACCGTTCTAAGACTCGCGCCTGGACAATTTGAAGGCTAGATACATGCCACTCCGATCGGTCTGCCCTTAGAGCAAACCATGATGACCTAAAAAAAATGTCTGCCTACTTTTATGGCGGTTTCTCCAAGTAGTATCACTAACATTTTACTCAGTATCAATAATTTAATTTTTATTTAGGTTAATTACCTATGATATGAATGTCACTGTTCATTTGAATTCTATCCTAGAAGTTAGATGCCAAAGTAATGTACCTAGTGAAAGCTTAATATGTTTTATACAAGGTGTCTCAAAAGTAAGTTCACATTTGCTTATCTTATTACGCGAAAGCAACTATTCTGAGGGGCGCGGGGGGTATGTCAGTCGGTAGTCTGGCTCTTGGGAATTTAGTCGCTATGGAGCGTTTCTCTGGTGCGGACCGTGCGTTGTGCGTACGTGAGTTTCACAAAAACGGTAATTCGGCGACTGTGGCGCGTAGAAAATTCTGCAGTATTCGACATATTCGTCACTTAAATGATGCGCCTAGCACTCGTCTCATTGCAAAATGGGTTGAGAAGTTTGAAGAGACTGGGTCAACTCTGGAGAAACCAAAATCTGGGCGACCAAGAACATCAAGAACAGCCGAAAACGTGGACAGTGTTACTCAGTCTATTCGAGATGATCCAAACCTCTCGATTCGGAAGCGTGCTGTGCTTGCTTTAAATGTGCACAGATCTTCATTATGCCGCATTTTACACAAAGATTTAAAGCTGCACCCGTACAAAATTCAGTTAGTGCAAGAACTGAAGCCTCAAGATGCTGGTCAGAGGCTTGCCTTTGTAAATCAGATGATTGAGCGCTTTCCAACGTTCACCAACATCTTGTTTTCCGATGAAGCCCATTTTCATCTGAATGGGCATGTAAACAAGCAAAATTGTCGTTACTGGAGTGCAACCAACCCAAAACAAAAACATCAGAAACCGCTACATTCACCCAAAGTCACCGTATGGGCAGCGATGTCGGCGCGAGGAATTATCGGCCCTTACTTTTTTGAAGATGGAAGGGGACGCACACTCACAGTGAATTCAGAGCGTTATGTGGAGATGTTAGACGAGTTTTTCGTACCCCAACTGCAAAACTTTCCTGGTTACAACCAAAGAACATGGTTCCAGCAGGATGGAGCAACTTCACACACGTCCAACAGATCTCTGCCTCGAGTTCGAGAAATTTTTCCGAACAAATTAATCTCCAGGCGAGGTAACATAAATTGGCCTCCACGGAGTCCCGATTTAACGCCTATGGATTTTTTCCTGTGGGGTTATGTCAAATCAAAAGTTTACGCTAATAAACCGACTTCCCTGGCACAATTAAAAGAAAATATCCGTCATGAAATGGCAGCCATCACGGAGACTACCTGCCGAGCTGTCATAGGCAATTTTAGTGCCCGACTAAATGAATGCCGAGAGCGCAACGGTTTACATTTGGACGATGTTATTTTTAAAAAATAAATTCCCAAACAGTGTACTTCAATATAAAATAAACATTTTTTCAATAAAGCTAAGACTTTTCTTTTAAAAAAAGATTTAAATGTGAACTTTCTTTTGAGACACCTTGTATGTACTTTATGCGTATTTTTTGCGCTCAAGAGTAAATCAGATGATTATACATATTAATAATATCTACGTAATATAGTTTTTTTTAATTTATAAGTATAAGTTTTATTTGATCCATAATTTTTAAAAATTGCGAAAGTGCGCTCAAGTTTACATGTGGTAAACACGAGTTTACCACATGTAAACTTGAGTAAAAGAATGAAGTTCTTTCCACTTCGTTTATCAAACTACTACTAATTTAACTTTATGATAGTTATACGTCTAAAAAATATATTATATTTTTACCTCAGGCCGGCGTAATAAACGCGTCCGATCGACTCCTGCCACTATATGTTGTTGGACAGCTCGGAGAATATCGTGGAGTTCCTGGGTTTTTTGTAGCCGGCATATTCGCAGCGAGCCTTGGGTAAAAATCACGATTATTAAATCCTTTGTCCTTTTAAGACGACTTGATTCACATTTTTGATTCTCACTTTTGTTTATAATTAACAGATATTTTAAATGTCCATAAATGCTATCACAATGATTTTCAAAATTAAAAGATTATATATATAATACCGAATCGCAAGAGCTCCGCACAGAAACTAATTCAAATGATTACTTGATACATATTTAGGACCTAACTAGAAATGACCAGCCTTCATACCGGATTTAATTTAAGCAAGACGGTCGGGAATTGGGAACTCTATTTATAAAGAACAAACATACTAGCTATACTAAATATCTACTACTCATGTAGGTTATAAACATATGTAGAGGTAGGTAATGGTTTGTAGACAAGGTGAGCAATTACTTGCCTTTTTAATTTACAGAACGGTAGCGTCGGCGCTAAACTCTTTAGCAGCGGTTGCGTGTCAAGATTTAGCAACAGGGCTTCTAGGCATCACACTGCCCGAAGAAAAAGGCGCAGCTGTGAGTATATCTACACTTACTCGTTTAACCGCTAATCGTATTTTAAAAATGTTTTACTATCTCCACCAACTTCCGAGTAAAATTTCATTCCGAGCCAATAAAATTTCATTCCAATTCTAGCTCGTTACCGTCCAGTATTCATTAAACGATTATTTTCCATCACTCTATTAAAAATATGAAAGTTGCCTTGATTCATATAACTGTGAAAAAAGCGGAAAGAAATAGAATTGCAAAAGCAGTAAATATTAACGATACGAAATAACAAACTCTGTGCATTATTATTTATTTCTCTTTAAATTAATTACCACATGATTTAATTTCCTTATTTGCCTCAACGGTTTTGTCAGGCTGAACGCGACAATATAGCCGACCTTTTTGTCACAGTTCTACCACGCGGGCATAGTTAAGATTCATAAATTTTATTTTTAATAATGGGGTAATTCTTTCACTATACACCTATACCGATACCTACTTGCCTTACCTACAGCACCTCATGTGAAAAATAAACTTAATCAATAATTTCAGATTGCAAAATGGGTGTGTCTAGGATGCGGTGCACTGTCCTTCGCGCTCGTGTTTGCAGTGGAGCGACTTGGGCCGGTTCTTCAACTCGCGCTATCTTTTAATGGGATGATTGGTGGCGTATCTCTAGGACTTTTTAGTCTTGGAATGCTTTTTCCCTGGGCTAACGCTAAGGTACTATTTTTGCCCATTTTAAAACAAAACCGACTTGTCTTCAAAAATTTGACTTGAGGAAGAGCATTTATTGGTCGTAATAAAAGCAGACCGCGGCGTCTAAACCGCGCCATTAGCGACATTCAAGATGTCGTTGCATCTGTGACGTAATCTTCAACGCCAGCGTCCACAGTTTCCACAGAGATTAAACGCTGCGAATTGACGTTACCTTATAGCGAAATTGGCACCATACTACCTACATCCTTAGCGGCATTAAAGTTTGCGTCCTGCAAGCCGACCAATCACAAGACTTACTCTTACAAACTTATCTAGTAATTGTCGAACTCAAAATTTAAGCTTGACGCAACCGAAGACTAATCCGAAGACTCCGCTATATAGTAATATTAGTAGGGCTGGATTCGTTGTTTGACCTAGCATTAAATGCCAAAACAACGGATTTTCTATAGTGGTCTGCTCTGAGTCTGAGAAGCAATTTGGCCGTAGTCTACTACGCTGACCAAGTGTGGTTTGGTAGACTTCGCACACTTTTTGAAAATTGTGGAGAACTGCAGACATCTTCACGATGGTTTCCTTTTCCGTTAAAGTAATCGTCGTTTAATTTAAATTGCTTAAATTAAATAAGCCCACATTACTCCGAAACGTAAGAGGTGAATCACTATGCTATTCCTATATTATTATATAGAAGGTACTAGATAAAGTCTTCTTTACTTACGTAGCAGTACCATAAGGTTCTATTAATTTATTTATTCATTCATTCAAAGCACCACCAATAGAATTATATGTAAAAAAATAAACATTTTAATAACCTTAAGTGCTAGGATACACATATAAATCAACTTATAGAGGTAACTACAGCATGCATAACAACTCAGGTCGACGCTAATAGGGTGTTAATAATATAATATGCTAATTTTTTTTTTAATTAACTAACAGTAAAAAACTTATTACAAAAGTACGGAATAAGTAACCTTTGTTTTATTTATATAACAACGAATAAGGGAGATATACAGGTTTATACGCTTTATGCAAAATCTAACTAGACTAGTCTTTTTATTATTTCATATTATTATTTTCACACTGAATGCTATCATACAATGTCAACGAATTTTCAGGGGGCTATCGCAGGCGGTGTATTAGGCTTGCTACTCGTGGTGGTAGCAGGCGGTGGAGCTCAGTTCGCACAATTACCCCTACCGCGTCTTCCAACGTCTATCGACTCGTGCCCAGCATCTTTAAATATAACATCTCATCTAAGTATGGACCCAACGTAAGCAAATATTTTTATTATTGTCATCGCGAAAATCGTTACAAGACGAGACCTCCGTGGCGCAGCGCGCGCGCTGTCGCATTATAAAGTTGGATATCCTGGGTTCGATTCCCGGCTTGAGTCCGGTCTGATTCGGCCGTGGCTCGTTACCGCCCTACCGACAAACACGTGTCGCGATTTAGCGTTCCGGCACGATGTCGCGTAGAAACCAATTATAGGAGTATGGGTTTACCATACTCCTAACAGGTTAGCCCGCTACCATCTTAGACTGCATCATCACTTACCATCAGGTGAGATTGCCGTCAAGGGCTAACTTTTTGTGGATTAAAAAAAAATTTAATTACCCAAGTGTTAAAATTAAGTGGGTACATGCCTCTATGGTTGCAAATTGTCGGAAACGTTTTTTTTAAGCCATCGTAAACCTATTATTATCCCACCGCTGGGCAAAGGTCTCTTCTCTTATACTAGAAAGAGTTTTAGAGTGCAGATCACCTGACTATTGGTGGGTTTATTCCTTTCCTCAACAACGCCAAGATTCCTAACTCTGCAATGGAACTGAAAATTTCTTGCCTTAGAATGGAATTCAGTGAGAATTGAACCCAGGCCCTCATAATTTGTAGACTACTATAGAAACCACTAGAATAAGGATTCAATACCTCAATAATTAATTAAGTTTACATTCAAGAGCGCTGTGCGTTCATAAACGAATAATATATAAAAAAATCATATAATGCTATGATATTTGGTTAAAATAATTTATGACAATGTGTTTTAACTAAACAACACAACAAATAACTTATACCAACTTCTATTACACAACTGTTCGTTTAGTACCTACCCCTGCATAAATGCAGTAAAAGGATTGCCGCTTACGACACAAGAAAGAGGAGGTATTCATATGTATAGAATACATAACGGTCGATCAATCCACTAATAGCTGGCACATCACTGTTTGAGTAATAAATAATAAGATAGTACTGGTGTAGCTACATACAAACTTACACATTATAACGCAATGACATCTCACATGAGTAACTTGAGTATATATTGAGTCATCGATCGAAAGCATATTATTCATGTCATACACATATATATATATACATATTATAATCCACTTAACAAAATCTTTTTTTAATGAAATAGTGTCGATCGCGTTCTTGACGACCTATCTGGCAGGTTTCGATCCGCGGCAGGTACAATTACACATTATAACGCAATGACATCTCACATGAGTAACTCGAGTATATATTGAGTCATCGATCGAAAGCATATTATTCATGTCATACACATATATATATATATACATATTATAATCCACTTATCAAAATCTTTTTTTAATAAAATAGTGTCGATCGCGTTCTTGACGACCTATCTGGCAGGTTTCGATCCGCGGCAGGTATATTTTTCGTATATTTTTTCTGTTCTGGCGTGTTGGCTTTGTGGCCGTGGCACATTCCACCCTACCAATACAGATCGTATCTCCTTCCAATTCAATACAGTCCCCTCCTATTCTAATCAATTAGCCAATAGCTTCAGAGTCTTACAGGATACAGTATTATCGGTCAAAAATACAATTTCTGTCTTGATATAATAATACAGGAACATTTATCAACGAGTCAAACTGATAACTTGAACAAAATACAAAGATAGTGCTAATGTGAAGTTTAACAGTAGTATAAGTTTACCAGACCACTAATGGGTTAGCACGGTACCATCTTACCACCAGAAAGTAGAAAAAATAAGAGACGAATTCTAAACTGACCTAAATTAACAGATATACTTAAATGTAGTGCTGTTCCATTTATTAAGTAGATTTTTTGCGGAAAAGAACAGTACTATATACAGACCTACCATTTAGTTAAAGAGATTTACTACAAATTTAGTTTATGTAAAATCGATTGGAATCATTATCTATGTTCACTCGTGTTGAAGAATTGTGTTACTACTTTCATACGTGTTCTTTTTTACAGTCAAAACCAAGATCAAGCTGTGTTTTGGTTGTTCAGAGTGTCTTATCTGTGGTACTCGAGCATAGGATGCTTAGCCACGCTGCTGATTGGGCTGGCCGTCTCCCTCATCACCGGCGTCACCGATCCTGCCGATGTCCCCATAGACCTCATTTCACCACCTGTCGTTAGCTTCCTCAACTCATTGCCAATTAAAGTAAAGGTAAATTAAAAACCAATAAAATCTCTACTACCTAATTATAAGTATTATGCTTACTCGACAATTAATTTTTATTCTTCATGGGTGATTCTAAAAACATTTAATTCAACTCAAAAAACTCAAAATTCACTAATTCTTTACATCATCCCTATAAAATTAATAAATCTCCTTGGAAATAAAATGCGTAAATTGATCTCTATATATAAAAATCCTCCTAAACATATTATTATAACAAAATAGTAACCGGCTGATCGATCATTCAACGCACGCTTCAATCTTGTGGACGGATTTCACAAACAGTAATGTTACACTGTAAACGATATTTGAGTATTCATCCTTTAAGGGAGTAAAATTTTCTGTTTGTTTTGATAACACGTGAAGTTTCTTTTGACTACAATATTCTTATACATATTTATTGGGTGTTTTACTAAACTGACGTTTCACAAAGTATTGCCAATATTTCTATGAAACAGACGCAAATTTCAGAGGAAAAAAATTCTAAACCTTTTACACATGTTGTATAGGTATGTTAATACTTTCACGTTAGTTAATTTTGAATAAAGATCATGATATTTGACTTTTATAAGGAAAGGTAAATAAAGGTATGTTATAAAGTTAACGGTACTGGTAGAGTGCCTGGCTCATGACCAGGTCTTTTTAAGATATTAATAATTCTATGATTTTCTAGAAAGCGTTGAGGGTTCCAACGAGGCTTGGTTCAGAGCGGCGTAGGAGTTCGAGCGTTCGACCACCGAGTATGGCCGACGACAAAGACACACGGCGCAGGCGGCGCCTGTCCGAGTTGGCGGGCGGCGTTTTCTACAGCGACGGGCCTACGCTCACCAGCGGCCACGATAATCTCGCACTCGGACTTGACTCTGAGAAACCGCCGCCTGAAGAACCCAAACGCACAAGCTTCAAAATAGATCCTCCGCTGAACACCCCACAGACCTCTTCGTGTTGACGTGCGAAAAACTTATAACACCTGCCCCACTTGTTACTATAACCCCTAAATGTTCTTATGTTTTGGCATTTCTACAAAAAATATTGTAAACGACATCCTCGGGTGTGATAAAACCTGTGGATGTTGTTTACAATATTTGTTTTGATTATGAATCCCGCCGCCGTCAGGTACTACGTCAAATAAATCAATAGATTGTGTTGTAGCAGTAAAAAGATAGATCTTAAACAAACTTAAAATCCCATTGTTTTACAAAGAAAAAAAGCACCATAATCGATCCAGTAGTTTGAGATTGTGATAGCAGACTCACAAACTTCTTTACTTTATAAGTAGGTTTACTTTTCTGTAGTATTTAGGTACGTTTTATTTATTTCACAAAAATTTATTATAAGTGAGCATGTAAATTACTGAAGGGGTGTGTAAGTCGAATTAAAATATATAGATACTCGTAACTGTACACGTGAACAGACATTTCAGTTATTTTGCTACGATTTGAGTAATATTATTGCAGCCAAGACGAATTGATTCGTTTTGCATGAGGCCGATAAGAATTGTGTCATTAACGTTTCTAGAAATGCAAACTATTTTTCAATTTAAATACGATAACACACCGATAATCAGCGATAGTTGAATGACGAGTTATATTAATAGTTAAATAGACTTAAGAAATAAAACTTTTATGCAAGGCAAGGAAGAATAACGATAACTTCTTTCGTATAACAAAAAAAAACATCGTGTTGGAGTCATTTCCACTTTTATAAATAATATTTGTTCGCAGCAGTCTTAAAAAGAATTTTCATTTGTAAAAAAAACATAAGCTAGATTATGGGCCTTAAATCTTAAGTTATATTTTCATCATACATAATAAGTTATATTTTTTATATTTGCACTACTTTGTGCATATATAGAAAATAAAATTTATTACGAACAAAAGATTCATATTCTTTAAGTTGCAAGTAACACGTACCCGTCACGCGAAAGATGTTTTTGGATAGATTACAAATTTGTAAAATTAATTATCTTTAAATGAATTTTGATATATTTTGGATTACTTCTACCACTAAATCTTTATCAGGTTTCAGATCTTATCCATACCTAACAAGTTCGGGGATTACATAATAAATAATAATAGAACTTGAAATGATCACTTAGAATATAAATACTTCCCAAATGTGTGTGATATAAAATTAATTTGCAATGCTTCGGAAAAATATCGGTTCAATGTTAAATGTATCGTGTCTCTGTTATTGTTTAAAGTCAAGAATTTCCATTTCTGCATACTTTCTACCTTTCATAAATTATGTTCGTGGAGACATATCTTTAATAGTAAACTAAACGCTGTATAGATTAATCGTTATGCATAGTTTAATAAAAAAACATTTTAAATCTTTGATTGTATATTTTATTTTCGTGCTAAAAATACGCATTTAAATATAAGAAAGGCAAACCAGTAGGTACGTACCTATAAGTTAATCACAATAACAATAGATACCTAGTCATTGATTAACTATTTCATTTTTATACATCAGTTAGGAATATAACAAAATCAATTTCATAACTTTATATAATATATATATTAAATGCCATACAAAATTTACAAACGAATTAATAATAAGGGCCTTAATTCTCTACAGCATTAAAATCTTAATTTGTCATATATACCATCTCTGTTTTTAGTAGTACTGCAAATTTTTATTTCGCAAATGAGGTTAAGTGTGTATTACAAGTAAAATGCGATAGATAATCATGGCCCTAAACAGATAAGAAACCAAATAATAATAATCAAATGGTCATATATGCACAGACAAACTAACTATTTATCTCTAACTAATAATAGCAGAGACGCAATTGACTCCTCACTATTAAATGATCAAATTTTAAATAAATTCATTTTAAGAAGAGTTTCATTACAAATGCTGTTTTTAGTGACTACCACCATCCGAAGGCAGATTCTACTGAGAAGCCGGCAAGAAAATCAATAGTTGCTTTTTTCCACTGTCATCAATTTTCGGTCATTTCTAAGCTAATAAGGCGATTGTTTACGTAATCATTCCAATTATATATATGAGGCATTAAAAGGTCGTAATACTCGGTCTATTTATGTCCCATTGCTAGGCACAGGCTTCCTCTCATAGAAGAGTCAAAGCATAAAATGATACGTTAGACGTTATTTTACTATGCATCAGTAGTCAATTATTCGTTTATTTGTAGTTACATATAGCAAGAGAGGTAATTTTGTAGGAGTGCTTGATTTAGGTGGTTTGTTTTTAATATACCTCTGTATGCTCTACATATATTAAATTGGACTTTCCAATCGCTTGAATGTTTCCAAAATGATCCAGTAACCCAGTAACAATTACTGGGTTGGGATCATTGTTGAAGCCTTTATAATAAAGCCCCTCGTTAATGCCTACATCCTCTTGAAACAATAACTAATCATTAAGGGTATGAAAAAAATAACTTAATTACCAGTGGATATCTATTGCATCTCCAACTAACATTTGCAACAACAAAGAAGTCCCGCAACGATTACTGTACAGTAGGTACTAAATCAGTAAAGCCTATTTTAAATTTCATTTTATTGGGGTCATCATTTAAGTCATAAAGTTAAATAATTTTCTTTTTGCTAGATTTAAATTTGCGTGCAACGTCTCACGTGTCGAAATCACATAACATCACTATCATCATTTTCAACAGCCTATCTTAAATGTCTACTGCTGAACTGGACTTTTTAGAGTGATCGAGTGATCACTCTAAAAAACACAAAAAGAAGCATGGTACTCAGAGTTTCTCATCCAATTTGCAACTTCGTTAGATCGCTTACCAGTTCGAGGTCTCCCACAAAACGTCTACCCCAACGGCCATCGGTTTTACGGTAAACATCACCCGCTCACATGTCATTACACGACATAACTTTTACTTGCTAGTCCTTTGTGCCTTATCGGTGACCTTGGAATTCTTAAGCTTAAGAATTTAGTCCCACAGAGACACTTTGACTTTGAGGACGTGCAAACTTTCATCACCGCGATCCTATTAACAGTCCACAGCTGGCCACGGGCTTCCACTCTCGTAGAAAGGTGATTTAAAGTCACAACTCTAATACTCACAACGCTGAACTATTACGGCTTTTGACCAGCTCGTCCCAGTTATAATCACATGATGATGTTAGTGATGATAAACGGATCCGGCGGCGGCTTAACGTGCTCTCCGGACACAGGGGCATGACGGCACAAGGTAGTCATGCAGTTTTACGTATGCCAATAGATGTTTCACATCAAAAATTCAGCGAATGAGTTTGTACTTGAAAAGTAAAGTTACCCAATTTTCACGTAATATAACATTCGGCAAGCTTCCCATCCACTCTGAACAGTAGCAACATATCGCGGGGCGAAGACGCGGGGACGCCCGCCCCTCTCCCGGACGCCGTAACGATCCCGCCTATGATAATGCATTAGTGTGCGTTCAACGTTTCCCCGATGTACAAACGAAGGCGTACAAATAATGATGACAAATAGAGTACAAATAGATGTTATTACTATTGTTCCTGTAAAACTCTTAGGCATTAATTTTACAGAAAAAACAGTAATAACATCTGTGATCAATGGGATATTGGAAACCCATTATTCCATTAAAGTAGATCCTTGTACATCAGCAGTAGCAAACATTATAAATATATTTTTCATTTCACAATTACAGTGGCTTTGTCTACAGGACTTGTTTGATGGAGCAGATTATAAAGAAGTCTATTACATAAAAGCTACTATGATAGCAAATCTTGCTGTTGTAAAACTTGCTGTTGATGTATTTCTTGCATTGTAGAAACAGGCAACGTGGCGCTTACAGTTATTGAAGGCATCCCGGGTAACGATACCGGTGTTACAACTGGCAAACCGCTGCTTAACGGAGGCGGCTGAATTGGTGCTTGGGTAAAACTACTCATGTCGAAAGTGGGAACTAAATTTGTTGATGTTTGTTGTAAAGGGGCAGATGCTGGAACTGAAGGTTGGTTGTAATTTGGCATTATTGGTATATAAGGCTGCGGCTGGTTCATAGGAATACCTGGTAAATTTGGCAACGGTGCTGGAGGTTGCATATTAGAAACTGAGGGTATACTACCTAAATTGGTCAATGTAGTTTCAGCAAGATCTGTAAAAAAAAAAATGAAAAATTTGTGTTGTCTCTAACTATAAAACTCTGTAGGATTTGTTTTTGATGAATAAAATTGAAGCAGATCTTAATTGTAAGAATAGCTTCAGTAAAACTATCTTAGGCCAAGAACTAAGAAGTTAACGTAGCATTACCTCTGACTTAAGATAGAGATAAAAAAGACAGCATCTAACATTAGGCTAAGCACGCTTAGAGGTGCAACAGGTCTCAATTTTTGGCAAAAAAGTTACTTACAACAAGAGATTTTCTAAAACATGTACCAACAATTCTGGCAAACAATCAAACCTGTGTATCACTTATAACCTAAGCACATCTTTGCCAATAAGGAAGCAACAAACCAATGTAAAGCCGCAACTGAGAAATTATGAATTCTCAAAATAAACTGAGCCAGTTTTTACTCAATAAGAAATTTGATTTGTCAATGTCATATGCCTGTTTAAGCAACATAGCACACAGTTGCAATTTTAACAGAATAAAGTTACATATACTTACTGCTGGAGTAAGCAGCCATGTTGGATACCACAGACTGTGTTTGTGACATTGGCGGTTGAGACAATCCCAATGGTATGCTCACTTGATCCATTAAATTTGGTGGTGCAGTACTACCAGAGGATGTATAAGTTCCAGGGTTCACCATAGGCACTCCAGATAAAAATTTAGGTTGCGAAACCTGAATTGGATCTAAATTTGTATTCTGATTTGTGTTAACAAGTGGAGTTGTTTCATTTGTTATACTTAAGTTTTCAATGCCTGCCGTTAAAAACTGCTGCTGTGTATTTTGTGGCACCTTAAATAAACATTATTTTGAATTAATAAAATATTATATTACAAACAAGCAGTACTCTCATCACATACCAAAAATTATACGAACTACAAAAATTATTGCAAAATTAATTTTACTGTGAAGTGTTCGCCAGCTTCTTCCAGTAAGAATTTGCCTTCAGAACTAGTGAAAAAGTCAATACAAACAGGTAGACTTAATGTAAAAATCACACTACAATTATAAAGGCGAAAGTTTGTGTAAGTGTGTATATTTGTTACTAACATGAGCTAGAACTACTCAACAAATTTGGGTGAAATTTTTAATATAGATAGATTTTACCCCGGTTTAATACATAGCCTATTTTTGATCCCTGCAGGATTTGTAAGAAGTTTGCCATAGAATACTTCCTCAAATTGATTAAAATTATATGTGAAGTAAGGGAGCAGAAACTAGAACAGGAATGAGACATGAGATAGTTGTAAAGTGATTTAATTTAATTAAAAAAAAATGTTGACTGTTGTGTTTATGAATTTCAATAAAAACCTTTTATAAAAATTAAAGTTGCTGCTTAGTATTGGTTAGTAAATTTCAGAATAAGAAGAATTTTATTGAAAAGTTGGCGAGCAAAGCAGAACCTGTGTGTACAGTGCCAAATGTAACAATTTTGAATATAAAAATTTTGAACATTGTGTTCAATATCTATATCATACACATTTAATATAAAGTCTCTCAACATCATACTTCCTTAGAACATAAACAAACATACCATTGCTGGTGGAATGTAACTTTGGTTTGGTGCAGTATGACTGTTTCTTATGGGAATCCTGTGCAAGTAACCATAGCCAATTCCACACCCCAGACTTCCTTCGCCACCCCAGGTGTGGTTTGGTGTAATAACAACTTCACGGCACACATCATCATTAATATTATAAACATAAAGCTTCAAAGCTCTGCCTTCATGTGCTTCAATTATAGTAAAAAGATCTTCACTTTCATGCATAATGGAATCAGCCCCAATTATATAATCGGAAAATGGCCTTAAGCCACCCAATTCAGCTGGTGATGACGGATGAACTTCCTGTAATATAAGAATGAAAATAAAACACATGTAAAATAAATTAAGTATATAATCTTAACAGCTAAGAAAAGGACTGTTTTTAATACATTATTCAGAAAAAAATATTTGATCTTAATAGGAGATTAATAACAAATCATTAAAAAAAAAGCTAATTGCATTAGACTTATAAAGGTTATAGGTTAATATAACATGTTATTTTATTGACCAAAACTGCACTACCTCTTCTGATCACTGCAGATCATGCTTATACAGACAGACTGCACAAAGGAAAAACCCCTGGATACCTGGATCTTACACTGCCTTGCACAATAATACAGTAATACTACAAAAAGTCACAGTACAATTTGACCTTAGGAGACTTAACCATTCTAAGCCATGTAAATGCTGCTATTTCTTGTTACATTCACTGACAGGTTTTAAACCTATATCTCTCTAGCAATCTGGTTTTGGTGCCTTTTAAGCAACAAGCCACATACCACAAACCACCAAAAATGTTTGACTTTCACCAATTGTATAGTGACGGTAAGCATAATTGAGTATAAAATATTGTACTTTCAATCTACAGTTTCTCTTGTGCTGAAGTTTTATCAACATAAGATATACATACATACTGCTTTTAATATCAGACATCAAACTACTTTTGTGTCAGTATAAAAACAGCCAGTTATAATATTTCAAATTAAACTAGGTACTTACTAAAATGTGCCAAACATTTTCATTTGCACCTTCATAAGAGCAAAATCGAATACTGACACCAAGAAGGCCTTGTCCACCCCATGTTTCACTTGGTGTAATCATCACCTCTCTAACTGATTGAGTTTTTGTGCTATAAATAAGCATTTTTATTTGTTTATCTATATTCTGTTTTAAAAGCGTTTTCAGAGTTTCATTGTCTTGATCTAATCTGGTATTTTCAATAGCTACTATAAAATCAAAAAACGGTTCAAGATTGGCTTTCTGGCCCGGGGAACCTTCTTGGACCTGCAAAACATTGACGTGTTACTTCACAAAAACATTAAAAAATACTTTATTTAGGATGATTAGATGCAAAACTGACCCGTAATACATGGTAACCCTCAGAACCGCCTCCCGGTACTTCACTGCTATGTGATGAACCCATTGGAAAAAAATAGATAACAGGAAACCTTTAAAAACTCTAAGGTATTTTGAAATTTTAATAATTTTATGACAATGATTTTAGTTTTGACTTTGACAGAATGTTTGGACTTGAACTTCTACGTGGCAGATGGTCAACTTATGGCCTACTTCACGTAGTGTTTACATGCTCTTTGGCCCATAACTTGGTTCTATAGACTTTCCAACCCATGAACCAACATACACCGAGTAGGTACATTGGCTGAATAATCGCAGTGATTACATTTTCTTTGGTTTGGGCTTAATAAGGGGCGTGCTATAGATTAATACCTATTATGTCTTGTACATAGTATCAGTGCCCGTATATTGGCAAACTTTTAAGGGGCCACCTTTCCTTACTGTTTCATGGCTTCATCTACATTCTACGTAATCTAATAAGGAAGTCACCACATTGTTTGAAGTACATAATCTTTTAAATTGAAATGATTTTTAAATTCACGAAAGGAGTTGTATCTAACGTGTGGATGGAGTAGTACCTAGGTAACATCGTGCTTGTGTTTTTGTAACGAATACTGATTGACTATAGAGCAATTTGTAAATGTCAAAGCTCAAAATACTAGAATCAAGAGATCTACATTGCCAAATTTATTAAAAAAATATTAATGTCAAAAATAATGTCATGTTTACATTTCTAATCAATCCTTGTTTCATAATTTAAAATTTTAGTTTAATTATTTAGCAAACCGGGAATTTCTATGCATGAGTAAACTAAATATCTATATGCGAGTAAAAATAATATTAGAAATCTATTGCTTAGGTGTTCGGGCATACTCAATAAAATAATTTTAGTTAAGAAAAGGTATTATTTTATTAGTTATTTTTGTTAATTTATTTTGAATAAAAACCTTGTAAACTCATCTCCAGCAATGTAATAAAATAAATATATAAATAACGCTTTTTTTGTTATACTAAAAAATTGATTGTTATGTATATTATTTTAGTTAATAACCATACAATGGCAGAATGGAAGCATTTAATAACTGAATGGCTTAGTGAATATGCTGCCTTGAGGGATAATGAAATAAAAAGTTTTGCGGCTGAGCATGAACACAATCATGAG
Source organism: Lasiommata megera (assembly GCA_928268935.1). NCBI lineage: Eukaryota > Metazoa > Arthropoda > Insecta > Lepidoptera > Nymphalidae > Lasiommata > Lasiommata megera. Next base: position 9,701,564 of record OV743312.1, read on the forward strand.
ATAGCAACTGCACTGTTCAATCTTCTATACAGAGAGGATGATAAGGAAGGATTTTCCAATGTAAATGGTCAAAATGATGATATTGATCAACAGGTAAAAAAGACTTACAAAAGCACATAAAAATATTTTATAATATCATTTTATTAATATCTTGTTTTATTTTCAGATGCTAGAAAATGTTTGTATACAATTATTTAGTTTTTATCGCTCTAAAGAAGTAGAACTTCAAAGATTTACCCTGCAATTTGTTCCAACATTAATCTATCGGTACCTAAGTTCACTTGCTCAAAGTAATACAAAATCATGCAGGTGCATTGAAACTTTACTTATTGGTATGCTCTTTGTTTACTGATATATATTTTTGTGGCTAATTTTGATCTCTAGATTACATTTTTTTTTAATTTCCTAAAATTATGTTTCAGGTCTTTACAACTTTGAGGTTGTTGATGAAAATGGAAAACCTAAAGTTGTTTCTTTTAGATTACCTTCTTTAGCTCAGGCATCAATATATCACGAGGTAGGTATTTATATAGTAGAAAGAAGTATTTATATATTTTTTTCATAAAATCAATTTTTTGTTTCAACACAATCTTATGACATGTCATTGAAATAAATTGTGATTTATATTAATAAATATAAACCTTTGATTTATATTATAACTCATGAAATGTTTTTTTAATCTTCAGCCATTATCTTTAGGTTCACAATTTCTTACGGAAAGTGCATTGAGACGATGGGAAGAGTGTAACACTAAACTGGTGAGCTGGGGCCCACATAGTCAAGTGGAAACAATCAATGCCCAGAATCGCCTTAAAGTAATGGCTGCTCTCTTCTTTGTTTACAACCGCCATCTAAGTCTACTGCCAAAGCTTGCACTAAGGCATTTCTGCATTGCTTCATCAAGGTAATTAACTTTTAATAGAACAAATTACTTAAATTAGTAAATTATCAAAAATATTGATTTTTAAGCAACATTTTTTGTAAAAACTTATAAACTCAATATTTAACTATGAGATGTTAACTGCTCATCACACACTACAAAAACATCTAAGGCACCAGGGGCAATGCTGATATTTTGCTGAATTTTGATATCAATATTTAATATTTAACTATAAGGATTAGTGTGTGACTCCAATATAAATATAACTGGACAACACAATACAAAAATTCCTGCTAAACCAACCCTCCATTAATACCTGGATCTGGTTATTGGGGTTTTCTGTCTAGAAAATCTCTGTACCAGCCTGCTTTTATGAAATTGGTATTAATCAATCCTGTGCATGAGGAAGTATTTTATAGTTAAAAATGAAGGTGAAAGTAAAAAAACCTTTTCAATGAGATTATTTAGGATTCCTGATACTGGAAAGAATGCTTTAATATATACTAGCCAATTTAAATTCAAAATTCAATAATTATTATTTTCGTAAACCTACTACAGACATCTACAGCTTATAACTAAAGCTAGGAGTTCGCAAACATGCCCGGGTCTAAGAAGAAGCCCTCAATAAAATTAGCGTTTTTTTTTTAATTGTAATCATCTATGGAGTTGGTGTAATTCACACCCAACCCTTTTTTATCGCTTATATAATCCTGCGTAACGCTTATTTTATTTGAAAACTTTTGATTTGTTTTTCAATACACTCGCTCAACATCCAAAAAACAGATAAGAGCATTATTTACATTCCACATACTTAAATGCGAATGACGTAACGAGTTGGGATGATGTCATCCGACCCTCCAAGGAATTACAAATGACCGTGGCGCGTCTGACAATGTTGATTCATGCCGCTCTTGCAATTAGTCCTCGCGGCAATCTGTAGTTAATTAATAGCGTAGCTACTCTAAAATGTTTTTGCGCACGTCTAGTCTAGTAGACTTTTATAATCCAAGCAATAAAAAGCATTCACGAATAGGTAATAATGAAAAATGTGATATATATGAACAATACATAGATGCCTGCAATAAGTTAATATGAATAAAGCTATTATTGATTTGATTCAGTTTGATTGGCATTATGAGCACTTTATTTTATTTTGAAATAGATAATTTTTATCCACACAATTTAAACTTTTTAAGTCTATTATCTGTACTCAAGTTATGTAGTCGAGGAGTATGTGTTTTGACTATTTTCTAATAGACTTTAAACCTACACCTTTGGAATCCTTCCGGACTAAGAAACAGTTGGTTTCTTATACTTATAGATTCCAAAGGTGCGACTGAATTTGACCTTTCCGTTTTTGACACGACAGATTTTTTTTTATTGTTTACAGAATAGTTACACAAGGATTCCACAAAAAGGGTGCTTCAAGCTCCAAATCAATTCCACGAATACCAGTATCTTCAAACTTTCTCCTAGAAATGATAGAGGGCGCATATTTCGCAATGTTTAATGAATTTTACACCTTAGCTCTCCAAGCCATTAAAGATATAGACCAGCGCGCACAATATGAGCTCCTGCCTGACGTCATGCTGGTCACCAGTGCTGTTATTAATTCAATGAAGAATAATCCATCTGGTTAGTATGTAAATTACACCGTATTTTTTTTTTTTTTTGTTGGAAGGCGGCGATTCCATATTTTAGCCCGTATTAGGAGTGAAATAACAATCTCGTTTAGACACAATATTTCGTTACCTTACAGAGAAGATGGATACAATGCAAAGAAAAAGCAAACACATGCTTTTTTGTCAGTTGTCAGCGTCTTATACAGAAGTGTGATGTGACAGTTATTTTACATGCGTCAATAAATAATGCTTAGCTGGTCCATCCAATGACGAAGCGGGGAGGTAGTTCGGCTATAATTGTTTTAGTGCAAGTTACACCTTTTGATGACATCCCTGGCTCAGTGTTCTTATAAGGAGGAGGTCCCAGGTTCAATATAGATATTTATGTTCCCTGAAATTTCTCTGATCCGGCTTTTGGTCAAGGTGGCTAGTTACCACCCTGCCGACATAGACTTGCCGCCAAGCGATTTAGCGTTCCAGTGCGATGTCGCGTAAAAACCAATTATGAGTATTGCTTTACCTTACCCCTAACAGGTTAGCCCGCTACCATCTTAGACTGCATCATAACTAACCGTCTCACCGATGAGATTGCCGTCAATGGCTAATCTGAACCTTCTAGAATTTAAAAAACCTTTACCCTAATTTCCTTTAGGACAAAACCGCTCACTGAATTATTTTATACGTTTCTTGAGTGAATTAGAATGGAGAACCAATCGTTGTCACTCAATCAAGATCAACCCATTACTGGCTCACTACAGAGCACGGGTCTCCTATCAATATGAGAAGGGTTCGGCCATAGTCCACCACGCTGACCACGTGCGGATTGGCAGACTTCACACGCCTTTGAGAACATTATGGAGAACTCTCAGGGGTGCAGGCTTCCTCACGATGTTTTCCTTCACCGTTGAAGCAAGTGATATTTTAATTTTTTTTAAAACGCACATAACTCCGAAAGGTTAGAGGTGCGTGCCCGGATTCGAACCACCGACCTCTGATTAGGAGACTGACGCCCTAACCACTAGGCTATCACCGCTTCGTTCGTCGCAATCGTTGTAATCGTTGGTTATGTTAGTTGTCAAAAAAAAACAACAATCAAAATGGTTTTTAAGAATACATAATTTGTTCTTAGGTCAACCATGTGATGGCCCCATGGGTATAAGCGTTGCACTGTCTCCTGCAACCACAACAGTCACTATGTCTAAATCTATGATAACAAATGCATCATTCCGCACCAAAAAGTTACCAGGTGAGAAACATTTTTTTTTTCTTTCTTTTTATGGCTTTACCCAGATTAGCCAATGTCAAGTTTATTATTTTATTAGTTCTCTCTTTTTATGGCTTTACACAGATTAGCCAATGTCAAGTTTATAGCAATGTAGAAGTTAGGGAGAAACTTCGCACTCCGCGGACGCAGCTTCCTCAAACCTTTCCCAAATCAATACCTGTTAACCATTCAGAAAACCAGCCACTACACAAACGACACCAAAACTGTTCACGACACAACCAACACCAGTCCTTTTCAAAATTAGCCAACAAACATTAATTCCAGAAAAGCATGAAAAAACCGCGCCCGCCATATACGAAGTCTCCCGCCTTTCTCGGAGAAACATTTAACTATACTTTGTTTTCATACTTACCCAATCACAGATACTCTAAGCCTTTATGTTTGTATAGCCTATGTTAATTCGTATTTAACGCTTATCTGTGCCATTATAAGAAAAAAAACACATTAATAAAGCTCATATTTGTGTTAACTAAACCCACCATGGGATTAGTTGCCCTAAACGAATTTTGGTTATAATATATTATACATGCCATTACTAATCAATTGTTTAGGATTCTATATCTAAATAATATAAAAAAGAAAAAATATATATATTTTAGGGTTCCACACATGCTAACCTAGTCCTAGACCAAGGTGGCAATTACTTATTGAGAAACCTGCAATAATTTTTCAGTCCATTCCATTCACGGCAAACCATAAATTATTATACTCTGTTATTTGCAGATGCAAAGAATAAATAATTTTGATGATTATGCTGGTATAAAAGATGGTTCTTTTAAATGTGAATTTGTATCCCCCCAACTTCAATTTTTGTTTGTTTTAGTTAAATAAAGGTACGCTACACAAAATAGTAAATGTAGGCAATTTTTATGTTATATTACAGTCTTTACAACTCTGCCTTCAAAGAAAAAACTAAAAAGCAGAACCATTAGATTACACAGCAACCTTATTAAAACTTTCAAATTGTTATATTAAATTAATCAATAAAACTCAATATATTTTTAAAAGTGTCCTCGCAGTTTCGAAACGCAAGCAACATGCAGCAGAGTGCCTAGAGATTTTCTACTTATTCGATCGCGTGAAAGTTAACTGCAATTGGTATAGAATCGACAAAGCGCCATCTATTACACAATAGCTAAGTAAACCTTCTCGCGATCAAATAAATAGAAAATATCTCCTTCAAACAAACATATTTCAGTGTGTATGCAGTAATTTAGGGAATTAAATAATCTATTTCTATTTTTTGTATAGGATTTAAAAAAAACTATTTAGCATCTACCATCCAACTAATATTATCCCAGAAGATTATTTTTGGTGATACTACAGATAATAATACAAGATTAATTTTTCTAGATGACATTCCTATCCAAGCTGGCCAAGTCGTTCCAACTGATTCGGCGGACATGCTCACTGCGATCACTGAAGAAGGAGAATCAGACTCTGCGCCAATACAAAGAGGCGCTGGTGTGCGAAACTCTAAACCGAAAATAAGCGCATTTCCGGTACTGGGCAAAAAGATTAAAGACGCTAAAGACAAAACTGGGGCCTCGTCAGAAAAAAAAGTTACCGTCAAAGACTCGTCAAAAGGCATTTGGAACTCTCTCAGCGGTGGCGGAGATATGGTGGATGCGCAGCAAAAATCTAATGCCATAGAATCCTTCGACGGCAATGGAAGCTTCAAAGACGAGATTTCGTTGAACTCTGCTCATAACAGCATAGAAAATTCCGATTCGCGGTCACAGGTGACGACTGATTCTTTGGACGTAGAGAGCACACCTCGATTCGCCGCGATGCAAGTTAGTTCGGTGTAAAGTGTGAGAATAACATTTACAAAGAAGATAATTATGATGTCTTGTTTAGTTATGTCTTCTCAAAGCTAGTGTCCCATAACCTTGTACTCAGGCCTGTGTCACTCCGAATTTTAGGTCTGAAATCATACATTAAGCGATGGACCCTGACTTCGGTGCTAATTTGGTTGTTATGTTTTTTTTTTCTTTTCAGTAGGTACCTTTTCAGTAGCAAGTTTGAGGTTCGACTATAAAATTAATGTTTTTGTTCTTGTTGCCCAATTGGTTAGGGGCAGATTGCGCTTTTCCTTTAATGGTGCAAGCAGCGTCAAGTTCCCATTATCTGTCTAGTTTAGTGTAACGCTACGCTGTTAATATTGTCTTTATATTATCGACACTGTCGAGATATTGGACCTTTAATCTTAACCTATTTGTGGTGTGCGCTGTGGAGAGATAAACATACTGTTGTGCAATCCACACTTGTTCGTATCCGGATCACCTTTCCCTCCTTCTTGACATACTCCTAATGAATATAGTTTGGAATATATCCAAATATATGCACGCTTCGCTAGTGCTATCACTTTTTTGTCGCCAGTGTATCCCGTCACGTAAAAATACCTCTTTGGATCGACCTAAGCAATTTACAATTCCTACAACTGTATGCAAATGAGTCTGTTTGTTGAATGTAGTTATAAAAACATAAAAGTTACGTAACGGTGAAGGAAAACATCGTGAGGAAACCTGCACGCCTGAGAGTTCTCTATAATGTTCTCAAAGGCGTGTGAAGTCTGCCAATCCGCACATGGCCAGCGTGGTGGACTATGGCCAAACCCTTCTCATATTGAGAGGAGACCCGTGCTCTATAGTGAGCCGGTAATGGGTTGATCATGATGAAAAGTTACGTATTATATACTAAACAATATACTATATACTGTTATAAACTATTAAACACGTATGAAATATATAAATTGTCCGTTATACTGCACAGCTGTTTTTATATGACGCGATCTTTAGTAACTCTGTTGCTGATTTTCCAATACCCAATTACCCACATTCGGAGATAACTGACAGCACTCACCTGATGGGTTTGGAGTCGGTACAGTCTTGACTCTGATATGTCTGAACACACCCCAAATAAGCAATCACGTGTTAAACAGAAAGGCGTCACGGTTATTCCCCGATATACAACACAGGATGTTTAATTTGACTTATCTGTAAACAAATTACACATTTCCCTTGATATTGTGCTATTAGACAAGTGGTTTATCAGAGCATTATTCATATTTTTCACTTCTTACAATTGCCTGAGAGAAGTTCGAGAGGAACCTCCATCCCGTCATATAATGAACTATATCTTTGAACATATTGATTTGTACTTACCTTTAGTCGGGTGTATGTTTTATTTATTATATATAGCATAATAGATTGGTGGTAAGTTCACTATAGGATAGTTGACTTTTATGTATGGAAATTATTGTAAAAATAAGAAACATTGACGTATGCATCAGCAAACATTATATATTAATAATTAAAGTATAAATTTTGCTTAAAATGTAAAACAAACTATTACAAGTATGGAATATTTACTATGTGGTTTAAATTAAAATAGTTAATCAAATTATCGATGTAACTTTGTTATAAGTAGGGTGTGCGATTATTGGCATGGTTATATGTATAAATGTGTATGTTTGAAAATATTTACTTGGAAAATTATTGAAGTTAATATAATAAAATGATAAATTATTTCTGAAAGTTAATGGAATTTACTATTTTATACCCATTGTAGGTAGTTCCCTGGTATCCCAGAGCACTTAGAAGGTCTAGAGTGCTCTATTCAGGAGATCTAGACCTCCCTGGCGCCGAGGTGAGCGCTGTGTTGTTATAAATAAGAAGGTCCCGGGTTCGATCCCCGGTAGAAGTATTGGGGATGTTTTTTCTGCTCTTTATCTGGTCTGCTTTTGTGGGAAGCTGCTGCTATGGGCGGTTTCCACTCTACTGAAATAAAAACGTTCCGCCAAGCGAATTAGCGTTCCACTACGATATCGCGTGGAAACTGATTAGTCTTACGGGTTACTGCTAGAACCCTTATTCTTACCACTTGAGATCGCAATCAATTGTTAACTTGAACTTTAAAAAATTATGAGTTATAAAATTTTCACGGACACACTAGGAAAACCTTGCTTTTATTATTGACGCAAATCATGTTTTTCCCCGTTTTGTACGTTCTTCGCAGAGACAATAGGTATGTATATCCGAAAGATACTAATAATAAAGTACGGGTACTTTTAGCGAATTGAGCAGCGCAGCGCATTTGGATCAATGATAATATTATATTTGGATCCATCTCGTACTATTTAAATATTTAGCTAAATCCATATATGCGCGAACCTAAAGCAGGTACCATGTGCCTAGATCATTGGGTTGTTTTTGATTTGTTTCAAATGTTAGGTTTATTTTGTATCCATGTACCTACTCCTATAAATAAGTATGTACATACCATTGCGCGCAAAATTAGCAGTTTTTCTTTCTAGGTTTGTCAAGCGGAATTGAGCTCATAAAATTCCGTTACATATTTTATCGTTAGCCTTATTCTTACTCAAGTGTCATCCGAGTAATCGATGTTCACGATTTTATAATAATAGCAGCGATATCAATACAATACCTATAGCAGGCGTCAGACGTCTCTTTATCAGCACTCCTATTCGTAACCTCATAATGAGTTAAGAAATTTATTTACACTTAACACTTTGTTTAATTATTATTACGAAGCCGCAAACAACGTTTGTTACGTTTAAATTTAGTTTTCCCTGAATCCCGACACAGTTTGTACGCAATATCGGAGACGGTTGTTCTACATCTTAAATTAAAAATGAGATTTTTGTTCCTTTTGAGTTTTGTTGCTCTCGTATTTTTATCTACATGTTGGACTCACGATCTGACAGTAGGCACCAGTTATAACACGCGGCTGATTTGGCAAGAAAAAGCTAATTACATGGCTTTTCCATTTAAGAAGAGAGTCAAGGAAATTTTCTACTCCGATCCGGGACAACAAATAATCAGGGTAAGAAACATGTTATAACTTTTAAAGTAACTGAGCTTTATAATTTAGGGCACATTCCTAAACCACGGCAGCAGGTTCGTGAGATATGTATTTGTTTTTTTATGATAATTACACCGATTTTGATGCAGATTTTACCATTTCTGATAACAGCCTTTTAGAGCCCGCTACAGTCATTGTTTTACAAAAGCCTTTTTCGTCAGTAATTTATTAATCAATTCAAATCTAAATAAAATAGATTGTTATAGCAGTAGTCAACATGTACTTGCTGTTATAATTGGGAATTAAATTTTTATGACATCAGGCGATTTTAAAACGAAAATAAGTATAACAAGTTAGTTCCATACCTTTATTATCTAATAATTAAGTAAAATTACATTTACAGAATATGATATACATAATCGAGTAGGTACCAATATTTGTTCTTATGATGAGGAGAAACAATCGCATAAAGTGTGGGGGCAACTACAGTGCCTTATTTTACTGTCACACCAATAATTCTAACACAATAAATATAGTCTAGGAAGACTTTAAATATTTAAATCACAGATTAAAAATTAAAAACATTTACGCTGTATAATAATATAATATCTTTAATGTTAATATTAAATGGTATTTCAACTGTGCAAAAACACCGATTTAAAAGGTACCTACAATAAAAGATTCGATTTTTTCACCTTGCTTATATCTAGTTTTTCTTATGTTTAGGGTGTGATTGCAAGAGATTTGGACCACTCCGAGGGTAGTGCCAGCATAACGGCCGGTGGTGTGGGTTCCAGTTTCGCCAACATTCGACTGAAGAGCGCCAGGGGATCTGCTCTTAATTACCAAATTGAGATTTACGTGTGAACTCTGCTATTATATGCATAATACTTATGTTAATTACACTTAAATAAATGCCAAGCTTACGTACTTAAGAATAAGTGAGTAATCTTACAGGTATATTAAATTTATTTAAAGGCTTTCACTATCCCAATATTAGCGGTGCCTCCCTTTCAGGAAAACCGAGTCGACTCCGCTGTTCGTAATTTTTATCACATACTTTAATGGTTAAGTTAAACATCACAAGGAAATCTGCATGCCTGAAAGTTCTTAATGATTTTCTCAACGGCGTGAAGTTTACCAATTTTCACTTGGCCTGTGCTGTCTACTATGGCCAAAAACATTCTCATGCTGCGAGGAGACACATGTTAACGTGATGCATGCAAAAATGTGGTGAGCTCAGGTGTCACTAGAATCGTAATCTACTATAATATTATCAACCTGGTTCGATTCATCCTCATGAGCATGATCAACCCATTGCCGGCTCACTTCAGAGCCTCCTCAATATGAGAAAGGTTTGGCCATAGTCGACCACGCTGGCCATCCATGTGCGGAACTTCACACGCAACATTATGGAGAATTCTCAGGCATGTAAGTGCACCTTTGAAGCAAGTGATATTTTAATTGCTTAAAAACGCACATAACTCCAAAAAGTTAAAGGTGCGTGCCCGGGTCATCTGGTACAATCAGATTAATACAGGATGTCATTCATTCGACTTTCTTCCTCAGATTTGGGGTTTCTTGTTATAACAAATAATTGCCTTCCATATAAATCGTCCGTTTCTAGTGGAGAGTGTAATAATTTTGAATTGAATCGCTGGTTCTTGTTTTCGAGGAGCAATTGAAGTTTCTCAATCTTCGCTGTCTGCTCTTCACGTTCCATTTCATTGATAAGTATTGGCAGATTGGCTGCACACGCCCACAAATAAAATAAGCCCACTGTAAACAAACTCAATTGTATTTTATAAATATAGTGTGGATAAAAATTTATAAATTAAAGAAACGCCCTTAACTTTTTTCTATTACTTAGTCTCAAGCAAAATTAAATTCAATTCAGAATTGCAAGCGATGACAGATGAAATTTTTGCACCTTGTAAAGATTTTTCTGCAATGCTCTATCTATATTTTAATTTTTTATTGCTAGAATCGAAGAAAACTGTCTTTTATGGTTCAATATTTAACAGTGCCAGTGTTAAATCCAACGGTAAAAAGTTCTCATGGATTTATTAAACACATAATAGGTATATAGTTCCAGTATTGTGTATAGACACATATTTTTTGTACCTACTTACATTTGATAAGATAGTAATAATGTGAAAAAAAAGACGCGGTGTATTGTTTTGAAACAAAGTTTATAAAAGTATCCAGTTATCTCGCCCATGAAGATAACATGCCTGTTATATTTATACAGATGTACCTACGACCTACCTATATCCCGCCTCTTTTAATCTTAAGAGATGAACTTCGAGGTATTAGAGATTTAGAAAGTCCGTTCGGATTACAATAATACCTACTAGGTATATCTATGGAATTCAGACGAGTAGGTCTTACTCCTTACACCCATACATATTCTAGGTATAAGTATAATTATATTCAAACGTGAAGGAAAAATGATATGCCAGAGGAGAGTGCGATTTGGCATATTTAAAGTTTAAGTATATGAAGAGTGCATAAAGCAAAAATTTATGTATCCTAATTTAGGTAAGCCATGGATTCGGTTTTTTTTTCATTTATAGGCTAACGCTAGACTGTAATAACGCCTGATGGCAAGTGACTGTATAGGTATATGAATACGTATAAATATTACAAAATTAAAAAAGAAGAAATAAAACTGGTAGTGACGTTTGGTAGGCTGTACAAAATAAGTAACTCATTCAAAAGAAATTGCATATTATTTTATAACAAATTACCGACTGCAAGTCTTGGAAATGTCGCTCAATAAGTTCAGTTTTTATAAAACCTAAGCTTATAGAAAAATCCTATTATGATATTATAAAGTATTTCGGAAACGATAAAAAAGCTTTGGTGTGAATTTCTCTGACTTCATAGCTCATTATTTTTATTGACATATGGGTGTTGTGGACTTCTTATTTTTAACTGGGCACGTTTGGAATCCTTTTTAGCTTTATTTTTAGGTCAAAGAATGTAGTTACCACCACAACCTGGCGAATTAAAATAATAAATTATATGTTATATGAACGCTACATAGAGGCATGTACAAGGTTTATACATAATTAAAACATTTTTACTTCGATCTGATTTATAGGTGTTGTTGAAGACTAAAGAGGGCATTTTAAGTTTTCTTGGTGGTGCGTATTAACAAACGGGCTGGCAAAGTGCTTCATAAATATGAAGATTTTACGATGCCTCGCGATTCAATTGGAAAAAGTTGTTGGGGAGCCAGGAAAAATAGTTGATACGTCATCCGGACGTGGGCTCCATCCACGGCCTCGGAGACGTACGGACCACTCACCGTCCGACACCCCCGTTATCCCAAACGTCGCCTAAGCCGAGCCCTTAGGCTGACGTACCCTTAGTTTCTTCGAGTCCTAGGGCTCAAAATTTCATCCGGCAGAGCTTCTCTCGCTCGCCAAACAGCCAGGTTACTCTGTCGCAGCTAATAGGGTTAGCACAGCTAATAGTCAGCCCGAAAAAAAAAAAGTTGCAATACTCCAAACATTGAAGTTTTTGTTTGCTGTTATACTGGTGAGCCCTACTAATCGATATGGAATTAATAATGATCGGTGGGAACTAATAGTAGGTACCTTATAGAAAAAATGTCTTGTTACTTACACAGGACAAAACCTCCCGCTACACTGGCTCCAATGACGAGACCTATATCCATGGTATTCTGTTTAAGAACCAGCAGCCAAGTCGTTACCATTATTGAAAGAATAAGAAGGCGTATCAGCTCTATTATAATAAATCCAATCATCGCAGCATTATTGCACTGTAATTTTGAAATATTTTATCATTAGCATTATACCCACCAACCATTCAATATAGTTTATATCTACTCTATGTTCTAGGTAACTTATAAAGCCATTAAGTACCTTGGTATCTAGATTCTAGGTACTCAATGGTTTATCTGCCTTGAAATACACATATCCGAAATAGGAAATACATACTTAAATGGATATAGATATTAAATAGCCAGTAATTTATTCTGAAGTTCTAAGTTATTCATAGAATGATTGGGGGACGGAGAGAGCTATGAGCTACTCTCGGAATTACATAGAAAACCGAAAAACAAGGAGATGCGTAAAAGAACCGATGGACTCTAGGTTCTCAAATTGCTAGAACAGCGAACCCTCACCAGAAAAAGCAGCGTTAGCAGACCTAATAAGTTGACAGACGACATCAGATTGGTCACGGAGCCGCTGAAAACAGGCAGTACTAGACCAAGAACTCTAAAATCTCTGGAAAGACTTTTATACCTATTCCCTTCCATTCAATTGGATATGCCACGTTATCTACTCACCACGTAGGCTCCATAAATGTATAGGAAGCCAACAAAGATATATAATGTTAAAATTATAATTAAATAAGTAATGTATTTCTCTGGATCTGAAACAAATACTAAGGTACATAAACTTGTTTATAATAGGTACCCACCTACTCGTATGTAAAAGTTATTTATTAATTTATTTATATAAAATATAATAAAGGTAAGGAGAAACCCACCGATAGAATAACAATAGTTTAATCATGCAAATATGTAACATTGTAAATAATAAAATACCTAACATTGATTAAACATAGCATCAAGATCTATCTAGAACGTCTACTAGGCACATCTGACATCTGTAGATACATTTCTACGAGCAAATTATGATCATTTATTTACCTAGATAGATACCTACTAACCTGCTTGTAAATTTTCCAAGTAACCATTCACGTAAATGAGGTTCAAATTTCTCATCCAAGTTGATATTTGTTCTTTTATGATATCCGGGTGTTTGTAAGCTATGCCGAAAATTATTATTCCCAATACAGCTTGAACCTGCAAGATACACGTAATGATAAACGATAGCTACTTATCTTTATTCTGTAAGCTATGTATCTGCTTGTTATTCTTTACTAATAATAATAAGATTGAGAAGTTTTATTGTTTGGAAGCGAGTTAATCTCTAGAAGTCTGTTGTGAAATATCTTTTTTATTGTCTCAGTCAAATTGTGATACAATTATAAAATATTTATGCTTTGTTATGCATATTTGACATCAAAGCTATAGCTACCCTTAACGACAGAGCATTAAGGCCATAAAAGCCGCTCATTTTCATTCAATTTGCCAGAGAAGCAAATGATGAATAGTTGAACAAATTTTACTATTTTTTTTCTTAATGTAGGATTTCAAGATGTTCGCTATCCGTTTTCGCCGTTATGATCACATCATCTAAATAAACCCCTGTAGACAAATCCCCAAATATCTGATCTAATTTGCTGTGAAAAATTCCCGGACTCGAGGCCACCCCATAGATCAGCCTGTTGAATTGAAACAGTCCCTTATGCGTGTTAATAGTGGTACATTTTTTTGAGTCATCCAAGGGAAATTGAGTGTAAGCCTGGCTAAGATCAATAGAAAGAAGAAGAAGAAGAGTTAGGGAAGTTAGGGACATGAAAATTGCCATTTAGGTTATTTGTTTTAAATATTAAAACATTTATACACAATATTACTAAAATCCACCCCTAAGGGGTTAGAGCGGTCACGGGTTGGAAGGTTACATGTAAGTTCTGCGTTTTTGGAATTAGAGAAATACAAATCAGCAATTATTTACTTTCCAGTATTAGTGACATGTCGGTATAAGCTCTTTTGCAAAAGTGGAAACAAAGAATGAAACGGAATTTGGAAGTTAGGCCCTGCTTAGGCGTAGACATCGCTAAGAAAATAATTTGTGAAAATCCGCTGCAAAGAGAAGTTACCGACGTTTATGTTGGATGAAAATCTTATAAAGTTTTACTTCTTTGAATCCACTCGAGGTATACCTACCTAATTATTATAACACTGAAATACTTTGTACTAAGGAATCCTTACTAACAAGACAAAATCATAGTAATATTATAAATGCTAAAGTGTGTTTGTATGTTGGTTTGTCTTTCAATCACGTCGCAACAGAGCAATAGATCGACGTGATTTTTGAAAGTATCGTTGAGGACCTACACAGTGACATATGAGAGTTCCCGTTGGAATTTTTACAACTTATTCTGACTGAATTTTAAAAACTAATTCCACGCGGACCAAGTCGCGGGCGCCAGCTAGTAAATAATAAATATAGGTCTAACTTTCTAAACTCGTGTGGATTCACGTAATGATGAACGTTATTTGCCGACGTTGTCAATGGTGCCATAGGACATAAGATCATGCCACATGATGTCTCGATGTTTTCTACAATATGCGTTCGAGCTGGAACCGCTGGAAATGTCACAAGACATACCTACCGATTTCCATAACAAATAAAGTCAGGTGATTATAAAGAATGAAAAATATAAAAAAAACTTACAATGGAGAAAATCGCTACTAATATTCCACCAAGACGAAGGGAAAACCAAAAACAGCAGCTGTACACAAGCGCCATTTTACAAATTTCACTTTTATTTCATACATAGGTTTTATTTTATAGATTAGGAAGGAACTTAGGTATATCTGATCCGAATACTATCGAAATAATGACAATAATTAGAGAACGTTTAAATCCCTTTGTCGCCATAAAATACATAAACAATTATATATATTTTTTTAAATATATAGTTTTGCCCGCAACTTTTCGCGGATGGTAATAAGAAATGGTTATCATTATACATTATTGTAGAAAGATACCCAAATTTGTTGAAACAGAAAAGGTACTTAGTGTATGCAAAATATTTTTTTTATTTTTCTGCTACAAGTTAGCCCTTGAGGGTAATTTCACCTGGTTTTAATTGTGATGCAGTCTAATATGGGAGGTGGGTGGGCTGACCTATTAGGGGTATGGTATACCCATACTCTTAATTGATTTCTGTGCTACAGACGGAACGGAAATCTCTTGGTGGCACGTCTTTGTCCGTAGGGTGGTAATAAGCCACAGCCAATGCCTCCATATACCAGACCATAGCAAATTCAGAAATGATAAATTTGTAAATTGTCCCTGCCGGGTGTTAAACCGAGACCTCCTGACCACAGCACTCAACACTGTGCTAGAAAGTTCGACAAAATCTCGAAATCAAAATTTGATATGACATTTTAAAAATTCCAAGTAAAGCTAAACGCAAATTTATGTTTTATAAACTTAAAACACAAAATATTTAATAATACTTAGTTATATATTTTTATAAGTACAGACATATTTAAAGATTTTTATATTAATATATTACAAACTATGAAACGTCGTAACTAACGCTGATTGCGTGCATATGTTATTGATCGGCCCTTGGCAATGGAAAGTAGGTAGGTAGTATACAAATGCTTTGAAATCGCTTTAGACATTCAGTTGGCTATTCAACGTTATATCTTCTACTATGGGTCTAGCAAGTTACCGAAAAATAATCAACTGGTACATAAGTCTTTGTTTCTTCACCAAATCCGTAATCCATAAGTCTCTTGTTAAAAACAGCATGCTAATTTGCTAATCAAGTAATGGCAACCATTTATGATCATTATTATATCAATCGATCAAAGTTCAATCAACATAGTCCCTCGTAGAGAGTTCGAAATACTACGATCTCGTCACATGTAGCGGCTACATGCGTCACGTTTGAGTTCACCTACCCACCTAGTTTGGAGTTCACCAACGCTAAGTTTACCGACACGGAGTCGGTTCCAGTACATTGGGACTCATCGGTTCTCCGGTATATGTGCCCCTACTATTGCCACTTTAGCTTCGCGACTCGTTTAGGTATGTCGGTAACACTGATACTGATTTTTCGTTACCATTAAGTAACTCTGAGCTTTCTTTTGTTGAGGAGCATAGTCAGCAATTACATTTCGGAGCCATAACTGGCAGCACGCACTGTACTTATAATTAAGTAGATTTTGGGTTAAAAGGCACGAAGGTACCCGAACGATGCTAATCAGTTTTCGGATTTAGATTCGACGGTTCACCTCTTTTTCAGGTAAGAATATATAGCTCAACTCTCGTCGACAATTTCAAACGTTGAGTGATTACTCGCCATTGATGCCAAGTCTGTTCCAAACCAGAAGTCTGCTGTGTTGGAAGACTTCTGGATTACGAGTATACAGCTTCGGGGAGATTCTATTTCACTGTCACACTCGGGACAATTGATTGGCCTCGTAGTCTTGTCCTGTGTTAGATGTATTAACTCCTAGCAGATTCGGCGACTCCGTGTAGCGACCTTAACACAAACACCACTTCTCTCTGGATCGATATCCGCATGTAAACACGTCGCTTGTTGTTTTTTGCACTTCTCCGCTGTTGTTGCTCGCTACTCCAGCCATCCAATTTCGTTCCGAAAGCCTAGCAGGCCGCCCTGCTAAGATTTTCCGAGTCTTATTCAAAGTCATCGCGTTGATTAGCCCGCACACCTGTAATGGTTGTTGGTTAAATAGGCTGTCCCATGTTATTAGTCAAACGAGCTATGTGCAGTTGGAGTAGGTAGTTAGGCTTTCATCTAGGTTAGGGAATGCTGTCTGTTTGAAGTCAGTTACATTCGCCTTAAGTTGTAAACGCACTTTAAGCCTGTTTGTGTAGCCAGCCATGTTTAATACACACTCACGGGTTTCAAAATGATTGGTTGGCCCTGCCACCTTCATTTTTTCGTTTCAGTCGTGTCTCCTGATCCACCTTACCTTCGGTGATCACATTAGAGGCGGCAATTGCTTGCAGGGCATTGATGCAGTCATGTACAAGTTACGATTGTACCGCTGCTTGCCAGGGATCGGACTGCCGCTCGGTTGTTAGACAGTCACCACTTTTATTGGATGAATAAATGTCTTATAAATTTCAAATAGACATTTACTGAATTCGTCAGAGCCTACAAATGTTGGTCTCGGTGCAAGCATGTTATTTCCGGTCGGACCGGAAATCTGGAAATGAATGCATAAGCCTTATATTATAGTAATCGTTCTAATAGAATAACCCAAGAGTATTTTATAGATACGGAGTAACTCTGGTACTGTACTGGAAAGGTACTGATTGCACACAAACTCTTCATCATCCTTCCGCACGCGGCTTATGTAGATGAGTGTTTTTTTTGGATTATTGAAAAATAAAACAACATTACAATTATGTTTCTTTATTTATATCGCAGTGCTCATTACTTGCTGACAATAATTTTGCAATACAAAAAATATTGAGAACAATTTTATATTAATTATTAAATCTATTTACAATTGTTTTGAAAAACAACGATGGTAAAATAGAAGAATCTAGGATAGCAATGGCACTCGTGTAAATAGCAAGAACTCCTGTTATGTGCGGGTCTAAAACCTAAATGAACGTAAGTATCGTAAGCTTCACAGTTAATTTTAAAACAAAAGGAGTAAAAATTCTTGCAACATAAATTAGAAATATTAAGTACCTACTAAATTAGCATAGCAAAATATAATTATTGATACCTATTTGACGATCATAATCTTTAAACTCTTAATTTGTTACTGAGTAAAGGAATGCCAACCAGTTACATTATGGTTGACTTTGAACATACCTACATCATCCTAGCATTAAAATTATTTATTTTACAATTCTGGAAAGTGTTGTTCATGCAAGATATCGATTAATTATTAAAAAGTACAGATGAGTTTTTTACAAGGGCCTTGGAATGGTACCTAAATTCTTTCTATGATAAAAAAAGTTTTATGCACAGCGAAAAGTCCATTACTTTTATTGTCCGTAAGAAAAAAGTAATGGACATTCCGTAACAGACAGAATCTACTTCTTGTACAGAGATATTTATAGACAGAGATATATATTTTGAGGATTAGTGTTCCATAGTCAAAGAAGGAAAATGCCATAAAACAAACACAAAATTTTTTACAGTTTGAAGATGATATGTTGTGCCGAGCGTGGAGAGCCAGCCAGAGTCAGAAGTTATCAAACAAGAACATCACGTTCTCACCCTCCTACATTTTTTTTTTCAGAATACACTACTAACGCTAAACGCTAAAAATGTATTAGTTTAAAATATTAAACAAGATATAATGACACCTACTCTCTGCGATAGTTAATTCACTAGCTGTTATCTAACAAGTTTCTCTGGAGTTTTCTCATCACAAACTGTATAAGGAGTGAAAATTCAATCGCACTACTTTCACTACGGCTATAAAAACATTACTAGTTTTCATCATTCACATAATATATATTTTGCTTGCGACAAACTAATTTGGCCGTGTCAAAAACTCATCGTGTTTAAACAGGCTTATTTTCCAAACCACGGTAATAATTAAAATAACGATTTAGAACAGTATAAAGATACATTCTCGATACATCGATTTTACGGTACTAAAACATCCTTATCGATGAAAGCATAAGGCCATTTGAGCAGCGCTTAAAAGTATTCATCTCAACCTGCCATTCGTTTTGTCATTCATCAGCTTGGGTCCAAAGCAACTGTGGACGCGCTTTTTAGTTAATATGAATTTTGTAGTAGTACACATACATTTCATATTTTAGTATGGGAATAAAGTTAAGGAACTAAATATTCGTAAATCGATTCTAAGCCATATTTCGAAAAACTGCCATGGTTTGCAAAGTGGTCCTGTTTAATTAATACTACATAATATAATTTAACTTCACAAGGCAGGCGACAAATTTAACATTTATGTTAAAATTAGAGATCCTATGATTGCCAGACCTACATAATCATAGTTTTATGTCTGATTACTGGGTGTGTGTGTATGTTTGTGTTTGTATAGAATCTATGGAATTACCTCAAAGTATAATATTCGCAAACTTGATAAATAAAATAATGAATAAGTTTATACCCCCAACACTTAATTACATTGAAAATCAAGAACTTAGTAACGCTTTTTAGTGAACAAAAAAAACCTGAGACTTGTCTTTATTATATTCTAAGGAATAATATATATCTATACATATGACAACATTTCTATCAAATATATCGTCAGTTTGGCGATCATGGGATCTTGGTCCAAAATGTTATATAATGGTGTTTAAATTACATTACTCTACAATAAATGCCGTTAAATAAAAACACCTGTGTAACATTTTGATAGTAATTTTCGTAATTTGTGTGTATTTTATACTAACATAACATATCATATTACGACTAAAGAGTAATGAATCAAATTGTGATAATCGACTAAGAGATTTGACTGACCCGTGATATATAGGCAGTCTGGAACGCTAGTCCCCTGAGCAGTTGACTTCTTAAAAATGATAATTGTTATACGTCGTTAACGACACAATTGTATCTAAATATACCCCCATACCTGTTTTTGGCATCATTGTAAATTTTCTACTAACATTCATATCAAATATGAAGAAAAGAATCAGCTTCATATTATTATAATAATGCCACACTCGAGCGCTTAACCAAAGTGGCAGTAAAGGTTTATACAAAATGAAAAATAGAATCAAACGACTAAACTACTTATATATTTATAACATGAAAAATTTATAGCCACAAACTACAAGAAGGTATTTAATTCCTTACTCATAAATGGCGCCCATGTTTATATAACATAAACTGACCAGCAATTCGTCACTAACCTATAGTTGACTTTAAAATAGGAGCATCAGAATGTTCCAATACATAATGCTCGTTCGAGGTTGAGATCAAGAATCGGGCAAATAGTCCTGTAGATTGAAATAGTTTAAAAAATTGGTACAAACTTGCAATTGGCTCACTTTTAATTAAAAAAAAAAATAATAAAAAATAAAAAGCGAGTCTTACAACTAAATTAAGTATTGTTTAGAAATTTCACCGCTAAATTTACAGTGCCAGTAACTACATTAATTAAAATAAGCAAAATTAAATTAAACATTGGAACATGTTACTCGCATAGTATTGTTGAGTAAGTTGTCATTTGGATCGAGTTTGGTTACGTTTTATTTATTTAGCTGTACGTTAGGGATTGAGGTACGCCATTTACAGTCTTTGATTTGAGAATCCCATTTTCATAGGACATTACTGTCTCGCGACCATTCTCCATGACCCTGGAAAAAATGCAAAAAAAAAAACTGGTAAATATTGCCGAGATCCAATCTTATAATGTGATATTAACTCATACGTTATTTATAACAAGTAACCGCCATGTATGTCTGCCTACTGAAGAAAATTACATTTTTACCGAAAATATCGAGTTCTCCGTTCCCGGTATAGACGTAATCTGCTTTGCTTGCAAATGCTTCCATCGAAATAACGAACTTACTACATCATGATCAACCCATTACCGGCTCACTACAGAGCACGGGTCTCCACTCAATATGAGAAGGGTTTGGCCATAGTCCACCACGCTGGCCATGTGCGGAATGGTAGACTTCACACGCCTTTTTGAGAATATTATGGAGAACTCTCAGGCGTGCAAGTTTCCTCACGATGTTTTCCTTCACCGTTGAAGCAAGTGATATTTTAATTTTTTTAAAACGCACATAACTCCGAAAAGTCACGACGTGCGTGCCCGGATAAAAAACCGCCGACCTCTGATTAGGAGGCTGACGCCCTAACCACTAGGCTATCACAGCTTCAACGTAACGAACATGTATATATAACTGAATTTGAATTTTGAATATTTACCACTGCGAAAACCCTTACCATCCGCTATGGGACCGCCACACAAACTGGTCCGCTCGTTTCACATTTCAACATTTCAACCGATAGAAGTTCACTGCTAGGTTTCTGACCAGCGACTGACTTGGTTTTATCTGTCCAATAGTAGGAGGAAACAACCAATACTGCGGTTTACAGAGCGGGCACACTACTACAGCTGGGGAACGTCCATCGGTCCTCTGTCGTGTTCTCTTAATATGCTTAACTTACTTTTTAGTTGTAATCTTTTTGCCGTTGACAATCCTCGTGGTGGTGGTGGTGCTGCGCATGTTGGCGCTGCCCGGCCCGGCCATCGCGCTGTTGAACGTGGAGAACGACGTGAACGTGTTGCCGTTGGACGCCGCGTGCGCGAATATATCGTCAAGCCCCTGCATGCCGAAGCCGAAGGGGCTGAACAGCGACGACGTCAGCGACGTGCTCGGGTGACTGCGCCGCCCACCGCGATGGCCATGCCCGTTTATATCTAATACAACAGTGAATAAAAAATTATAATCCATCTCATCGCGTCTTTTTCTGAGTATTATTTTGCATAGCATTTTCATTAAGTTTACGTTCATGCACTATATTTGACCCCAAATAAAAGTAATATACTAGGAGTGGGTCATATCTTGACCTAGATCTAAGTTGACGCCAATACAAAGCTCAGTTGCCTTTAATGGGTTACTTAATACATATATAGATATATGTATATAGAAAGGGATACTAAATGCCGAGTTTTTTTTAAATAGCCCTTGACGGCTATCTCACTTGGTGATGATGCAGTCTAAAATGGTAGCGGGCTAACCTGTTAGGGGTATGGTAAACCCATACTCCTGATTGGACACATCTTTGTCGGACGTAAATGCAATATAAACACAATAGTATCCAAGCCTTACCAGCAAATAACTCGCCAAATGGGGAGTCGCCAAAGAACTCTTTGAACACCTCCTCCGGATCTCGGAACTTGAAGGGGTAACTATGGTATCCGAAGTCGTAGTCCTCATCGGATGCGGAATGTCGCCCTCTGCTGTTATTCAGCCCTTCTTTACCATATTGATCGTAGACGCGACGTTTTCTTTCTGTTATAGTAAAAAAAAGCATGTCTAACTTTTCTGAAAGACGCGACACTAGAGGAGAAACATAAGCATGTAATACTAGAATAATTTCTTATGCCTGAAATGAATGCAGGATGTTCTGTAAAGATATATTACATTTTAAGCGTTTGCCTACAATATTACCATTATTTGAAAAATCTTAAAATGTATTAACATTAAAGAACTTAGGCGTTAAAGCATGTTTTCTTTAGAAGTTAAAATATTTCACAGCGATTCGTTGATTATTTTAATTTGAAACGTTTCTCATGTTTTAATTTAAAATGTTAAACAAAAACAAGACTTATTTATAATTTATTATTGTAAAAGCAAAATATTTTAACTATATCATCCATTCGCTTTAAGAAAATAGTAAGTTATAATTTTATATTAGAAAAAACTGGCTTATTTTCATATATATACTCACACAAAGGGTTCTGGTACCACGGGGGAAATCGGAATACAACGATATTGGCATTACTTAGATCGAGGAAATTAAAACACATAAAAACACATTTCTTGTATACCCCCATACATTCAAACTTTGTTGTATTTTATTATTTCTTGTTAAAGCAGCATTAATAATACATACTCTGTAAAGATTTCAACTCTCTACCTATAACGGTTCATGAGATACAGGTAGCTGAGAGAGATTCAGAGGGAGAGTCAGATTAAATTTAGTATATAAAATCAGCTTACTGAATTAACAATGTATTTTTATTTTGTTTTACTAGACCGAAATTGATGACTCACTATTATCTTAACGCGAATAATATACATGATATACGTAAATTATATTTATACACCACACGCATCTTATGATATCAACTCGATTTAGTAATAGGCTATCATTATTTAAATGCAAAGTTGACTTATGATTTTTGCGATTAAGGAAAAAGGCCATTAGATCTTATGGAGCAGCACAGATGATTAGTATGAAAAATCACACAATTTTGGATTGTTAATAGCAATTTAACTGGGTAGCTGCCAAAAATCTCCATTGTTACAATACTATTATATTAATAAAATGAATCATAATAATAATATAATAGAACACTATTATATCATTACTACTGAATATTGTCATTGTTTCATGCCATTAATTATTTCAAAACATAATCAACCAACACAAGGTACGATTTACTAAGAACATTTAATAAATATGTTTATTCAAAAGTATCCACTATAATAATGAACATGGTCAAAAAGTACTTTTTCAAACGTACCCAGCTTAGAGTTAAAATGACAATATTCAAATGAGTAAACCCTAGTTGAAGTGGAAATCTACCAAAAAAACGGTGGAATGGTGTCTCTCCAAAAAAACCTTTGAAGCTAAAGTGGCGATGGCCATTAACTCCGTTCTTGCTTGAATATCTGTGACTGTGGTGACAGGATCCCCGAGCATCATATAATTTCCGCTTGTTTTCTACCCAAAAATAAAACCATTCTGTACAAAACTAATCAATTCAATTTCACAGTTGCAATTATATTATTTTATTCTATCTTTAAAATTTAATATGGTAACAATATTGTCAAGTTGTACAATATTTTAAGTATTATTAAATTTTAAATATTTCCCATGTATTTCCCATTTCTATAGCCACATAGTACATTTTGCAATGTGATCAAGTTATGTGGATTATACTGTATTATTATGCATTGGACCTATAAAGAGCAAATTATTCACAATAGATAATGCATATTATTAAACTTATTTGTATGTCATCATAGTTTCTAAATACACACAATCTTATGTTTATAATAATAGTTTTGAGGTACTTAAATTGAACTTTGACCTTAGAACCTTAGAAAAGTTTTAGAAAATAATTATATGAAATAATAAAACATGAATTTTAAAAAGTTAGGATAAATAACACTAAAGGTGTTTTTATTCCAATTTTTACTTCTATAACAGACTACTGGTTTTTATGCATGTTGATTTTAGGGTTCCATAGTCAAACAAACTTAGTGTGTTTTCTTCTGATCTGTCAATATATTTTGTTTTATTTAAGAAATATAGACCATTGCATTTACACACCCCATGATTAGAATTTGTCTCAGTGAAAAGCTATTCTCCAACCAAGATACAAATACAAGCTATTTGGACATATTCGCTCCAAACTTAGGTACTATAAATTCCGAAGATCCTCAATTACTACCAAATATATGTATGCAAAAAATATAGCAACTATCTAGGATCTAGTAAACAGGGTTCTAACTATGTTAATGGATCGTAAAACATCACCCATATAGCTAACTCTTTATAGTGTAATTCTTGATTTTAGTTTACAGTTTTGAGTGTATGGTATAAATACAGAAGCCTATTGGATCACTCAATGTGTTCTTGGTCGTAAAAACAAATTTGGCCTTTCCTGTGATCAACACTGCACACTATGAGAAAATTATATCTATATATTTTCCTATCTTACAATACAAAGAAATAGGACGACAATGGTGTAAACATAATAATTATATCTTGAGGAATATGTAAGGTATGCTATACAGAATAAACTAAAACATTTGCTGACCCCCGGCAGAGTGAATTTGGAAAGTTGTAGTAGCCCTGAAGTAATACTGTAACTCTGATAAGACAATTATCTTTAAGAATTCCTTTTTTTGCCTGCAGAACCCTAAAACAACATTGGAAAGCAAGTATTTTGTTTTTTGTATCAAATTTTAACTTTTATCAGTTTTTGATGTGTGTGACAGTCAGTGAATAGGTACTATAATATACAAGATTCAAAACTGTGCAGATTGTGCGAAAGTTTTCTAGATGAAGTCGGAATTGATATGTATAGTAATCACTTTGCAAGTATATTAGCGCCCTTTGTCAACAGAGATATTGTGTGCTCTACAGCTGGCGCGTTGGTTTAAGAATCGCCATCACGCCACCTGAATATTTCAGAATTGATATGACTAAGAAATTGATTTTTTTTTATTAATCACTTTGTTTCAAGGAGAGTAAAAACATCACTAAATATTTCATATAAAAATACAATACTAGGCCAAGAGTTAGCCAGGTAAAGTGATATACAGTAATAAAAGAATAAGAGTACTAATAAACTTTCACTACGACTCTTACCATCAGAGAGGACTTCGTAAGCTTCAGATATTTCTTTAAATCGCCTGTTAGATTCATCTGCATTATCTGGATTCTTGTCGGGATGCCATTTTAGCGCCAATTTTCGGTATCTAGGTATAAAACAATAATTTAGATTTAATAACAATAATAATAAGAATAACACTACTTTTTTAGTTTCCTATGAACAAGAAAATTAGTAAAAGTAATACTTACGCTTTTTTAATTTCTGCATCAGTTGCAGTCCGAGATACACCCAGTATTCTGTAGTAGTCCACCATCTCTAATCCCTCTCGGGGTACAATTTATTCTGTAATTAAAACAATAGCTATATAAATATAATAGGTACTAGAATTGAAGAGTAAAAACATAATTATATACAACACTAGGAAACACTAGGATTCTTTAGGCATTGCACTAAATTAAAAACAATTATCTTATTGATATAAAAATTTTAAAATCTGAAATTATAATTTGATTTGTAATATATTTGATAAATATTTATTCATTTGCTTGTTTTTAATTTTTAAAACATATTTATTGAATAGTTATGTCAAGAATTTAAATTTAAATTTAGTTGAATACCTAAAGAATTTCTGCATAGGCAACTGAACTCTCAATATACTAACACAATTTTCATATCAAATATGTTGTACATACTGTCCTTGAATAGCTTTGTAAATTTTGTAATTCTGCATGATGTAGTTACAATTTCAAACAATTATGCATGTTTTTATGTGTCAATTTTCCTCTTTAACTAAATCATTTACTCATCATATTAACATGTCATATTAACACCATTCTAATTCTCATTATGAACAATATCCTTTTTTAATTTACAAGGCATTCTAAATAAAAAGACTACATTAAATATATCAAATGTAAAAATGATTTGACAATGTGTATGACAGTATACTGAAAAAGATCAAAAAACAATATAAATAATAATATAGTTTATATTCTGTTCACAACCTGCCAAATGTATAAACAAAATCACATCAAGCAAGAAGTATTTATTTAAATAAGAATAGATAAAAGCCTTTTTTTTTTTTTTTGTAAACTATTTATATTATATTATTGTATTAAGCAACTTAAATTAAGTAGATAGCTGTCAAATATATATAAAATATGAATGAAGCTATTTTATATAATCACATATTACACATATAAGTTATTTGCACATTCTGGCTGATATAACCCACAAAAAACTAGGTGGGTGTTCTTACAAGTACTTAATCTAAATAAAATTGAATTTCCACTTTATTTAAATGTTACATTAACAACACTGAAAATAAGAATATTTCCATTCCAAGATTCCATTACCTAACCTAATCTAAATAGGTAAAATTATGAATTGCAATTGAATTGTCTTTGAAGATGGGTCCATGCTGTGATTTAGCCCATAATATTATGTCAAGCTTACACTACAAATTACACATACACTTTTATACTAGAGATCTACTGACCCAACTATATTAGGCATAATGTACATAAAAATTTAAGTTGCAGGATTAAGTTTTTTTTCAATACATAACTACAATTTCAAAGGCAAAGACCTGATAAAATATCCAATAACAAATTCTTACAAGCATTGGCATTGATAATACTAGATGTTTCTAGTTTAGTGTATCCAATTTAAACTTGAGTACACTTAAACTTTCTTATTTTCAATTTAATTAACACATCTAACACACTCTGTTATCCAACAAATAATAATATCCATCTTAAACCAATAGGTGTTTGTTTGTCCTAATACTTGGATATGTTAATTCACTATGAATCATACTTCTTGTATATTAAAAAGGAGATCAACTTCTGTATTGCTACCATTGAACAAATTAAATTTAACAGTTTTCTTTTATTATCCTTGAATAGTTCATTGCAATAACTCTTTACATCATCATTCCACATATTCTTATACATATTTTAGTAAAACAAAAGAAACAAAATTACAACCTTTTTTGACACCTAGTGATTTCCCTAATATGAAATATGTAAAAATAGATTGAATCATCGCAAAATATTACGTAGATCGGAAGAAATTATAAAATAATATTTGACACCCACACAAGTATGATGCAGACAGTGCAAACTGAAACACATGAGAGAAGAGACAATAATATTTGAAACACCTGTGAATTTTTATTATATGATAAATTGTCATGTTATGAAACGCTTGCATTATTACCTTTATATAATACAAACCTTTAGAGCATTGGTATAAAAAGGAAATCCGTTTAGTGCCAGAACAGGTGATCGGGAACGGCAAAGATGTTCTCCGACCTCCCAGTTACAATGGAAAACTTTGGTAAACTATCACTTATTGTAACTTGTGCATTCAATCACTTTGAAATCAATTTTGTTATCACAAAAGTCTAATAATTTCAATCACATGTATGAAATGGACGATTGGTTTTTTTCAATGACATTTAATGATCGTTCGAATATAGGGAAAACACAATCTAATCACTTCTTTAGTGGTAAAACTGTACTAAAACATAAATGTAAAATTATCGTAAATTACCAAACACTTGGTCAAATCTAGGAAGCATTTTTACAATAAGATACGTGAGAGACCTATGAATAATTTTCCTTCTTTCCGAATATTTTATTGTTTCAGGTATCGAACACAGAATAAAAATAAATAATTCAAGTCATCCAAATGTCCAGTGAAATGTTTGTTTCCTCTTTGATGGTTAACTAGAGCGTCAATCTGAGGTTGTAAATAAATACCATAGAAAAAGGCCATGCATGACTTGAATCTAGGGCCGGAATAAAAATTTAAAAAAAACGGAAAAAAATTGTCATTGATCTCAGATTAAATACAAATCTGATTCAATGAGGCTTAATCTGAGTCAGTAATACATTATAGAGGGTTTCACATAATTTCTTCTTGTTTTTCTTTATCGCCGTACGTAAGGCTGTGAACCTCAAATAACATAAAATAGATAAAGCCAAGCCACTATATAGTCGAACATGACATCAACAGCAATATGCAAAATCATATTATTTTTTAAGATTGTAAGATCGATTAGTAAAAAATAAACAGATAGAAACAATAACTTGTCTCGGTTTTTCAATAGATTTTTTATTGTTTGTAAACTATATTATAAATTAAGTAAAGAGAGAAAACAAAATACACACAAAATACACTTAAAGAGAAAATCTAGTCTACAAAAAGACATAAAATATCGAAGGTACACATTTCTACACCATTGAATACTACATCATACCAGAACGCTGAATCCCTTGGCGGTATGTTTAGTTGATGGTGTCTCGGATGAGCCTGATTAAAATCGATCTCAGGTAAAGTGCATTATAATGCTGCTAGCATAATCAAGGTCGTCATAATTTTTTGTTGACTTACTTATTCTTTAATCCGTGAATCAAAATTATAATGCGATTTAGGAATTAATTATAATTTTGAGATTTTAAACAACGAGTAAACTATGATTTTTAAATTTAATTTAAATTTATTAAAATATAAACCAAAGAGGATACAAACACTTGTTAGTCCACACCTTAAGCCAATGTGTTACTGGCTGGTACACGGTGATGTCGTCGTCGGTTGCGTAGCAACAAGATATTATAGTTAATAACAAACTTGGTTTTAAATAAATTGAGTTTACTGAGTCAACAACAAATGAAATTAGTATGTTATTTGTTAAGCGTTCCACGTCGATTTCTCTTACAGTTTGGCAGCAGAGTGTGGGTTGCACAAATGACATCTACTAAGAGTATTCGCGATATTAAACCAATGGCAAAGTCAAATTATGATAAAGAAAATATTACCATCAGATGCGAATGCGGCTACGAAATTTGCGTTCAACAACGAGGACTTGAAGGCAAGAGCTGAAATCTACTAATATTGTCGCCTTCTGAATTTAGATTGCATGACATCTTAAGCTGAATAATAAATGAAGTTGAAAAATAATTGGTGCTAAATTAATAGCACCAAACCCAAAAAATAAACGACTTTATTAAAACAATTGCTACCGAAGTGAATGACCACGGTACAAGATATTCGTAATCATTAAACTAATTTCATGGATATCGTGAATAAGCTTGCAGATAAATTTAAAAATACCAGCAGAACATCTCAGTATTTATAATGCTAATAGAAATATAAACTGTAGACAATTTATATTTCTATATATTATAGCTTGAGTTTCGAGACACATTGCTTGAACCTGAACTTTTTCAGACTAGGAGTGGAAATGTACAACCTTAAAGCTCAAAAGCATATACAGTTAGAAAATAAGCGAAAATTGTACTCCAAGAACTAAGAGAGGTATTTAGCTTAAACCTACTGAGGCAACGATAAAAGAACGAAGAAAATCTAATATCTACTACTTTTGTCCGAGTATTGCAGATTCAGATGATAATGAAGATAGATGGTGTCTAAATAGCTCATACTGCACATATAGTCTCATAAGTGTGGTACTAAATAAATGTTGTCTACAATGAATTCTGAAAATTGCAGCCTAAATGAGTCTAAGAAATTTCAAGATAAAAGGATACTAATATTCTAACATAGAATAGATAAAGCAATCAATTTAATGAAACCCTGTGTTTCTGGTGTGTCAGCGAATTAATTGTCAGTAGCAAAAATAACTGACAGAGGGCATAATGTTGTTTTTAAATAGCCCATGTATTTTAACTTGCAAATGGAAAGAGTATTTTAAGATGTAATAATAATGTAATACGACGATTTATCAATAGCAATTTATTGTTCGTACCCAAGAAAGCGGCAATAGTTTTCTAAAGTCCGTAGATCTCTGTATAAAATAAAAATAAAGCAAATGGTGTTTGTTATCAGTCTGCGGCTAGCGCAAAAAAGTTTTTCATTCGTTTCGTCTTAGACTGCATCATTACTTACCACCATGTCAGACTGCAGTTCTGCATTAATTTGTAGTAAAATAAAAAAAATCGAGACTTGGGACTTAGGATGTAGTATAAAATGAACAGCAAATTCGAGAGGGTTAGGATCGCAACTTTGCTGCATATGACTATAAGTATGGGGCGATGAACGGCTACTTTTCTAAAGTGCAGCAAACAGTCTTGTAGGAAATATGAAGGATTCCGGGTCTGCATAAAACGTGGACTAAGTATATCTTATCTTTGTAAATTCATATCACCGCCAGTATAATGGAACGGTTAAAAGATGTAATCAGACTCTCGAAAGGCATTTAGGCAAATTAGTGGAAACCCACCAGAGGGACTGAGACAGTTATATCCCACTCTTCCTACTCGCCAACAGGATACATGAAAGCACAAATTCAATTACGGTAGGGAGCTAAGATTACCAGTAGACCTGTTGATGGGAGGGTCACTGGACGAACCCTTCACCGTACAAGACTAAACTCACTAATCTAAGGGAAAGAGTATCAAAAATTCTTTAGTCCGAGACGGAAATTCAGGCGAGTGTAAACATGAAAACCAGACACGACTGAAGATCAGAGTGAATTCGACGAAGGCACAATGACTTGGCTGCATAATTTTTTTCGAATGCTTTTGATTACCCGAATAAATCCCAAATCCTTAAACCGCTGCACGTAACATTTCTATAGCTGGTTTTAAATTCCGTGGAATTCTGACTTTTCTCGGCGATACCGTAGTAAGTGAGATTACCTACAAAATATAAAAATAATTCAAATAAAATATTAAATGCTAACAACTATAATTTATGACTGAAAATCAAATATGTATAAATTTTCTGACGTACTAAAATTTATAATTATTGGTATTAGGTATATGACATCTTGACCCTTTAAGAGATTAAGGGTTTTTTTGCAGAGATATTTGAACCTTAATAATGTTTCCTATAGTTTCAATAATATTTGTACTTTATGTTATAACCCGGGTAATATGGTTCATTGTGGTATGACGATGTAAATTTCTAATGTCAACACGTTAAATCGCGGTGTTAAGATCCGATTTATCTTGGGCGTCCAAGGTTTCGGCAGGTTGGGTAGGTGTAACTTCTGTAAACACAATGTAGTTTAAATATATGCTTCTGTACGTACCAAGTCTAAACTGCGATACTTTTTACGTGAGTAAGAATAATTGGTTCATAACTCATAACACTCGTGAATGATGTGTATAAACTCCCACTACTCTTGAAAACCAGTATCATGTGAAAGCTTGTACCTATTCGCTTTAGGTATGTTATAATTAGACGCTTAGTTATAAATAGAAGATATACAGTGTCCGTAATTAGCTGCCCAAGCAATGTTTTTAATATAGACTACAGAGTACGTATAACGTGACAAATAGGTATTTAACGTACCTTACAGATTTATTTAGGTTAGTAGGTAGGTTGTAAGTTTATGGGTTTATGCCAGGTCTGTTTACCTTTAATGTGTGATTGTTTGTCTCTTTTGAATCGTCCCGGGAGAAGAGCAGCATTCATACCCTGGATACATTGGTTAACAATATCGCTCGTGCGATGTTGTTAGCCGATGGCTAATGACTCGACGAGGTGGGGGTCTCCGCGCGTCCCTCAGACCCAGCTTAGGGCACAGTGGATGCCCCAGAGGCCTGACGAGCTCCGTGGCGCATTATAAAGTTGTCCTGGGTTCGATTCCCGGCTCGAATCTGGTCTGGTGGGAGGCTTTGGCCGTGGCTAGTGACCACACCAACGACAAAGACGTGTCGCCAACAGATTGAGCGTTCCGGCACGATATCGTAGAAACCAATTAGGAGTGTGGGTTTACAATACCCCTAAGAGGTTAGGCCGCTACCATCCTAGCCTGCATCATCACTTACCATGAGGTGAGATAGCCGTCAAGGACAAACTTGTAGTGTGTAAAAAAAGATAAATCCCGTGTGGTGCAAGGCCTGTCCAAGTATGGGACTGACGGGTGGCGGATGGGTGGCAGTCTTTTGCCGTCGAAGGCAGACTGGTATGGTGCAGTACAGTCGGCCAGGGTGTCGCCAACTGTAGCTAGTTGGTAATAAGTTATTTTATACAAGTAAGCAAAGCGTATGCAATGTTTCTGCTTAGCCTTTTAAGTCCAACTTGCAACCTGGGACCCAGCGGGCCACTATTCTATAAAACATTTTAATCGACTAGGTACTTTGAATTTTGAATGTTTACCTTTACCACAAATAGTGGTTATATACGTATTAAATTTAAGAGAAAATTATGTGAGTGGTTTGTATGGAATTGAAAGAGTGCCAACTGTTATGTAACAGATGGCATTTGCTGGATTCTGTACAAATTTAAATTAACTTTCACGCCATCTAATGAGTAGAAAATCTCGCTCGACCAGATACAAAATGTTTATAAGACCACACTATCATTCTTCCTATAACGTATAACATACATCTATCTCAAAAACTCGCTCATTATCTAGTTATCACCGAGGAACATTTTTCATTGTTAAAATAGTTGGTATAAAACTATCAAGCCCATTATCAGCCTATAGGGAGCCATTTGCACTTTTATATCTACACCATGTCTGCAAACCCATTTACTATTTTCGGGTAGGAAAAATAAAATTAGGCCTAAATACTGTGCTCATAGCGTTTTTTATTGCGTATCATGCTGAATAACATATGTTCCTAATATTAACATCAATTGGAAGACTCATCGTGGGACAATATTATTTATATCACATACTTATCTAATCTAATAATAATTAATATAGAATAATTATTACAAATTTGTTTTATAAATGGAATAGACATACGTGTCATAAATGCTAAGAGTTATAAATTCGAACTTAATAGGCATAATAAAGTCAGGAAAAAATTAATTACTTATAGCGAATCTAATATCTAGGTTTATTGCACAACATACATAGTAATACTGTTTAGTAATTTTAATATAAATTTTATTGGAAGACTTATTTTGAGGCTTAGTTATGTGATATACATTGAAAAATATAAATCACATATATAAATAAATTCTTATAGAAAAGGGTTGACATACAATTAATAAAGGTTATAATTTTACAAACACGTAATAACTTAGAAATTTATGGCCCACTGGAAATGGCACTTAAAAATAAGAAAAATGCATTAAAAAATTTGCTCTTACGATAATACTGTATATCACAAAATAAAATTAAAACGATGACAGCATTTAAGCCCCCTATAATGTAAAATTATATAATTTATACCTAGGCATTGATTTTTTGGAATTTTAAAATTGCTTTTTAGAGTTATCATAATATCACAAACAATCTATAGCTATCCTGAATTGTTCTAGATTTTTGCGACTATGTGCCCTTTGACTTGTACAGTATGCGAGAGGCTTATATTTCTCTTAAAGTTTTTCGTAAAATGTCTAAATAAATAGCAGCATGCTTCGGTGCGAACACTAAGGCCGGTCTAAGACGAACGCTGTTCTCGCCGCAAGCTCCGCCCAAGACACCTACAAATTATAAAATCAATATAATTAGGTACGTGGTAAATTTACGAAGCGATGGTAGTTTTGTGGATAGATTTCGGAGACTGGAACCTAGTTGGATCCCGTGTAACACCACTAACTTATCGGAGTTAGGGCGCTTTTAGTGTCACGCGGATTTGCTCACGCACGCGGGATTGGACCGCATGCGTAGCATCCGCAAAGAACAATTTCATATAGGTATCTATTGTAAAGCGTGATAAACGCACGCGGGACGCGGGGCGCTGTGCGGGGCGTCACCCCGGTGCGGGGTATCCGCATGCGTAAGCGCTGCCTACAACTTCAGTGCCCATTTTAGAGTCGAGCGGGGCGCACGCGCCGTATTGTACTACCGAAATGAAAATCGATACAGAACGAGTAATCATTGAAGTTCATCTGCGGCCCGTTTTGTGGGATTTTATGAGTGATTGATCTTATTTAATGAAATTTCAACATGAAATTGAATGAAATTATGAACAATGAAATTTCAGAGTACATGACAAATTTTTTTTTTTGCACATGTAAATTTACACATGACAGTAATTTGAAGTCAAAAAACGTTTATCCTAACTGTTCAAATCCCTTTCCACTAAATCATAGCAGGAAATTAAATATTAAAAATTTAAAACTTACCTTAATGTAATAGCGAGCCTCTCAATCGGTTGTATTGTAATCCTTCGTAAACTGCTTTTTTGTAGCTTATTCTCAATTTTACACAACAGTTCATCAAAAGAACGAATGGACATTCGAAAGTAATTTTTAAATTTACGTTCATTATTTTGTAGTTTTCCAAAGCGTGTAACAAACGCCCCAGCAAGAAGCCTATTTTCAAGAAAGGGATCAACATGTACTCTTGTCTTCTTGTTTCGTCGTTTGTAAAGTATGTAAGCGACACATATTCTTCTGACATTGATCATTTTTGAACACGTCTATACCGTTACGCAGCCCGTAGAAAACTGAAACTCATGCTGCGTATGATCCGCAGCGTGAAATTTTACGCATGCGGTCCAATCCCGCGTGCGTGAGCAAATCCGCGTGACACTAAAAGCGCCCTTAGTGCGTTTTTATAGACGTGTGAAGTCTACCAATCATTACTCGCCGGTAATAGATTGATAATTATAACATTTTTATCTGTATAGTTTATGTAAGCTCGCAAAATAAGTAAGTTAATAATACGATGACAATGCTCAGATCTCTACAGGGATTCGCTTTAGTACACTGCGCTATAAAGCAGGTTCGACTACTTATTTTGCAATCGCTGCACCCTTAGTATAGAGAGCGATTATCATTACCATTTCGCCATCAGCATAATAATAAGTTAATCATTAATAACTAAACCCAACGGACACATGAAACAGATAAACGAGAACTATCCTGTAACGATAGTTCGATCAAAAAAAGGCTTATGGCTTCAGTTAGTTTGATGACGACGCGTTCAGTAGCATAGATGAGGTCTATACACTCCGACCTCCATACTGCTGTCGCTACTGTAACGTTACAGGCGAAAATGCTCAGTTTACAGCACCGAAGCGTTGTTGCCTGTCTATCGGTCTTCTATCGGATATATTTTGAAGAGTGCGCTCAGGAACTTCACAACCTCGTGCCCCCTTCGCAGTTTTACCACAGAACTTCGAGAAATCGTGAGCGATTGCATCCTTACGTGGCTGAAATCCAACCTAGTCGGACGAAACGATTTGGATCAACGCGAACTGCTAAGGTGTGGAACGCACTTCCAGCATCTGTGTTTCCAGCCAAGTATAACCCCAGTACCTTCAAGGCAAGATCATAGGCATTTTCTAGACAAGCGCGCTCCAACCTAGACCTCATCAGTGCTTTCTAGTACTGATTGTCGTCAAGCGCAAACCTATCTAAAAAAAAAACGTTTTAAGTTACCACCCTGCGGGATTGATTAGTCGGATTTGCTTACGAGTAAACCAATGAGGAAGACCAACTCACCATTAGTTTTTAAATCTGCAACGATTTTGTCCCTGCATTGGGTATTGGTAGCGTTGAACGCTAAGAACGTGCCACGTCCACGCACGCTGTTGATCACTTGAGGAAATTCGTTTTCCAACTTGTGTAGACCGTCCTTCAGGATTTTTCCGGTTTCGTTCACCAAGGACAGTAGATTTTCATTTTTAATAACTTGCAATACTTTTTCCAACAAAATTAATTTGCCTGGATCTCCCATCCACGTATTGAATACCCTGTATGGGTGTGCGGGCCTGAAAATGTGGTCACACTTTAAGAAGTCGAAAAACTTTTAAAATAAATCTACTGCAAGTTTTTAGTCTTAGACCCTCTCCGGCGTTGTCGGGCGTGGCGCAGGCGACTTGCGCATGACCGCCGCGCTATTAGAGGGGCAGGCGGCGGTCATGGATAGGATGCTTCATCAACCTTCGAGCCACGTTCTCGGGTCGATTGTAGATTGATCTCGAAGCGTGCCTAATGTTCCTACTGCGCCTTGCTGCACACGCAATATATTTAGTAATCATTATTAACTCACTTTTTTTCAATCTTAAAATAAAATCCGCCAGTCAACATTTTCTTGCTGAAGGTAACCACATCGGGGGGCGAGGCTAGGTTGAAGTGTTCGTAGCACCACATCTTGCCCGTTGGACCGCAGCCAGTCTGCACCTCGTCCACGATAAGCGCCGCCTCGCTCTGCGGACCATCATATCATTTTTACCATGTACAATGTATGCCTCCATGCTGTTCCAATTTTGATTGGAGAGTTTCAAGGATTGTTATAACACGCGAGTGATATCCGAGACTAAAAAGTAACTCAGACCACGCTTACTACGGGCTGGTTCAGAGAATTTCTTAATAAATTAACTAAATAATTTGACGACCCCCGTGCCTCATATAATCGGTTCTGGGTTTGATTCCCGGTTCGAGTCTGGTCTGAAGGGAGGCTGCGGCCGTTTCTAGTTACCACCCTATCGACAAAGACGTGTCGCTAAACGATTTAGCGTTCCGGCAGGATGTCGCGTAGAAACCAATTAGGAGTATGGGTCTGCCATACCCTTAACAAGTTAGCCCGCTACCATTTTGAACTGCATCATCACCAGGTGAGATAGCCGTATAGCCGGGCCAACCCGGTAATCAACGTCATGGTCTGTCAAACATGCTAGACCAATGATGCAATTAGCTCTGGCTTTTGCTCATGATATCGCTCGCTTCAATGAATTTTCCAAAAACTTTTCCACATGCTACGGTATAATGTCTGCATGCCAGTTGTCAGCGGTCCTGTGGTAGAGACTGTGTCGTAAGAACTGTATTGATATTAAGTCAGTCAATTTACCCTTAGGGAACGCCTTTAAGTTGAAATTTCTAGAATTCTTAATTCCGAATGGAGATTTTCACGGACAAAAAATTGCAAAATGACCTCATTTGACACTAATAGTTGTGGATTTGTCAAAAATTCTGTAAAAACTATTTGTTCATTTTCATTAGTAAGCCTAGGTTAAAGTTTTCATAGATATATTCATAACTTGAAAGTGACTTAAGACTTTCAACGTGACCAGATAGGGGTAAGTGGTAGAAGTTTAAATATTTATCTGTCAGGAAACTTTCCTTGACAGTTTCGCCCCTGAACTCCGTAGTGCACTGCGCTAAGTAATAAAATGGGTGGTCGTGGGTTCCATTCCCGGCGCGAGTCTAATCTGGTGGGAGCCACCCTACTGGCGAAGACATGCCGCCAAACGATTAAGCGTTCCGGTATGATGCCATGTAGAAACCGGTTAGATAAGTTCAGCCGGCAACACATCGGTAGCTCATCTGGTGCTACAGATGTGTTAATCACATAACATGAGGTTTCTGCTCGATTGCCCACGATGTATATATATATATACATCGTGGCTTATATATATATATATATATATATATATATATATATATATATATATATATATATATAAGCCATAGATTTAAACAAGTTTGGCCCAGTATACTTACATTTTGGCAGATTTTCTGTAGTTTTTGGAAAAAGTATGGTGATGCTTCATAATCGCCACCTTCAGACTGAATTGGTTCAACGATGACTCCGGCAACTGGATATCCTTTCATTTTATATTTCTCTATTATATCAGCTACTTGCTCAAGACATCTAGAAGGAAAATGTACAGGGCGTGTCGGATCTTAAAGAGTCTAGACACTGGCAGGTTTAAACACAGAATCTTGTTACAATTTGGAAAACTCAGTCGGGAGCACGAGAGCAACAGCTTTCCAAATCAACTAGCCATAAATGATAAGCTAACAAAATATGGGATATTTTTTTTTAATTAAGTTATTGTCCAGATGGGGTTTTTCAAGTTTTTTATTTTAAATTGAGTCAAATAGACATTTTCAGTGGCCATAAGGTCAAGGATGTTTGCAATATGTTCTATTTACTAAATAAATGTGTCATGCTGTGGTTTTCTCTTAAAAATGTTCTAAGATGTAAATATGTGTTTTTACAAGTCCAAGACTGGTCTGGTGAACAATTAATCTAGATATTACTTAAATATGCATTTATGTAATTCCGATTTTAAAATCCCTACTTATACAGCAAAAGAGCTAGAGAATGACAGGCTTTGCATAAAGATCTTGAAATAATCTATTTTTCATGGCCCAAAATGGCATGAGTAGATTTCATATCTACTCATGCCATTTTGGGTCATGGCAATGCATGGCAATTTGTTTTTCGTCATGCTAAAATTTGGATGAATATAATCTGGTAATAATGAGGTTCGTGGTGTTTTGGAATAATTCAAAATCTACGCTAGTATACATTATCAGAACTCGCCTTTACTAAGATTGATGCCTATTGCCTATCATACGTAATAGTAAGTAATATCCGGGAACACAGCTGGGGGAACGTGGTGCATCGCCTCGCTTTATTGGTTAACAAGAGTGATTTGATCCACATCATTGACCCATTTGATTGGTGTAACAAAACACAGGAGAATATACTTTAAGAGTATTTTTTCGTTGACAAGTAACTCTTTATGTGCAGAACTTTTAATTCTTTAAGCATGACACTAGAAATATGCCTCCCTTATACCTTAACCTACAATCAAGTATCAGGTAATTTTATCCTATGGAAATAGCTGCGTGTTCAAATGGAAATCCACGGTTTTGCATTGTGTTTCAAAAACAAATTGTGTTATCATTATAGTGAAAAAAAAAGTTGATCACTAAGCGATTGGTTGGAAGCATGGGTTCAGCTGGCAACGCTTCCGTGGCTCTTCTGTTGCTACAGACGTTTATAAGCAGCGGTAATCATTTAACATCTGGTGGACCGTCAACTCGTTTTATAAATGAGTAACTTTTATCTGCATACATATCTCAAAATCCTGATCATGAATATAAATTAGAGTATAGTTGCATATAAGCAAACAAAATCAAAAATACACGTACACGACAAATATACAAAAGCGTGTTAATAAATAAAACAGTTAGACATTTGACACGAAGCCCACATCCTGAGAACAGACATAGCAAAGCATTTGCTTAACATAGCATTTTACCCCAAGCAAATAAAAGGCTCAAAAAACTGAAACAAACGCTAGCAAAACAATCAATAATGATAATAATTGAATAAAACTTATAGTATTTCAATCATTGTTATCAAAGCTAGGTTTAAATAGATATAACATACGATAAGTTCCTAACATGCGCCTTACTTGTTATCTTCCGCGTGATTTTCTGATTCAAATTGATTGAGCGGATATTTATATCTCGGGAACGGAGCAACTGGCCAATCAAAAGCGGGGCAGTCAAGCTTGTGTATTGGTTTTGATCTTGTAGTGGATAAGGCCCCAAATGTACGACCATGGAAACTGCCCTGTAACAATTTAATTTGATTTCTTGCTGAATTATCAGTAAGCACCTTTAGGGTGCTGAACTCCCAGTCCCTAAACCGAGATATAAAAGTTTTACTCAACTTAGTAAAACGTTTACAGCGTTCTCAAATTTTCTTCTGTAATAAGCCCTTAAAAATACTCATATGAAAACCCATTTTCTTCACCCTCTATTGAGATTATTGCTAAATAAATTGTCTTTTAGTAAATTTAGGGTTATTTGAATACTAACAAACTTACCTATTAGCATACAAGTAGGTTACCTAGTAGCCTACAAAAAGCCTTTTGGGTTTGGTCCTAAGAAGTCAAAGTAGGCTGATCATTATTCTACAACCGTTACACATTACTTTAACTGGAATTTGCATATACTGTTCTCAGTATACGTAAAGATATAATAATAGAGTTGAAGGTTTACAATGCCTAGAATAAACAAGTATTTATTGTGTTCGCGAATATCCTATTATCACTACGTAGACCGTAATGCATAAATCAACAAGATACTAGAACAATGCTCACCCTACCTTGACTTCTCATTGCCACACCCTCAAGGCTTCTAAAACGCTTTGAAAGTCTTTTTAAGGATTTCAAATACATGAAGCAAAATTACCTTAAAAGATAAAATTGTTAAGTTAGGTGAACCAGGAGGTTGATTAACCATACATGAGGCCATCTCCTCGGGTGTGAAGTCAACTTTTCCTCCCCTTTCTTTCAAGCGGTACCACATGAACACGCTTTTGTATGCATTTTCGTTGGAACAAGAACCACACATCATTGTCGTGACAGCGTCTAGGCCTTGTGGAGCGACTGCCATTAAGACACTTCTCAACTTTTGCGGCCAATCTACTGCCGGAAACACGCCGAGAGCAGGACGATTAACGAGGGATCTCTGGTGAAGAAAATATCATTTGAATACCGAACCCTTTACCTACAGTTACAATTACAACAGAAACTACACGAACAAATAACGAACAGTTGTGGCAGCATCAGTACACCACATGACAACATAACGTATTGTACCAGTTTCTTCGTTTTCAATTTTCGAGTGTAGAACGAAGGCAAAGGTGCAACCGTATGTTCCAGGACCCTGGAGGCACTCGGTAGGTAAATTAGGCTGAGTGTATTTTAATGGTTAGTAGTCTCGACATTTTTCGATATAACCTGGATTGCATTAGGTAATTCACTGTTTACATTACATTTGAATAAAATATTCGGTAAAAAATACTACAGAAATGGTCAAACCTTAAATACAGAATAAACTTACGAGACTATGCTTATCTTCGAAGGCTTTCAACAACTCTGGGTGATTGTATCCGACAGGTATCGATGATATTTGAGTAAAAGAGTCCAAAAATGTATTTCCGTCCGCATCCACAAAATAATTACCAATACATTTATCATAATCCGCAAACAATTGGACCGATCCTGCTTGCTGTAAAAACATTAATTGTGTTGGTATGGTAACTATCTCAATTATTGTAGTCATTAATAATTTAGTATTGTAAATTAAAAGTTTATTGTTTTGTATGAAATTAAATACTAATTTATCTTTTAATCTAAGCTTTCGATATATGTAATCGATCTTCATTACGAATTAAGCAAGTACCAAAACACATATCCTACGGGTAGGTTACTATCTAGTGCCTACCTGTAGAGAAGATAGTTCTTTGAGCAACGCGCCTGTTTTTGGTCCAGGAACAGAGGTTTTGATTTCAGGTCTCTGTGGTTCTGCTTGTGCTACTGTTGAAAGGCTTTTTAAATCTGAAAATGTTATTAATATAAACACTTCAAACAATAATCAGTTGGAAACTATATTTTCTTTGTATCATGTTGAACTTGAATTATCTATCATTTGTAGAGACTAATTAATTTATTAAAGTTCAACTTCACTAAGCTAACAAAAGAGTTCTAGTACATTAGTGTTGAAGTGGTGATAGCTTAGTGGTTAGGGCGTCAGCCTCCTAATCAGAGGTCGCCGGTTCGAATCCGGGCATGCACCTCTAACTTTTCGAAGTTACGTGCGTTTTAAAAAAAAATTAAAATATCACTTGCTTCAACGGTGAAGGAAAAACATCGTGAGGAAACCTGCACGCCTGAGAGTTCTCCATAATGTTCTCAAAGGCATGTGAAGTCTGCCAATCCGCACATGGCCAGCTTGGTGGACTATGACCAAACCCCTCTCATATTGAGAGGAGACCCGTGCTCTGTAGTGAGCCGGCAAAGGGTTGATCATGATGATGATGATGATGACATTAATGTTTAGTTTAGCGATCTTAAGCATCCTCCTGTATACCTACATTTCAAAGGCTTGGAATTTGCTGCTTATTTATAAGAACCTAATCTCACAACCGTATAACAGAGAAACTATAAAAGCGACTTCACAAGCGAGAAAAGTAAAGTTTACTTTTCTCGCTTATGAAGTCAACATCTCCTGATTTTGATCCAGTGTTGGATCGAAACATGTGTAGAGGTTCTAGTTGAAGATTTTGTGTGGTGTTATTTCATACAAATCTCCCGGTTGTCGGCGGAATATAGCAAATTATACTTGCTGTTTATTGTTTATCATGGACTTCCGCAAAGTAACGCATGCTTCTATTCATTATATAACAGAGAGACAATATTTTTTCATAAGTAGTTTGTTATATTTATTAGTGTCACTATTTTTCAACTTCATTATTCTTTTAAGTAGGTACTACTTATCTCCACGAATATATGCAAAACATAATTAAATGTAATCATCTCCTAAAAGGGAAAAATAGGGATAATAAACAAAATGTAACTTAAATTATGAA
Organism: Lasiommata megera; assembly: GCA_928268935.1. Taxonomy (NCBI): domain Eukaryota; kingdom Metazoa; phylum Arthropoda; class Insecta; order Lepidoptera; family Nymphalidae; genus Lasiommata; species Lasiommata megera. Next base: position 9,743,915 of record OV743312.1, read on the forward strand.
ATATATCGTCTGTCACAACCATGGCCTGTGAAAGGTCATTCTCCTTTGTAAGTCTTTCAATGTTAGGCTAACATCAAAGAATCAAAGAAAAAGCAAAGTGCAAAGAATGTACATATTTACATATCGTACATAAACAAAATAAGTTTTAAAACGAGACAGATTTGTGTCGGACACATAATTTTGATTAATATTAATTGTATCTTAATTCAGAGGTAAGGCTAAGCATGCTTTATAGATCTAGCACTTAATCATTTGTATTTTTATTTATATATTTATTCAGATGGGATTTATTTTAGATTTTTTATATATTTAATGTAGAGCATCCTAATATACATATATTATATACATCCCTTGTGAGATATATATATATATTTATATATCACAAGGGAAAATTTTGTATGTATTTAGGTAATTATAATAAAGTAAAATTTTAATTACAATAATTTTATATTACTAGATTAGTTATATTATAATCTTCAAAGTAAATAGAAATTCAGAATGCAGAATTTCTATTCTTAAAAAGAACTTCGTTTTTAAATGCATAATTCACTAATTACAAGTGGGCTCTATCTAAGCATACTTAAGTAGTAAGAATAGTATTGTTTGATATTTATTTCAATGCAGACCAAAGCTATTATACATTTTTGGGAGATATAAATAGTCATCTATTGTTAAGTAATTGTTATATTTTCACGATTACATTACGAGCTTACATACCTACATTAACTGCATCAGAACCAACGTCTTCAAAAATATATTCAATAGATTAAATATCGCTGTTTGGAACTTACCCAACGTTTCTATTAAATTATTAAAAATTTAATGAAAACTTACGTTTCTTACCTTGGTGTAAAAATCTTTGCGTAAAAGGCTTTCTGAAAATTCGCAACATTTTTAAAATTACTTTCTTAATCTTTTTACTAATATTTTAATTTAAAAACCAAATATCGAACACCGCAGCACAATTCTTGGATCCGCAACCCAACTGCAAGCCGCCCGCATATACCTATAACTGATCACTATAATCTCAGACTAATCAATCACCTGTCACCACTCCAGACTCAGAGGACGGCTGCTAAGAGAACTAAGACCATTAAGGAAAAGGTAAGTATGGAGAGCTAACTCCTATATGCCTATTTGAATATATAAACCAATTTATTTTTTTACGGGTGTAATATGTATTTACAAAATAAATTCCGTCCATTTGTCTATTGATCATTTAGGTATATGAAGAGTCCTCAGCACTTATCCTTATATGTTTTTTTTTATACCCAAAAGTTAGCCCTTGACGGCAATCTCATCTAATGGTAAGTGATTTTGAAGTCGAAGATGGTAGCGAGTTAACCTATTAAGGATATGGTAAACCCACACTCCCAATTGGTTTGTACGCGACATCGTTCGTTTCAAATTCAACGTCATTGGTAGTAAGTAGGTAGCTTCTGCGCGCGCTCAACACACAGGGCTTCTAAAAATGTTCAAACTTTCGCACAATCCTTATTGTTCATAAAAGCGAGAATGAACTTCAGCGCAAGCGCATCTCTGCAAACTCTGTTATAACGGCTTAATTTGTTTTTCTAGTTTTGAAGATTAAGTTTTATTTATTAAGACGCGCTTTTTTTTGTTTTGTTTCGCTAAGGCATTAGACCCCTAATTTCTTTAGCAAGCAAGGTGCCGGAATATGTTATGATTTTATAGTGTGGAGTGGAGCGTATATATGAAATAATCAATCAAACATGTATTTAAAATCATTATTTTATCGTTTTATCAAGCATTTTGCATAATAACATAAATGAAATTGTATATTGCTGTTGTACACTTGGCACGTTGGTTTCTATCTTTTTGTATTTAGTCTGAGGTTATAACTTAGGTCTGAGACTTTATCCAAGTCCACAACTCCATACCATATCTGTGGTAATCTAAGTAAGTCAATATTATTATGTTGCTTTGCCACTTAAAGCAGCAAAAGCTTTAAATTAAAGCTGATATTCTTAATTGCATTAAAAACAGCTGGTTCTAATTTGATTGAAGAATCATTGCAATCAATTATTAAAATGTTACAAAAAGTACTAGTATCAACAGATGTGACTCTTGTATGTTTACAACATGCTCTCTCGACTGAAAAAGAGGAAACTATGGGATTACTCATAGGAGAGGTATTTATTGTCATACATACCTGCATACTGTAAATAATTTATTCCTAATACGACAAAATCACCTTCGACAGATAAGGCTGTCATGTTAAGATTTACTCGGCATAAATTGGCTAAATACCTGTAATATTTAGATGTGTTGGTGGCTTTGTTTCTAGTTGTTTATACGCTGATGGGTGGCAATGCCACATTAGAATACTTAAATCCTCATTATATCCGTTTTGTCATAGTTTTTGTTTGTTACAGGTGCACAATAACAACACTTTAGTATCAATAGTATCATCTGTAATACTGAGACGATTAGACAAAAAGCCTGATAGAGTTGAAATATCTGAGGAACAACTTGTCCAGGCAACACTCAGAGCTGAGGAATTAGCTGCAGAAGTGGGTCGACCACTTAGAGTTGTGGGTTGGTACCATTCCCATCCACACATTACAGTTTGGCCATCACATGTTGGTAAGTATTTTGAAGAAAATTAATTCATTGGAGGCTATTCTGGTTAATATATCTAAAAGTAATTACTAGCCGAGTTCACTGTTAACATCAGTAAATTCAAAGCACATTTATGAATGGCATTATAATCAGTTTATTCTCATGTTACTGCTGGGAACTTACTACTTACTTATAGCATAGCAAATTGAAACCTGAAACCGGCATTGTGACATACTGACACTACAACTGATGTTTAGTGCGACATTTATTAGGAACATGGGGTTGACTATACCTCTCAAACAAAAATTATTTAGTGATTTTTCTGAAGGTGAAAATAGACCGAACACTTTTGCTTTACAATTAGAAACTACAGCTAAACAAGTGAAAGGAGAGATGTTAATATTTTTGCTTAAATATTTGTTTTTTGACAGATCTTGCGACACAATCTATGTACCAGAGAATGGATGATAGCTTTGTGGGCTTAATATTTGCTGTATTCCTATCAGATCAACCAGGAAAGGTACCCTCTGTAAGTTATCATGTTATCTTGTATTATGCATTTAACACAAATTAGAAAATTAATTGACAGCTAGGCTGGAGTTAGGCTGGATTAAAATCTCCACATAAGATGTGTGTGGACTAAAGATAATTTTTTAAGGGACAAACCTGAGTTGATTAACAAACAAAAACCCAATTTTAATGAACATCCATTTGAAGTAACACTTCGAATGCCCTGAGATTTTTCTTAATTCAGGCCTATATTTTTAACAAATTTCCGTGTGCTTTTCCGTGTGGTACTCGATACCAGGGCCGCTCGTTATAGCTTCTTGATTTTTTTAATAAGAAAAATGACCTTTTACTACTTAAGTCTAGCATAGCCTCATTGCACAGAGGAAACTCCAACCATATTTGGTGCACAATGTTTATGTTAAAACCTTACCTACCTAAACTGAAATATGTTTAATGAAGACTATATTTTTTCAGATACAAATTACTTGTTTTCAATCTACCGATGAAGGTTCCAATCAAAGTAGAAGAGAAATTGAGTTGGAAATAACGAATAACAACGATTCCCTTACCAATAATAATTTTCAGGTAATCAATTGCACATTTTAATATTATAGTTTTATAAATCTCGACTGCTTCTGTGGCGCATTGCGCTGTCGTATTACGAAGCGGGGGTTCCCGGTTTGAATCTGTACTAGTGGAAGGCTTCGGCGGCAACACCCTATTCACAAAGACATACTGCCAAGCGATTTTGCGTTCCGATTAGAAACTGATATGAAAGATTGGGTTCACTTGTAGATGTTTATGGGCAACAGTAATTACTTAAAATCAGGTGGACCAGTCACTCATTTGCCGACCATGTAAATATTAAAAATAAATAGTTACTACTATGTATCATCATGGTCAACCAGCCGATCGCAGTCTATTGCTGCACTAAGGCCTCCTTAGATACGCGCCATCTTCTTCTTTTGTTATTAAGCTACATCTAGTTCTCACCAGTTGCTGTAATCCTAGTCAGCGTTCTAATCTCTACTTTGGGAAGTCTATCTAAAACTGACTATCATAAGATCAGCCTTTCCATTGTTTGATGGGCAACTAAAGCTGGTGGACTCTCTCTTTGCAAGGGTCCATATGTCTGCATATAGGTATATATAGTGGATAGAACAAATTGCTGAAATAGTTTTAGACTAATGTCTGACATTGACATATTTGAGAGCACACTGCCTGGCAGCAGTGGACGGTAATGCGAGCTACGTCATTCCGGCAAATCACCTGAGGTGATACAGTACCTATTTTGATATTGATGGTAATAGCTTTAATAGACCAGTCACTAGTTAAAATATTTATTCAATCGCTGTAAAGAGTAAGATTGTTTAATTTCATTGAAGGATTTTTATTTGGAGTGTCAATTCGTTAAATTTTATAAGAAGAGTAACACTGCTAGTCTTTGAATAATTAAGACTGACTGCTAGGTATTTAATAAAATATAATAGTAATCATTTCTATTTAAATTGTTTTGTTATTTGGCTAGTTAACACCATATAGGCAAAACCATAATGCCAAGTCATGTAGAACGTCGGGAAATCTTCTTGCACGCGTCCATCTCAGACTAGTGTTACTTACTTTTAGTTATTACTTACTCCAGATGAAATCTCAAGGGATGCGTTTAAATTAAAAGCCATATGACGTCATTGGAACTGACTAACTATTATTTATTTAACAGATTTTGACACAGCTACCAAGTATATTAAAGGAAGAGGAAGATGTAGCGTTTAAAAATGAAAGTGGCGAAACAGATGATATCATTAGCAAACAACACAATGCTGCCGTAAGAACCATAGCAATTGGACATATAGTCGAAAAGGTAATGTTTAACAATGACCAAAAAAATCATACTAATTTAAATAAGAGTAACCTTTACACCTTTGTTATTATATTCAAATAAGAATCATTAACGTAATATAAATAGCGGTAATTCAAGTTACAAATTATTACGAAAAATATATTTTTCATCACACTTTCTCGTTCACAATCTAAGACATGAAAACTCCTTGATTTTAACCTATTAAATAATTTAGTACCCGTTAATTTTATGTACATAGTTTTATTTCCATTAAGAACCAAATTATTAAAGTCAAACCACTGTATCACTTTATCAAGAGACTTGATTACATCAATTATATATTATCATCGCCGACATGTACGCAAGAGAAGTGAAAATAATGACATTTTTCATATATGTATTTAATACCAATAAAATCCTAAATACAAAAAATCTATAATTTTTTTGAAATCTCTCAGTACTTTCACTTATTGTTTTATTTATAAAACGGAAGTGACAATAGTCTCGTTTGTTTTTTCTCATAAGCGTGTTACAAAAGTGCTGTGTTTAGCCATTTATATGGTTTAGCCACGTCAGTATTACTAACCAAATAAAATGTAAATTATATGTTGAGGTACTTTTAAGCTCATTCCTTATTTAAAAAAAATTAAATTTCGTTTCGCAATACTTATCTTCTTTTATTTTCTAGGTATCACGGCCTATGTTAGATGTACTGGTCGCAAGGAATGCATTGAACAGCATCCGTATGCAAGCACTAAAAAAGCAACATCAGGAGTTGATGTCTAGATTAGAGAACATGTCTTGTAATGTTTAGTTTAAGTACATAGTTATGTAACCTAACAATAAATGGTTGCAATAAAGTCGTCTAACTATATATTGAAATATTGTTATTTTTATATCACAACTATACTACAATTCATTTTTATCAATAATTTCAAAACCGTCAGATGAATCGGCACTTGGTACTCTTCTCCTCTTTTTTTCATCATGGGGATTGTATACCATGTTTACAACAGCTCCCCTGATATTAGATATCATACTGAAAGCAGCATTACTCCAAATGCCAGATGGCTGCACCTCTAAAGAAGACTGATATTGTTCAGGTTGTTGTTCTGGAAAAGAAGGTTTCGTTATTTCCACTGTTAGAATATCAATGGACGCAACGTCTTGACATTTTTAGCTCGGGACCTAATTCTACGTATCGCGGGGCAAATCTCAACCACACACTTCATCGTCACTTTCAGCGCGCTTAATCAATACCAATTAACTACAACTTTTGAAATCTACAATCGATCACAGAACAGGTAAGGACATATTCAGCCCAGCAACTTGTTTTTTCAGGTCAATGTACGCTGCGATAAAATAATCTCTGCTAATTCTGATTACTAAATAATGTAATGTATCATTATATCAAAATATATTATCGTATAACACACGTTTATTCCGCACTGGCGTTGTTTTCAAAACAACACAGTTTGTATACGCCCGCAACCGTGGAGCGCCGAAAACACACGCGGTTCCCCTTCCTTTCAACAAACGTTGTAAAGCTAATTATTAAAACTTAACCCACTATAACAAGTTTATTAGTTAGCCCTGTTGTGTTGGGCCGTATCCTTGTATCGGTTTATTTTAAGCTCGCGTAAGGAGAGCGAACTGCAAATGTCACGTTAAAATAAAATCCACAATGTGTTGGCTGTAGGTAATGTGTTTCGTATCGGGCAACTGTGAGGTTTAGAGTTAGAGTTTAACTTATTAAACCTATTCCAATCTAAACTTGACCTTAGTATTAATAGCTTGTCTGCTCATCTCTTTCACACAGCAGAGCTACGCATAACCTTGGTTTGCATAAAGATAGTTTATCCTATAAACCATTTTGATAAATCTCTTATAACATCTTAATATAAATCTTAATGAGGAGGAGGATTTTTGGTTTGTTGGACAAAGACTTACTTAGCAACTTTACGATTTATGACATTAGTAGTATGATGCACTTAATGTCTTATATTGTAAACTTCTTTCATTACTTTTTATTAAATTTCATTATAATTAAAAATTTATAACAAACTTTCCAATAAAAAGTAACAAAAATATTATTGACATTTAAGACGAAACATAAGAACTATAGATTGTAGGTGTACTATTTACTATTCACACGTGAGTATTGACAAACAGGCAGAGATGCATGCAGTAATGCAGTATTTTTAAAATTGTTTGCTAACCTTCAGGTATGTATTCATCTTCACTAGAATCTGTTACTTCAACATCTTTTGTAAGAGTCTGCATTTTTTCTATAGATAAATTTCTTACAAGTGAACTACTATTATCTGAACTATCGCTGGCATCTTCTAAAGGCAAATCTTCTGGTTTCCAATAATCTAAAATAATTATTTATTATACTCTACACAGACAATTAAAAATAAACTTTCTTTGTGATTTTAAACTATTAACATCTAAATAAGCTCATAAAGTTATTTAAAAAACCCAAAATCAATTATAATAAAATATATATAAAAAAATTAGGTCTACTTTCTATTTTTTTTTAGAAAACAATGTATAGTGGTTTCTTTAGTAACAAATTTTAATTACACCAACATCCCTTCCCATTTAACTCAAATGACTCATTAACACCCCCAAAGACATGGTTAAAGGAACTACATAGTTTTGGAACGGAGACTTGATTTAGAGTACCAATTTGATATTATCTGTAGTTTGGTATACAAAAGCTGTCTTAAGGAACCAGACATTATACGGCAACAAGGAACCACTCAAGATAATCATTAAAGCTACATTCAACTAACCATAACTATCTATTAAAAGAAATAACTATTTACCCAAACTTTGCCTATCTTCCGACAATGGCTTCTGATCTGGTTCAATAGTCAATAAATCTAAATTTACATCAGATGCATCTGGTATGAGGCCTTCCAATTCAAACTCAGATTCTAGAAATCAATTATTCATTTAATTGCATTGAAGGTAATGATTCAAAATAATACTCTTAAGCCTGTAATGCAAAAAGTAAATAACAGTAATTCAGTAATATTTTATTTCTGTAAACATACCTGCATTTTGTTGAACTTTTTTATACACCTTAAATAATGGTGGAATTAATTTATGCAAGAAAAATAACATTGTAAATAACAAATAGAGTAATGTGTATCCATTAGTGTACCTTCCAATGAAGAAAATCAAGTTCAATATTATTTGGAGAAGTAAAAATGCCTGAAAAAAAAGAAATAAATTACCATGAAATTACAAGCAATATTTTACTTCAAGTATATATTTATACTGACTCACTTTGGTATGATTATTATTACGTAGATAAACAAATTCTTTGCAATGTCTTTTAATCCAATTGCTGACAGCACTTACGGCTGCCTTCAATTTTTGATTATCATGTGAAGCTAAGCGTTTTAGACATGTAGTGCGATGCTTATACTTTAACCAAGTTTCAATAGCATCGCAACTTATAATTACAATTGAAAATCCGATAGCAAATTGTAATAAATTCAGTTGCCGATATATGCACACCCTGCAAATAAAAAAATCGTGACGTATAAATAAATTCTAAGATATACTTCACTTTACTATATAAATGATATGTAAATATGCTTACATAAAAACAATATTAAAGAATAGAAAGAATAACAAAGACATCCACATTTTTTTCCAGAGTAAAACATCCTCGAGAATACTTAATAAAATTATAAGTAATAAGGATGAGGTGCTATGGTTGCTTTCAATACTTGTTGACGATTTTCTTGAAAAAAATGATTTCAGCGAAACCAACATTTTGTTCATTCTTATTTATTAATTCCTCTGGATTGCTCTTTGATGAAAACTTCACACGACAAATATTGATTAACGTCATTTGACATTTACTTAAAATGAAATTTTATTTACAACCTAGACTAGAAATTCAGACTCATACCACAGAATTCTTTAAATATCACATACTAGTGATGCACTTGATAAACCACTATTGGTAGACATTGATACCATTAAGTTAGAAATAATATCGAAAGTATTGGGCCAATAGTCATCACGCTATTGATACTGTTACGAGCTATGATTCTAGCCTCCAGGGTTGGAACCTGAAACTGGTAACTTTAATACGACAAACGCGTTTGTCTATTAATAATCTCAGCGATACCTACAGTCTCTTACCATTCCTCTGGCACTATATCTACTCTTTATATTACTAGGTACTCCTTGATGTTTACAATTTTCACTTTTGTATATGCTCTAAGGTGTATAGCAAAATCTGACAGATGAAGACTGTCTAAAACTTACACAAGGAACATAATTAACATTTGTGCTAAAAAATATTAAATTAACTTAACTGTAAAATAATCTTCTGTATTTTTTTGACTTAAGATCAGGGGGGGTCGTCTCATTGGGTGAGCTTTGGAATACCTACGGGGGCTAGAACTGTGTTGCCAAAATTCTTCTGTACTTAAGTGAGACCCAAATTTCGGTCTCTCATTAGGGTTTTTTAGAGCTGGCAAATCTGAAAATGTGGCTATATGTTAAAAAGCTACCAATTAACTATTTCTTAAAATTTATTTATCGATGTATTAGCTGATATCTGACATAATATTTGGCTAATCAAATCAATGTTCAATGGTATTATTATTAATACAATATAAATACCCTTTTTCAGCGTTAATAATATACAAAATTAGATAGTATTTTACAAAATTAGATGGTATGATTTTGCTTTTGTATCCGGCAGCCCCAATTACAATAGCTGTCACCTGGTCTGTTAGTGTTTTGCAATTTTTTGTGGTTGTGATCTACTTTTGCAACGTGAAGTGTTTTTTTTCGCCTTTAAATGACGTAAGTAGAGCCTAGGTTCGTCCGTCCGTTTTATGCAGACTCCCAAACACCTGAGTGTTGTGTGCGAGACTTTCTAATTCGTTTTCCTCCATAGTTATTTTAACAAACATTTTTTTCCTTCATAACTTTTCTTTTATTTTCCTCATAACTATGAAGGAAAAGCAAAGAAAATGTTTTTGGTGTGGTTCCTCACCTGCCGAGGATCCCGAAACCACATTATTTAGGTTTCCGAAACCTGGTTCCTCAAATGTTAGTCGGTATGCCTACTCTCAATACTATAGATACCTAAATAAATCCCGCCATGCTTTGTTAACTTATCTGTTATGGTTTATTTTGTTAATTAAACCTACTTACTTGTGATTGCATTGCTGAAACTAGCAAGCTTTGTATGTTGTTGAGCGAGTAACTATACAATAGTGGCTACTATTGTTAGTTACTAAACTCATTCTATTTATTTCAGTCAGTTTCTTTACAGGTGCTTCATCAGTGTCATGAACATTGCACTAATGTAGCTGCCATGGTGTGTGACATGAATGCAGTGAACAGAAGGGCTCCAAACATTTTATTAGCCACTGCTAACTGTCCACAATTTGAATTAAATAATAAAAAAAATATTACAATTTTCGACACACATTCGACACACTTAATAAAGTGTTTCAGAAGTTTATTTTTGAAGTATGATATAGAATGCCCAATAAATATAACATTTGCTACTGGAAACCAGGGAAAAGGTAAATGTTACTTTTTATATATAACTATCAGTTCTTTATGTAATAAGAAAGCTATCTGATGTGGCAATATATTGATCATGATGTATATATTTATACTTATTGTTTCAGGTGTAACCAAATTGGGGTCACATTGTCAAATTCTATGAACTGTGGACAACTCTTATCCAAATTTTGTATTTGCACCTCTAAGGGTAAAACTAGCAGTTCAAGTGCTGAGCCACACAGTTGCTGCTGACATGTTTGCTAAAATAGCCCAAGGTAACTTGGTTTTTTCTTATCCATCTAAAGGGCTTAGTAGCCAAATGACAGAAAAAGAACAGTTTTTTCCTACCTACTTACCTTGATAGTATTTTGGAAAACTTGTATTAAATAAAGTAATACTTTATTATAATACTGATGCCTGTGTGAAATTAGGCTTTTAAAGTCCTTCTTGAGAACTTTACTGTTCTGGGATAAAGAACAGAATATATAATATATTAAATCTCAATAATAAAATATAATGTTCTATTACAGGTGATTTAACTGCTGAAGCGGCTTGACTGCAGATATTATATCGAAAACGGACAAACTGTTTGACTCTCTGAACAGTGACACAGTGGATCTGCAAAGAGGAAAGCCATTTTCAACCAATTTAAAAGATAAATCACCTCATTTAGTATTTATAAATGAAATGAAAACATTTTCACAACCACTCAAATTTATAGGCTTCAAAAGCACCCCACCATCAAAAAGGTTGGTAGTTATACAATGATTATAAAGATTCTTTAAATTACTCTAACAAAAAATTTGTCCTAGAATAAATTTATTAATAATTTCTTTCTTTACTTGTGAAAATGTTGGCCTACAAGGCTGCCTCATTAAATAATTCATAATATTAGTAGTTGTAAGATTCTATGTTTTATAATAAAGCTATTTTGACGAAAATACAGTTATTTTAAATTTCTTTTAACCAATCACCAAGTTATATAATTTAAAAATTAATAAGGCTGTTTGTCTACCAAAGCAGAGCTGGAAAATTGTAACACATAAATAGGTAAATTAGTGTGCAATTTTTATTTACATTGGTTACGATTTTTCAGTTCTGCTTTTGTGGACAGGTAGCTTTATTAAATTTTTGAAAATAATTAGATTTTGAATTTCCCGCGTAAATTCGTATTATCGGCTCATTTTGAATTTCCCGCATTTGCGAGTTTTTAGGGGGCTGTACAGAGATGGCGCTCATTTCAGGAGAATTTATTTGTACGTAGTTGTCATTCTTCTCCCTAGAGTATAGTTCCTTGTCGAATAGTGTGACAGAACCAAATCGGCCAATCCCTATCCTACGTAGTCTTGTCCGCCCTACCCCTAGAGTGTTTTTATGAAGTGCGAAGCCAGAAGCTCGCGAAGGAGGTCCTGAATGAAGCGAGCCTACGAGGCCGAGTGGAGCGAAGAGCGAAACGAAGGTCGAGTAGGTGAAGCTGAATGAAGGGGCGACGGAGCGAGTCGTCTGGCGTAGCCCATTTGATGTGTAGCTCTCCCGTAATATTGCATTATTTTTTCGATGTTTTACCTATTTATAGGTTATGTTAGTTTTTTTTGGTTTTCTCGAAAAAAGTGCATTACCTTGTAATGCGAGTGCTATTGTTACAATCGGGGACCAAACCTCTACCAAATAAAACATCTTTCTCCCCGAAACTCCTGCCGCACGATTCAAAATTTTAACCTTTCGATGTTTTACCTATTTATAGGTAATGTTAGTTTTTTTTTGTTTTCTCGAAAAAAGTGCATTAGGTACCTTGTAATGCGAGTGCTATTGTTACAATCTGGGACCAAACCTCTACCAAATAAAACATCTTTCTTCCCGAAACTCCTGCCACACGATTCTAAATTTTAACCAATAAAAGTTTTACTATTACCGAAAATGTAACCGAAACGCATAACGCCCACAAAAAATACACCGTTTAATGGGCGCTACATACCTTCAGTTTTAACTGTGCGATTTAACTGTATAGTCAAACTGTACAGATAAATCGTTAGGTGTGTGGAACATACAGTTGAACTGTACAGTTTAACTGAGATCTAATCAAAATATCAATAGATAAATCTGTACAGATAGAACTGTACAGTGTTAACTGAGAGTGTGTAGTCGAAAACTGCAGTTTCGTTAGTTTTGTCGCAGCGAGCGTGAAGTGAACACGTATTTTGTCTTTACTCATCGCTTCTACGAAAAGTCAACGCTCGACCATGGCACAACGCGAATGGCTCGAAGAGTTTATCCAACTATACCAATCGGAGCCTTCATTGTGGAAAATCAAAAGTAAGGAATACCATAATAGAGTAAAAAAAGATTCAGCTTATGAGAAGCTCATTTTAAAACTACGGGAAATAGATCCTAATAGTAATAAAGAGGCTGTTATAAAGAAAATTAATAACCTACGCTGCACATATAACAAGGAGCACAAAAAAGTCATGGCCTCAAAATCTGGATCAGGCGCCGAAGACATATATGAGCCGAAGTTATGGTATTACTCATTATTACGTTTCTTAGACGATCAAAATATACCAAGGCCTAGTCGGTCTAATTTGGAGGATAGAGAAGATGAGGTAGGTAAATAAAATTTAGTTGTAGCTCTATTAATTTAATAATAATCTAATTTATTTTATTAATTTTCATACAAAAGTTATTTCATTTAAGGTTGTAGGCATCGATATTTATTAGAGATCGATGATTATAGGTAGGTATATCAAACAAACCCGATAATTCTAGAATGTTATGTAGACAAGTTTATATACGAGGAAGTTTACAAGTGGATTTACCTACTTTGTATATCGTCGGCCTAATTTGTTAACCTGCTAAGTCCATTTTTGAGCAATTTATTGTGAACGGACTATAACTTTATTTAATGAAATAAAATTATTTTGCCAAGGAACCTGACCTTCATTGTTAAAATAGTTCATAAATTCTTCTCTAATTATTTTGGGTGCCCGACTTATGTTTCCCGTATTACTTCTCTCTATAGGTTCCATAGTCGAAATGTCTGTTGTACATCCTGAGATTATGGTTCCAGTATCAATTTGTTCTCGATCAAAACAATCCGGATTAGTATAAGAATTAGGCATTTTTTTAATTAGATAGTTATGCAATGCACAACATGCCATAACGTCGGATTCAATTTTATTTGGCTGTAAATTTACAGCTGTATGAAAGATTCTGAAACGTGAGGCCAGAATGCCAAAGGCATTTTCCACAATCCGACGTGCTCGTGAAACACGATAATTGTATATTTTTTTATCTATAGAAGTCAATTCTGCTTGTCTGAACGGTTTCATTATATCAGATCTCAACGGAAAGTCGTCATCAGAAACAAAAACGTATGGCAAACGTCTCTTGACTATTTCTTACAGCTTCTTCGCTTGGAATTTCCAACTGGTTATTCTGGAGCATTTCAAAAAATTTTGTATTTTGTAATACGCCTCCATCTGAAACTCGCCCGTTCGTACCGAAATCACATAGTAAAAACTGATATTGAGCGTCAACAACAGCCATAAGTACCATGCTGTGGTGTTTTTTATAGTTGTAAAATTCCGATCCACATCCTTTAGGTGGAATAATAGCAATATGTTTTCCATCTATTGCTCCAAGTAGATGTGGAAAGTTCCACCTTTCTTCAAATAACGCACTAATTGCTTTCCATTCATTGCATGTTCGTGGAAACTGAAACAAAGAAAATGTTACAGATTAACGTGATGGAATCATCGGGTGCAACATCAGTGTCTGAAAATGAGGCAGCGCATTCGGAGTTAGATGTTTCTGAAAATTTTTCTGCTCCGAGTCCTACGGCTTCCATCTCAACCATTGCTTCAACTTCGACTGGTCATGGTTTGGCACCTAAACGGCTACCGAACAGAAAGAATAATGAAGATTTAACAAAAGAAGTTTTGCAATCTGTTCAGGACCACTTTAAACAACCGACATATAAAGAGGATCGCTACGATATTATTGGAAAACTGGTAGCATTGAAACTTCGAGAATTTAAAAATAAACAACAACAGTTGTAAGCGGAAAAAATAATAAACGAAACGTTATTCGAAGCTGAGATGGGAAATCTTACAATGTCACATAGGGTAATGGCTCCAAGAACAATGATATTAAATGATATTCAATCACAATCAAGTACTTCAATTTCTATGCCATCACCATCTCATAACTCTCACCATTCCATCACCGTCGCAATATATAAGTACTCCAAATCAGTCACCCATAACTCAGCCTCAGTATTATGCTGTCACACTAGCTCCTCAGACGCCAATAATAGATACTATGAGTGCTACTACGGTACAACTGTCAATTCCGGACTGGACAGAGGATACAGCTGGATCATATGTATCGCGATTTGTAACCAACACCGATGTGATGTGATGAGAAGATGATTTATTTCATTAAATAAATTTATAATAATAATAATATGAGTAATTTTATTACTTACCTTTAAGTAGTCCTTGTGTAAAACCTTATAAATTGCTTCACAGGTTTCTGGTACGATGGCGGAAAGTGCTTGTGGCGATATTATTGTAGAAAATTTTAAACATTCATAAGATCTCCCTGTAGCTAAAAATCTTAAAGTTGCCGTTAATCTTTCATGAGGTGTTATAGCATTTCTCAATATGGTGTCTTGCTTTTTTATTAATGGTGTCACTAAAGACAGAAGGTGCAAATAGGTATTCTCATTCATTCTCAAATAATTATTGTAATCTTTTGGAGTAATTTTCAATTCATTTATCAAGGAGGTGTGTGAATATGATTTTCTCAACAGAAGCCAGTGTTTACACCACAATTCGCGTTTTTTTTCGTTTTCTTCTATTTTCTTTTAACACACACATTAGCCCTACGATCGCTAAAGCGTCGTCTCTGGAGGCCATATTGATAAAAACTGAAAGGTCGCGCGTTTTTGCTTGAAGGTGTGTAGGCTGTATGGACTTACGATTTATTTGTACAGTTGGACTGTACAGTGAAATCGCACAGTTAAAACTGAAGGTATGTAGCACCTATAAGTTAGAATTTGAAACTTGACCAGAACTTGACTGACAAGTGACAATTGACGTTTGATAAATATAAGCTCGACCCTGCCATCTAGTGTTATATTTTTACTCAATTGCTAAAAAGTTATGCCACCAGGGACACAAGAGGTGGTTCGTTTATTTGAATATTAGCAAGACGGGATTTGTATGACTCTTTCACCCCATTGACTGTTATATAATTTCAAAACCGGTTGCGCAAAGTGACTTTTTTAATTGTTAGGGATGGAAATATCCGCCACGATATCGCTATTACATAGTTGGGCCACGGTAATATTATGTATACAGTATTGTAACTCGGGCTTATCTTTGAAATAATTACCTACAGCCGCGTGGCATCTAAACATGCGATTGAGCTGCCCGCCTCCAGCATTTTAATTACATTTGCCTACTTTGTACTCAAATTTCAACTATCTAGTAACAGACAGACGGTCAAATTAATTTTTTCTGGTATAGTTCATACAAACTGTACAATAAACAACTATTGTTAATGCAACCAAAAAGTGCACAATATATCCTTCTTGTCATATTTAAAATATACTTGAAGTAATTTTAATTGTAAAAATCGCGCGGTTATTGTTTAAAAAACAAAACATCGTCCGTTCGTCACTGCGGCACAGTCGCGACCAGGATCGTCAATCTTAACAAATAGCCTGGTACTACTATACATTTAGGAAGGCAATTACAGATCGCGCTACTGTGTCGACGTATTATTCTGTGATGAAGGCATCCCATGTTTAATTTTTCTACCAATTTGGTAGTTTAGTTTGCATTAAAATATTTAAGTATTTTAAATCAAAAAAATATTAATTTAATATTAATGTGTTGTCGTCTGTGGAAGTCGCAACCTATCTGTGGTTGCAAAGGCGGCAAAATTGGACCAGTGGCGCGCGTTTTTTGAAAAAAGAAACAGGAATGAAGCAGTTTTTCAAAGAATGGTGGCGACGCTGAATTGTTATTAACTTCTTGCCGCCGTTTTTATTACACACTTTTTTTACTGACTGTGAACAATATACAAACTTGACAAAAATTTTTTGATTTCACGATTTCCGAAAAATAACTGTTAGCGGTCGTGTTATTTTTCTGATTTTGTTGTTTTAATACCTCTTGTAAATTTTTAGTGCTTTTCACGCTAAGTTAAAGATTTTAGTGTTTTGAGACAGGACTCCATTATAGTTGTAGTTAAGTTTAGTAAATATGTCTTACAAGAGGTGCTGTATTTCAGGCTGTTCAGGAACTGCAGGTTAGTAAACGCCGTCATTGTTGACTTAATCTTTGAAATTTATGACATGGGTTATGCATAGGTTCTTCTCCATCGGGCGTTCCGAACCCGTGATAGATTCACTTATTGGTTCGTACTGTTACAAGTTTATTTGAATATACAGTTTTCTCTAGTTTTTCTAGAAGAAATTTCTATATAATATATACAACTATTAAATTATCACCCCTAAATGATCACTTCTAAAAAAACGCCTTATAAAAACGTTTTATAAAAATAATCTTCTCTTTATTATTAGATAGCTGGGTTCATAGACAAGGTATATTGTAGCTTAAACTTTAAAGTATATTAAAGCAGATTAATGATAAATTCTGCTAAAAAGCTTCCACAGAAAAGTGAATCGAGTAAGATCTACTGAACATGTACTTGTGTCCAAACTTGTGTCCAAACTAAGATATTTTTTACTTTTCAGAAAATATACTTCCCAAATCCCGCAAAAGATTTGGATCGTTCTATGACCTGGATTTATAATGTTGGTGGGGATATCTTGAAATCAACTAATATACTACTATAATAGACTCTGCAACATAGCTGTGCCAAGTTTAAACATGCCATGTAAGTTTATTAATTATTGAAGTACATATGTTAAAAATAAAGGGAGTATAACCTCATATTAGAAATAATATGGCATAGTTAGATGTTGGAGCTGATTACCAAAGTCATTTACAAGAGTGATAATAATTATGTTACAATATTATTGTACTATTTTTAAATTTTGTTTTACTTTCAGGCTTGAATTCAACCACAAGTAAATCACAGAATCTATTAGAGGATTTGCCATCAGTATCATCTTTGCCTATGAATAGATCATCATCTCTTACTACATGTATGTATAATATTTGTTCATTCATGACATATGTTTGCACATTGTTTGTCAAATTGAGTTGAAATTTTGTTTCAGTATGTCATACAGTTGTGGTCTTCACTTGCGTAAAAGATTCTGACCTAGTGACTTGCTGTATCAACATACAATAAGTTATTATTTGTGATTACATGGCACATGCCAGAAATCATTATTATATCAAATTATCATTAACAAACTAACTCGTTAAAATGACCTAAGAACTTGAAAGATACATTTCTTGTGTGGTGTATTTGTAACAAAGGTTTATCCGAAACATTAGAAAACCATGCGCAGTGTACTTCATTTAAAATTATACATAAACTTGTGTCAATGTCATATTTTTATTCTCTTTTCCAGCTGATAATTTGTCCATTGAGATAGAAGTGTCAAAACGGTGTGAGCTAACTTTTGATCCAAGAAAAAGAAAATATTGGTGAGTACAAAAAGATACCTATAAATTTTATTGATTTTAGGTAGTGTTATTCTCAACAACATTCTTTTTTAGGTTCCATAGGAACCTTTTTATAAAAAATTAAGTGCTTACTATTGGCTTATAATGTTCCTATTCAGAAATTAATTTGATTATTATATATTGAAATATTTTTTACAGCACCAAGCTCCAAGCATAGTCTAGCCCACAAATCAGCCACTAATAATTAAACAAGAGATTTACCTACAGAAATCAACAGAAAGGTAAGTTTTAAAATATTTTTCCATAGTATTATAATAATTATAATCTTTTTTCGCTGTTTTAACTATTTTGTAGAATGTAGATGATAAATGATAAAATGCAATTTTTTTTTGATTTAAATTACACCAATAATATATGTTTAACATTATAATATTATGTTAGTCAATATAAAGATCTGTGAAGTGATTGTGTATTATAATTTTTTACATCTATATATATATATATATATATATAATGACTAACTGACTGGCTGACTTACTGATCTTAATTATCCTAGTTAACATCAATTTATCTGTTTTGTATCACATTATGCATTGTCACTTTACAAAATTAAATATATTTTTAAACAAAACATGACACATAAACCTACATAAACCTTGTATCCTAATTGTAAAATAAATGACTTAATATCTGGCAATGAAACAACTAGATGGTTAATTCCTTATGATTCAATAGTGTGTCATTATAAATTTTACTAGACTCAACTAAAATTGGTTGCTTCTTATCGAGTCACCTAGTAACTTTTTGAACTGACATGGTTATTCAATAAACAATTTATATTCATCTCCCATAGGAAAACAAATGTAAATGTAGATCAATATAAGACCATAATGGTTCTGCTTTTAGCATTCTGTCTTAATTATTAGTCTTAAGGATACAAGGGTTTATGCGTCATGTTTTGTTTAAAAATATATTTAGTTTTGTAAAGTGACAATGCATATGTGATACAAAACAGATAAATTGATGTTAACTAGGATAATTAAGTAAAAACAAGAAACCATTATTTAAAAATAAGTGCAGTTTTGGATTTTTATAGGCAACATTTTATAAGGAGAAACTCCATATTTACCCCTGGCCTTGTGAAAAGTTGAATTTCACCTAGATGATTTACAACTATAGCTATAGTTAGCCATATCACACTACCTCAAAATTAGATTTATATGTTAGGAGGAGAACCGCGATTGGAAATAGTATAAGATATGGTATAATCTTCAATTATAAATGTTGCTTGTTCCACAATATTTTAAAACCCTTAATCTACCCATACATTTCCTGGTACTGAAATAAATCATACACATTTATTCCCTTGCTCTTAGGATACTATACACTCACAAAATCTATATTATACTCACAAAATGTATATATTTTTTTGGTCACAACACCTTAGCTGCTTCAGAATATAGAAGAGCCTAACGCCATAGTAAATTGAACTGCAATTAATCAAATTCATCTACACTTCCCATACCAACACAAATTTGTACAAAATATATAAGTAGCGCGGTAATTGCGACTACACGATTGTGAGTGTTCTTATACAAACAAGTAGAAATCAATTGATCAAGTATTTGATTGAGTTAGGCAACATTGACTGAAGCAGATTATTGGATGTCAGAATCTAGTTATAGCTTTCCTTCCTTTTTAACTTACCTCATGTAAAAATAACTAGATCAATGATGCCAAATGTCCTTTATTTTCAGCTTAAAGTTCTGGTGGATTTTGGTCCTAAGACTGACACACAACTAATCAATAAGACATTGAATAGTCTTAAGTCACAGGATGGCGTAACACAGGTATGCTTTTTTTTTTACATTTTCGCTATTGAGCTACATCATGATCAACCCATTACCGGCTCACTACAGAGCAAGGGTCTCTTCTCAATATGAAAAGGTTCGGCCATATCCACCACGCTGGCCACGTGGGGATTGGCAGACTTCACACGCCTTTGAGAACATTATGAACAACTCTGCGTGCAGGTTTCCTCACGATGTTTTCCTTCACCGTTGGAGCAAGTGATATTTTAATTGCTTAAAAACGCACATAACTCCGAAAAGTTATAGCGTGCCCGGGTTCGAATCCCCGACCTCTGATTAGAAGGCTGACATCCTAACCACTAGGCTATCACAGCTCTAAGTGAATGTATGACCCATTGTTCATTAATTGGTTGGTTGAACATAAGTGGTAACTATTATATGCATTCAGGCACACTGAGACTTTATAGTCTATAGTCTATATATATAAAAATCAATTGCCGTTCGTTGGTCTCGCTAAAACTCGAGAACGGCTGAACGAATTTGTCTTATCTTGGTCTTGAAATGTTCGTGGAGGTCTAGGGAAGGTTTAAAAGGTGAGAAAAATTGGAATAATTGCCGGGGAAACCCTAAAAACAGCCCTTATCTTTTTCCCATATAAACGTTTTCTAAATAAAATGTGGAGCCAATTTGAACTTTATTGCTATTTAATAAAGTTCATATTGTCAATGTTGTCTAAGAAATGTAGGTGTGTTCCTAACTTCAAAGAGTCAATTTGCAATTAATATTTAGGCAATATTTCATCCCGGTATTTCCACGGAAACGAAAACTACGCGGGTGAAACCGCGGATTTCAGCTAGTAACAATATGAATATAGTTGTTACTATATTATATAATATATATTTATGTTGATAACAATAATTGTTTTTTTTTTAGTTATTTTTTTAGGACGAGTTAAAAATATTTTAAATCACGCAATTCCCGTTTTCTGTTCCAGATAAGAAAATTCTTTCAGAAGAATGCAAAGGAACTGCAGATGTACTCCTCTTCTTTGGCAATTTATTCGACTCTGTCAATGGCAGTTTCACGAAGAAAAAAAAAAGCTACGGAAAACCACTTTTGGGGCCTGCGACACCATCATCAGTACATCACGAAAAATGGAGGGAAGCGAAGAAGATTTTAAAATCAATGAAATTTATTATCTATAAATTTCATTGATTTTAAAAAGCAGACAAAAAAGAACGAACAATAAACAATTGGGTGTGGACATTGGAAGGAATTGAGGTTTTATTAAAAACAGTTAGAAACTAAATTTAATATAACTTCAGTAAACCAGGACCCCATTGAAAACTTTTTTGGGGCTATTCGATCACACGGTTGCCGCAACACAAACCCTACGCCCGAGCGTTTTGTATCAGTGTTTACCACATTGCTAGTCAACAGCCTAACCAGTGTCCACACCCCAGGAGGATATTGTGAGCATGATTTAGGTGAGGCACTGCACCCTCATTGTCGCAGATTGTGAAGCCGATGACGACTCGACCTGTGCACCTGCTTTAGATGATATTTTAAGTATTGAGCTGAGCCAAGAATATTGGCCCCCCTTACAGTATGTAACTGGGTAGGTTATAAAAAAAAACATAAAAAATATATAAGTCCTGTGAAACATGCAAAAAAGAATTAGTGTCATCAAAAGAATTAGAATATATAAAATACAGGGAATATGCAGATCGTCGTTGGCTTTGCAGTCCGACTCACTCAATTGTGAATATAATTTCAAATATACAAGACATAGCAATGTCTATATTAAAAACAGATTTAGAGAAAAAGAACCTAAAACAATATATCAAAACCATTGTCTATATGTTAGTAGATTTAAAACATATCTGGTGTCCTAACCATAAAAACAAGTTGATAAATTTCTTGATTAATGCAGTTTGTCGCTTTTTTATACATAATTATTGTAAAACAATTAATAAGATTTTATATGGAAGAAAAGACGTCAATGACACCAATGACAAATTTCAAATGATGGCAAAAATTTCTTTCCAAATATGTCTCAAAATTAAAAATAAGTATACTTAATATCCTCAATTAAAAAAAAACAGTCGAGTAGAGTAGAACTCTCACATGAATGGTGTTGTACTAATGTACAAAAATACTTTTTTATTCTCATAGTTGTCATTTTGAAATACCGTTGTTAAAGTGGCATAGTGATATATATTCTGTGAAAATTCCAACTACCGTTTCCAGTTCACTATAAACAGCCCATTGTCAGACAGATAGTCTTAGTGATAGGGCTCCATTTGCACTCTTTAGGTGCAGGGAGACTGGTCATACAGTTTTTATTAGAGGCAAATCTAAAGGCCCAAAGTACAACCGAGTTATCTAGAGAAGTATAGGAGTTCCTATGCAACCTCCTGTCTGCATTCTGTGACCACCTCTGTTCCATATTAATTATTACTACATTGGCATTGTAGTTACAAAAATTATATGGTCCCTACTTCTGAGAAGTTCTCTGTATCAGTTGGCGGCAACTGCTCTCAAATTGTGTTGCAAGATTTGACCACCTTAGTCTGAGTCAGCATCAGACCCCAGTGGGCCACTCCTCGGGGAACTTTATCAACTGTTTTTATTAGGATAAAGAAGTCATTAGAATGTATTTTATGTGAAAATAAAGAATAGAAGCCAAAAATTTGTATTATTTAAAAATATGTGTTCGGAATAATTATATATATATTTTTTAATTTGGATGACTTGCCAAATTGTTAGGGAATCAAATATTAAATAATTAATCTGAACACAATCCTACCTTCCATCAGTCATACATACTATCTATAGATACGTACAAGTGTAGGTATGAACCTATACCTAAGCAGTCTGTATATACCATATGTATATTAGCTTGCGAGATTGTACTCTATTTCCGTATGTAAAAAGTACTCTGTGGTCGCGACTGTCTGCATCCCGAGATCGAGGCACGTAGGCATAGCCCGCGTTTCGTCCGTTTGTATGAAGTTGCAATACTGTATACATAACGGTAATACCGTGTCAGATGTTTGTCACTGTTGCTTGTTGTGCAACAACTTGTGTGTGTACAGGACGGCTGTGTGAGAGCAGTGCGTGCAGCGGAGAGGCCTCTTTTCCGGTGTGCGTGCGGAAGTGGGAAACGAGGATCGTTGACGACTGGAATAGAACATGTTTCATGACACTCATGGTCATGGGTCGATTTTGACGACCTCCGTGGCGCAGTGCGCGCTGTCGCATTATAAAGTTGGAGGTCCTGGGATCGATTCCCGGCTCGAATCTGGTCTGGTGGGCGGCTACGGCCGTAGCATGATGTATGGTAAACCCATTCTCCTAATTGGTGTCTACGCGACATCTTGCCGGAACGCTAAATCGCTTGGCGACACGTCTTTGTCGGCAGGGTGGTAACTAGCCACGCCGAAGCCTCCCACCAGACCAGACTCGAGCCAAGAATCGAACACCTCCAACTTTATAATGAGACAGCGCGCGCGCTGCGCCACGGATGTCGTCAAATTATGCAATCTGTACTTATAATTCTGTATAAGTATCACGGAGATTTCAATGACTAACTATATTTTTTGCTGTTAATTGTACTTATACAACCCAAGTTACTTGCCGGGGTGATGGACTCAAAGAGTATATAATCACTACTTTTGTTGGACTGCAAAGAGGATGTAAAAACTACGTTGCTGCAATTTATTTGCTATTCAGTGTTTGTATTCTCATTTTTGCTAATTAATATAGGAACCTTGTTTTTATATGAACTGTCACTTGTAATTTTGTGATTGGTTGACGCAATTATGTTTTTATTTTCACGTTGGATACATTGTATTTAATAGAATTGCAAAATGTAATTTTATGATTGGTTGACGGCTTCAACGGATGTGACGGATGTTTTTATTTTCACTCAGTGATTGGTTGACGACTGTTGTTGCAAAATGGCGGGAACCAATCAGATTTGTATTCTCCCACCAAGACTATTGTAAGCATGGCCTGAGATCTTCGGATTTCAAGCCGTGTTTATTTTCGAGTGAGGTGTGGAGGAAATAGGAGCCAATTGTAAAATAGTGTTAACGATCATAGTAAAGTTAATTAATGGAAGCATATATTATTTTGGTTAGATTATCTGCATCTTGTCTGGTTTTAAATTCATCGCCAATAGTAGGTTGTTTCTTATAAATCAGAAGTGGTATAGGAATCCAAAAATAAAGGGTACGTAGCTAATCGTTGCTTGTAAAGATAAATTTCTTTTAAACTAGATTGCTAAACTTTTTAAAGACATATATCAAGAGATTTTAATACTGTTACGATTTGTTGGTAACGTCGTTGCGCATGAAGCCTGATAACGTGGTGTTGTTAGATTACGTGTAATATTGCGTGCAAGCTTGGGATGTGCTTTGAACAAATTAAGAGCTTAATGATCGTGATTTTCCGGTCTTTATCTATTTTTAAGGAACCTGGCGAAAGAAAGCTTTCAATTAAATGTATATGAATTAGTTATTTGTTTAGTTTTTATGGTTCCCGGCAAATTTTCGGTCAACATTTTGTTACAAATACTAGATGTATACAATATTTGCATACGAATGTGGGTAATTTAAGAAATGGTGATAGCTTATAAATTTTAAGCAAATAGAATTCTCTCTTCATTTATATTTTAGCTTTCTTAGCTGTCTACATTTCAACACCTTTTATGTGATTACGTGTAATATTGCGTGCAAGCATGGGATGTGTTTTGAACCAAATAAGAGCTAATGATCGTGATTTTTGGGTATTTATCTAAATTGAAGGTACCTGGCGAAAGAAAACTTTTAATTAAACATATATGAATTAGTAATTTGATTAGTTTTTATGGTTCCCGGCAAATTTTCCGTCAAGATTTTTGTTAGAAATACTAGATGTATACAATATTTGCATACGAATGTGGGAAATTTAAGAAATGGTGATAGCTTATAAATTCTAAGCAAATAGAATTCTCTTTTCATTTATATTTTAGCTATGCTTTGTTGTCTACATTTAAACACCTTTTTTGAATTTATACCTA
Organism: Lasiommata megera; assembly: GCA_928268935.1. Taxonomy (NCBI): domain Eukaryota; kingdom Metazoa; phylum Arthropoda; class Insecta; order Lepidoptera; family Nymphalidae; genus Lasiommata; species Lasiommata megera. Next base: position 9,768,884 of record OV743312.1, read on the forward strand.
ATTTGTTTCCCTTTTTTGCTTAAGTCGACAGAACATGGAGTGACGACTCGAGACACCCGATCCTGTGGAGCATCGTAGTCTGAGCCGAACGAAGGAACGCAGCCCTTCCCGGATCCTGAGACTGGAGCCAATGCAGTGCATCATGCTGAGCGTCTTGGCGTCGCGGAACATGCTAAAAGGTGACGTAGTCCTTCTGTTACGATTTGTTGGTTACGGTCGTTGCGCATGAAGCCTGATAACGTGGTGTTGGTAGATTACGTGTAATATTGCATGCAAGCACGGGATGTTTTTGAACCAATTTAAAGCTAATTATCGTGATTTTCTGGTAGTTATCTATATTACAGGTACCTGGCGAAAGAAAGCTTTCAATATATATATATATATATATATATATATATTACTCATTTGTTTAGTTTTTATGGTTCCCGGCAAATTTTCCGTCAAGATTTTTGTTAGAAATACTAGATGTATACAATATTTGCATACGAATGTGGGAAATTTAAGAAATGGTGATAGCTTATAAATTCTAAGCAAATAGAATTCTCTCTTCATTTATATTTTAGCTATGCTTTGTTGTCTACATTTAAACACCTTTTTTTAATTTATACCTAATTTGTTTCCCTTTTTTGCTTAAGTCGACAGAACATGGAGTGACGACTCGAGACACCCGATCCTGTGGAGCATCGTAGTCGGGGCCGAACGAAGGAACGCAGCCCTTCCCGGATCCTGAGACTGGAGCCAATGCAGTGCATCATGCTGAGCGTCTTGGCGTCGCGGAACATGCTAAAAGGTGACGTAGTCCTTCTGTTACGATTTGTTGGTTACGGTCGTTGCGCATGAACCCTGATAACGTGGTGTTGGTAGATTACGTGTAATATTGCATGCAAGCACGGGATGTGTTTTGAACCAATTTAAAGCTAATTATCGTGATTTTCTGGTAGTTATCTATATTACAGGTACCTGGCGAAAGAAAGCTTTCAATATATATATATATATATATATATATTACTCATTTGTTTAGTTTTTATGGTTCCCGGCAAATTTTCCGTCAAGATTTTTGTTAGAAATACTAGATGTATACAATATTTGCATACGAATGTGGGAAATTTAAGAAATGGTGATAGCTTATAAATTCTAAGCAAATAGAATTCTCTCTTCATTTATATTTTAGCTATGCTTTGTTGTCTACATTTAAACACCTTTTTTGAATTTATACCTAATTTGTTTCCCTTTTTTGCTTAAGTCGACAGAACATGGAGTGACGACTCGAGACACCCGATCCTGTGGAGCATCGTAGTCGGAGCCGAACGAAGGAACGCAGCCCTTCCCGGATCCTGAGACTGGAGCCAATGCAGTGCATCATGCTGAGCGTCTTGGCGTCGCGGAACATGCTAAAAGGTGACGTAGTCCTTCTGTTACGATTTGTTGGTTACGGTCGTTGCGCATGAAGCCTGATAACGTGGTGTTGGTAGATTACGTGTAATATTGCATGCAAGCACGGGATGTGTTTTGAACCAATTTAAAGCTAATTATCGTGATTTTCTGGTAGTTATCTATATTACAGGTACCTGGCGAAAGAAAGCTTTCAATATATATATATATATGACGGCGGCGGTAGTTGTAACGCCTAAACAAGACAGCGAAACCAATCGCTAGTGGCACGTGCACCTGACGTCATCACCCCACTACAATTCGATAGTATAAGAGCGGCTGCGCCGACTACGAGGCACGCATTTCTTGTGGATGCGTCTAGGTGCACGGACCACTGTCTTAAAGGCAGACCGTCACTATCTTATCTCTAAATAATTGTGTAATTTTATATTACATCAATTGTACTATATTAATTTAATTATTCTAGCTAAATATTGGATTAAATTAGATTAATCGTGTAATCAATATTACATCGATTATATTATATTAAATTAATTACTTCAATTATATAAATCATATTGAATTAGATTATATTACATTAAAAATTAATTAAAAAAAGAGTAGTTCTTCAAGTTTAACCTGGGTTTTACTTCTGATGTCTGAGCCTATCCCGACATATATATATATATTACTCATTTGTTTAGTTTTTATGGTTCCCGGCAAATTTTCCGTCAAGATTTTTGTTAGAAATACTAGATGTATACAATATTTGCATACGAATGTTGGAAATTTAAGAAATGGTGATAGCTTAAATTCTAAGCAAATAGAATTCTCTCTTCATTTATATTATTTTAGCTATGCTTTGTTGTCTACATTTAAACACCTTTTTTGAATTTATACATAATTTGTTTCCCTTTTTTGCTTAAGTCGACAGAACATGGAGTGACGACTCGAGACACCCGATCCTGTGGAGCATCGTAGTCGGAGCCGAACGAAGGAACGCAGCCCTTCCCGGATCCTGAGACTGGAGCCAATGCAGTGCATCATGCTGAGCGTCTTGGCGTCGCGGAACATGCTAAAAGGTGACGTAGTCCTTCTGTTACGATTTATTGGTTACGGTCGTTGCGCATGAAGCCTGATAACGTGGTGTTGGTAGATTACGTGTAATATTGCATGCAAGCACGGGATGTGTTTTGAACCAATTTAAAGCTAATTATCGTGATTTTCTGGTAGTTATCTATATTACAGGTACCTGGCGAGAGAAAGCTTTCAATATATATATATATATTACTCATTTGTTTAGTTTTTATGGTTCCCGGCAAATTTTCCGTCAAGATTTTTGTTAGAAATACTAGATGTATACAATATTTGCATACGAATGTGGGAAATTGAAGAAATGGTGATAGCTTATAAATTCTAAGCAAATAGAATTCTCTCTTCATTTATATTTTAGCTATGCTTTGTTGTCTACATTTAAACACCTTTTTTGAATTTATACCTAATTTGTTTCCCTTTTTTGCTTAAGTCGACAGAACATGGAGTGACGACTCGAGACACCCGATCCTGTGGAGCATCGTAGTCGGAGCCGAACGAAGGAACGCAGCCCTTCCCGGATCCTGAGACTGGAGCCAATGCAGTGCATCATGCTGGGCGTCTTGGCGTCGCGGAACATGCTAAAAGGTGACGTAGTCCTTCTGTTACGATTTGTTGGTTACGGTCGTTGCGCATGAACCCTGATAACGTGGTGTTGGTAGATTACGTGTAATATTGCATGCAAGCACGGGATGTGTTTTGAACCAATTTAAAGCTAATTATCGTGATTTTCTGGTAGTTATCTATATTACAGGTACCTGGCGAGAGAAAGCTTTCAATATATATATATATATATATATATATTACTCATTTGTTTAGTTTTTATGGTTCCCGGCAAATTTTCCGTCAAGATTTTTGTTAGAAATACTAGATGTATACAATATTTGCATACGAATGTGGGAAATTTAAGAAATGGTGATAGCTTATAAATTCTAAGCAAATAGAATTCTCTCTTCATTTATATTTTAGCTATGCTTTGTTGTCTACATTTAAACACCTTTTTTGAATTTATACCTAATTTGTTTCCCTTTTTTGCTTAAGTCGACAGAACATGGAGTGACGACTCTAGACACCTGATCCTGTGGAGCATCGTAGTCGGAGCCGAACGAAGGAACGCAGCCCTTCCCGGATCCTGAGACTGGAGCCAATGCAGTGCATCATGCTGAGCGTCTTGGCGTCGCGGAACATGCTAAAAGGTGACGTAGTCCTTCTGTTACGATTTGTTGGTTACGGTCGTTGCGCATGAAGCCTGATAACGTGGTGTTGGTAGATTACGTGTAATATTGCATGCAAGCACGGGATGTGTTTTGAACCAATTTAAAGCTAATTATCGTGATTTTCTGGTAGTTATCTATATTACAGGTACCTGGCGAAAGAAAGCTTTCAAAATATATATATATATATATATATTACTCATTTGTTTAGTTTTTATGGTTCCCGGCAAATTTTCCGTCAAGATTTTTGTTAGAAATACTAGATGTATACAATATTTGCATACGAATGTGGGAAATTTAAGAAATGGTGATAGCTTATAAATTCTAAGCAAATAGAATTCTCTCTTCATTTATATTTTAGCTATGCTTTGTTGTCTACATTTAAACACCTTTTTTGAATTTATACCTAATTTGTTTCCCTTTTTTGCTTAAGTCGACAGAACATGGAGTGACGACTCGAGACACCCGATCCTGTGGAGCATCGTAGTCGGAGCCGAACGAAGGAACGCAGCCCTTCCCGGATCCTGAGACTGGAGCCAATGCAGTGCATCATGCTGAGCGTCTTGGCGTCGGGGAACATGCTAAAAGGTGACGTAGTCCTTCTGTTACGATTTGTTGGTTACGGTCGTTGCGCATGAACCCTGATAACGTGGTGTTGGTAGATTACGTGTAATATTGCATGCAAGCACGGGATGTGTTTTGAACCAATTTAAAGCTAATTATCGTGATTTTCTGGTAGTTATCTATATTACAGGTACCTGGCGAAAGAAAGCTTTCAATATATATATATATATATATATATATTACTCATTTGTTTAGTTTTTATGGTTCCCGGCAAATTTTCCGTCAAGATTTTTGTTAGAAATACTAGATGTATACAATATTTGCATACGAATGTGGGAAATTGAAGAAATGGTGATAGCTTATAAATTCTAAGCAAATAGAATTCTCTCTTCATTTATATTTTAGCTATGCTTTGTTGTCTACATTTAAACACCTTTTTTGAATTTATACCTAATTTGTTTCCCTTTTTTGCTTAAGTCGACAGAACATGGAGTGACGACTCGAGACACCCGATCCTGTGGAGCATCGTAGTCGGAGCCGAACGAAGGAACGCAGCCCTTCCCGGATCCTGAGACTGGAGCCAATGCAGTGCATCATGCTGAGCGTCTTGGCGTCGCGGAACATGCTAAAAGGTGACGTAGTCCTTCTGTTACGATTTGTTGGTTACGGTCGTTGCGCATGAACCCTGATAACGTGGTGTTGGTAGATTACGTGTAATATTGCATGCAAGCACGGGATGTGTTTTGAACCAATTTAAAGCTAATTATCGTGATTTTCTGGTAGTTATCTATATTACAGGTACCTGGCGAAAGAAAGCTTTCAATATATATATATATATATATATTACTCATTTGTTTAGTTTTTATGGTTCCCGGCAAATTTTCCGTCAAGATTTTTGTTAGAAATACTAGATGTATACAATATTTGCATACGAATGTGGGAAATTGAAGAAATGGTGATAGCTTATAAATTCTAACCAAATAGAATTCTCTCTTCATTTATATTTTAGCTATGCTTTGTTGTCTACATTTAAACACCTTTTTTGAATTTATACCTAATTTGTTTCCCTTTTTTGCTTAAGTCGACAGAACATGGAGTGACGACTCGAGACACCCGATCCTGTGGAGCATCGTAGTCGGAGCCGAACGAAGGAACGCAGCCCTTCCCGGATCCTGAGACTGGAGCCAATGCAGTGCATCATGCTGAGCGTCTTGGCGTCGCGGAACATGCTAAAAGGTGACGTAGTCCTTCTGTTACGATTTGTTGGTTACGGTCGTTGCGCATGAAGCCTGATAACGTGGTGTTGGTAGATTACGTGTAATATTGCATGCAAGCACGGGATGTGTTTTGAACCAATTTAAAGCTAATTATCGTGATTTTCTGGTAGTTATCTATATTACAGGTACCTGGCGAAAGAAAGCTTTCAATATATATATATATATATTACTCATTTGTTTAGTTTTTATGGTTCCCGGCAAATTTTCCGTCAAGATTTTTGTTAGAAATACTAGATGTATACAATATTTGCATACGAATGTGGGAAATTTAAGAAATGGTGATAGCTTATAAATTCTAAGCAAATAGAATTCTCTCTTCATTTATATTTTAGCTATGCTTTGTTGTCTACATTTAAACACCTTTTTTGAATTTATACCTAATTTGTTTCCCTTTTTTGCTTAAGTCGACAGAACATGGAGTGACGACTCTAGACACCCGATCCTGTGGAGCATCGTAGTCGGAGCCGAACGAAGGAACGCAGCCCTTCCCGGATCCTGAGACTGGAGCCAATGCAGTGCATCATGCTGAGCGTCTTGGCGTCGCGGAACATGCTAAAAGGTGACGTAGTCCTTCTGTTACGATTTGTTGGTTACGGTCGTTGCGCATGAAGCCTGATAACGTGTTGTTGGTAGATTACGTGTAATATTGCATGCAAGCACGGGATGTGTTTTGAACCAATTTAAAGCTAATTATCGTGATTTTCTGGTAGTTATCTATATTACAGGTACCTGGCGAAAGAAAGCTTTCAATATATATATATATATATATATTACTCATTTGTTTAGTTTTTATGGTTCCCGGCAAATTTTCCGTCAAGATTTTTGTTAGAAATACTAGATGTATACAATATTTGCATACGAATGTGGGAAATTTAAGAAATGGTGATAGCTTATAAATTCTAAGCAAATAGAATTCTCTCTTCATTTATATTTTAGCTATGCTTTGTTGTCTACATTTAAACACCTTTTTTGAATTTATACCTAATTTGTTTCCCTTTTTTGCTTAAGTCGACAGAACATGGAGTGACGACTCGAGACACCCGATCCTGTGGAGCATCGTAGTCGGAGCCGAACGAAGGAACGCAGCCCTTCCCGGATCCTGAGACTGGAGCCAATGCAGTGCATCATGCTGAGCGTCTTGGCGTCGCGGAACATGCTAAAAGGTGACGTAGTCCTTCTGTTACGATTTATTGGTTACGGTCGTTGCGCATGAAGCCTGATAACGTGGTGTTGGTAGATTACGTGTAATATTGCATGCAAGCACGGGATGTGTTTTGAACCAATTTAAAGCTAATTATCGTGATTTTCTGGTAGTTATCTATATTACAGGTACCTGGCGAAAGAAAGCTTTCAATATATATATATATATATATTACTCATTTGTTTAGTTTTTATGGTTCCCGGCAAATTTTCCGTCAAGATTTTTGTTAGAAATACTAGATGTATACAATATTTGCATACGAATGTGGGAAATTTAAGAAATGGTGATAGCTTATAAATTCTAAGCAAATAGAATTCTCTCTTCATTTATATTTTAGCTATGCTTTGTTGTCTACATTTAAACACCTTTTTTGAATTTATACCTAATTTGTTTCCCTTTTTTGCTTAAGTCGACAGAACATGGAGTGACGACTCTAGACACCCGATCCTGTGGAGCATCGTAGTCGGAGCCGAACGAAGGAACGCAGCCCTTCCCGGATCCTGAGACTGGAGCCAATGCAGTGCATCATGCTGAGCGTCTTGGCGTCGCGGAACATGCTAAAAGGTGACGTAGTCCTTCTGTTACGATTTGTTGGTTACGGTCGTTGCGCATGAAGCCTGATAACGTGTTGTTGGTAGATTACGTGTAATATTGCATGCAAGCACGGGATGTGTTTTGAACCAATTTAAAGCTAATTATCGTGATTTTCTGGTAGTTATCTATATTACAGGTACCTGGCGAAAGAAAGCTTTCAATATATATATATATATATATATTACTCATTTGTTTAGTTTTTATGGTTCCCGGCAAATTTTCCGTCAAGATTTTTGTTAGAAATACTAGATGTATACAATATTTGCATACGAATGTGGGAAATTTAAGAAATGGTGATAGCTTATAAATTCTAAGCAAATAGAATTCTCTCTTCATTTATATTTTAGCTATGCTTTGTTGTCTACATTTAAACACCTTTTTTGAATTTATACCTAATTTGTTTCCCTTTTTTGCTTAAGTCGACAGAACATGGAGTGACGACTCGAGACACCCGATCCTGTGGAGCATCGTAGTCGGAGCCGAACGAAGGAACGCAGCCCTTCCCGGATCCTGAGACTGGAGCCAATGCAGTGCATCATGCTGAGCGTCTTGGCGTCGCGGAACATGCTAAAAGGTGACGTAGTCCTTCTGTTACGATTTATTGGTTACGGTCGTTGCGCATGAAGCCTGATAACGTGGTGTTGGTAGATTACGTGTAATATTGCATGCAAGCACGGGATGTGTTTTGAACCAATTTAAAGCTAATTATCGTGATTTTCTGGTAGTTATCTATATTACAGGTACCTGGCGAGAGAAAGCTTTCAATATATATATATATATTACTCATTTGTTTAGTTTTTATGGTTCCCGGCAAATTTTCCGTCAAGATTTTTGTTAGAAATACTAGATGTATACAATATTTGCATACGAATGTGGGAAATTTAAGAAATGGTGATAGCTTATAAATTCTAAGCAAATAGAATTCTCTCTTCATTTATATTTTAGCTATGCTTTGTTGTCTACATTTAAACACCTTTTTTGAATTTATACCTAATTTGTTTCCCTTTTTTGCTTAAGTCGACAGAACATGGAGTGACGACTCGAGACACCCGATCCTGTGGAGCATCGTAGTCGGAGCCGAACGAAGGAACGCAGCCCTTCCCGGATCCTGAGACTGGAGCCAATGCAGTGCATCATGCTGAGCGTCTTGGCGTCGCGGAACATGCTAAAAGGTGACGTAGTCCTTCTGTTACGATTTGTTGGTTACGGTCGTTGCGCATGAACCCTGATAACGTGGTGTTGGTAGATTACGTGTAATATTGCATGCAAGCACGGGATGTGTTTTGAACCAATTTAAAGCTAATTATCGTGATTTTCTGGTAGTTATCTATATTACAGGTACCTGGCGAAAGAAAGCTTTCAATATATATATATATATATATATATATTACTCATTTGTTTAGTTTTTATGGTTCCCGGCAAATTTTCCGTCAAGATTTTTGTTAGAAATACTAGATGTATACAATATTTGCATACGAATGTGGGAAATTTAAGAAATGGTGATAGCTTATAAATTCTAAGCAAATAGAATTCTCTCTTCATTTATATTTTAGCTATGCTTTGTTGTCTACATTTAAACACCTTTTTTGAATTTATACCTAATTTGTTTCCCTTTTTTGCTTAAGTCGACAGAACATGGAGTGACGACTCGAGACACCCGATCCTGTGGAGCATCGTAGTCGGAGCCGAACGAAGGAACGCAGCCCTTCCCGGATCCTGAGACTGGAGCCAATGCAGTGCATCATGCTGGGCGTCTTGGCGTCGCGGAACATGCTAAAAGGTGACGTAGTCCTTCTGTTACGATTTGTTGGTTACGGTCGTTGCGCATGAACCCTGATAACGTGGTGTTGGTAGATTACGTGTAATATTGCATGCAAGCACGGGATGTGTTTTGAACCAATTTAAAGCTAATTATCGTGATTTTCTGGTAGTTATCTATATTACAGGTACCTGGCGAAAGAAAGCTTTCAAAATATATATATATATATATATATATTACTCATTTGTTTAGTTTTTATGGTTCCCGGCAAATTTTCCGTCAAGATTTTTGTTAGAAATACTAGATGTATACAATATTTGCATACGAATGTGGGAAATTTAAGAAATGGTGATAGCTTATAAATTCTAAGCAAATAGAATTCTCTCTTCATTTATATTTTAGCTATGCTTTGTTGTCTACATTTAAACACCTTTTTTGAATTTATACCTAATTTGTTTCCCTTTTTTGCTTAAGTCGACAGAACATGGAGTGACGACTCTAGACACCCGATCCTGTGGAGCATCGTAGTCGGAGCCGAACGAAGGAACGCAGCCCTTCCCGGATCCTGAGACTGGAGCCAATGCAGTGCATCATGCTGAGCGTCTTGGCGTCGCGGAACATGCTAAAAGGTGACGTAGTCCTTCTGTTACGATTTGTTGGTTACGGTCGTTGCGCATGAAGCCTGATAACGTGTTGTTGGTAGATTACGTGTAATATTGCATGCAAGCACGGGATGTGTTTTGAACCAATTTAAAGCTAATTATCGTGATTTTCTGGTAGTTATCTATATTACAGGTACCTGGCGAAAGAAAGCTTTCAATATATATATATATATATATATTACTCATTTGTTTAGTTTTTATGGTTCCCGGCAAATTTTCCGTCAAGATTTTTGTTAGAAATACTAGATGTATACAATATTTGCATACGAATGTGGGAAATTTAAGAAATGGTGATAGCTTATAAATTCTAAGCAAATAGAATTCTCTCTTCATTTATATTTTAGCTATGCTTTGTTGTCTACATTTAAACACCTTTTTTGAATTTATACCTAATTTGTTTCCCTTTTTTGCTTAAGTCGACAGAACATGGAGTGACGACTCGAGACACCCGATCCTGTGGAGCATCGTAGTCGGAGCCGAACGAAGGAACGCAGCCCTTCCCGGATCCTGAGACTGGAGCCAATGCAGTGCATCATGCTGAGCGTCTTGGCGTCGCGGAACATGCTAAAAGGTGACGTAGTCCTTCTGTTACGATTTGTTGGTTACGGTCGTTGCGCATGAACCCTGATAACGTGGTGTTGGTAGATTCTAATTATCGTGATTTTCTGGTAGTTATCTATATTACAGGTACCTGGCGAAAGAAAGCTTTCAATATATATATATATATATATATATATTACTCATTTGTTTAGTTTTTATGGTTCCCGGCAAATTTTCCGTCAAGATTTTTGTTAGAAATACTAGATGTATACAATATTTGCATACGAATGTGGGAAATTGAAGAAATGGTGATAGCTTATAAATTCTAAGCAAATAGAATTCTCTCTTCATTTATATTTTAGCTATGCTTTGTTGTCTACATTTAAACACCTTTTTTGAATTTATACCTAATTTGTTTCCCTTTTTTGCTTAAGTCGACAGAACATGGAGTGACGACTCGAGACACCCGATCCTGTGGAGCATCGTAGTCGGAGCCGAACGAAGGAACGCAGCCCTTCCCGGATCCTGAGACTGGAGCCAATGCAGTGCATCATGCTGAGCGTCTTGGCGTCGCGGAACATGCTAAAAGGTGACGTAGTCCTTCTGTTACGATTTGTTGGTTACGGTCGTTGCGCATGAAGCCTGATAACGTGGTGTTGGTAGATTACGTGTAATATTGTATGCAAGCACGGGATGTGTTTTGAACCAATTTAAAGCTAATTATCGTGATTTTCTGGTAGTTATCTATATTACAGGTACCTGGCGAAAGAAAGCTTTCAATATATATATATATATATATATATATTACTCATTTGTTTAGTTTTTATGGTTCCCGGCAAATTTTCCGTCAAGATTTTTGTTAGAAATACTAGATGTATACAATATTTGCATACGAATGTGGGAAATTGAAGAAATGGTGATAGCTTATAAATTCTAAGCAAATAGAATTCTCTCTTCATTTATATTTTAGCTATGCTTTGTTGTCTACATTTAAACACCTTTTTTGAATTTATACCTAATTTGTTTCCCTTTTTTGCTTAAGTCGACAGAACATGGAGTGACGACTCGAGACACCCGATCCTGTGGAGCATCGTAGTCGGAGCCGAACGAAGGAACGCAGCCCTTCCCGGATCCTGAGACTGGAGCCAATGCAGTGCATCATGCTGAGCGTCTTGGCGTCGCGGAACATGCTAAAAGGTGACGTAGTCCTTCTGTTACGATTTATTGGTTACGGTCGTTGCGCATGAAGCCTGATAACGTGGTGTTGGTAGATTACGTGTAATATTGCATGCAAGCACGGGATGTGTTTTGAACCAATTTAAAGCTAATTATCGTGATTTTCTGGTAGTTATCTATATTACAGGTACCTGGCGAAAGAAAGCTTTCAAAATATATATATATATATATATATTACTCATTTGTTTAGTTTTTATGGTTCCCGGCAAATTTTCCGTCAAGATTTTTGTTAGAAATACTAGATGTATACAATATTTGCATACGAATGTGGGAAATTTAAGAAATGGTGATAGCTTATAAATTCTAAGCAAATAGAATTCTCTCTTCATTTATATTTTAGCTATGCTTTGTTGTCTACATTTAAACACCTTTTTTGAATTTATACCTAATTTGTTTCCCTTTTTTGCTTAAGTCGACAGAACATGGAGTGACGACTCTAGACACCCGATCCTGTGGAGCATCGTAGTCGGAGCCGAACGAAGGAACGCAGCCCTTCCCGGATCCTGAGACTGGAGCCAATGCAGTGCATCATGCTGAGCGTCTTGGCGTCGCGGAACATGCTAAAAGGTGACGTAGTCCTTCTGTTACGATTTGTTGGTTACGGTCGTTGCGCATGAAGCCTGATAACGTGTTGTTGGTAGATTACGTGTAATATTGCATGCAAGCACGGGATGTGTTTTGAACCAATTTAAAGCTAATTATCGTGATTTTCTGGTAGTTATCTATATTACAGGTACCTGGCGAAAGAAAGCTTTCAAAATATATATATATATATATATATATTACTCATTTGTTTAGTTTTTATGGTTCCCGGCAAATTTTCCGTCAAGATTTTTGTTAGAAATACTAGATGTATACAATATTTGCATACGAATGTGGGAAATTTAAGAAATGGTGATAGCTTATAAATTCTAAGCAAATAGAATTCTCTCTTCATTTATATTTTAGCTATGCTTTGTTGTCTACATTTAAACACCTTTTTTGAATTTATACCTAATTTGTTTCCCTTTTTTGCTTAAGTCGACAGAACATGGAGTGACGACTCTAGACACCCGATCCTGTGGAGCATCGTAGTCGGAGCCGAACGAAGGAACGCAGCCCTTCCCGGATCCTGAGACTGGAGCCAATGCAGTGCATCATGCTGAGCGTCTTGGCGTCGCGGAACATGCTAAAAGGTGACGTAGTCCTTCTGTTACGATTTGTTGGTTACGGTCGTTGCGCATGAAGCCTGATAACGTGTTGTTGGTAGATTACGTGTAATATTGCATGCAAGCACGGGATGTGTTTTGAACCAATTTAAAGCTAATTATCGTGATTTTCTGGTAGTTATCTATATTACAGGTACCTGGCGAAAGAAAGCTTTCAAAATATATATATATATATATATATTACTCATTTGTTTAGTTTTTATGGTTCCCGGCAAATTTTCCGTCAAGATTTTTGTTAGAAATACTAGATGTATACAATATTTGCATACGAATGTGGGAAATTTAAGAAATGGTGATAGCTTATAAATTCTAAGCAAATAGAATTCTCTCTTCATTTATATTTTAGCTATGCTTTGTTGTCTACATTTAAACACCTTTTTTGAATTTATACCTAATTTGTTTCCCTTTTTTGCTTAAGTCGACAGAACATGGAGTGACGACTCGAGACACCCGATCCTGTGGAGCATCGTAGTCGGAGCCGAACGAAGGAACGCAGCCCTTCCCGGATCCTGAGACTGGAGCCAATGCAGTGCATCATGCTGAGCGTCTTGGCGTCGCGGAACATGCTAAAAGGTGACGTAGTCCTTCTGTTACGATTTATTGGTTACGGTCGTTGCGCATGAAGCCTGATAACGTGGTGTTGGTAGATTACGTGTAATATTGCATGCAAGCACGGGATGTGTTTTGAACCAATTTAAAGCTAATTATCGTGATTTTCTGGTAGTTATCTATATTACAGGTACCTGGCGAAAGAAAGCTTTCAATATATATATATATATATATATATATATATATATATATTACTCATTTGTTTAGTTTTTATGGTTCCCGGCAAATTTTCCGTCAAGATTTTTGTTAGAAATACTAGATGTATACAATATTTGCATACGAATGTGGGAAATTTAAGAAATGGTGATAGCTTATAAATTCTAAGCAAATAGAATTCTCTCTTCATTTATATTTTAGCTATGCTTTGTTGTCTACATTTAAACACCTTTTTTGAATTTATACCTAATTTGTTTCCCTTTTTTGCTTAAGTCGACAGAACATGGAGTGACGACTCTAGACACCCGATCCTGTGGAGCATCGTAGTCGGAGCCGAACGAAGGAACGCAGCCCTTCCCGGATCCTGAGACTGGAGCCAATGCAGTGCATCATGCTGAGCGTCTTGGCGTCGCGGAACATGCTAAAAGGTGACGTAGTCCTTCTGTTACGATTTGTTGGTTACGGTCGTTGCGCATGAAGCCTGATAACGTGTTGTTGGTAGATTACGTGTAATATTGCATGCAAGCACGGGATGTGTTTTGAACCAATTTAAAGCTAATTATCGTGATTTTCTGGTAGTTATCTATATTACAGGTACCTGGCGAAAGAAAGCTTTCAAAATATATATATATATATATATTACTCATTTGTTTAGTTTTTATGGTTCCCGGCAAATTTTCCGTCAAGATTTTTGTTAGAAATACTAGATGTATACAATATTTGCATACGAATGTGGGAAATTTAAGAAATGGTGATAGCTTATAAATTCTAAGCAAATAGAATTCTCTCTTCATTTATATTTTAGCTATGCTTTGTTGTCTACATTTAAACACCTTTTTTGAATTTATACCTAATTTGTTTCCCTTTTTTGCTTAAGTCGACAGAACATGGAGTGACGACTCGAGACACCCGATCCTGTGGAGCATCGTAGTCGGAGCCGAACGAAGGAACGCAGCCCTTCCCGGATCCTGAGACTGGAGCCAATGCAGTGCATCATGCTGAGCGTCTTGGCGTCGCGGAACATGCTAAAAGGTGACGTAGTCCTTCTGTTACGATTTATTGGTTACGGTCGTTGCGCATGAAGCCTGATAACGTGGTGTTGGTAGATTACGTGTAATATTGCATGCAAGCACGGGATGTGTTTTGAACCAATTTAAAGCTAATTATCGTGATTTTCTGGTAGTTATCTATATTACAGGTACCTGGCGAAAGAAAGCTTTCAATATATATATATATATATATTACTCATTTGTTTAGTTTTTATGGTTCCCGGCAAATTTTCCGTCAAGATTTTTGTTAGAAATACTAGATGTATACAATATTTGCATACGAATGTGGGAAATTTAAGAAATGGTGATAGCTTATAAATTCTAAGCAAATAGAATTCTCTCTTCATTTATATTTTAGCTATGCTTTGTTGTCTACATTTAAACACCTTTTTTGAATTTATACCTAATTTGTTTCCCTTTTTTGCTTAAGTCGACAGAACATGGAGTGACGACTCTAGACACCCGATCCTGTGGAGCATCGTAGTCGGAGCCGAACGAAGGAACGCAGCCCTTCCCGGATCCTGAGACTGGAGCCAATGCAGTGCATCATGCTGAGCGTCTTGGCGTCGCGGAACATGCTAAAAGGTGACGTAGTCCTTCTGTTACGATTTATTGGTTACGGTCGTTGCGCATGAAGCCTGATAACGTGGTGTTGGTAGATTACGTGTAATATTGCATGCAAGCACGGGATGTGTTTTGAACCAATTTAAAGCTAATTATCGTGATTTTCTGGTAGTTATCTATATTACAGGTACCTGGCGAGAGAAAGCTTTCAATATATATATATATATTACTCATTTGTTTAGTTTTTATGGTTCCCGGCAAATTTTCCGTCAAGATTTTTGTTAGAAATACTAGATGTATACAATATTTGCATACGAATGTGGGAAATTTAAGAAATGGTGATAGCTTATAAATTCTAAGCAAATAGAATTCTCTCTTCATTTATATTTTAGCTATGCTTTGTTGTCTACATTTAAACACCTTTTTTGAATTTATACCTAATTTGTTTCCCTTTTTTGCTTAAGTCGACAGAACATGGAGTGACGACTCTAGACACCCGATCCTGTGGAGCATCGTAGTCGGAGCCGAACGAAGGAACGCAGCCCTTCCCGGATCCTGAGACTGGAGCCAATGCAGTGCATCATGCTGAGCGTCTTGGCGTCGCGGAACATGCTAAAAGGTGACGTAGTCCTTCTGTTACGATTTGTTGGTTACGGTCGTTGCGCATGAAGCCTGATAACGTGGTGTTGGTAGATTACGTGTAATATTGCATGCAAGCACGGGATGTGTTTTGAACCAATTTAAAGCTAATTATCGTGATTTTCTGGTAGTTATCTATATTACAGGTACCTGGCGAAAGAAAGCTTTCAATATATATATATATATATATTACTCATTTGTTTAGTTTTTATGGTTCCCGGCAAATTTTCCGTCAAGATTTTTGTTAGAAATACTAGATGTATACAATATTTGCATACGAATGTGGGAAATTTAAGAAATGGTGATAGCTTATAAATTCTAAGCAAATAGAATTCTCTCTTCATTTATATTTTAGCTATGCTTTGTTGTCTACATTTAAACACCTTTTTTGAATTTATACCTAATTTGTTTCCCTTTTTTGCTTAAGTCGACAGAACATGGAGTGACGACTCGAGACACCCGATCCTGTGGAGCATCGTAGTCGGAGCCGAACGAAGGAACGCAGCCCTTCCCGGATCCTGAGACTGGAGCCAATGCAGTGCATCATGCTGAGCGTCTTGGCGTCGCGGAACATGCTAAAAGGTGACGTAGTCCTTCTGTTACGATTTATTGGTTACGGTCGTTGCGCATGAAGCCTGATAACGTGGTGTTGGTAGATTACGTGTAATATTGCATGCAAGCACGGGATGTGTTTTGAACCAATTTAAAGCTAATTATCGTGATTTTCTGGTAGTTATCTATATTACAGGTACCTGGCGAAAGAAAGCTTTCAATATATATATATATATATATTACTCATTTGTTTAGTTTTTATGGTTCCCGGCAAATTTTCCGTCAAGATTTTTGTTAGAAATACTAGATGTATACAATATTTGCATACGAATGTGGGAAATTTAAGAAATGGTGATAGCTTATAAATTCTAAGCAAATAGAATTCTCTCTTCATTTATATTTTAGCTATGCTTTGTTGTCTACATTTAAACACCTTTTTTGAATTTATACCTAATTTGTTTCCCTTTTTTGCTTAAGTCGACAGAACATGGAGTGACGACTCTAGACACCCGATCCTGTGGAGCATCGTAGTCGGAGCCGAACGAAGGAACGCAGCCCTTCCCGGATCCTGAGACTGGAGCCAATGCAGTGCATCATGCTGAGCGTCTTGGCGTCGCGGAACATGCTAAAAGGTGACGTAGTCCTTCTGTTACGATTTATTGGTTACGGTCGTTGCGCATGAAGCCTGATAACGTGGTGTTGGTAGATTACGTGTAATATTGCATGCAAGCACGGGATGTGTTTTGAACCAATTTAAAGCTAATTATCGTGATTTTCTGGTAGTTATCTATATTACAGGTACCTGGCGAAAGAAAGCTTTCAAAAAATATATATTTATATATATATTACTCATTTGTTTAGTTTTTATGGTTCCCGGCAAATTTTCCGTCAAGATTTTTGTTAGAAATACTAGATGTATACAATATTTGCATACGAATGTGGGAAATTTAAGAAATGGTGATAGCTTATAAATTCTAAGCAAATAGAATTCTCTCTTCATTTATATTTTAGCTATGCTTTGTTGTCTACATTTAAACACCTTTTTTGAATTTATACCTAATTTGTTTCCCTTTTTTGCTTAAGTCGACAGAACATGGAGTGACGACTCGAGACACCCGATCCTGTGGAGCATCGTAGTCGGAGCCGAACGAAGGAACGCAGCCCTTCCCGGATCCTGAGACTGGAGCCAATGCAGTGCATCATGCTGAGCGTCTTGGCGTCGCGGAACATGCTAAAAGGTGACGTAGTCCTTCTGTTACGATTTATTGGTTACGGTCGTTGCGCATGAAGCCTGATAACGTGGTGTTGGTAGATTACGTGTAATATTGCATGCAAGCACGGGATGTGTTTTGAACCAATTTAAAGCTAATTATCGTGATTTTCTGGTAGTTATCTATATTACAGGTACCTGGCGAGAGAAAGCTTTCAATATATATATATATATATATATTACTCATTTGTTTAGTTTTTATGGTTCCCGGCAAATTTTCCGTCAAGATTTTTGTTAGAAATACTAGATGTATACAATATTTGCATACGAATGTGGGAAATTTAAGAAATGGTGATAGCTTATAAATTCTAAGCAAATAGAATTCTCTCTTCATTTATATTTTAGCTATGCTTTGTTGTCTACATTTAAACACCTTTTTTGAATTTATACCTAATTTGTTTCCCTTTTTTGCTTAAGTCGACAGAACATGGAGTGACGACTCGAGACACCCGATCCTGTGGAGCATCGTAGTCGGAGCCGAACGAAGGAACGCAGCCCTTCCCGGATCCTGAGACTGGAGCCAATGCAGTGCATCATGCTGAGCGTCTTGGCGTCGCGGAACATGCTAAAAGGTGACGTAGTCCTTCTGTTACGATTTGTTGGTTACGGTCGTTGCGCATGAACCCTGATAACGTGGTGTTGGTAGATTACGTGTAATATTGCATGCAAGCACGGGATGTGTTTTGAACCAATTTAAAGCTAATTATCGTGATTTTCTGGTAGTTATCTATATTACAGGTACCTGGCGAAAGAAAGCTTTCAATATATATATATATATATATATATATATATATATATATTACTCATTTGTTTAGTTTTTATGGTTCCCGGCAAATTTTCCGTCAAGATTTTTGTTAGAAATACTAGATGTATACAATATTTGCATACGAATGTGGGAAATTGAAGAAATGGTGATAGCTTATAAATTCTAACCAAATAGAATTCTCTCTTCATTTATATTTTAGCTATGCTTTGTTGTCTACATTTAAACACCTTTTTTGAATTTATACCTAATTTGTTTCCCTTTTTTGCTTAAGTCGACAGAACATGGAGTGACGACTCGAGACACCCGATCCTGTGGAGCATCGTAGTCGGAGCCGAACGAAGGAACGCAGCCCTTCCCGGATCCTGAGACTGGAGCCAATGCAGTGCATCATGCTGAGCGTCTTGGCGTCGCGGAACATGCTAAAAGGTGACGTAGTCCTTCTGTTACGATTTGTTGGTTACGGTCGTTGCGCATGAAGCCTGATAACGTGGTGTTGGTAGATTACGTGTAATATTGCATGCAAGCACGGGATGTGTTTTGAACCAATTTAAAGCTAATTATCGTGATTTTCTGGTAGTTATCTATATTACAGGTACCTGGCGAAAGAAAGCTTTCAATATATATATATATATATATATATATATTACTCATTTGTTTAGTTTTTATGGTTCCCGGCAAATTTTCCGTCAAGATTTTTGTTAGAAATACTAGATGTATACAATATTTGCATACGAATGTGGGAAATTTAAGAAATGGTGATAGCTTATAAATTCTAAGCAAATAGAATTCTCTCTTCATTTATATTTTAGCTATGCTTTGTTGTCTACATTTAAACACCTTTTTTGAATTTATACCTAATTTGTTTCCCTTTTTTGCTTAAGTCGACAGAACATGGAGTGACGACTCTAGACACCCGATCCTGTGGAGCATCGTAGTCGGAGCCGAACGAAGGAACGCAGCCCTTCCCGGATCCTGAGACTGGAGCCAATGCAGTGCATCATGCTGAGCGTCTTGGCGTCGCGGAACATGCTAAAAGGTGACGTAGTCCTTCTGTTACGATTTGTTTGTTACGGTCGTTGCGCATGAAGCCTGATAACGTGTTGTTGGTAGATTACGTGTAATATTGCATGCAAGCACGGGATGTGTTTTGAACCAATTTAAAGCTAATTATCGTGATTTTCTGGTAGTTATCTATATTACAGGTACCTGGCGAAAGAAAGCTTTCAAAATATATATATATATATATATATTACTCATTTGTTTAGTTTTTATGGTTCCCGGCAAATTTTCCGTCAAGATTTTTGTTAGAAATACTAGATGTATACAATATTTGCATACGAATGTGGGAAATTTAAGAAATGGTGATAGCTTATAAATTCTAAGCAAATAGAATTCTCTCTTCATTTATATTTTAGCTATGCTTTGTTGTCTACATTTAAACACCTTTTTTGAATTTATACCTAATTTGTTTCCCTTTTTTGCTTAAGTCGACAGAACATGGAGTGACGACTCTAGACACCCGATCCTGTGGAGCATCGTAGTCGGAGCCGAACGAAGGAACGCAGCCCTTCCCGGATACTGAGACTGGAGCCAATGCAGTGCATCATGCTGAGCGTCTTGGCGTCGCGGAACATGCTAAAAGGTGACGTAGTCCTTCTGTTACGATTTGTTGGTTACGGTCGTTGCGCATGAAGCCTGATAACGTGTTGTTGGTAGATTACGTGTAATATTGCATGCAAGCACGGGATGTGTTTTGAACCAATTTAAAGCTAATTATCGTGATTTTCTGGTAGTTATCTATATTACAGGTACCTGGCGAAAGAAAGCTTTCAATATATATATATATATATATTACTCATTTGTTTAGTTTTTATGGTTCCCGGCAAATTTTCCGTCAAGATTTTTGTTAGAAATACTAGATGTATACAATATTTGCATACGAATGTGGGAAATTTAAGAAATGGTGATAGCTTATAAATTCTAAGCAAATAGAATTCTCTCTTCATTTATATTTTAGCTATGCTTTGTTGTCTACATTTAAACACCTTTTTTGAATTTATACCTAATTTGTTTCCCTTTTTTGCTTAAGTCGACAGAACATGGAGTGACGACTCGAGACACCCGATCCTGTGGAGCATCGTAGTCGGAGCCGAACGAAGGAACGCAGCCCTTCCCGGATCCTGAGACTGGAGCCAATGCAGTGCATCATGCTGAGCGTCTTGGCGTCGCGGAACATGCTAAAAGGTGACGTAGTCCTTCTGTTACGATTTATTGGTTACGGTCGTTGCGCATGAAGCCTGATAACGTGGTGTTGGTAGATTACGTGTAATATTGCATGCAAGCACGGGATGTGTTTTGAACCAATTTAAAGCTAATTATCGTGATTTTCTGGTAGTTATCTATATTACAGGTACCTGGCGAGAGAAAGCTTTCAATATATATATATATATTACTCATTTGTTTAGTTTTTATGGTTCCCGGCAAATTTTCCGTCAAGATTTTTGTTAGAAATACTAGATGTATACAATATTTGCATACGAATGTGGGAAATTTAAGAAATGGTGATAGCTTATAAATTCTAAGCAAATAGAATTCTCTCTTCATTTATATTTTAGCTATGCTTTGTTGTCTACATTTAAACACCTTTTTTGAATTTATACCTAATTTGTTTCCCTTTTTTGCTTAAGTCGACAGAACATGGAGTGACGACTCGAGACACCCGATCCTGTGGAGCATCGTAGTCGGAGCCGAACGAAGGAACGCAGCCCTTCCCGGATCCTGAGACTGGAGCCAATGCAGTGCATCATGCTGAGCGTCTTGGCGTCGCGGAACATGCTAAAAGGTGACGTAGTCCTTCTGTTACGATTTGTTGGTTACGGTCGTTGCGCATGAACCCTGATAACGTGGTGTTGGTAGATTACGTGTAATATTGCATGCAAGCACGGGATGTGTTTTGAACCAATTTAAAGCTAATTATCGTGATTTTCTGGTAGTTATCTATATTACAGGTACCTGGCGAAAGAAAGCTTTCAATATATATATATATATATATATATTACTCATTTGTTTAGTTTTTATGGTTCCCGGCAAATTTTCCGTCAAGATTTTTGTTAGAAATACTAGATGTATACAATATTTGCATACGAATGTGGGAAATTGAAGAAATGGTGATAGCTTATAAATTCTAACCAAATAGAATTCTCTCTTCATTTATATTTTAGCTATGCTTTGTTGTCTACATTTAAACACCTTTTTTGAATTTATACCTAATTTGTTTCCCTTTTTTGCTTAAGTCGACAGAACATGGAGTGACGACTCGAGACACCCGATCCTGTGGAGCATCGTAGTCGGAGCCGAACGAAGGAACGCAGCCCTTCCCGGATCCTGAGACTGGAGCCAATGCAGTGCATCATGCTGAGCGTCTTGGCGTCGCGGAACATGCTAAAAGGTGACGTAGTCCTTCTGTTACGATTTGTTGGTTAAGGTCGTTGCGCATGAAGCCTGATAACGTGGTGTTGGTAGATTACGTGTAATATTGCATGCAAGCACGGGATGTGTTTTGAACCAATTTAAAGCTAATTATCGTGATTTTCTGGTAGTTATCTATATTACAGGTACCTGGCGAAAGAAAGCTTTCAATATATATATATATATATATATATATATATATATATATATATTACTCATTTGTTTAGTTTTTATGGTTCCCGGCAAATTTTCCGTCAAGATTTTTGTTAGAAATACTAGATGTATACAATATTTGCATACGAATGTGGGAAATTTAAGAAATGGTGATAGCTTATAAATTCTAAGCAAATAGAATTCTCTCTTCATTTATATTTTAGCTATGCTTTGTTGTCTACATTTAAACACCTTTTTTGAATTTATACCTAATTTGTTTCCCTTTTTTGCTTAAGTCGACAGAACATGGAGTGACGACTCGAGACACCCGATCCTGTGGAGCATCGTAGTCGGAGCCGAACGAAGGAACGCAGCCCTTCCCGGATCCTGAGACTGGAGCCAATGCAGTGCATCATGCTGAGCGTCTTGGCGTCGCGGAACATGCTAAAAGGTGACGTAGTCCTTCTGTTACGATTTATTGGTTACGGTCGTTGCGCATGAAGCCTGATAACGTGGTGTTGGTAGATTACGTGTAATATTGCATGCAAGCACGGGATGTGTTTTGAACCAATTTAAAGCTAATTATCGTGATTTTCTGGTAGTTATCTATATTACAGGTACCTGGCGAAAGAAAGCTTTCAATATATATATATATATATATTACTCATTTGTTTAGTTTTTATGGTTCCCGGCAAATTTTCCGTCAAGATTTTTGTTAGAAATACTAGATGTATACAATATTTGCATACGAATGTGGGAAATTTAAGAAATGGTGATAGCTTATAAATTCTAAGCAAATAGAATTCTCTCTTCATTTATATTTTAGCTATGCTTTGTTGTCTACATTTAAACACCTTTTTTGAATTTATACCTAATTTGTTTCCCTTTTTTGCTTAAGTCGACAGAACATGGAGTGACGACTCTAGACACCCGATCCTGTGGAGCATCGTAGTCGGAGCCGAACGAAGGAACGCAGCCCTTCCCGGATCCTGAGACTGGAGCCAATGCAGTGCATCATGCTGAGCGTCTTGGCGTCGCGGAACATGCTAAAAGGTGACGTAGTCCTTCTGTTACGATTTGTTGGTTACGGTCGTTGCGCATGAAGCCTGATAACGTGTTGTTGGTAGATTACGTGTAATATTGCATGCAAGCACGGGATGTGTTTTGAACCAATTTAAAGCTAATTATCGTGATTTTCTGGTAGTTATCTATATTACAGGTACCTGGCGAAAGAAAGCTTTCAATATATATATATATATATATATTACTCATTTGTTTAGTTTTTATGGTTCCCGGCAAATTTTCCGTCAAGATTTTTGTTAGAAATACTAGATGTATACAATATTTGCATACGAATGTGGGAAATTTAAGAAATGGTGATAGCTTATAAATTCTAAGCAAATAGAATTCTCTCTTCATTTATATTTTAGCTATGCTTTGTTGTCTACATTTAAACACCTTTTTTGAATTTATACCTAATTTGTTTCCCTTTTTTGCTTAAGTCGACAGAACATGGAGTGACGACTCGAGACACCCGATCCTGTGGAGCATCGTAGTCGGAGCCGAACGAAGGAACGCAGCCCTTCCCGGATCCTGAGACTGGAGCCAATGCAGTGCATCATGCTGAGCGTCTTGGCGTCGCGGAACATGCTAAAAGGTGACGTAGTCCTTCTGTTACGATTTATTGGTTACGGTCGTTGCGCATGAAGCCTGATAACGTGGTGTTGGTAGATTACGTGTAATATTGCATGCAAGCACGGGATGTGTTTTGAACCAATTTAAAGCTAATTATCGTGATTTTCTGGTAGTTATCTATATTACAGGTACCTGGCGAGAGAAAGCTTTCAATATATATATATATATTACTCATTTGTTTAGTTTTTATGGTTCCCGGCAAATTTTCCGTCAAGATTTTTGTTAGAAATACTAGATGTATACAATATTTGCATACGAATGTGGGAAATTTAAGAAATGGTGATAGCTTATAAATTCTAAGCAAATAGAATTCTCTCTTCATTTATATTTTAGCTATGCTTTGTTGTCTACATTTAAACACCTTTTTTGAATTTATACCTAATTTGTTTCCCTTTTTTGCTTAAGTCGACAGAACATGGAGTGACGACTCTAGACACCCGATCCTGTGGAGCATCGTAGTCGGAGCCGAACGAAGGAACGCAGCCCTTCCCGGATACTGAGACTGGAGCCAATGCAGTGCATCATGCTGAGCGTCTTGGCGTCGCGGAACATGCTAAAAGGTGACGTAGTCCTTCTGTTACGATTTGTTGGTTACGGTCGTTGCGCATGAAGCCTGATAACGTGGTGTTGGTAGATTACGTGTAATATTGCATGCAAGCACGGGATGTGTTTTGAACCAATTTAAAGCTAATTATCGTGATTTTCTGGTAGTTATCTATATTACAGGTACCTGGCGAGAGAAAGCTTTCAATATATATATATATATATTACTCATTTGTTTAGTTTTTATGGTTCCCGGCAAATTTTCCGTCAAGATTTTTGTTAGAAATACTAGATGTATACAATATTTGCATACGAATGTGGGAAATTGAAGAAATGGTGATAGCTTATAAATTCTAAGCAAATAGAATTCTCTCTTCATTTATATTTTAGCTATGCTTTGTTGTCTACATTTAAACACCTTTTTTGAATTTATACCTAATTTGTTTCCCTTTTTTGCTTAAGTCGACAGAACATGGAGTGACGACTCTAGACACCCGATCCTGTGGAGCATCGTAGTCGGAGCCGAACGAAGGAACGCAGCCCTTCCCGGATCCTGAGACTGGAGCCAATGCAGTGCATCATGCTGAGCGTCTTGGCGTCGCGGAACATGCTAAAAGGTGACGTAGTCCTTCTGTTACGATTTGTTGGTTACGGTCGTTGCGCATGAAGCCTGATAACGTGGTGTTGGTAGATTACGTGTAATATTGCATGCAAGCACGGGATGTGTTTTGAACCAATTTAAAGCTAATTATCGTGATTTTCTGGTAGTTATCTATATTACAGGTACCTGGCGAAAGAAAGCTTTCAATATATATATATATATTACTCATTTGTTTAGTTTTTATGGTTCCCGGCAAATTTTCCGTCAAGATTTTTGTTAGAAATACTAGATGTATACAATATTTGCATACGAATGTGGGAAATTTAAGAAATGGTGATAGCTTATAAATTCTAAGCAAATAGAATTCTCTCTTCATTTATATTTTAGCTATGCTTTGTTGTCTACATTTAAACACCTTTTTTGAATTTATACCTAATTTGTTTCCCTTTTTTGCTTAAGTCGACAGAACATGGAGTGACGACTCGAGACACCCGATCCTGTGGAGCATCGTAGTCGGAGCCGAACGAAGGAACGCAGCCCTTCCCGGATCCTGAGACTGGAGCCAATGCAGTGCATCATGCTGAGCGTCTTGGCGTCGCGGAACATGCTAAAAGGTGACGTAGTCCTTCTGTTACGATTTGTTGGTTACGGTCGTTGCGCATGAAGCCTGATAACGTGGTGTTGGTAGATTACGTGTAATATTGCATGCAAGCACGGGATGTGTTTTGAACCAATTTAAAGCTAATTATCGTGATTTTCTGGTAGTTATCTATATTACAGGTACCTGGCGAAAGAAAGCTTTCAATATATATATATATATATATATATATTACTCATTTGTTTAGTTTTTATGGTTCCCGGCAAATTTTCCGTCAAGATTTTTGTTAGAAATACTAGATGTATACAATATTTGCATACGAATGTGGGAAATTTAAGAAATGGTGATAGCTTATAAATTCTAAGCAAATAGAATTCTCTCTTCATTTATATTTTAGCTATGCTTTGTTGTCTACATTTAAACACCTTTTTTGAATTTATACCTAATTTGTTTCCCTTTTTTGCTTAAGTCGACAGAACATGGAGTGACGACTCGAGACACCCGATCCTGTGGAGCATCGTAGTCGGAGCCGAACGAAGGAACGCAGCCCTTCCCGGATCCTGAGACTGGAGCCAATGCAGTGCATCATGCTGAGCGTCTTGGCGTCGCGGAACATGCTAAAAGGTGACGTAGTCCTTCTGTTACGATTTGTTGGTTACGGTCGTTGCGCATGAACCCTGATAACGTGGTGTTGGTAGATTACGTGTAATATTGCATGCAAGCACGGGATGTGTTTTGAACCAATTTAAAGCTAATTATCGTGATTTTCTGGTAGTTATCTATATTACAGGTACCTGGCGAAAGAAAGCTTTCAATATATATATATATATATTACTCATTTGTTTAGTTTTTATGGTTCCCGGCAAATTTTCCGTTAAGATTTTTGTTAGAAATACTAGATGTATACAATATTTGCATACGAATGTGGGAAATTTAAGAAATGGTGATAGCTTATAAATTCTAAGCAAATAGAATTCTCTCTTCATTTATATTTTAGCTATGCTTTGTTGTCTACATTTAAACACCTTTTTTGAATTTATACCTAATTTGTTTCCCTTTTTTGCTTAAGTCGACAGAACATGGAGTGACGACTCTAGACACCCGATCCTGTGGAGCATCGTAGTCGGAGCCGAACGAAGGAACGCAGCCCTTCCCGGATCCTGAGACTGGAGCCAATGCAGTGCATCATGCTGAGCGTCTTGGCGTCGCGGAACATGCTAAAAGGTGACGTAGTCCTTCTGTTACGATTTATTGGTTACGGTCGTTGCGCATGAAGCCTGATAACGTGGTGTTGGTAGATTACGTGTAATATTGCATGCAAGCACGGGATGTGTTTTGAACCAATTTAAAGCTAATTATCGTGATTTTCTGGTAGTTATCTATATTACAGGTACCTGGCGAGAGAAAGCTTTCAATATATATATATATATTACTCATTTGTTTAGTTTTTATGGTTCCCGGCAAATTTTCCGTCAAGATTTTTGTTAGAAATACTAGATGTATACAATATTTGCATACGAATGTGGGAAATTTAAGAAATGGTGATGATAGCTTATAAATTCTAAGCAAATAGAATTCTCTCTTCATTTATATTTTAGCTATGCTTTGTTGTCTACATTTAAACACCTTTTTTGAATTTATACCTAATTTGTTTCCCTTTTTTGCTTAAGTCGACAGAACATGGAGTGACGACTCTAGACACCCGATCCTGTGGAGCATCGTAGTCGGAGCCGAACGAAGGAACGCAGCCCTTCCCGGATCCTGAGACTGGAGCCAATGCAGTGCATCATGCTGAGCGTCTTGGCGTCGCGGAACATGCTAAAAGGTGACGTAGTCCTTCTGTTACGATTTGTTGGTTACGGTCGTTGCGCATGAAGCCTGATAACGTGTTGTTGGTAGATTACGTGTAATATTGCATGCAAGCACGGGATGTGTTTTGAACCAATTTAAAGCTAATTATCGTGATTTTCTGGTAGTTATCTATATTACAGGTACCTGGCGAAAGAAAGCTTTCAATATATATATATATATATTACTCATTTGTTTAGTTTTTATGGTTCCCGGCAAATTTTCCGTCAAGATTTTTGTTAGAAATACTAGATGTATACAATATTTGCATACGAATGTGGGAAATTTAAGAAATGGTGATAGCTTATAAATTCTAAGCAAATAGAATTCTCTCTTCATTTATATTTTAGCTATGCTTTGTTGTCTACATTTAAACACCTTTTTTGAATTTATACCTAATTTGTTTCCCTTTTTTGCTTAAGTCGACAGAACATGGAGTGACGACTCTAGACACCCGATCCTGTGGAGCATCGTAGTCGGAGCCGAACGAAGGAACGCAGCCCTTCCCGGATCCTGAGACTGGAGCCAATGCAGTGCATCATGCTGAGCGTCTTGGCGTCGCGGAACATGCTAAAAGGTGACGTAGTCCTTCTGTTACGATTTGTTGGTTACGGTCGTTGCGCATGAAGCCTGATAACGTGGTGTTGGTAGATTACGTGTAATATTGCATGCAAGCACGGGATGTGTTTTGAACCAATTTAAAGCTAATTATCGTGATTTTCTGGTAGTTATCTATATTACAGGTACCTGGCGAAAGAAAGCTTATATATATATATATATATATATATATATATATATATATATATATTACTCATTTGTTTAGTTTTTATGGTTCCCGGCAAATTTTCCGTCAAGATTTTTGTTAGAAATACTAGATGTATACAATATTTGCATACGAATGTGGGAAATTGAAGAAATGGTGATAGCTTATAAATTCTAAGCAAATAGAATTCTCTCTTCATTTATATTTTAGCTATGCTTTGTTGTCTACATTTAAACACCTTTTTTGAATTTATACCTAATTTGTTTCCCTTTTTTGCTTAAGTCGACAGAACATGGAGTGACGACTCGAGACACCCGATCCTGTGGAGCATCGTAGTCGGAGCCGAACGAAGGAACGCAGCCCTTCCCGGATCCTGAGACTGGAGCCAATGCAGTGCATCATGCTGAGCGTCTTGGCGTCGCGGAACATGCTAAAAGGTGACGTAGTCCTTCTGTTACGATTTGTTGGTTACGGTCGTTGCGCATGAAGCCTGATAACGTGGTGTTGGTAGATTACGTGTAATATTGCATGCAAGCACGGGATGTGTTTTGAACCAATTTAAAGCTAATTATCGTGATTTTCTGGTAGTTATCTATATTACAGGTACCTGGCGAAAGAAAGCTTATATATATATATATATATATATATATATATATTACTCATTTGTTTAGTTTTTATGGTTCCCGGCAAATTTTCCGTCAAGATTTTTGTTAGAAATACTAGATGTATACAATATTTGCATACGAATGTGGGAAATTGAAGAAATGGTGATAGCTTATAAATTCTAAGCAAATAGAATTCTCTCTTCATTTATATTTTAGCTATGCTTTGTTGTCTACATTTAAACACCTTTTTTGAATTTATACCTAATTTGTTTCCCTTTTTTGCTTAAGTCGACAGAACATGGAGTGACGACTCGAGACACCCGATCCTGTGGAGCATCGTAGTCGGAGCCGAACGAAGGAACGCAGCCCTTCCCGGATCCTGAGACTGGAGCCAATGCAGTGCATCATGCTGAGCGTCTTGGCGTCGCGGAACATGCTAAAAGGTGACGTAGTCCTTCTGTTACGATTTGTTGGTTACGGTCGTTGCGCATGAACCCTGATAACGTGGTGTTGGTAGATTACGTCTAATATTGCATGCAAGCACGGGATGTGTTTTGAACCAATTTAAAGCTAATTATCGTGATTTTCTGGTAGTTATCTATATTACAGGTACCTGGCGAAAGAAAGCTTTCAAAATATATATATATATTACTCATTTGTTTAGTTTTTATGGTTCCCGGCAAATTTTCCGTCAAGATTTTTGTTAGAAATACTAGATGTATACAATATTTGCATACGAATGTGGGAAATTGAAGAAATGGTGATAGCTTATAAATTCTAAGCAAATAGAATTCTCTCTTCATTTATATTTTAGCTATGCTTTGTTGTCTACATTTAAACACCTTTTTTGAATTTATACCTAATTTGTTTCCCTTTTTTGCTTAAGTCGACAGAACATGGAGTGACGACTCGAGACACCCGATCCTGTGGAGCATCGTAGTCGGAGCCGAACGAAGGAACGCAGCCCTTCCCGGATCCTGAGACTGGAGCCAATGCAGTGCATCATGCTGAGCGTCTTGGCGTCGCGGAACATGCTAAAAGGTGACGTAGTCCTTCTGTTACGATTTGTTGGTTACGGTCGTTGCGCATGAAGCCTGATAACGTGGTGTTGGTAGATTACGTGTAATATTGCATGCAAGCACGGGATGTGTTTTGAACCAATTTAAAGCTAATTATCGTGATTTTCTGGTAGTTATCTATATTACAGGTACCTGGCGAAAGAAAGCTTTCAATATATATATATATATATTACTCATTTGTTTAGTTTTTATGGTTCCCGGCAAATTTTCCGTCAAGATTTTTGTTAGAAATACTAGTTGTATACAATATTTGCATACGAATGTGGGAAATTTAAGAAATGGTGATAGCTTATAAATTCTAAGCAAATAGAATTCTCTCTTCATTTATATTTTAGCTATGCTTTGTTGTCTACATTTAAACACCTTTTTTGAATTTATACCTAATTTGTTTCCCTTTTTTGCTTAAGTCGACAGAACATGGAGTGACGACTCGAGACACCCGATCCTGTGGAGCATCGTAGTCGGAGCCGAACGAAGGAACGCAGCCCTTCCCGGATCCTGAGACTGGAGCCAATGCAGTGCATCATGCTGAGCGTCTTGGCATCGCGGAACATGCTAAAAGGTGACGTAGTCCTTCTGTTACGATTTGTTGGTTACGGTCGTTGCGCATGAAGCCTGATAACGTGGTGTTGGTAGATTACGTGTAATATTGCATGCAAGCACGGGATGTGTTTTGAACCAATTTAAAGCTAATTATCGTGATTTTCTGGTAGTTATCTGTATTACAGGTACCTGGCGAAAGAAAGCTTTCAATATATATATATATATATTACTCATTTGTTTAGTTTTTATGGTTCCCGGCAAATTTTCCGTCAAGATTTTTTTTAGAAATACTAGATGTGTACAATATTTGCATACGAATGTGGGAAATTTAAGAAATGGTGATAGCTTATAAATTCTAAGCAAATAGAATTCTCTCTTCATTTATATTTTAGCTATGCTTTGTTGTCTACATTTAAACACCTTTTTTGAATTTATACCTAATTTGTTTCCCTTTTTTGCTTAAGTCGACAGAACATGGAGTGACGACTCGAGACACCCGATCCTGTGGAGCATCGTAGTCGGAGCCGAACGAAGGAACGCAGCCCTTCCCGGATCCTGAGACTGGAGCCAATGCAGTGCATCATGCTGAGCGTCTTGGCGTCGCGGAACATGCTAAAAGGTGACGTAGTCCTTCTGTTACGATTTGTTGGTTACGGTCGTTGCGCATGAAGCCTGATAACGTGGTGTTGGTAGATTACGTGTAATATTGCATGCAAGCACGGGATGTGTTTTGAACCAATTTAAAGCTAATTATCGTGATTTTCTGGTAGTTATCTATATTACAGGTACCTGGCGAAAGAAAGCTTTCAATATATATATATATATATATATATATATATATATATTACTCATTTGTTTAGTTTTTATGGTTCCCGGCAAATTTTCCGTCAAGATTTTTGTTAGAAATACTAGATGTATACAATATTTGCATACGAATGTGGGAAATTTAAGAAATGGTGATAGCTTATAAATTCTAAGCAAATAGAATTCTCTCTTCATTTATATTTTAGCTATGCTTTGTTGCCTACATTTAAACACCTTTTTTGAATTTATACCTAATTTGTTTCCCTTTTTTGCTTAAGTCGACAGAACATGGAGTGACGACTCGAGACACCCGATCCTGTGGAGCATCGTAGTCGGAGCCGAACGAAGGAACGCAGCCCTTCCCGGATCCTGAGACTGGAGCCAATGCAGTGCATCATGCTGAGCGTCTTGGCGTCGCGGAACATGCTAAAAGGTGACGTAGTCCTTCTGTTACGATTTGTTGGTTACGGTCGTTGCGCATGAAGCCTGATAACGTGGTGTTGGTAGATTACGTGTAATATTGCATGCAAGCACGGGATGTGTTTTGAACCAATTTAAAGCTAATTATCGTGATTTTCTGGTAGTTATCTATATTACAGGTACCTGGCGAAAGAAAGCTTTCAATATATATATATATATTACTCATTTGTTTAGTTTTTATGGTTCCCGGCAAATTTTCCGTCAAGATTTTTGTTAGAAATACTAGATGTATACAATATTTGCATACGAATGTGGGAAATTTAAGAAATGGTGATAGCTTATAAATTCTAAGCAAATAGAATTCTCTCTTCATTTATATTTTAGCTATGCTTTGTTGTCTACATTTAAACACCTTTTTTGAATTTATACCTAATTTGTTTCCCTTTTTTGCTTAAGTCGACAGAACATGGAGTGACGACTCGAGACACCCGATCCTGTGGAGCATCGTAGTCGGAGCCGAACGAAGGAACGCAGCCCTTCCCGGATCCTGAGACTGGAGCCAATGCAGTGCATCATGCTGAGCGTCTTGGCGTCGCGGAACATGCTAAAAGGTGACGTAGTCCTTCTGTTACGATTTGTTGGTTACGGTCGTTGCGCATGAAGCCTGATAACGTGGTGTTGGTAGATTACGTGTAATATTGCATGCAAGCACGGGATGTGTTTTGAACCAATTTAAAGCTAATTATCGTGATTTTCTGGTAGTTATCTATATTACAGGTACCTGGCGAGAGAAAGCTTTCAATATATATATATATATTACTCATTTGTTTAGTTTTTATGGTTCCCGGCAAATTTTCCGTCAAGATTTTTGTTAGAAATACTAGATGTATACAATATTTGCATACGAATGTGGGAAATTTAAGAAATGGTGATAGCTTATAAATTCTAAGCAAATAGAATTCTCTCTTCATTTATATTTTAGCTATGCTTTGTTGTCTACATTTAAACACCTTTTTTGAATTTATACCTAATTTGTTTCCCTTTTTTGCTTAAGTCGACAGAACATGGAGTGACGACTCGAGACACCCGATCCTGTGGAGCATCGTAGTCGGAGCCGAACGAAGGAACGCAGCCCTTCCCGGATCCTGAGACTGGAGCCAATGCAGTGCATCATGCTGAGCGTCTTGGCGTCGCGGAACATGCTAAAAGGTGACGTAGTCCTTCTGTTACGATTTGTTGGTTACGGTCGTTGCGCATGAAGCCTGATAACGTGGTGTTGGTAGATTACGTGTAATATTGCATGCAAGCACGGGATGTGTTTTGAACCAATTTAAAGCTAATTATCGTGATTTTCTGGTAGTTATCTATATTACAGGTACCTGGCGAAAGAAAGCTTTCAATATATATATATATATATATATATATATTACTCATTTGTTTAGTTTTTATGGTTCCCGGCAAATTTTCCGTCAAGATTTTTGTTAGAAATACTAGTTGTATACAATATTTGCATACGAATGTGGGAAATTTAAGAAATGGTGATAGCTTATAAATTCTAAGCAAATAGAATTCTCTCTTCATTTATATTTTAGCTATGCTTTGTTGTCTACATTTAAACACCTTTTTTGAATTTATACCTAATTTGTTTCCCTTTTTTGCTTAAGTCGACAGAACATGGAGTGACGACTCGAGACACCCGATCCTGTGGAGCATCGTAGTCGGAGCCGAACGAAGGAACGCAGCCCTTCCCGGATCCTGAGACTGGAGCCAATGCAGTGCATCATGCTGAGCGTCTTGGCGTCGCGGAACATGCTAAAAGGTGACGTAGTCCTTCTGTTACGATTTGTTGGTTACGGTCGTTGCGCATGAACCCTGATAACGTGGTGTTGGTAGATTACGTGTTATATTGCATGCAAGCACGGGATGTGTTTTGAACCAATTTAAAGCTAATTATCGTGATTTTCTGGTAGTTATCTATATTACAGGTACCTGGCGAAAGAAAGCTTTCAATATATATATATATATATATATATATATATATATATATATATATATATATATATATATATATTACTCATTTGTTTAGTTTTTATGGTTCCCGGAAAATTTTCCGTCAAGATTTTTGTTAGAAATACTAGATGTATACAATATTTGCATACGAATGTGGGAAATTTAAGAAATGGTGATAGCTTATAAATTCTAAGCAAATAGAATTCTCTCTTCATTTATATTTTAGCTATGCTTTGTTGTCTACATTTAAACACCTTTTTTGAATTTATACCTAATTTGTTTCCCTTTTTTGCTTAAGTCGACAGAACATGGAGTGACGACTCGAGACACCCGATCCTGTGGAGCATCGTAGTCGGAGCCGAACGAAGGAACGCAGCCCTTCCCGGATCCTGAGACTGGAGCCAATGCAGTGCATCATGCTGAGCGTCTTGGCGTCGCAGAACATGCTAAAAGGTGACGTAGTCCTTCTGTTACGATTTGTTGGTTACGGTCGTTGCGCATGAAGCCTGATAACGTGGTGTTGGTAGATTACGTGTAATATTGCATGCAAGCACAGGATGTGTTTTGAACCAATTTAAAGCTAATTATCGTGATTTTCTGGTAGTTATCTATATTACAGGTACCTGGCGAAAGAAAGCTTTCAATATATATATATATATTACTCATTTGTTTAGTTTTTATGGTTCCCGGCAAATTTTCCGTCAAGATTTTTGTTAGAAATACTAGATGTATACAATATTTGCATACGAATGTGGGAAATTTAAGAAATGGTGATAGCTTATAAATTCTAAGCAAATAGAATTCTCTCTTCATTTATATTTTAGCTATGCTTTGTTGTCTACATTTAAACACCTTTTTTGAATTTATACCTAATTTGTTTCCCTTTTTTGCTTAAGTCGACAGAACATGGAGTGACGACTCGAGACACCCGATCCTGTGGAGCATCGTAGTCGGAGCCGAACGAAGGAACGCAGCCCTTCCCGGATCCTGAGACTGGAGCCAATGCAGTGCATCATGCTGAGCGTCTTGGCGTCGCGGAACATGCTAAAAGGTGACGTAGTCCTTCTGTTACGATTTGTTGGTTACGGTCGTTGCGCATGAAGCCTGATAACGTGGTGGTGGTAGATTACGTGTAATATTGCATGCAAGCACGGGATGTGTTTTGAACCAATTTAAAGCTAATTATCGTGATTTTCTGGTAGTTATCTATATTACAGGTACCTGGCGAAAGAAAGCTTTCAATATATATATATATATATATATATATTACTCATTTGTTTAGTTTTTATGGTTCCCGGCAAATTTTCCGTCAAGATTTTTGTTAGAAATACTAGATGTATACAATATTTGCATACGAATGTGGGAAATTTAAGAAATGGTGATAGCTTATAAATTCTAAGCAAATAGAATTCTCTCTTCATTTATATTTTAGCTATGCTTTGTTGTCTACATTTAAACACCTTTTTTGAATTTATACCTAATTTGTTTCCCTTTTTTGCTTAAGTCGACAGAACATGGAGTGACGACTCTAGACACCCGATCCTGTGGAGCATCGTAGTCGGAGCCGAACGAAGGAACGCAGCCCTTCCCGGATCCTGAGACTGGAGCCAATGCAGTGCATCATGCTGAGCGTCTTGGCGTCGCGGAACATGCTAAAAGGTGACGTAGTCCTTCTGTTACGATTTGTTGGTTACGGTCGTTGCGCATGAACCCTGATAACGTGGTGTTGGTAGATTACGTGTAATATTGCATGCAAGCACGGGATGTGTTTTGAACCAATTTAAAGCTAATTATCGTGATTTTCTGGTAGTTATCTATATTACAGGTACCTGGCGAGAGAAAGCTTTCAATATATATATATATATTACTCATTTGTTTAGTTTTTATGGTTCCCGGCAAATTTTCCGTCAAGATTTTTGTTAGAAATACTAGATGTATACAATATTTGCATACGAATGTGGGAAATTTAAGAAATGGTGATGATAGCTTATAAATTCTAAGCAAATAGAATTCTCTCTTCATTTATATTTTAGCTATGCTTTGTTGTCTACATTTAAACACCTTTTTTGAATTTATACCTAATTTGTTTCCCTTTTTTGCTTAAGTCGACAGAACATGGAGTGACGACTCTAGACACCCGATCCTGTGGAGCATCGTAGTCGGAGCCGAACGAAGGAACGCAGCCCTTCCCGGATCCTGAGACTGGAGCCAATGCAGTGCATCATGCTGAGCGTCTTGGCGTCGCGGAACATGCTAAAAGGTGACGTAGTCCTTCTGTTACGATTTGTTGGTTACGGTCGTTGCGCATGAAGCCTGATAACGTGTTGTTGGTAGATTACGTGTAATATTGCATGCAAGCACGGGATGTGTTTTGAACCAATTTAAAGCTAATTATCGTGATTTTCTGGTAGTTATCTATATTACAGGTACCTGGCGAAAGAAAGCTTTCAATATATATATATATATATTACTCATTTGTTTAGTTTTTATGGTTCCCGGCAAATTTTCCGTCAAGATTTTTGTTAGAAATACTAGATGTATACAATATTTGCATACGAATGTGGGAAATTGAAGAAATGGTGATAGCTTATAAATTCTAAGCAAATAGAATTCTCTCTTCATTTATATTTTAGCTATGCTTTGTTGTCTACATTTAAACACCTTTTTTGAATTTATACCTAATTTGTTTCCCTTTTTTGCTTAAGTCGACAGAACATGGAGTGACGACTCGAGACACCCGATCCTGTGGAGCATCGTAGTCGGAGCCGAACGAAGGAACGCAGCCCTTCCCGGATCCTGAGACTGGAGCCAATGCAGTGCATCATGCTGAGCGTCTTGGCGTCGCGGAACATGCTAAAAGGTGACGTAGTCCTTCTGTTACGATTTGTTGGTTACGGTCGTTGCGCATGAAGCCTGATAACGTGGTGTTGGTAGATTACGTGTAATATTGCATGCAAGCACGGGATGTGTTTTGAACCAATTTAAAGCTAATTATCGTGATTTTCTGGTAGTTATCTATATTACAGGTACCTGGCGAAAGAAAGCTTTCAATATATATATATATATTACTCATTTGTTTAGTTTTTATGGTTCCCGGCAAATTTTCCGTCAAGATTTTTGTTAGAAATACTAGATGTATACAATATTTGCATACGAATGTGGGAAATTTAAGAAATGGTGATAGCTTATAAATTCTAAGCAAATAGAATTCTCTCTTCATTTATATTTTAGCTATGCTTTGTTGTCTACATTTAAACACCTTTTTTGAATTTATACCTAATTTGTTTCCCTTTTTTGCTTAAGTCGACAGA
The DNA here is from genome assembly GCA_928268935.1 of Lasiommata megera. Classification (NCBI taxonomy): domain Eukaryota; kingdom Metazoa; phylum Arthropoda; class Insecta; order Lepidoptera; family Nymphalidae; genus Lasiommata; species Lasiommata megera. The sequence continues at coordinate 9,805,648 of OV743312.1, forward strand.
ACATGGAGTGACGACTCGAGACACCCGATCCTGTGGAGCATCGTAGTCGGAGCCGAACGAAGGAACGCAGCCCTTCCCGGATCCTGAGACTGGAGCCAATGCAGTGCATCATGCTGAGCGTCTTGGCGTCGCGGAACATGCTAAAAGGTGACGTAGTCCTTCTGTTACGATTTGTTGGTTACGGTCGTTGCGCATGAAGCCTGATAACGTGGTGTTGGTAGATTACGTGTAATATTGCATGCAAGCACGGGATGTGTTTTGAACCAATTTAAAGCTAATTATCGTGATTTTCTGGTAGTTATCTATATTACAGGTACCTGGCGAAAGAAAGCTTTCAATATATATATATATATATTACTCATTTGTTTAGTTTTTATGGTTCCCGGCAAATTTTCCGTCAAGATTTTTGTTAGAAATACTAGTTGTATACAATATTTGCATACGAATGTGGGAAATTTAAGAAATGGTGATAGCTTATAAATTCTAAGCAAATAGAATTCTCTCTTCATTTATATTTTAGCTATGCTTTGTTGTCTACATTTAAACACCTTTTTTGAATTTATACCTAATTTGTTTCCCTTTTTTGCTTAAGTCGACAGAACATGGAGTGACGACTCGAGACACCCGATCCTGTGGAGCATCGTAGTCGGAGCCGAACGAAGGAACGCAGCCCTTCCCGGATCCTGAGACTGGAGCCAATGCAGTGCATCATGCTGAGCGTCTTGGCATCGCGGAACATGCTAAAAGGTGACGTAGTCCTTCTGTTACGATTTGTTGGTTACGGTCGTTGCGCATGAAGCCTGATAACGTGGTGTTGGTAGATTACGTGTAATATTGCATGCAAGCACGGGATGTGTTTTGAACCAATTTAAAGCTAATTATCGTGATTTTCTGGTAGTTATCTGTATTACAGGTACCTGGCGAAAGAAAGCTTTCAATATATATATATATATATTACTCATTTGTTTAGTTTTTATGGTTCCCGGCAAATTTTCCGTCAAGATTTTTTTTAGAAATACTAGATGTGTACAATATTTGCATACGAATGTGGGAAATTTAAGAAATGGTGATAGCTTATAAATTCTAAGCAAATAGAATTCTCTCTTCATTTATATTTTAGCTATGCTTTGTTGTCTACATTTAAACACCTTTTTTGAATTTATACCTAATTTGTTTCCCTTTTTTGCTTAAGTCGACAGAACATGGAGTGACGACTCGAGACACCCGATCCTGTGGAGCATCGTAGTCGGAGCCGAACGAAGGAACGCAGCCCTTCCCGGATCCTGAGACTGGAGCCAATGCAGTGCATCATGCTGAGCGTCTTGGCGTCGCGGAACATGCTAAAAGGTGACGTAGTCCTTCTGTTACGATTTGTTGGTTACGGTCGTTGCGCATGAAGCCTGATAACGTGGTGTTGGTAGATTACGTGTAATATTGCATGCAAGCACGGGATGTGTTTTGAACCAATTTAAAGCTAATTATCGTGATTTTCTGGTAGTTATCTATATTACAGGTACCTGGCGAAAGAAAGCTTTCAAAATATATATATATATATATATATTACTCATTTGTTTAGTTTTTATGGTTCCCGGCAAATTTTCCGTCAAGATTTTTGTTAGAAATACTAGATGTATACAATATTTGCATACGAATGTGGGAAATTTAAGAAATGGTGATAGCTTATAAATTCTAAGCAAATAGAATTCTCTCTTCATTTATATTTTAGCTATGCTTTGTTGTCTACATTTAAACACCTTTTTTGAATTTATACCTAATTTGTTTCCCTTTTTTGCTTAAGTCGACAGAACATGGAGTGACGACTCTAGACACCCGATCCTGTGGAGCATCGTAGTCGGAGCCGAACGAAGGAACGCAGCCCTTCCCGGATCCTGAGACTGGAGCCAATGCAGTGCATCATGCTGAGCGTCTTGGCGTCGCGGAACATGCTAAAAGGTGACGTAGTCCTTCTGTTACGATTTGTTGGTTACGGTCGTTGCGCATGAAGCCTGATAACGTGGTGTTGGTAGATTACGTGTAATATTGCATGCAAGCACGGGATGTGTTTTGAACCAATTTAAAGCTAATTATCGTGATTTTCTGGTAGTTATCTATATTACAGGTACCTGGCGAGAGAAAGCTTTCAATATATATATATATATTACTCATTTGTTTAGTTTTTATGGTTCCCGGCAAATTTTCCGTCAAGATTTTTGTTAGAAATACTAGATGTATACAATATTTGCATACGAATGTGGGAAATTTAAGAAATGGTGATAGCTTATAAATTCTAAGCAAATAGAATTCTCTCTTCATTTATATTTTAGCTATGCTTTGTTGTCTACATTTAAACACCTTTTTTGAATTTATACCTAATTTGTTTCCCTTTTTTGCTTAAGTCGACAGAACATGGAGTGACGACTCGAGACACCCGATCCTGTGGAGCATCGTAGTCGGAGCCGAACGAAGGAACGCAGCCCTTCCCGGATCCTGAGACTGGAGCCAATGCAGTGCATCATGCTGAGCGTCTTGGCGTCGCGGAACATGCTAAAAGGTGACGTAGTCCTTCTGTTACGATTTGTTGGTTACGGTCGTTGCGCATGAAGCCTGATAACGTGGTGTTGGTAGATTACGTGTAATATTGCATGCAAGCACGGGATGTGTTTTGAACCAATTTAAAGCTAATTATCGTGATTTTCTGGTAGTTATCTATATTACAGGTACCTGGCGAAAGAAAGCTTTCAATATATATATATATATATATATATATATATATTACTCATTTGTTTAGTTTTTATGGTTCCCGGAAAATTTTCCGTCAAGATTTTTGTTAGAAATACTAGATGTATACAATATTTGCATACGAATGTGGGAAATTTAAGAAATGGTGATAGCTTATAAATTCTAAGCAAATAGAATTCTCTCTTCATTTATATTTTAGCTATGCTTTGTTGTCTACATTTAAACACCTTTTTTTAATTTATACCTAATTTGTTTCCCTTTTTTGCTTAAGTCGACAGAACATGGAGTGACGACTCGAGACACCCGATCCTGTGGAGCATCGTAGTCGGAGCCGAACGAAGGAACGCAGCCCTTCCCGGATCCTGAGACTGGAGCCAATGCAGTGCATCATGCTGAGCGTCTTGGCGTCGCGGAACATGCTAAAAGGTGACGTAGTCCTTCTGTTACGATTTGTTGGTTACGGTCGTTGCGCATGAACCCTGATAACGTGGTGTTGGTAGATTACGTGTAATATTGCATGCAAGCACGGGATGTGTTTTGAACCAATTTAAAGCTAATTATCGTGATTTTCTGGTAGTTATCTATATTACAGGTACCTGGCGAAAGAAAGCTTTCAAAATATATATATATATATATATATATTACTCATTTGTTTAGTTTTTATGGTTCCCGGCAAATTTTCCGTCAAGATTTTTGTTAGAAATACTAGATGTATACAATATTTGCATACGAATGTGGGAAATTTAAGAAATGGTGATAGCTTATAAATTCTAAGCAAATAGAATTCTCTCTTCATTTATATTTTAGCTATGCTTTGTTGTCTACATTTAAACACCTTTTTTGAATTTATACCTAATTTGTTTCCCTTTTTTGCTTAAGTCGACAGAACATGGAGTGACGACTCGAGACACCCGATCCTGTGGAGCATCGTAGTCGGAGCCGAACGAAGGAACGCAGCCCTTCCCGGATCCTGAGACTGGAGCCAATGCAGTGCATCATGCTGAGCGTCTTGGCGTCGCGGAACATGCTAAAAGGTGACGTAGTCCTTCTGTTACGATTTGTTGGTTACGGTCGTTGCGCATGAAGCCTGATAACGTGGTGTTGGTAGATTACGTGTAATATTGCATGCAAGCACGGGATGTGTTTTGAACCAATTTAAAGCTAATTATCGTGATTTTCTGGTAGTTATCTATATTACAGGTACCTGGCGAGAGAAAGCTTTCAATATATATATATATATTACTCATTTGTTTAGTTTTTATGGTTCCCGGCAAATTTTCCGTCAAGATTTTTGTTAGAAATACTAGATGTATACAATATTTGCATACGAATGTGGGAAATTTAAGAAATGGTGATAGCTTATAAATTCTAAGCAAATAGAATTCTCTCTTCATTTATATTTTAGCTATGCTTTGTTGTCTACATTTAAACACCTTTTTTGAATTTATACCTAATTTGTTTCCCTTTTTTGCTTAAGTCGACAGAACATGGAGTGACGACTCGAGACACCCGATCCTGTGGAGCATCGTAGTCGGAGCCGAACGAAGGAACGCAGCCCTTCCCGGATCCTGAGACTGGAGCCAATGCAGTGCATCATGCTGAGCGTCTTGGCGTCGCGGAACATGCTAAAAGGTGACGTAGTCCTTCTGTTACGATTTGTTGGTTACGGTCGTTGCGCATGAACCCTGATAACGTGGTGTTGGTAGATTACGTGTAATATTGCATGCAAGCACGGGATGTGTTTTGAACCAATTTAAAGCTAATTATCGTGATTTTCTGGTAGTTATCTATATTACAGGTACCTGGCGAGAGAAAGCTTTCAATATATATATATATATTACTCATTTGTTTAGTTTTTATGGTTCCCGGCAAATTTTCCGTCAAGATTTTTGTTAGAAATACTAGATGTATACAATATTTGCATACGAATGTGGGAAATTTAAGAAATGGTGATAGCTTATAAATTCTAAGCAAATAGAATTCTCTCTTCATTTATATTTTAGCTATGCTTTGTTGTCTACATTTAAACACCTTTTTTGAATTTATACCTAATTTGTTTCCCTTTTTTGCTTAAGTCGACAGAACATGGAGTGACGACTCGAGACACCCGATCCTGTGGAGCATCGTAGTCGGAGCCGAACGAAGGAACGCAGCCCTTCCCGGATCCTGAGACTGGAGCCAATGCAGTGCATCATGCTGAGCGTCTTGGCGTCGCGGAACATGCTAAAAGGTGACGTAGTCCTTCTGTTACGATTTGTTGGTTACGGTCGTTGCGCATGAAGCCTGATAACGTGGTGTTGGTAGATTACGTGTAATATTGCATGCAAGCACGGGATGTGTTTTGAACCAATTTAAAGCTAATTATCGTGATTTTCTGGTAGTTATCTATATTACAGGTACCTGGCGAAAGAAAGCTTTCAATATATATATATATATATATATATTACTCATTTGTTTAGTTTTTATGGTTCCCGGCAAATTTTCCGTCAAGATTTTTGTTAGAAATACTAGTTGTATACAATATTTGCATACGAATGTGGGAAATTTAAGAAATGGTGATAGCTTATAAATTCTAAGCAAATAGAATTCTCTCTTCATTTATATTTTAGCTATGCTTTGTTGTCTACATTTAAACACCTTTTTTGAATTTATACCTAATTTGTTTCCCTTTTTTGCTTAAGTCGACAGAACATGGAGTGACGACTCGAGACACCCGATCCTGTGGAGCATCGTAGTCGGAGCCGAACGAAGGAACGCAGCCCTTCCCGGATCCTGAGACTGGAGCCAATGCAGTGCATCATGCTGAGCGTCTTGGCGTCGCGGAACATGCTAAAAGGTGACGTAGTCCTTCTGTTACGATTTGTTGGTTACGGTCGTTGCGCATGAACCCTGATAACGTGGTGTTGGTAGATTACGTGTTATATTGCATGCAAGCACGGGATGTGTTTTGAACCAATTTAAAGCTAATTATCGTGATTTTCTGGTAGTTATCTATATTACAGGTACCTGGCGAAAGAAAGCTTATATATATATATATATATATATATATATATTACTCATTTGTTTAGTTTTTATGGTTCCCGGAAAATTTTCCGTCAAGATTTTTGTTAGAAATACTAGATGTATACAATATTTGCATACGAATGTGGGAAATTTAAGAAATGGTGATAGCTTATAAATTCTAAGCAAATAGAATTCTCTCTTCATTTATATTTTAGCTATGCTTTGTTGTCTACATTTAAACACCTTTTTTGAATTTATACCTAATTTGTTTCCCTTTTTTGCTTAAGTCGACAGAACATGGAGTGACGACTCGAGACACCCGATCCTGTGGAGCATCGTAGTCGGAGCCGAACGAAGGAACGCAGCCCTTCCCGGATCCTGAGACTGGAGCCAATGCAGTGCATCATGCTGAGCGTCTTGGCGTCGCAGAACATGCTAAAAGGTGACGTAGTCCTTCTGTTACGATTTGTTGGTTACGGTCGTTGCGCATGAAGCCTGATAACGTGGTGTTGGTAGATTACGTGTAATATTGCATGCAAGCACGGGATGTGTTTTGAACCAATTTAAAGCTAATTATCGTGATTTTCTGGTAGTTATCTATATTACAGGTACCTGGCGAAAGAAAGCTTTCAATATATATATATATATATATATATATATATATATATATATTACTCATTTGTTTAGTTTTTATGGTTCCCGGCAAATTTTCCGTCAAGATTTTTGTTAGAAATACTAGATGTATACAATATTTGCATACGAATGTGGGAAATTGAAGAAATGGTGATAGCTTATAAATTCTAAGCAAATAGAATTCTCTCTTCATTTATATTTTAGCTATGCTTTGTTGTCTACATTTAAACACCTTTTTTGAATTTATACCTAATTTGTTTCCCTTTTTTGCTTAAGTCGACAGAACATGGAGTGACGACTCGAGACACCCGATCCTGTGGAGCATCGTAGTCGGAGCCGAACGAAGGAACGCAGCCCTTCCCGGATCCTGAGACTGGAGCCAATGCAGTGCATCATGCTGAGCGTCTTGGCGTCGCGGAACATGCTAAAAGGTGACGTAGTCCTTCTGTTACGATTTGTTGGTTACGGTCATTGCGCATGAAGCCTGATAACGTGGTGTTGGTAGATTACGTGTAATATTGCATGCAAGCACGGGATGTGTGTTGAACCAATTTAAAGCTAATTATCGTGATTTTCTGGTAGTTATCTATATTACAGGTACCTGGCGAGAGAAAGCTTTCAATATATATATATATATATATATATATTACTCATTTGTTTAGTTTTTATGGTTCCCGGCAAATTTTCCGTCAAGATTTTTGTTAGAAATACTAGATGTATACAATATTTGCATACGAATGTGGGAAATTGAAGAAATGGTGATAGCTTATAAATTCTAAGCAAATAGAATTCTCTCTTCATTTATATTTTAGCTATGCTTTGTTGTCTACATTTAAACACCTTTTTTGAATTTATACCTAATTTGTTTCCCTTTTTTGCTTAAGTCGACAGAACATGGAGTGACGGCTCGAGACACCCGATCCTGTGGAGCATCGTAGTCGGAGCCGAACGAAGGAACGCAGCCCTTCCCGGATCCTGAGACTGGAGCCAATGCAGTGCATCATACTGAGCGTCTTGGCGTCGCGGAACATGCTAAAAGGTGACGTAGTCCTTCTGTTACGATTTGTTGGTTACGGTCGTTGCGCATGAAGCCTGATAACGTGGTGTTGGTAGATTACGTGTAATATTGCATGCAAGCACGGGATGTGTTTTGAACCAATTTAAAGCTAATTATCGTGATTTTCTGGTAGTTATCTATATTACAGGTACCTGGCGAGAGAAAGCTTTCAATATATATATATATATATATATATTACTCATTTGTTTAGTTTTTATGGTTCCCGGCAAATTTTCCGTCAAGATTTTTGTTAGAAACACTAGATGTATACAATATTTGCATACGAATGTGGGAAATTTAAGAAATGGTGATAGCTTATAAATTCTAAGCAAATAGAATTCTCTCTTCATTTATATTTTAGCTATGCTTTGTTGTCTACATTTAAACACCTTTTTTGAATTAATACCTAATTTGTTTCCCTTTTTTGCTTAAGTCGACAGAACATGGAGTGACGACTCGAGACACCCGATCCTGTGGAGCATCGTAGTCGGAGCCGAACGAAGGAACGCAGCCCTTCCCGGATCCTGAGACTGGAGCCAATGCAGTGCATCATGCTGAGCGTCTTGGCGTCGCGGAACATGCTAAAAGGTGACGTAGTCCTTCTGTTACAATTTGTTGGTTACGGTCGTTGCGCATGAAGCCTGATAACGTGGTGTTGGTAGATTACGTGTAATATTGCATGCAAGCACGGGATGTGTTTTGAACCAATTTAAAGCTAATTATCGTGATTTTCTGGTAGTTATCTATATTACAGGTACCTGGCGAAAGAAAGCTTTCAATATATATATATATATATTACTCATTTGTTTAGTTTTTATGGTTCCCGGCAAATTTTCCGTCAAGATTTTTGTTAGAAATACTAGATGTATACAATATTTGCATACGAATGTGGGAAATTTAAGAAATGGTGATAGCTTATAAATTCTAAGCAAATAGAATTCTCTCTTCATTTATATTTTAGCTATGCTTTGTTGTCTACATTTAAACACCTTTTTTGAATTTATACCTAATTTGTTTCCCTTTTTTGCTTAAGTCGACAGAACATGGAGTGACGACTCGAGACACCCGATCCTGTGGAGCATCGTAGTCGGAGCCGAACGAAGGAACGCAGCCCTTCCCGGATCCTGAGACTGGAGCCAATGCAGTGCATCATGCTGAGCGTCTTGGCGTCGCGGAACATGCTAAAAGGTGACGTAGTCCTTCTGTTACGATTTGTTGGTTACGGTCGTTGCGCATGAAGCCTGATAACGTGGTGTTGGTAGATTACGTGTAATATTGCATGCAAGCACGGGATGTGTTTTGAACCAATTTAAAGCGAATTATCGTGATTTTCTGGTAGTTATCTATATTACAGGTACCTGGCGAGAGAAAGCTTTCAATATATATATATATATATATATTACTCATTTGTTTAGTTTTATGGTTCCCGGCAAATTTTCCGTCAAGATTTTTGTTAGAAATACTAGATGTATACAATATTTGCATACGAATGTGGGAAATTTAAGAAATGGTGATAGCTTATAAATTCTAAGCAAATAGAATTCTCTCTTCATTTATATTTTAGCTATGCTTTGTTGTCTACATTTAAACACCTTTTTTGAATTTATACCTAATTTGTTTCCCTTTTTTGCTTAAGTCGACAGAACATGGAGTGACGGCTCGAGACACCCGATCCTGTGGAGCATCGTAGTCGGAGCCGAACGAAGGAACGCAGCCCTTCCCGGATCCTGAGACTGGAGCCAATGCAGTGCTTCATGCTGAGCGTCTTGGCGTCGCGGAACATGCTAAAAGGTGACGTAGTCCTTCTGTTACGATTTGTTGGTTACGGTCGTTGCGCATGAAGCCTGATAACGTGGTGTTGGTAGATTACGTGTAATATTGCATGCAAGCACGGGATGAGTTTTGAACCAATTTAAAGCTAATTATCGTGATTTTCTGATAGTTATCTATATTACAGGTACCTGGCGAGAGAAAGCTTTCAATATATATATATATATATATATATATTACTCATTTGTTTAGTTTTTATGGTTCCCGGCAAATTTTCCGTCAAGATTTTTGTTAGAAACACTAGATGTATACAATATTTGCATACGAATGTGGGAAATTTAAGAAATGGTGATAGCTTATAAATTCTAAGCAAATAGAATTCTCTCTTCATTTATATTTTAGCTATGCTTTGTTGTCTACATTTAAACACCTTTTTTGAATTTATACCTAATTTGTTTCCCTTTTTTGCTTAAGTCGACAGAACATGGAGTGACGACTCGAGACACCCGATCCTGTGGAGCATCGTAGTCGGAGCCGAACGAAGGAACGCAGCCCTTCCCGGATCCTGAGACTGGAGCCAATGCAGTGCATCATGCTGAGCGTCTTGGCGTCGCGGAACATGCTAAAAGGTGACGTAGTCCTTCTGTTACAATTTGTTGGTTACGGTCGTTGCGCATGAAGCCTGATAACGTGGTGTTGGTAGATTACGTGTAATATTGCATGCAAGCACGGGATGTGTTTTGAACCAATTTAAAGCTAATTATCGTGATTTTCTGGTAGTTATCTATATTACAGGTACCTGGCGAAAGAAAGCTTTCAATATATATATATATATATATATATATATATATATATATATATATATATATATTACTCATTTGTTTAGTTTTTATGGTTCCCGGCAAATTTTCCGTCAAGATTTTTGTTAGAAATACTAGATGTATACAATATTTGCATACGAATGTGGGAAATTTAAGAAATGGTGATAGCTTATAAATTCTAAGCAAATAGAATTCTCTCTTCATTTATATTTTAGCTATGCTTTGTTGTCTACATTTAAACACCTTTTTTGAATTTATACCTAATTTGTTTCCCTTTTTTGCTTAAGTCGACAGAACATGGAGTGACGACTCGAGACACCCGATCCTGTGGAGCATCGTAGTCGGAGCCGAACGAAGGAACGCAGCCCTTCCCGGATCCTGAGACTGGAGCCAATGCAGTGCATCATGCTGAGCGTCTTGGCGTCGCGGAACATGCTAAAAGGTGACGTAGTCCTTCTGTTACAATTTGTTGGTTACGGTCGTTGCGCATGAAGCCTGATAACGTGGTGTTGGTAGATTACGTGTAATATTGCATGCAAGCACGGGATGTGTTTTGAACCAATTTAAAGCTAATTATCGTGATTTTCTGGTAGTTATCTATATTACAGGTACCTGGCGAAAGAAAGCTTTCAATATATATATATATATTACTCATTTGTTTAGTTTTTATGGTTCCCGGCAAATTTTCCGTCAAGATTTTTGTTAGAAATACTAGATGTATACAATATTTGCATACGAATGTGGGAAATTTAAGAAATGGTGATAGCTTATAAATTCTAAGCAAATAGAATTCTCTCTTCATTTATATTTTAGCTATGCTTTGTTGTCTACATTTAAACACCTTTTTTGAATTTATACCTAATTTGTTTCCCTTTTTTGCTTAAGTCGACAGAACATGGAGTGACGACTCGAGACACCCGATCCTGTGGAGCATCGTAGTCGGAGCCGAACGAAGGAACGCAGCCCTTCCCGGATCCTGAGACTGGAGCCAATGCAGTGCATCATGCTGAGCGTCTTGGCGTCGCGGAACATGCTAAAAGGTGACGTAGTCCTTCTGTTACAATTTGTTGGTTACGGTCGTTGCGCATGAAGCCTGATAACGTGGTGTTGGTAGATTACGTGTAATATTGCATGCAAGCACGGGATGTGTTTTGAACCAATTTAAAGCTAATTATCGTGATTTTCTGGTAGTTATCTATATTACAGGTACCTGGCGAAAGAAAGCTTTCAATATATATATATATATATATATTACTCATTTGTTTAGTTTTTATGGTTCCCGGCAAATTTTCCGTCAAGATTTTTGTTAGAAATACTAGATGTATACAATATTTGCATACGAATGTGGGAAATTTAAGAAATGGTGATAGCTTATAAATTCTACGCAAATAGAATTCTCTTTTCATTTATATTTTAGCTATGCTTTGTTGTCTACATTTAAACACCTTTTTTGAATTTATACCTAATTTGTTTCCCTTTTTTGCTTAAGTCGACAGAACATGGAGTGACGACTCGAGACACCCGATCCTGTGGAGCATCGTAGTCGGAGCCGAACGAAGGAACGCAGCCCTTCCCGGATCCTGAGACTGGAGCCAATGCAGTGCATCATGCTGAGCGTCTTGGCGTCGCGGAACATGCTAAAAGGTGACTTAGTCCTTCTGTTACGATTTGTTGGTTACGGTCGTTGCGCATGAAGCCTGATAACGTGGTGTTGGTAGATTACGTGTAATATTGCATGCAAGCACGGGATGTGTTTTGAACCAATTTAAAGCGAATTATCTTGATTTTCTGGTAGTTATCTATATTACAGGTACCTGGCGAGAGAAAGCTTTCAATATATATATATATATATTACTCATTTGTTTAGTTTTTATGGTTCCCGGCAAATTTTCCGTCAAGATTTTTGTTAGAAATACTAGATGTATACAATATTTGCATACGAATGTGGGAAATTTAAGAAATGGTGATAGCTTATAAATTCTAAGCAAATAGAATTCTCTCTTCATTTATATTTTAGCTATGCTTTGTTGTCTACATTTAAACACCTTTTTTGAATTTATACCTAATTTGTTTCCCTTTTTTGCTTAAGTCGACAGAACATGGAGTGACGACTCGAGACACCCGATCCTGTGGAGCATCGTAGTCGGAGCCGAACGAAGGAACGCAGCCCTTCCCGGATCCTGAGACTGGAGCCAATGCAGTGCATCATGCTGAGCGTCTTGGCGTCGCGGAACATGCTAAAAGGTGACGTAGTCCTTCTGTTACGATTTGTTGGTTACGGTCGTTGCGCATGAACCCTGATAACGTGGTGTTGGTAGATTACGTGTAATATTGCATGCAAGCACGGGATGTGTTTTGAACCAATTTAAAGCTAATTATCGTGATTTTCTGGTAGTTATCTATATTACAGGTACCTGGCGAGAGAAAGCTTTCAATATATATATATATATTACTCATTTGTTTAGTTTTTATGGTTCCCGGCAAATTTTCCGTCAAGATTTTTGTTAGAAATACTAGATGTATACAATATTTGCATACGAATGTGGGAAATTTAAGAAATGGTGATAGCTTATAAATTCTAAGCAAATAGAATTCTCTCTTCATTTATATTTTAGCTATGCTTTGTTGTCTACATTTAAACACCTTTTTTGAATTTATACCTAATTTGTTTCCCTTTTTTGCTTAAGTCGACAGAACATGGAGTGACGACTCGAGACACCCGATCCTGTGGAGCATCGTAGTCGGAGCCGAACGAAGGAACGCAGCCCTTCCCGGATCCTGAGACTGGAGCCAATGCAGTGCATCATGCTGAGCGTCTTGGCGTCGCGGAACATGCTACAAGGTGACGTAGTCCTTCTGTTACGATTTGTTGGTTACGGTCGTTGCGCATGAAGCCTGATAACGTGGTGTTGGTAGATTACGTGTAATATTGCATGCAAGCACGGGATGTGTTTTGAACCAATTTAAAGCGAATTATCGTGATTTTCTGGTAGTTATCTATATTACAGGTACCTGAAGGCGAAGGCGAAGGCGAAGGCGAAGGCGAAGGCGTTAGAAATACTAGATGTATACAATATTTGCATACGAATGTGGGAAATTTAAGAAATGGTGATAGCTTATAAATTCTAAGCAAATAGAATTCTCTCTTCATTTATAGTTTAGCTATGCTTTGTTGTCTACATTTAAACACCTTTTTTGAATTTATACCTAATTTGTTTCCCTTTTTTGCTTAAGTCGACAGAACATGGAGTGACGACTCGAGACACCCGATCCTGTGGAGCATCGTAGTCGGAGCCGAACGAAGGAACGCAGCCCTTCCCGGATCCTGAGACTGGAGCCAATGCAGTGCATCATGCTGAGCGTCTTGGCGTCGCGGAACATGCTAAAAGGTGACGTAGTCCTTCTGTTACGATTTGTTGGTTACGGTCGTTGCGCATGAAGCCTGATAACGTGTTGTTGGTAGATTACGTGTAATATTGCATGCAAGCACGGGATGTGTTTTGAACCAATTTAAAGCTAATTATCGTGATTTTCTGGTAGTTATCTATATTACAGGTACCTGGCGAAAGAAAGCTTTCAAAAAATATATATTTATATATATATTACTCATTTGTTTAGTTTTTATGGTTCCCGGCAAATTTTCCGTCAAGATTTTTGTTAGAAATACTAGATGTATACAATATTTGCATACGAATGTGGGAAATTTAAGAAATGGTGATAGCTTATAAATTCTAAGCAAATAGAATTCTCTCTTCATTTATATTTTAGCTATGCTTTGTTGTCTACATTTAAACACCTTTTTTGAATTTATACCTAATTTGTTTCCCTTTTTTGCTTAAGTCGACAGAACATGGAGTGACGACTCGAGACACCCGATCCTGTGGAGCATCGTAGTCGGAGCCGAACGAAGGAACGCAGCCCTTCCCGGATCCTGAGACTGGAGCCAATGCAGTGCATCATGCTGAGCGTCTTGGCGTCGCGGAACATGCTAAAAGGTGACTTAGTCCTTCTGTTACGATTTGTTGGTTACGGTCGTTGCGCATGAAGCCTGATAACGTGGTGTTGGTAGATTACGTGTAATATTGCATGCAAGCACGGGATGTGTTTTGAACCAATTTAAAGCGAATTATCGTGATTTTCTGGTAGTTATCTATATTACAGGTACCTGGCGAGAGAAAGCTTTCAATATATATATATATATTACTCATTTGTTTAGTGTTTATGGTTCCCGGCAAATTTTCCGTCAAGATTTTTGTTAGAAATACTAGATGTATACAATATTTGCATACGAATGTGGGAAATTTAAGAAATGGTGATAGCTTATAAATTCTAAGCAAATAGAATTCTCTCTTCATTTATATTTTAGCTATGCTTTGTTGTCTACATTTAAACACCTTTTTTGAATTTATACCTAATTTGTTTCCCTTTTTTGCTTAAGTCGACAGAACATGGAGTGACGACTCGAGACACCCGATCCTGTGGAGCATCGTAGTCGGAGCCGAACGAAGGAACGCAGCCCTTCCCGGATCCTGAGACTGGAGCCAATGCAGTGCATCATGCTGAGCGTCTTGGCGTCGCGGAACATGCTAAAAGGTGACGTAGTCCTTCTGTTACGATTTGTTGGTTACGGTCGTTGCGCATGAAGCCTGATAACGTGGTATTGGTAGATTACGTGTAATATTGCATGCAAGCACGGGATGTGTTTTGAACCAATTTAAAGCTAATTATCGTGATTTTCTGGTAGTTATCTATATTACAGGTACCTGGCGAGAGAAAGCTTTCAATATATATATATATATATATATTACTCATTTGTTTAGTTTTTATGGTTCCCGGCAAATTTTCCGTCAAGATTTTTGTTAGAAATACTAGATGTATACAATATTTGCATACGAATGTGGGAAATTTAAGAAATGGTGATAGCTTATAAATTCTAAGCAAATAGAATTCTCTCTTCATTTATATTTTAGCTATGCTTTGTTGTCTACATTTAAACACCTTTTTTGAATTTATACCTAATTTGTTTCCCTTTTTTGCTTAAGTCGACAGAACATGGAGTGACGACTCGAGACACCCGATCCTGTGGAGCATCGTAGTCGGAGCCGAACGAAGGAACGCAGCCCTTCCCGGATCCTGAGACTGGAGCCAATGCAGTGCATCATGCTGAGCGTCTTGGCGTCGCGGAACATGCTAAAAGGTGACGTAGTCCTTCTGTTACGATTTGTATATATATATATATATATATATATATATATATATATATATATATATATATATATATATATATATTACTCATTTGTTTAGTTTTTATGGTTCCCGGCAAATTTTCCGTCAAGATTTTTGTTAGAAATACTAGATGTATACAATATTTGCATACGAATGTGGGAAATTTAAGAAATGGTGATAGCTTATAAATTCTAAGCAAATAGAATTCTCTCTTCATTTATATTTTAGCTATGCTTTGTTGTCTACATTTAAACACCTTTTTTGAATTTATACCTAATTTGTTTCCCTTTTTTGCTTAAGTCGACAGAACATGGAGTGACGACTCGAGACACCCGATCCTGTGGAGCATCGTAGTCGGAGCCGAACGAAGGAACGCAGCCCTTCCCGGATCCTGAGACTGGAGCCAATGCAGTGCATCATGCTGAGCGTCTTGGCGTCGCGGAACATGCTAAAAGGTGACGTAGTCCTTCTGTTACGATTTGTTGGTTACGGTCGTTGCGCATGAAGCCTGATAACGTGGTGTTGGTAGATTACGTGTAATATTGCATGCAAGCACGGGATGTGTTTTGAACCAATTTAAAGCTAATTATCGTGATTTTCTGGTAGTTATCTATATTACAGGTACCTGGCGAAAGAAAGCTTTCAATATATATATATATATATATTACTCATTTGTTTAGTTTTTATGGTTCCCGGCAAATTTTCCGTCAAGATTTTTGTTAGAAATACTAGATGTATACAATATTTGCATACGAATGTGGGAAATTGAAGAAATGGTGATAGCTTATAAATTCTAAGCAAATAGAATTCTCTCTTCATTTATATTTTAGCTATGCTTTGTTGTCTACATTTAAACACCTTTTTTGAATTTATACCTAATTTGTTTCCCTTTTTTGCTTAAGTCGACAGAACATGGAGTGACGACTCGAGACACCCGATCCTGTGGAGAGGCAAAGGCGGTAGGGCTAGTTGTGTCACGGCACGCCAGGCAAAGGCCTTATGGCGGTAGGGCTAGTTGTGTCACGGTACGCCAGGCAAAGGCCTTATGGCGGTAGGGCTAGTTGTGTCACGGCACGCCAGGCAAAGGCCTTATGGCGGTAGGGCTAGTTGTGTCACGGCACGCCAGGCAAAGGCCTTATGGCGGTAGGGCTAGTTGTGTCACGGCACGCCAGGCAAAGGCCTTATGGCGGTAGGGCTAGTTGTGTCACGGCACGCCAGGCAAAGGCCTTATGGCGGTAGGGCTAGTTGTGTCACGGCACGCCAGGCAAAGGCCTTATGGCGGTAGGGCTAGTTGTGTCATATGGGCCTACCGCCAATCGGCCTTAATACTAATATATTTAATACTTATATACATAATATATACTCATGATAATAGACCGTTTCATCGAATAGTTCCTATGGCGTTATGTTGGCAACGATGTTTTCTAGTGTTGCCACATTACCTATAATAATCTACCTCAAAGTAAGGTAGATTTCAAGTATGTTTTTAGTATGTTACACAGAATGGCTGTACATGTCTGGATAAAACTTTATTTTTAGATAGATTTGCGTTTGACGATAATCAGTACCAGAAGGCATTGATGAGGTCTAGGTTGGAGCGCTGTCGCCTAGAAAATGCCTATTCACTCTTCCCTTGAAGGAGCTATGGTTATATGTGGCTGGAAACAGATGTTGGAAGTGAGTTCCACACCTTAGCGGTTCGATTCAGAAACTTGCCAACAGCTTATAATCCAGATTCATTGATAGAGATAGTCTGGAATAGCACATAGACATATCCCAGAGAAATGTATACTACCCTGGTGAATGTTTTTTTTACAGGGTGTCTTTACTAATACACCTCAAATATCCACAATAATGCTGTACTAAAGCGGATATTGTGGCTTGTAACCTATAGTTTTTTTATGTATTAAAATACTATTTATAATATCCACAAATGCCCCTTAAACTTAAGGGGAAAATTTATAAAACTGTCGCAAGACCTGTCGTGTTGTATGGATCAGTTGTTGTTGGGAGGCAAAAAGAACGGATGCAAGAAGAGTACATGTGACAGAAATGCGAATGTTGAGATGTATGTGTGGTGTGACGAGAATGGATAAGATAAGAAATTAATATATAAGGGGAAGTCTAGGGTTGGATTTAGAATCGTGTGGCAGGAGTTTCGGGGAGAAAGATGTTTTATTTGCTAGAGGTTTGGTCCCCGATTGTAACAATAGCACTCGCATTACAAGGTAATGCACTTTTTTCGAGAAAACCAAAAAAAACTAACATAACCTATAAATAGGTAAAACATCAAAAAATAATGCAATATTACGGGAGAGCTAGATCATGTCAAAGACTAGTGTCATAGTATTTTTATTTTTTTGTGGTCTATGCTCTCTGTCAACTGTCAAATCATATGACGAACTACTAATTTCTAATGGTAAGAAAACTTCACACTTGGAAACGACATGAGCTGATGTAGGTCGAATAGCAGGGGGGGTCGTCTCATTGGGTGAGCTTTGGAATACCTACGGGGGCTAGAACTGTGTTGCCAAAATTCTTCTGTACTTAAGTGAGACCCAAATTTCGGTCTCTCATTAGGGTTTTTTAGAGCTGGCAAATCTGAAAATGTGGCTATATGTTAAAAAGCTACCAATTAACTATTTCTTAAAATTTATTTATCGATGTATTAGCTAATATCTGACATAATATTTGGCTAATCAAATCAATGTTCAATGGTATTATTATTAATACAATATAAATACCCTTTTTCAGCGTTAATAATATACAAAATTAGATAGTATTTTACAAAATTAGATGGTATGATTTTGCTTTTGTATCCGGCAACCCCAATTACAATAGCTGTCACCTGGTCTGTTAGTGTTTTGCAATTTTTTGTGGTTGTGATCTACTTTTGCAACGTGAAGTGTTTTTTTTCGCCTTTAAATGACGTAAGTAGAGCCTAGGTTCCTCCGTCCGTTTTATGCAGACTCCCAAACACCTGAGTGTTGTGTGCGAGACTATCTAATTCGTTTTCCTCCATAGTTATTTTAACCAACGTTTTTTTCCTTCATAACTTTTCTTTTATTTTCCTCATAACTATGAAGGAAAAGCAAAGAAAATGTTTTTGGTGTGGTTCCTCACCTGCCGAGGATCCCGAAACCACATTATTTAGGTTTCCGAAACCTGGTTCCTCAAATGTTAGTCGGTATGCCTACTCTCAATACTATAGATACCTAAATAAATCCCGCCATGCTTTGTTAACTTATCTGTTATGGTTTATTTTGTTAATTAAACCTTCTTACTTGTGATTGCATTGCTGAAACTAGCAAGCTTTGTATGTTGTTGAGCGAGTAACTATACAATAGTGGCTACTATTGTTAGTTACTAAACTCATTCTATTTATTTCAGTCAGTTTCTTTACAGGTGCTTCATCAGTGTCATGAACATTGCATTAATGTAGCTGCCATGGTGTGTGACATGAATGCAGTGAACAGAAGGGCTCCAAACATTTTATTAGCCACTGCTAACTGTCCACAATTTGAATTAAATAATAAAAAAAATATTACAATTTTCACACACATTCGACACACTTAATAAAGTGTTTCAGAAGTTTATTTTTGAAGTATGATATAGAATGCCCAATAAATATAACATTTGCTACTGGAAACCAGGGAAAAGGTAAATGTTACTTTTTATATATAACTATCAGTTCTTTATGTAATAAGAAAGCTATCTGATGTGGCAATATATTGATCATGATGTATATATTTATACTTATTGTTTCAGGTGTTACCAAATTGGGGTCACATTGTCAAATTCTATGAACTGTGGACAACTCTTATCCAAATTTTGTATTTGCACCTCTAAGGGTAAAACTAGCAGTTCAAGTGCTGAGCCACACAGTTGCTGCTGACATGTTTGCTAAAATAGCCCAAGGTAACTTGGTTTTTTCTTATCCATCTAAAAATAAAAGGGCTTAGTAGCCAAATGACAGAACAGTTTTTTCCTACCTACTTACCTTGATAGTATTTTGGAAAACTTGTCTGCCGTCCTAACCATAATGACAGTAACTGCAATCGAGTCACTTTTGAGAAAAACGCGGTTAAAGTTTTTTTTTTGTTTTTTTGTGTCGTGCTTATAATATTTAAAATTTTGCTATTAAGATAAGTACATAGTATAGTAATTATCGCAAGGTTTGCATTGTTATAAATGTTTTTAATTTATAATTATTATTTATTTAAAATAACGCAAAAAACTCTTTATGACTAGGAACTGTAATTACGAAACAGCCTTAGGTACTTAGCATAAATACAGTAAGTGAGATGTTTACTGTATTTATGCGTAGGAATATGTCAGTAGTTTCTTATAGAATTTACTGTGCTATTATAATATGCTTTTTCAATCACATATATAAAACGTATAACTCTAAATATGATATTTGATGATAGGTTAAATTAAAAAGTTATTAAATAATTAAGAATTTATGACTCATTTATTAAATAAAACGTTAAAATTACGTCTATCTGCTAAGTATAATGGCACTTTGAAATCACATTTATATTATCAGTCTTCGATTAAGTTTAAAATTAAAACTGAAGGAATAACATTATTATTATCTATTATTTAATTATTATGTAAGACTAGTTCAGAAAACTAATTGCAAAATCACAGTTTTTTACTACCTAAATAAGTTTGTCTTTATACTAAATAAACATTTAATATATTTATCAACGTAACTATAAACGAAAATATTTCTCATAAATATAAAATTATAATAGTTATAACTGTATTTAAAAAAAAATTGCTAGTTCAGGCATACTTTCCATCTTTGTTGTTATATAAAATGGAAATGTAACACAACATTTACAAAATCCTTCTTAAATCGTCATATTCAACAGCTAGCTTTTCCTCTAGAGATTTTCACTTAAATCTGTAGCCATGTTAGAAGTGGGTAAATTCCGCCAGAATTCCCTTCGGTTTTCAGGCATCAGCGGCACCAGTTTTGCTAATATGGCAGCCTTTCTTTCTTCAGTTACACCTCTTGGTGCAGTTTTCGGTCTTATTTCTGGAAATTGCTTAGTCTTTATTACTTTTGCCTGAAGAAAATCCAGGGATAACAGTTGCTCATCTTGATGATTATATTTGTACTTTAGTTCGAATAATCCCCTTTCTGCAACAACAACCATCAAATCTTTTAGATATACTCTTGGTTCTTTTTTTCGCAACTTCTGCTGGGATGAGTAGTCCTGGTAATCAAAAAAGTCTGTTATCTGCATAATCTTAACGAAATTCTTACGAGAATTAGCTACCTGCACAGAATCAACGAAATCAGAAAAGTCATAGACTTTGTTTTTTCTCTTCAGCGACAACTCTACTTGATGGTGAAAGGAATCGGCTGACATAAAGGTATGTCCTGGTTCCAGATATTTTAATGTGATTGTTTCAGCTGCAATTAAATCGCTGTTAACCATATATACTAAAAAAGACAGAAATGCCCAGTTTTTGTTCTGGGCTGCACAATTATCAAGCCAGATAACTATGTGTTTAGCATCTCGTTTATAAATGAGAAATGCCGCAAAAGATGAGATGATATCTTCTTGAAGTCTTCCAGAAATTGCTTCATGCCACAATGCAGCGTACGGTAAATGATCTTTTGTAGGGCCCAGGGGGACAAAGCTCTCATTAAAAGCTATAATTCGAGGACAGAATATAGCAGCTTTATATTGCTCCATTCTCGGAAGCATGACAACTTTTTGCAGGTCAACTGAGTAATAAACGTCATCCGTGGAATCAGCCGCCAGAAGTACATCCTTACGATATTCTTCACGAGTCTCTCTGTAACGTCTTTTGTGAGTTAAATACCTTTGACAAACCTCACAAGATGCTTCTTGATTATTAATATGACTTGGATCATGTCGTTCAAAGTAAGCACACTGTTCGCACTCTTCATTGCCCAAATGCGCGAAAGAAATGTTCAATTCTTTTACAACCTTTCTATAGAACTCCAAGGAAATTCTAAAATTTGGCATTTTGGAGCAAAATTGTGTAAACATCATGGTAACAGTAATATCACTTGGTAGGTACAATTTTTTCGGAGCGTGCTCGCGTCTGTAGTGTGAGACACATGGATTAAAACTCATTATATGTTCTTTTACTACTTCTTTATCAATTTTATTTTTTCTCATATACTTTCCACGATCAGTTTGTTGACAGTCAATCGGTTTTTTAAGAGCCCCTAAAATCCTCGTGTCATTTTTTGCATTATATCCCAGAGTACCTAGAAAAAAAGTTTTACATACTTCGGTTCTGTTCAGATCATTTGTCTTTAGAAAATACTTGTAAGTGGTTTTTCGTTTTGGATTCTCTCTACTATTTTGTACCCTTCTAGCCACTGGTTTTTCATCTACTAAACATTTGATGAACAATCCTTGTGCTTCCCAATTAAGATTAAGGTACTCTTTATGAATGTCTTTTCTTTGTTGTTCATTAATTTTAGTAATACATTTTTTTATACAACTTGAACTACACGGTGGTTTCATTGAAAGTTTTTCATTTCGTTCCTGTATTTTTTTTTATCTGTCTTTCTTCCAACGATTCTTCAATCCTTTTTCTCTTTCTTGGTTTACCATTTTTAGTTAATTCGACTTCAGTGTGTTCTTGTTGAATGAGATAGCTAGGATTCAACTCTACTTCAGTATGAAATGGTTGAAAGGGTTGGCAGGACGTATTAAACTCGACTTCAGTGCTGTTTTGTTGAGGGAGTCGGATAGTATTTAACTGGACTTCAGTGTTGTTTTGTTCAATGGGTTGGCTGGTATTTAACTCGAATTCAGTCTTGTTTTGTTGAAGGTGTTGGCTGTTTAACTCAACATTGTTTTTCTGTAGAATTAGTTGGTTGTTTTCTTCTCGCCTGAGTTGTTTACTTGCTTTTTTCTGAGTAGCTATAGATGTTAGTATTTCGTCTTCAGAAGTATCCTCAAATGAGTCCGGAATATAGTCTCTGTCTCTGGTGCTGTCATCAGAGCATTCGTAAATATCGACGTTTTGGTCATCTGTTTGTACTGCATCTAAGTTATCAGACAAAGTCGTCATAACTTCATCGCATAGCAAAAATTTTGTATCCAGATCATCAATTTCAACAGCTATATCAGCCTGAACCGTCTGAGGTTGGTCAATAATATTCTTGAGGATCATGTTACATCTGGCTCTGGATGCCATTTTCGCTGTAATCTAAAAAAAGACAGGTACGTATAATAAGAGTTACATTAAAGAACTTAAAGTATATAAATAATAATAATTATTATTATTGTTATTTATGGATTTATCACGCCACGTTAGCCTAGCCCACCCTAGGTAATAGACAACGGAAATATATTTAATATTTGTTATAAATTTAAGAAATTATATATATTTAGGATTACAATAAAAATACTTTTAACAAATTATTTCGCGGTTTATTTAGACTTTTTTTTACAATTCTGACGTTTCGTTTAAATGGCTTGTAAAGTAAGCGAAACGTGGGAATTGAAACGCGATATAATCAATTAAAAGTAGTTTTATTGTAATGAAAGACATTTGCGTAAATCAAATCTTATAGTTACTTACATAACTTTGTCGCCAAATCTCCCGAGCACGACACGTCTCTCTCTTCAAATCTACCTGACCGAACACGTCCGACTGACTAAGACTGCGAATCGCGAATAGTGCTTGTAACGTATGACAACCGCCCGCCCCTACTGTTACACCCTTCTCCCCCGCTGTGCGTCTAATACCTAGATATAACAACAGTAACTTCAACATTTACCTTTCTTATACGTAGAAATGTGTGATAAAAAATAGTCAATTACTAATGATGACTACAGTAAGTGACCGTACTGTCTTTATTCGTAATTACATCCTATGTTACTTTGTGAATGCTATACTAACTATAATCACAGTAAGAGGCTTTACTGTTTTTATTATTAGTAACTTAGTATCAAACACATGTAACCATTTCCAATCATAAGTACCGTAAGAGACTTTGCTGTTATAATGCCTAGAATACCCTTTTGCTCACACTAACTCACTCATAGCATAACCGCAGTATTGTATTTTACGATTCTTATGTGTAGGATTGATATGTATTTTAATTAGATAATGATAAATAATAAGCACAGTAATTATTTATACTGTGTTTATATCTAGGAATCAAATATATATTTTACATTTACTGTGATTATGATTAGTAGAATAGGCTTTTCTGGTGGGATTTCTTAATTTTGTTCCAAGAAAGTAATACAGATCTTGCTACGCTGATTCCGAATATGCTAATAACTCAATTTTGACCAAAATGTCAGTTACTGTTGTTATAGTTAGGACGGCAGTTGTATTAAATAAAGTAATACTTTATTATAATACTGATGCCTGTGTGAAATTAGGCTTTTAAAGTCCTTGAGAACTTTACTGTTCTGGGATAAAGAACAGAATATATAATATATTAAATCTCAATAATAAAATATAATGTTCTATTACAGGTGATTTAACTGCTGAAGCGGCTTGACTGCAGATATTATATCGAAAATGGACAAACTGTTTGACTCTCTGAACAGTGACACAGTGGATCTGCAAAGAGGAGAGCCATTTTCAACCAATTTAAAAGATAAATCACCTCATTTAGTATTTATAAATGAAATGAAAACATTTTCACAACCACTCAAATTTATAGGCTTCAAAAGCACCCCACCATCAAAAAGGTTGGTAGTTATACAATGATTATAAAGATTCTTTAAATTACTCTAACAAAAAATTTGTCCTAGAATAAATTTATTAATAAATTCTTTCTTTACTTGTGAAAATGTTGGCCTACAAGGCTGCCTCATTAAATAATTCATAATATTAGTAGTTGTAAGATTCTATGTTTTATAATAAAGCTATTTTGACGAAAATACAGTTATTTTAAATTTCTTTTAACCAATCACCAAGTTATATAATTTAAAAATTAATAAGGCTGTTTGTCTACCAAAGCAGAGCTGGAAAATTGTAACACATAAATAGGTAAATTAGTGTGCAATTTTTATTTACATTGGTTACGATTTTTCAGTTCTGCTTTTGTGGACAGGTAGCTTTATTAAATTCTTGAAAATAATTAGATTTTGAATTTCCCGCGTAAATTCGTATTATCGGCTCATTTTGAATTTCCCGCATTTGCGAGTTTTTAGGAGGCTGTACAGAGATGGCGCTCATTTCAGGAGAATTTATTTGTACGTAGTTGTCATTCTTCTCCCTAGAGTATAAATGTTCCTTGCTTAAGATGCACTAGCTATTATTGACATAAACTACAAAAACTTTTAAGGAAATGAGGACCTTTGTTTGAATTATGATGAGATAAATATTAATTATTTATATTACTAACTTTATCTGGTCAAAATATGTCCAGCAAAGGATCATTTGAAAATCAGTTTGATGATTTTTCACCAAATACGGCATGTCGTGTACTTAACGAAACAAGGGATGCAGTAAGTTCATTTCATATTTTGTACCATAATATTGTACTTATATGTACAAAACTGTACAAACTAAATAGGCATGTCTTTCCAAAAGCAAGACTGGTATCAGGATAGAAATGAATATCGCTTAATCTAAGAGTGCTGTGCACATCCATGTATACTGGGCATAGTGTCTACTGTAGCTTGTGTGGTTTACCTCATAAGTTTTCATATAATCTTTTCATTATGACCAATTCTATACAAAATTATGTAGTAAGTTGCATTTATATCCTTTTAACGGGGATATATCACTGTAAAACTTACAATGTTGTATTTGGTACAAATTTTTAGATTTCGGATAAATTGTACACAAAATTAAAAAATTATGAAAATGCTAAATTGTTGTACATATCATCCAAGCCAGAGGAGGATACATTTAATCATGACGGGACAGTTTACACAGGTTCTGCTGGATTGGCATTATTTTATTTTATGTCTTCACTAAATAAGAATGAAGGATGCAATGAGATTTTCCAGGTATGGCACCATTCTAATCATCATATTTGACACACAAATCAGTTATATAAATCACATATCACAAAATAAGTAATCTTTTGGTATATAATTTTATTTATAGAAAGCATTACAATATATTGACCTGGATAACTTAAAAGGAAGACGAATAAGTTTCCTGTGTGGTGATGCTGGTCCTTTAGCTATAGCTACTGTTATTTCATACAAACTTGGACAAACGAGGCCAGACACATTGCCTCAGTACAGAATCTTAGCAGAAAGGTGAAGTAAACTATTTGTTTTAAAGTAATGCTCATCATGTTAATAAAACTACTACATTGTACATTTACACACAAAAATCTGATAGCTTAGTGGTTAGGACATCAGCCTCCTAATCAGAGGTTGGGGGTTGGAACCTGGGCACGCACCTATAACTTTTCGGAGTTACGCACGTTTTTTAACAATTAAAAGATCACTTGCTTCAATGGTGAAGGAAAACATCGTGCGGAGAGTTTCCATAATTTTCTCAAAGGCGTATGAAGTCAATCTGCACATGGCCAGCGCGGTTGACTATGGATAAACATTTCTCATATTGAGAGGAAACCCGATCTCTGTAGTGATCCAGCAATGGGTTGAATATGATGATACTTAAAATATGTACACATGCTTCGTGAGCCAGAACCTTATGCATACAAGTTGACTGAGAATGCGATTACCACTTTGGATATCAACTCATTGTGAATTATAGGCACCGATAGATGCAGAATTCTCCTTCAAAGTTGGTCACCTTTTGACTTGCGTTAACTATGATTAATCTCACAGGTTTTCTATCAAAACCTTAAACTGTGCAGAAGAATTTGCGGGCATCAGCTAGTTACCTAATGTGTTCAATAATGCCAATTATTTTATATACTACTTCATGATTGAAACTAAATTGCCAGGCTAATAAAAAGGCAAACGGTGAAGGAAAACATTGTGAGGAAACCTGAAAGTTCTCCATAATGTTCTCAAAGTTGTGTGAAGTCTGCAAATCCAACAATGGCCAGCGTGGTGGACTATGGCCAAACCCTTCTCATATTAAAAGGAGACCCGTGCTCTGTAGTGAGCCGGTAATGGGTTGATCATGATGATGATGATGGCAGGCTAATAATAATGCTGTCCATTTCAACTAAGTAAATGAAAGTATCGTATTACTTTTAGATTTGTCCATGAGTTTTATGTAATAATTAATAAATTGGCACAAATATATTTATTTGTTGAGATGCAAATTATATAACACAATGTTTGATAACAAAACAAACAGTAATCATAATAACAATAATAAAAAAAAGCAAGATGACTGTTACAATAATATTTGTTATTTTTGCTTTAGGCTAATGAGTCTTATTTCAATGTTAAATGAATCACCTGATGAACTACTATATGGTAAAGTTGGATATCTTTATGCTGTGCTCTTTGTTAACAAACATATCAGTGGAAAGGAAACTATTCCCGCAAACCATATTGAGCAGGTAATTTATAAAAATTACTGCTACAATTATAATGATAGCATGTAAATTAATCATACTTCCATAATGTTTTACAAGCCTTCATTTAATTTACAGATAATTGCTTCTATTCTTAAATCTGGGAAACAGTTCT
Organism: Lasiommata megera; assembly: GCA_928268935.1. NCBI lineage: Eukaryota > Metazoa > Arthropoda > Insecta > Lepidoptera > Nymphalidae > Lasiommata > Lasiommata megera. The sequence goes on from OV743312.1 coordinate 9,832,497, forward strand.
CACAACAAACAAAATCGAAAAGCCCCCTACTATGGCAATGGCATGACAAAATATATTTGGGAGCAGCACATGGTGTAGCTGGGATTTTATATATGCTTCTGCAGGTTATACACCCTTCATTAAAGATAATATGTAGCCATCAATAATTTAGCATTTTGACCCGAAAAATAACCAATCAGTAACAATACCTACAGTCTTGCCTAAACTTATTCTAAGCTATTATATATTAAGATTACATACAATCTTTCATCGATATAGCTGTTTAGAGTTACAAACACTTACTGTCTGTCCATGACTCCACCCAAGTCAAGTTATTAGGTATCAAGTTAAAAGTTATACTGAAGTAAAAAATCTTATTCCTATAAACATGTAAGGTAGTTTAAGCAATAAAAGCGTTAATTCTGTTAGGGAAGCATCAATACACTACAAAAAATGGATTTACATATGTTTTATTTAACTGGCAATTCTACTAGTTGACCTCATTGATGTAGATCTAGATCAACAATTATTTAACTGGAAATTCTACTAGTTGACTTCGTTGATCTAGATCTAGATCAACGAGGTGAACTTATAGAGTTGCCAGTTAAATAACTCTAGACTTGGATAGTCGTAAAATAATTCATGCGACAAAATTTAGTTATTAGTCGATAAGTATGCATCAAATCATAGTAATGAAATTAATAGTCATAATTTTTTGTCTGATAAGATCCGAAAAATAATGAAATGGCGGGCGGAAGGTGAGTTAACCTTCTAATCTTGGTAGCAACGTCAAAAACAAGGATCAGTCGACTGTTTCAAAATAAAATCTGTTTCAGGCTCGCGCATACATTGATGTGAATGACATGCGAATTTATATAAAACCTGCAGTGGATTGGCTACTAAGTCAACATTTCCCAAGTGGAAACTATCCATCCTCTTTAGGAAGTGCGTCTGGTGATAGATTGGTACAATGGTGCCATGGCGCGCCTGGATTCGTGCCTTTGTGTATATTAGCTTATCAGGTAACAATGTATGAATGAATGAATACAGTTTTATTGTACAACACAAGATAGGAAAATATAAAAAACAGAAACTAACACAAAAACAGTAGATAGTATACCATTTGGCGGCCTCAGCAATTTATACCAGGCAACCAAAGATGTAAAAGACACGTAGTAACGACAGGCAATGTAGTGTCCTATGTTTGAGATAGGACAGAATATATTATTTTAAACTCAAATATTTCCGAGTATAAAAAGCAAAATAAAGTACATAGCTGATCTCATTGAATAGGCGATTTAGAAAATAATATTTGATACAAGAGCCGTTTTCTAACTACACGCCAACTTAAAATAGGTGTTTTTCTATAAAGTATTTTATCTACATTTTAAGTATGTCCCGTTTACCCAAGCATGGCATACAACGCAAAATGTACTCAAAAATCTAAATTGTGTATCTGCATGTTTAATGTGTTAATTAAAAGTTTCGAAATTGAAAAAGTCTCAGCCAAGAAAGCATTTCATAGCCCCATTTAATTAATAAGGACTATGTAGTTGCCCTTCAAAATTATCACTGCGATACTGACCAGATGTCTACAGATTATCAATTCCTTTTTATCAAGCCTTGACGGACAGTAATTAACTATTAATGACAATTTTCTTTACACCCAAAAGGTGTTTGAGGAAGAAAAATATTTGAAAATTGCTATCCAGTGTGGGGGTCTAATTTGGCAGAGAGGATTATGTGCAAAAGGCTATAGCCTATGTCATGGAGTGAGTGGTAATGCATACGCTTTTCTGCAGCTTTATCAAGCCACTAAGGTAACTATATCGTCATAAGTATTAACAGTTATATTCAAGTTATGAAATGGTTATTTAACCTATCAAGTGGCTAGGAATGTCTTCCTATTCCAACACGTTCTTTCCATCAAGAAAAGCAATTTTTCCTGCACCACCTGTGTAGGACAAATGGTTTTTTTAAGATTTAACGATACTTTTATTGTAAGTACACATCAATTTGTACCTACCTGTGCATACATATTAAAGTTTCGATCGAAAGATCGATTTTTATGAAATTTAGCATAGAGATATATTGCGTCTTGAACATAGTATAAAATACATTTTATTCCGGAGAATGTCAATGTAGCCGTTTGTATAGTTGTAGATTTTTAATTAATAGCTTATAAATTTATCTTTTCATCTTGTATCGTACATTTCAGAAATCAGTGTACTTATACAGAGCATGTTGCTTCATGGAGTGGTGTGCTGTGGAACGCCCTGGAACAGAATTGCATCAGCCAGATAGACCAGCATCATTATTTGAGGGGTTGCTGGGTCGTATATATTTGGCCGAAGATATTATGCATCCATTACAGTCCAAATTTCCAGCATTCTGTCTTTGAAAAATATTTTTTCGTCCGATTATCTCTTTATATAAATGTTATTCGAAAAATTAATTAAATGCAATTTACAAACTATATTTTACATCAGTACCTAACCGTAATCTAATAATATTGTTTTACTAAGTTCAAACAAAATTCTCAATTAGAATATACGAGACTAAAATAAGGTAATTGTTAAAAATTATGATTTGGCTTTAATAAAATAAAAACAACAACAAAGCGTTTCAGAGTTATTCATCTAACAGAATTTCAATAATTTTCTTCAAAGTCAATGTTATCATTAACGTAAAGTAGTAGTAGGTAAGTGGTAAAGTCCAGATCACATAATTTTTTTCTTTGTTATTGACAAAACTTTATGACTCTTTTCTTTACATAATCTTAATCGCCTCTTATTATCCTCATCGGATACAAGAAAGAAAACCAACAAATTTCAAACTTTTCGTTAAGGCCGCAAATAGACAAAAACCACAGCTGAAGTATCTTTAATATATTCCGGTGTATTTTGATAAGTGAAAATTCAATACCGCGTCTGAAAACAATAATTTAAAATTTAACTTCCCAAAAACTTCGCACTGCATCCCCGTAGCTTAGGAGTCGACGGGTTAATTTACGTGTTTACGACGAGCTAAATGCTAATGAAAGTATAAAATACAAAATGCACATTCTGTACTATCTCATTCATTCAACAAAGGCGTGTCGCCAAGTGATTTAGCGTTCGGGCCGATGTCGCGAAGAAACCAATTAGGAGTATGAGACCCCCAACAGGTTAGCCCGCTATTATCTTAGACCGCATTATCACTTACCATGAGGTGAAATGTGGTCAAGGGCTACCTTGTGGTGTATAAAAGAAAACTGACATCGTAACCGCTAATTGATATATAACAGCTGGCCGAGTAAGTAACTTTTCGGAGAAATTGCCAGCTATATAAGTTACAGAATATGGGGTCTTTTTGGTCACTCTTCTTGCAACCATTAACTAGTTATGAGTGGTGATCTATCATCTCTATACTATAAGTGTATATCTATCGCACCACAGATTATTCTGTTTGTAGAAAGAAGAACAGTTTGCGACTTATTGAAAAGACTACTGAATTGAGTAGCGGGTCTACTGTACGTTATTCTGTGTATATGAATTATGGTAATTGTAATTTATCTTGGTATTTACTGAACACCCAAATATCTGATGATATGGGGATGGATTTTTCCTGGTAAAATAACTAAATATAATATTTGTCAACAATGGAGAAATTATATTTTAATTATATCAAACTAACTTAACTAAAATGTTATAAATAATGTAAGTTGTAAATAATACTCAATAATACAGTTAATTTTTCTAGACTTATATTTTGCGATATACAAACACAATACAAAAACTAAGCAGTAATATATAGGGAAGATAAAATGTATCCACATATAAAATATAGTTAGTTAAACATTATAGTAAATCTCTAGGAAAGTTCATTATATTAAGATATTTTTTCAGTGTAGACATTTAATAACTATCATATAGATAAATGATGAAACATTTGTGTATATTTGAACATCATAAGGTCAATACAATAAGTATACAAACATACCGGGCCCACCAGATTGCGTAGTGCGAGATTTTCTACTAGTTTGATCTCGTTAAAATTACTGCTCTTTAGATTCCATATAAATTGAAGTTAAATCGAATAAGTACAAATCTTTCACATTGCAATCTGTTGTGTACTCCCAAACGCCCAGACTTCTTCATGTACAATATAATTATTTTAATATTTACACAAGCATACGTACGCATGCAAATTATTTTATCATATTTATGAGATAGTTAAAATCTATTTCCGACGATAGTGATACCAACACAAATATTATTTTTAATACCTATTTGTAAAATTTACTTTTCCTAAGACAAAAAATCGCTAGTGCTTTTTTCAGTGAAGCACATGTTGACACTTTGTACCTCGCGGCGGTTAATAAACAATTCATAAATCAACAAAACAATTTAATTAGTAGTTATGTAATTTACAATGTAATCTGTCATTAATTATTTTTCAATTAAACCTACACTGTGAATGTACATATATATTAGGTTAGTATTGGTCTGGTATAAAAGGTTTAGGTAAATAATTGGATTTAGTAATTGTATTAAATTATTCAGTGCGACTTGCACCAGAAACTTTAAATATTTCTTAATTTAATTTAACTAAATTGGCTTTATTTCTTACATGGGCTTAACTTAAAATATATAAATATAATTATGTTTGCATTACACTAACTTTTCAAAGTGCGTGTTTAGCTAAACAAGTTTATGTTTGCGAAACAGTAGGTGTGTTTTGTTCTCAGTAGGTACTTACGGCCTAAAAGTGACAGTTTGTTTATTTTAGTAATAATTTCGAAGTTTAAGTCGAAGATATGTGTGTGAACTGAACTTTGACTTAAGTCTTCGGCCACGTTTGTTGTTATTTGTTTACCTTAATTCAAGTCGTATAGTTACAAGCTTTATTTTTATTGATTAATCACGTGTTAAAAACAATATGGACAGACAAATTAATGATGTTTTGCGCAAACGTGCTTACTACAAGAGGAGGAGAGGTTCGTGTATGTATGTCGTGTAGACAATAAAAAATACCATTTTTTTTCGGACTGTCTATTAGTTGTACTAACCCTATTGGTTGCACAGCGTAACTGGGCTGTTTGGCGAGCTTCGGAAAAAAGCTGTGCCAGAACACATTTTAAGCCCTAGGGTTCGAAGAAACTAAGGGAACGTCTGCCTAAGGGCGCCTCCTGTGAGGCCGAACCTCGGCTTAGGCGACGTTTGAGACAACGGGGGGTCGAACCGTTAAAATACTATTGAAATCCCACGAATTCATCGTACCTATTTAAGTGTTAAAAGAAAAGCGTGCAATGCAGAAGTCAAACAACTCTCACAATTCATAATAAATTCTCAAAACGTAAACATATCCAAAAACTAAATTGAAAGTTGACCTTGGCGCTAAACATGTCTAGCTTAACTTAGCAGGTCATTATACATATTTTAACATAGCTTAGTCTTGTTTAATAAGTTGTTAAGTATAACTAATAATACTGGTGCAAATCGCCCAGTGTTAGATATTATAATTTTTGTACATATCTTAATCCTACACTTAATCGTAAGGTTATATATTATGATCTAAGTTGCTAACATCGACTAAAGATACAATTAAATGCATTTAGCGCATAAAAATAAGGCGCCACATCAGATAAGAATCAGATTCAGAAAGTGTACTCTTTATTAAAGTGCCCAAGTTGTCGGCTAAGCAGTAAAGTTTCTGACAGTTAGTTACCAGTGGCAACTTGTTATTCCATACAAAATTTGAAATTACTATGTCTGTATCTGCCAGATTACACGTTTTGTATGAACACGACCGTATGGCAATTTGAACGAATGAAACTAAATCGGGAAGATATGCAACACAAGCTTGAAAATATGGATGCTTACAATTTTCACTGTACATACTTACCTATTTTTAACGTTTGTACATAATTCCTTTTCTTTTTAAAGACAGGCCTTTGCCGGCGATAATTTTAGAGACAGCTATATATACGCTGAAAAATTGTAATCATCTCTTGGAGATTACTGGGCGAAAAGCTAAAACCCAATGTATGTGTACACAACTTTAAACTTCAAAATAAAATATATTTTCCTAACAATGTTAAAATTAATTTATAAAAGAAAAGAACATGGGAGTTTAAAAATCATTCTCTTCAATATATTTTTTTAATCAACGTTAATATTACTCGTGACAAGGTCATTGTAAAGACAGCCCACACGATCGAATTGTAAAAAAGTGTTGTACACCCAGGACAAAGGGTTTTAATAGTAATAGGAAAATTACAACATTCCGAGATTACGTATCGTTTTCAATATATTTGCAATTCTAAGTGGCCTATTGCGTCCGCCTATCTTCCGATTACAGATTATTAGTTTCGTTATAAATTTTGCCATCAAAAATATCGAATAAATAAAGTCAAACAGTTAAGCAGGACAAAACAGAGAGATCATAAAGAATAATGAATAAAAGCAGGCGTTACTTTGCGGAAGTCCATGATAAACAATAAACAGCAAGTATACTAATTATATAATAATTATAGCAAATTATACTTGCTGATAAGATATTTTTTCAGTGTAGACATTTAATAACTATCATATAGATAAATGATGAAACATTTGTGTATATTTGAACATCATAAGGTCAATACAATAAGTATACAAACATACCGGGCCCACCAGATTGCGTAGTGCTAGATTTTCTACTAGCTGGTTCTCGTCAAAATTGCTGTTCTTTAGATTCCATATAAATTGAAGTTAACTTGCACGCGATCGAATAAGTAGAAATCTTTCACATTGCAATCTGTTCTGTACTCCCAAAGCCCAGACTTCTTCATGTACAATATAATTATTTTAATATTTACACAAACATACGTATGGTACGCACGCAAATTATTATATCATATTTATGAGATAGTTAAAATCTATTTCCGATGATAGTGATACCAACACAAATATTATTTATAATACCTATTTGTAAAATTTACTTTTCCTAAGACAAAAATCGCTAGTGCTTTTTTTAGTGAAGCGCATGATGACACTTTGTACCTACGGCGGTTAATAAACAATTCATAAATCAAGAAAACAATTAAATTAGTAGTTATGTAATTTACAGTTATAAATTTTGCCATCAAAAATATCGAATAAATAAAGTCAAACAGTTAAGCAGGACAAAACAGAGAGATCATAAAGAATAATGAATAAAAGCAGGCGTTACTTTGCGGAAGTCCATGATAAACAATAAACAGCAAGTATACTAATTATATAATAATTATAGCAAATTATACTTGCTGTTTATTGTTTAGAACGTAAAGAGCACACTTGATTGAAAATATTAACTGCATAAGCCCCGTCGGTGACTTAGCAAGACGCTATAATAAATAAACATTAATTGTACATATCTTTAAAATACACACGACAATAATAACAACATTCAGCTAACTAACGAGTAAATATTACCTACGAATAAATTACCACGGCAAACACCAGTCGCTATCCTAACCTGAAATGTGGCGGTTTGGAAGACTCTTAAAGAAGTGAGAAAAAGCATTATGTTGAGTTATTATATTTACATATAGAAATGACGATTCATTATATTATGTACAAAATAAGAAATCTTTTCAAAAATTGAGCTAATATCGCAAAGCTGGCAGGTAAATAAAAGGAACAAGCCTACTAAATTTAAGGTCTACCGTCTACTTTTTTATCTATACCCGTGTGACGCACTGCAGTACTACCAAGATATCAAATTGGTATTCCCATATGAAGAGCTGTCTAAAACCATATAGCATCGTAGTCCATATGCTATATACCATGTTTATTTATAGTGACAAACAGTATATTCCATATAAATTCATTATTCATGTCAAACAAGGTCAAGGCAGTTCCAGGCTTAGTGATCAACTATTATTATGATAAATGCATTTATAGAACTCCTAAAAAATTAATATGCAAACCTGTCAGTAAAAAATATATTTTTGTCCTCACTTTCTATATTATGTACCTGCTCGCTGTACCTTATGGTCAATCAAAGATTAATTATCGTGAGAATGTAACGATCACATAGAGGTTGTAAACTGCTGAGACTGGAAAATACGCGCTGGCCTGGCCTGCGTATTTCCACCTCGAGTTTGCTCGTACGCAGCTTGGTTCCATTTGGACGGGGCCTGTGCGCACGGAGTGGCACTGAGTTATGCCGCGTTATAATGGTTGGTACGAGCTTTGGGTACCTTGTAGGCAGTGAGTCTGCGGTTTCGTCAGAGCAGTGCAGCGCCCGCCTCGGCGCGCGAGTGCGGCAGCGGCGGCGCTGGCAGCCACGTGTTGCGCACCGCGTCGTACATCTCCACGGAGGCGAGTGTGGTGCGTGCGCGGTAGAAGGCGCGCTCGCCCGCGCACTCGCTGTCGCCGCCCGCCGCGAGCAGCACGTCGTCGGCCGCGCCCGCCGCACAACCCGCGCGCGCCTCCTTCAAGCTCGCCACCTCCTCCCACGAGTCCTGCCATGCACATAACATATCGACCGACTGCTGGTAAAACACCTCGACGACCTCCGCGCCGCAGTGCGTGCGCTGTCCTATTATAAAGTCGGAGGTCCTAGATTCGATTCCCGGTTCGAGTCTGGTTTGGTGGGAGGCTTCGGCCGTGGCTAGTTACCAACAAAAAAGTGTCGCCAAGCGATTTAGCGTTCCGGCACGATATCGCGTAGAAACCAATTAGGAGAGTGGGTTTACCATAACCCCAGCATGTTAGACCGCTACCATCCTAGAGTGCATCATCACTTACCACCAGGTGAGATAGCTGCCAAGGGCCAACTTGTAGTGTATAAAAAAATATATCTATTGTTCATTAGATCACATGCTACATTAAGTTGGCGATGCTGAATACTGCCATGTTTTTGATTTGTAGCTTACATGGTCAAAGCTGTATCTCTCGACTGAGGAGAGCACAGTCCGGCGCGGCGCATTACCGCCAATGACGTAGAGGTACGCGCCCAGCACAACGGCGGCGGCCTGACTGCGCGCGTGCCGCATGGGCGCCAGCGCGTGCCACTTGCGCGTCGCAGGACGGTAGCACAGCAAATCCCGCGTGTGCCGCCACGTATGCGTGCAGCCGCCCACCACGTATATTAAACCTGGGAATTGCTTAGTACTTCAGAAATCGCACCAATTTTTGTTCACATTAAAGAAACGATCAGAAGCGACAGTCTTTTTGTAAAATATTATCCCGATATTGTGGGGAATGAATCACTACCGAGATCCCAGGAAAACGGATATTTTTGTCCACAATCAGCATAATTTGATATTGATAAGTGTAACCAGTGTGCCAATAAATTCGAATAATATGACGAATCATGCGCACGTCTGAGCTTGCTTCAGAGATTTTATATCCCTGTACATAATTTCGAGAAATAGTTGAACCGCCGAATCTTTTCACTCAAAATTCCTCAGTGCCTGAACACTAGTCTTCGAGCATGTTGGTGGTGATTATTTACGGCTCCGAAACGTAATCGCTTACTATTGGCCTCATATAAAGGCTCAGAGTCACTCTGCGAGCGATGGAAAGATCTTTGCTCGGGTTCGCTATGTGATCAGTCAGAACCAAAGTTACTGACAGCTCAATAAAAGACCTATGTCCACACTTCAATATGTTGAAATGATGATGATATGTCTTCGTAGAACTTTATGTTTAATATTATTAATTTTAATTCGTATTATTACATTAGAGTGTCAAACTTACCATCGAAATGAACAACGCCCATTCCGAAACGCGGCTGCGGCATTTCCCCAGTGAGCGTCCACTCGTCGGACACGGGATCATATACCTCGACGGAGGAGCCCATGTCCGAACCTACCCAGCCACCGAACGCGTATAGGTGGCCGTTCAACGCGGTTAGACCGAACTCGCACCGTGCTTCTTTCATCGGCGCTATATTGGACCATTTGTCCGTCTGAAAATTAATAATGAATAATGTTTAGGGTTGGGTATTAGCCAACATTCAACTTAAAAGTGCAGTAAATAAAAGTTCCGTGTGCCAACTACTGCAAAAGCAAGTACTTTGCAGTATGTTAAAATCTGTAAACTGAACTAAATTGGTCTGAAAGTAGAGTCAATTTAATTTAGAGATATGTTTACGAAATATGCACTGAGCAATTAGATAAAGAACCTGAGAATAATAAGCATATAATGAATGTCTTACAGTTCGTTACTTAAAACTTTCTGTCAGAAAATTCAGTGATCCACAAGTAGAAAAGACTCGAAAAACAAACTTAATTATTATTTATTACACGTAGGTATGTATAAGAAGGTACCTGTGGATCGTACACTTCGCCGTTAGCTAATATTTGGCTGCCTTGTTCCCCGCCGACTGCATACACTCGTCCACCTAACATTGCAACTCCTGGTTGGATTCGTGCTATACCCATTGGCGACAGCTCCTCCCATTCTCTTCAAAACAACACAAATATAATTAATGTAAAGTAATCACCTAGCTACATTTAAAAAACGAAAGAGAACAAAATATATTAAACAAAGGCTGATGTAGCTTGAGTTTGTTTAAGTTTTGCTGATACAATTCAGAGACTTAATAAAGGTAGTTGTAAGTTATGTTAGAAAGACCTATTACTGAAGCGATAAGGTTCAATTCAATATGCGTTTGAACCGAGAGCTTTCACTTTCGATGTTCATGTATATGTGCCGCTATTTGGTACTATTTTTATCGTCATAGCACAATACAAGAGTATACGGTTTTAAAGCAAGAATGCGTTAGTAACACTAGTAGCTATTATTTTAAATTTGCGAAGTTAGTTATTAGTAAAAGTATTGCATTTTAAAGCATATGTTACTGAAGATTTTGATTGATTTGATTGAGAAGTGAATAATCAAAGAACCAACCGTTTGTATAGATCGAATTTAAGTGCGGATGAGAGTATGTTGTCCGCGGCGTGAGGGGGGTGCGGCGCAGCGTCGTGACACGAGCCCCCTGCCACCACCAGTACGCGGCGTGCACGCGCACGGGGCTCCGCTGACAGTGCGACCAACGCGCCACGGCCCGATTTCTACGAGATAAGAGAATACACTCCGCTTACTCGTCCATATAATACCGTGTTAAAATAGAAATCTGCAGGTGTTAACTTCATGAAAAAGAATTTCAATTAAAATATGTTCGCTTAAATAGTTCAAAGTTTAGTTAAGCTTGTAGAAAAGCCCTATTAGATACCTTGTTCTGCCACAGAACATTTTTTTGTCCATCTTTGATGGGAGACGTAATATAAAAATCAATTACCATATCAACTCTGACTGTTTTCAATGCCACAGCTATTGAAGGATCCTGAACAGTTTTCATGGCATCATCTAACACTTTCGGCGATATAAGTGGCAATCGGACATGACTGAGGACTTCAAAACAATGCCGTCTTCTTGTTGATGGATCATGTTCAAGCCATTTCAAAGCTGGGTAGAGTACCTTAAAATATATTGAAACAAGTATTTTTATATATTTTATTAAGCAGGTCAAATGTTGCAATGTTTCTATCTAAATTTTTTTTTAATATAAGTTAATTTTCGAAACCTGTTTGCTACCAATTCCATTTGGAAATACCAGGATAGATTCCAGAGTGACTCTTAGGTATTAAGTAGATATGACTTTATCAACAGTTGGACATGAGCAATTTTACCTAATTGGATTGCTACATTTATGATTTTTAGGTAAAAATTTGATTTTATTCTTAATTGAGAAATATATTATGTAATAATTAGATTTACTGGCGTTAAGAGTAAGTATGAATTTAGCCATGTAGCAATCTTAGCAAGACCTTCTTCACTGAAGCTTATGGATTTAGTTCCAAGAAGTGCTAGAAAATACAATAGAGTATCATCCGCATAAGAGAACACTTTGCCATTTTTCAATTAAATGCCACATAATCGGTGGATGAAATCAAAAAGTGTGAATAATGTGTGAATAATGTGTAAATAAATTAATAATTAATGAATCAGTATGAGACAGTCTGACTAAATAAAGCAATAAAATGTGCATAATTATGCACATTTCGAAAGTGATGACGTAATTACGCCATCATTATGATTTAAGTTGTTGTTAGTTGAGAAGCAGTTATAACCTTGTAGTATTGGTGTATTTTATTTGGGTTTAACCAGAACTCCATCAGTTATGAAAGATATGCTATGCTAGATAAGCTTAAGTCTCCGGTTTTGCACTTGACAATGGACACAACCTGCACAAGACAACATCATGAAATAGATTATTACAAATACCTGTGCTTCATTATCCACTTTAAGTTGCTCAGAAGACAATAGTGTGAGTAGTTGCTGCAAAGGCAATTCTAACAATTCTTCACCATTAGCTACCAAATTCCAATGAGCTTGAGCATGCACCAATGCCTCCTCAGCTAGCTCAGTACAGTTGTGATTTTCAGCAAACCTACAATGAATAAATATTACATGAAATTACCTCAGGTTGATTTTATATACTTACAAAATAGTTACTTAAAATTTGGACCAACAGTCCCTGTCTTAAGATAACTGTCATATATTTTCAATGAAAATGTCTGAGCAGCTTCATAATAGTCAATTAATAAACATATTGTAGGAGAGTATTTACTAAAATATGGTAAATTAAAACTTTCATTATTGTTATTTGTATACAGTACAAATATGTCCTTGACGGCAATCTCATCTGGTGATAATATAGTCTAAGATGGTAGCAGGTTAACCTGTGCCATAACCAGGGCTATGGTTAACCCGTACTCCCAATTGGTTTATATGCGACATTGTGTGAGAACACTAAATCACACAGAATAGACCAGACTGGAGCTGGGAATCTTACCAACGTTAAAATGCGACATTGCAAGCACTGAACCACAGAAGTCATCAACAAAGATATACATTTAGGCTGAGATTTATTTGCAGAGGACACTTTGGCTTTGACACCCAAAGTATATTGCATATAAGGTAATAATTGTAAAAACAAGATAACTTTTTTGGACACACAACTGACTTCTTTTTCAACCTTCATAGATCTCTTTAAAGTATGTCTCAACCTTTAAGTACACCATTGAAATATCAATATTGTGAGTGACCAAATATAATTTATTACCTAAATATGCCTAGAGCATTGGAAGGGTGCAGTTCTCTTTTCAAAAATTCTCCACAACCATCCACCAATTCATGAAGTTGAAACATATCAGCTGCAATCATCAAATGCTGTACTGTGGCTTTATCAATCTCAATTTCACCTGTACACAAACAGACAATGTAAGTTATTGTACCTATATAATTTGAGAAGGCTAAGTTGTTATTGTTTTTTAATTTATCACTTTCAGGAAAGGCAAGGATTAGTGACCATGGAGTATTTTCCTTTATATATATGTTTTTCTCCTTGCTTCAGAAAAATATTTTTAACATTAATTATGAAAAGTAGAAACTTAAATTCAAAATTAAAAAGTTGTCAGTTTTACCTGTTAATTAGCATTAGCATTATTACACAATAAATAAACATGACTTACCAGTATAAATAAAGTCAATTATCATAGGAAGAATGCCAGGAGGAACACTGGGTAATACAACCCTGCCTTTCTGACTCTCTTCTAGGCCCACACTAAACATTGCATCAAAATATTCACAACTAGCAGCCAGTACTACTCGATGTGCCTGAGACATTAATAATTAAATTAACTAAATTTACTATCCTCAGAAAACATTTAATATCTTATTTTCTATGACTGTCAAGTTTCATAATACAACAGTTATCTAACTTGACATAGTTTGGAAAATAAATTTGCTAAGATATTAGAGAGTATTATTTGTATCAAATATAAGTAACTTTCAAAAACATATTTTAAATAGATCATCCTTACCCGGATTTTTGTTTTCCCTGATATAAGATCTATGTCACAAAATCTACCATCTCTTCTGAAGTGATTAAGATTAAAAGATACTTTATTAGCATAATCGCAACATTTATAAGGCCTGGGGCCTTCTTTATTAGGATTTTTTTCATAAATGCTTCCAGACATTGTTGTTTTTATAGCGATTGTTTCATATTTCTATTATTTAAGGTATGTGCTACCAAGAAATCTGTAATGTATTAAATCACAGTGTCACAATTTACATGACAAACGTAGTTTATATGATTTTATAGGAACAAAATTCATTATTTACACCATGTTTACACCCGAATTATTTTGATAATGATCCAATCATATTTTAACTGGTGGTCTGTGACATTGATTAATTTTTTGACAAAAGACTAGTCGTCTGTGAACGTTATAGAGCAGCAATGACAGAGGTCATAGAGGATTTGAATCAAGGGCCATGAAATCAATTTAATAAAAATAGACACTTTAATAAAAATAGTGAAATAAAATGCGACTTTCTCTATAAAAATTGTTGAGTTTCTGATTTCCAGGTCTTCTCCGTGCAATATTTCCGTGCGATGAAACCAACTGGCGCTTGACGAATAATTCTGTGTTTGTAATTATGACGATAGCCAAGACAGTATGAGGAAGGAACATGAAGATATAAGCAAAAAGACTTTTTAATAGTTCTCTGTGGCTTCCTTTTTTACGTTTCTACTTCCCGTTGTCACTGTCACTTTGTATTTTTCATAGACATAGAGTTTTGACTTTTCAAAAAGTAGAGCGCATGCGTCTCACAATTTTCGCCTTTCGGCCATATTGTTATGACGCATACAAGATCATAGGTCTCCGCCAGTGACGAGTCTTCTCGCAGTTGACGTGGCTACTACGTACCGTCCCGTTCGCCCACTCCGGACGCAGCATATACGGTGACGAGGAATACGTAACTGGTGAGTGCTCGTACTGAAGACATCTTGCGGTCTGTCACGGTCGCTTACATTTGGGTTCTCAGTTATGGATATTGTATACGTTACTATTTTATCATACGAAATCTATATGAGTCCTAACTGGGAAAAATATGTTGCGTATGAGCTAATAGACGCAATAGGAAAATTTCCTAGCTATGACGCGATGATTCCCTTTTAGAATGTCTCGGTATCGAATGTTTCTATATTCAAAGTTGATAATATTATGAACGAATAATTTAACAAAATGTGCCAGAAGCTCAAGGAATACACAGAATGGTGACCTTGAATCTTTTAGGTAAGCAAAGTGGGCATGGACGGAATGGTCGAGGAGAACGGCACGTCTGGCGCAGCAGGCGTCGCGGATCCTCTGACGGGCGCGGGGTCCTCAGCCAGCAGCGCGCCACACGTCGTCGTCACCAGCATCGTGCAACTCACGTTGCCAACACAAGCGCCGTCAGCACAGGTGTTTATTTTGATTGCACTTTTCACATTTACACTTTCGGTAAACAGTGATAAAAAAAGATTGTAGTGTCAACAGTGTTTATTATAGAATAGTGTACTATTTATTATAAATTATCTTTAAAATACATACATATGTATCTATTTATATAAACAACTAACAAATATTAATGTGTTTGTAGTGTAGCGTTTTTTTTTATCTTTAATGTTTTGTTTACAGGTGCAATCAGTTATACAACCTAATCAACAGTCTGTCATTCAAACAGCTTCAAATATTCAACCAGTGCAAATACCAAAAGGAAATGTTATATTAGTCACTAAACCAAGCTCTGTTATACATACAACCCAGGGAACTTTACAAACATTACAGGTTTGATATTTTGTTCTTTTTAGTGAATTAAGTGGATTTCAGTATTATCAAAGTTTATTTTAACCTAAAGTGCAACAGGTTTTTAGAGAAAAATGTGTTCCTAGTGCTACAAAGATTGAGGAGAATTAGTATACTTTTTTTGTAATATACATATTTACTTTTTAGTGCCTTATAATAGTGGTTTATTTTAAAATTTGTTAATGGAATTATTTCATATCTGAGACAACTGTCAAAAGTCAATTTTATTTAAGAATCACACCTTTAGTAAATACATGCTATTGATGAGGGACTAACTAGGGATTGTATTATTGGTTTCCAAATAAAGTTGAGCAATTCAATGGCTACATGTACTTGGAGTTTAGCATTTTGTTTTAAGCAAACAATAATTGCAGTATGCTACTGGAATTCAAGATCATACTTCTATGCTAAATTAGAAATCATTTTTTTTTTTAATATATTTTGTCTGTGTCTGACTATTACTATGTGAGTGAGCCAAGCAGTCACAGAATTTGATGTTTTTAATAACTTATGAAAACAATAGCAACAATATTAAAGCTTGACTTGCTGATGATAGCGTACATATAGTTTGTATAGGATTTAGTCTAAAAGCATTATTTTGAACTTTTCTTTGATTGACAATTAAATACATGTATTATTTGTGAGAAAAAAAAAGAATCTACCAAATCTACCAACTGGCACCTTTAAAGATATGTAATAGAAAGCCCTTGCAGGGCCCTTTTATTTAGAAAAAATATTATTGCTAATTTATATTTCTATCAAAATATATTATTGGTTATAGAAGAAGGAGTCACTATCAATAAGATATTGATTTGTTGTAATGGCATAAAAATTCATTTTGAGTTTAATTATACAGACAAATCATTATACAGTTAATTGTACGTAAAATAAAATAGATTGCATCCATAGCCCATTCCAATTTTTTGTTGCAGCCCTGATTTTTATGTTACTTAGTAAGCAATCTATTTAATTGACAATTATTTTTTGTAGATTAAACCTGAACCAAACACAATATTGAGCGCACAAGGGCAATCATGTAGTGATGATAGTTGCAGTGATGATGAAAGTCCCAAAAGAAAGTATAGAGAGATGTTAACTCGTCGCCCATCATATCGAAAAATTTTGAATGATCTTGGTGGTGCAGAGATTGCTGGTATGTTTATAGACTAACTACAATATATTTACTTTATTTAAAACCCAAACAAAAAATCCAAAATAAACATTATTGTACACTGAACAAATCATATTATAGTATGGAAGCCTTAAAGTGTTACATTTCTAGTCAACATTACAATTTAACCATGATATAAAGAATGTGCCTGTAAGCTAAAAATGTTTAAGTTATTATGTTGAGCAATATCTGTAGTATCATCTAACAATACAAAAAGTATGTAAATATTTGTTTAGATACTAAATAAATGGGAGAGTTACAAAAAATCTTAATAAAACATATTTGAAAAAGTTAATATATTATCTACCAATATAACAGTCACCAATTAAAGTAATAATTCATTAGTCATATTACAAATAAGTTCTTTTAATTATAATAGTATCAAATTAATTTCATGGGGATTGTGATACTAAAGCTTTGTTTGAAAATGCTTTCAAAAAGTTCATGAACTTACAAATATAATGCTTACCATGAAATAAGACCTGATTATGTTTACTAATACATATAATATAAAATGTTAATATATATTTATATAGCAGTGGTACATTATATAAATAGTTTTTAGAGTAAAAAGCGAAAATGATAGAAAGTAAAATTAGATTGTAATAAGCTCCAAATTCCTCTCATCTGAGTGTTGAGTACTTGCCCAGATGTGGGACATAAATAGGCTGAGTATCACGATGATAGTTTTGAATCGTACATGGTCCTGATAACAATTGCAGAAAATCGCATGGGAACTAAAGGAATGGAAAGTGAAGTGTCGCTGTCTCCTTTATCGTTTGCGCCAGGTTAGTTGAATGTGCCGCAGCTGACACTTTGTTTTTGTGTGCAACATAATGTGTCACTAACCTGTTTCAATAGTTACAGTCACATTATATGTATTTAAGAATTTTCATTGTTAATAACAATTGGCTTATAAACTACTTCACTTAATATCTGTATTCTCTCAAACATCTCTGTACAAAACAATGGATTCAAGTTATGCCATGCGATGACCGAAATCTAAGCCTTGGCTATAACGTCTCGAAGTCAGTAACGTATTGGCGATACGCCACGCCAAACAAAGAACGCTAGGCATTTTGGGTCGACTTAAATTTCAGTAAGTTTTTCATGTCCAGTAACAAACTCACACATGGTTTGTACTTGAATCATAGCTGTTAAATAACAACTTTGTAGCAGTTTTGAAACTGTTTATACAACTGTATCCTAACTAAAGTAAACTACCTGAGTGCTAGTGGAGTTGCTTGCAGTTAAGATTTAATATGAATCAACAGGCGTGGCGTCGCATAGCAACTCTGTGGTTTAAACCGTGCGCGTACGCGGCATTTGCCGGTAAGTGCACTGCGTATCCATCCACCTAAAATTTGGGATTCGGGTTCTTATTAGTCGTAAAAATCTGTACACACCTCATTAATCGATTCATACTAAATTTAAGAGAAATATGGTACTCTAATAATATGGTAACCCTCCTTTTCTAAAAGAGATATGACCAGTACCCAGGAGGACAGGAAAGGTTAGGAATTATTCAGTATGTGCGTTTATTAGTGTTGAGTAGTAAGAGTGACATCATGGATAATATGTTACCGAAATATTCAAATTTAGGAAATTTTTATATACATTATATACTATTAGCAAATTAGGTTTTTCTCCTGTCAAGCTAGAATAAGAGGAGATAAATAAATAAATAAACTTTTTGAGTAAGTAAATCTAGAAGGTTACTAAAATATATTTTAATATAACTCGTGAAGTCCATTCGCAAAGTAAAATTTACCAAGACACAAATACTGTTAAACTTTATTCTTTGTTTGGCCGGGTGACGTAACCGAATGCAAAATAAGCGCGCGGTGACGTCATGTTTGTGTGAGTGTACCTACCTACTGTGAATAATACGACGAAGTCAAATATATTATGTATTTTTATAGCATACAAACCAGTTTCAACGTCTATGTGTTTTATTTATTACCTGAATAAACACATTAAACCCATTGGCCAATTATTAGAAATGTGTATGTAGCTAGTTTATAAATTTTTTTTTTAATTGATACCGGATTTAAATTAATAAAGTCTAGAGCGAGAATCCATCTAGGATAAAATGTATATTCAGTGTCACGAGCTATCCATTGTAAGCACTCGATGTTAAGCATCTTGCCATCAAGACAAGACTCTGGCTAATCATCCCAGTTTTATGTTAGTAGATGACACGACGAAGTTTTCGGTTTTTTTTCATCCGCGTTAATCATGCGTAGTAGATAGCGTAGATGAATATACGTTATTTTATGTGGAAACAAAATAGTTTTTTTTTTTTTTTCATTTTTGTTTGAACCGCTAATCTCTATAACTACCAGTGATACAAGAACTTGACGGCTGAATGACTTTTTTTATTAATATAATAGTAATACATCAAAGTCAATTTAATCGCACATTATATAAATATTTTTTTCGATACTTTTTTGTAGCAAATGTTGTATAATTAAGAAAAAAACAGTAAGTTCTATATTTTATGCTTTAATTATTTTACAGTCTTTTTTGACTATTTGTAAAATAATCTTACATTAAAAATTATTAATTTTTTTTTCGATTATAAGACGAGTAAGAAAAAATTGAGAATGTTAACTATCTACGACCCAAAATTAATGCTGGTAGATCAACGGGGCAGTGTTTATTAGCTTACTCAATAAACAGTCATATAAAGTAAAAATATTTTTGAAATCTGGCTTGTACTATCTGATATTTAAGTTCTGAGCGATCAAATATAAATCTTCACTTTGATACTAGTACTAGAACAGAAAGGGGGTTCCCTTAGCCTACGTATCAATTTTTAAACAAAACGGAGGACTGAGTTTTGACATAATTGATGTTAATATGGAGTAAGAGTGCAGAAATCTAAAATTTATAATATATTGGTCAGATTCTGGAAAATAGAATTTCATATAAGACTATCTAATACGAAAAAGATATATAAACATCGACTAGTACTTACTAACATTAACGCGAACAAGAAATCGAACTCTTCAGCTATTAGTGTAGAAGATAAGTAAAGCACTAGTTTGTTACATGATTCTGAGTCTAGATCTGTAACGCTTGTACTATTAGGTATAATGGAAAAAAACCTTGCCGTCCAAATATAATAAATAACTTTCGACTAAACCGAATAGACTTTATTACGAGCACAATCTTTATATCAAATTACTTAAAAAAACTTGTTATTTTACTGATGTTTTATATAATTATTATACTTTTGTGGCTATGTTGACGTTACGTATCACTTTGAAGCTAATTTGTCGTTTCCTAAGCAAGCAACGGTTTAATAAATTGTTAGGTTTTGTATCTTGATGATAGTTGGCGTTCGATTCTTGGATTCTCTTCACTATAGTCTTCAAGTGAAACAGCTGTAACTGTTGTTTTACACAAACTTGTTGCTATAGTGCACTAACTCAACAGTGGCGGCGCAACCAGGAGCTCTACCAACAAAATTTATACAATAAAGGGTTTACAGAACTTCATAAAGGTTGCCTGGAAGAAAGCGCTTAAAGTGATAAGACCTCTCATGTAGCACATAATTCACATATTTTCACCTCGTTTCTTTTACAATGATTGTTTTGCGTGCAATAAAGTATTTTGGATTGTGTTGGTTTGTGTTCCGCTTGGTTACACAATGAATTTGATGGCGGCAGCGGGGATCATTCGCTGGTTACGCTAACACTAATGTCTTACATGGAGCAGAGCTAACTCTCCTAAGTCCATTTTGAAACGGACGATCCTGGTGTATGCTCTAGAGTTTCTCGTTTGGTCGATCCGCCCATGCTGGTGACGCCGCCATGGTGCCCTTGTAAGATGTGGCCGTAAAGCACTCCACATAAACAGTTCCGAGGAACTGTTCTGCTATATGTATCTTTTACCTAGAACCTGTTAAATCAACTATACGATAGGTACTTAGCAGATTACGCCTAGTCAAGCTCGTCTATATTCATTCTCATTTTATAAAGATTCGAGAGTAAATCAATGTGTCTGTTACCTTTTCAAACAATATCCACTAGAATAGATATTTCTATATGACAAAAATATAGATTGCAACCTAGGAAAGGGTGTAGGATGCCTCTTACTCAAGATAAACCAAATATTTTTCTTAACTAAATCGCGGTGGAGTTTAGTCAACGTTGCGGAAATCGACTGGTCGTCTAAAGCCTGGCTAGTGACTTAGTGCACTTATCTAACTTTATAAACTTATCTCGGGTTATAAGTTGAGTAACGTGCGCCCTGTTCCATTCTTTCGCAGGCAAACAGGTGTAGAGAAATAGTAAAGTGGTTATGTGTTGATAGTTATTCCAGCCGGAGCGCTGCAGACCGACAGTGGACTGCACACGCTGGCGGTGTCCGGGACAGGTGGCGGCGGCGCCATAGTACAGTACGCAAATCAAGATGGACAGTTCTACGTACCGGGTAACTATATTTATTACAAACGCTTTACTCTTTACCGGATCATTGAAAGATGACCCGTACCCTTAGACGAAACGAGCAAATCCTACTATAATTACAGGGCCGATTCTAGAAGACCAAACGCGAAAACGCGAGTTAAGACTACTTAAAAATCGAGAGGCCGCGAGAGAATGTCGACGTAAGAAGAAAGAATATATAAAATGTCTGGAAAATAGAGTTGCAGTGTTAGAAAACCAAAACAAAGCTCTTATAGATGAATTAAAATCCCTCAAAGAACTGTACTGTCAGCAGAAAACAGAATGAGACCCAGCCGGCTAACCAGGTGTGCCGCTGCCCTGCCGGTAAGAGCTTAGAGGCACGCTAAAGATATACTTTACTGTGTACGGAGTACTCGGTTGTGTCCAGGAAGTGCCGAGGTGGACTACTGAAATGTTTATAAATATAATAAGAGCTGATTTTTAACGAATATTTGAGAGAAAACATTACTATACTTTATTTACTTTTAATTAAGATTCTCCGCCATTATCAGCACTTAGTCATAGATCTAATACCTATATTATATGTATACAATTGTCAAAATAGAAAAAAATATCTTGAAAGACAAATGTTACCATTCAGAATATTCAATTTTATTTACAATAGAAGAGAGCAATCTAATAAAGAAGAATCCTAACTAAAAGAATTTTGCGTCTGTAATTACAGTAAGGCTGGCCGCTTATTAGGTAGCCACATTATTGAATAGGCAATTATATAATATGACACAGCTGCCATGTCGACGCGACTTGTCAGTAATTCATTTATAGCCGCTGCAAGAAGCGCGCGAAGACTTAATACAGCAAACATTAACATGCGCGTTCTAATGACGGCAGATTCCTATGAGCCGGCAAATAATGAATTGGTTGCCAGAGCCAGGATGCCCAGTGCGTGGCCGGCCTTATTATTAATCATTGAAAAATAATGAATAATCTAAGCAATGGACATATTTTATATGTACTGTTATCAAAGTCAGTTATTTTTATATTTATTTATTCATTGAATTTACAATTTAACATCTTTGAATACTTTTTCTGCACCATAGACTCATTTTCTGACAGGCTAATGAAATAAAACACTGGTGTAGTATGAAAATAAGACAAACTACGTTTTAGGGGTTTCGTAGTCATGTAAACAAAAACCAAAAACCTAACTCTAGATTTATTAGAAACGGGTGCAGGCAAGAGTTGTTTCGATAAGATAATAGCTTCTTTAAAATTTATTTTTCTAAATTAGTTGCAATTATAAAAGAACTATTCGAGGTATAATCAATCCGTGTTACTCTGAGAGCGCACGTTTTTCCTTAAGCTTTCGAATGGCCTATTGAGAAAAAAATGAAGTAATACTTTGTTAATAATGAACTTCAGCTGTACATATTTCATAGTTTATATACAAAAAACGTCTAGTTATATTAAGCGGACAAACAAACATGACTAAAATATAAATTTTCTATGTGGCTTACGGAACCCTAATACTGATCTTGTTTGTTGCCCTATTTGGTTGATAGCTATAGTTAACCAATATTAATCCAACTCTCGGTATATCCAGCCTCTAAAATTGGACTTTTGTGCCATCTACTAAAAAACTTTGCCTAAAACATACATTTTATACTTGCAGCTGTATTTTTTATACCTTGCAATTACATTCAATAAATAAATAAATAAAACATTTATCTCATTCTGTGATGACTGATGTGGAGATGTGATAGATTTGACCGAATCTAAATGTATAAAGCAAATGGCGTAGGTTGCTTAGTAATGTATTCACAATACTTCACGGTATTTTAATGGATAAGCCAAAGTTAATGTTTAGATATTTGTGCAATAATAACATTGCAATGTACAGATTTAGTAAAGTACCATTTTTCAGCCCTTTAAAAAAAGTTTAATAAGACGGAAATGATGTGTACATTATGTATAGATAGACTAGAATGTATGTATAGTGTATTTTAAAAGTTTCAATTATTTTGTACATAATATATTATGTATTTGTGAACGGAAGCTGACGTTGCATATCATCTAAATTAATTCTCAATTATGCTGATTAATATTTATGAAAGAATCTTTATACAAATAACTGTTTTAGAATGGTTTTAGACGTCATTTCATTTCGTTTCACGGAAATTGTATAGATAGGTATGTATTATTTTGTAAAAGGGTAATATTAATTGATTATTAGAAATAAATATAAGATTTTTATATGAATCATTTGCCATGATTGATATGTGAAATAGCTAGATAATGTTATAATAGTTATAATTAATTGTTTTCTTTTCATTTACTTCAACGTTATTGTTAACTGACATAACAGTCGTTTATTACGTTTAAACATGTCTACCATGGCAAGTGATGACAGACTAATGTAAGACATTGTGGAAAGTGCCTTTAAATTTAAAATGAATAAAGTTTATACCGACATAGCTTCTTATGTTAACTTATGCTATTTATAAATATTAATAATATTAACTGTTTTGATGTATTAATATGTTGTTTATTTTTGTTTTGTAATTGTATTTACCACGCGTAAAGTTTATTTTTTATTTAAAATAAATACTACAAATTATCTGCCCGTAAGTTAAACCGATCCCAATTACTGAAACATGGCTGACAAGTCATTTTACATTATTAAGATTGGTGGAAACGTACAAGAAACGCAGTTTGTGACATGAACACAGAATACAAGGAAGAATTGGAATTGCTTTGTAATAATAACATCAGATCTATTTAATTATAAAAACAAAACTACATTGCAGTATTAATCACCATTTACGTTAAAAATCCATAACTACATACTAGAAATGAGAATAATAATAAATGAAGTTTCTGTATATAAAAAAGAAAGAGGTAACGACTGACTGCGTGTCTTACCATTACTGTGATAACTATTAAAGCACACCTCAAACTACTGAGCCGAGCCGTGAGCTGTGCATTGAAAGGGGTTTTTTAAATTTTGATGAAAGTTTGAAGCACGTGAATCTAAGAGAGGTCACAGGTAAAAGCTAGTATCTCTATATTATAATAAAAAAAAATATCTTGAGATGTTTAATCTCGATTATTATACAGAAGTTCTTGTCCTGAAATTTGATATTCGTTTCTTTTAGTATTACGTTCTTGGTCATTTGGTCAAAGTTTGACCAAAGAATAACGCCCGAAGTCAACAAGATAACAAGGTTTTGAATAAGATGGATTTCTTAATCCATCCTGTCCATAACCTTCAGATATCGATTGAATTTAGTAGTGCTATTCTTATCTACGGCGAACGTACGAGGTGCGCGCAACGATGTAGTCCCGTTGTCCCCGTTAGCGGGATTTAATTATATTAAAACTATCCAGCTGCCCCCTTTGTCTACCCTCGTTTACGGGGACAGTGGAATATGAATTTATTGAAAGCTTTAACAGGAACAAACATGACTTTTTATTACATTAGTCCTTTTTATTCATTAAGTACAACTAAATATGAGGTAAAAAGTTTATAAGATTTTTTGTAATTGCAAAGTGAAATTTTTATAGCTGCTTCAAAAAGGCAAATATGTATATAAAAAAATCATAATAGCATTTATTTTAGACAGGAGCAAACATAGGGATTAAGATGATTGATTGATGATTAAGCATGGTATTGCAATTACCGCTGCAATAGAGTAGTATAAACTGTGACGCAACCAATAAAAAAGAGTTCAGCTCTTAAGTAAATTAAAAGTAATATTGACTAAAACAAGGAAACGAAAGTGGTTTTTTTTAATATTGTTATTCCACGTTTAATTCTCCATAAAAGCGCACAACACAGTAAAATAAAATCTCCAGAGGTCAGCCCTAAAGTATTATATAACAGTAACAATTTTTAATAATGTTATTCAAATCGCGCTGTCCCGAATAACGGCACTATATCCACGCCTTTAGCTGCACGTGCTTGCATACCGTCCTAGAGGATCTTTATAGCTTTACTATTTCTAAAGTAGCACTTACAGTTGTTCTCGCCAGGCCTGAATCTTGCTGTGGGTTATACAGATTTTCCTGGTGTATCGACCTCTCTTCCACTTTCGCAGATCGGTAAACAGATGCTGAGATCAAAAAGCTTCATGTGCAGCTTGCAAAAAACAAGCAGGAATGTGTCGGAGGATTTTTAATAGAGGCAAAAGGTAAAATAGAAAAGAAGAATGCTCTTACAGATTGCAAAAGTGTGAGTGTTAGTGACACCATTGTAAAAGAATAAAATGATTGCATATATATACATAAGAACAAAAATGCTAAGAGAGCTGTCGCTACCGCAAGACTAAAGACATTAAATTATATCAATCACTTAAAGCCAAAATTATTAATACCGTTTAGCAAGTGAGAGGAAAGAATGGAAGAGATAGCCCGTAAAATGCATAGAACATAATTCATGAAATGGATGATGACAAAATAAAGGAAGTGATTGGAGATGAGAGTTACACAGTGTTACAATCAACGTTGGTGTCGCGAAAGAGATGAGTATAGACGAAGTAAGAGTTGCAGTAGAGAGTAAGAACAGACAGAAAATATCGGCGCGGTCATTTCAAAAGTCCGTTTGCAAAAAATATTACACTTATAAACTTGTAATTTTTTTACAGATTCACCAGATACCAGATTTCAATGGGCTACTCAGTAGTTCTCGGAATCTCATAGCGTAGAAACTCAAAATAAAATTTGAATACGATGAATCTGATTATACCGTTTTTCACTCATGTATTTGGATGATTACATGATGCAAGAAATCTTGACTCGTGTAAGGCATTTTGTTACAAGCAATGGAAGTTCGATCCACGCACGCAAAATGCATCTTCGCTTTAAAATGAAAATAAAAGCCATTATAAAATGAGCATGCCGCCCTAACCATAGTCTTTTCGTTTCAATTCCCCCTTTCGGTGATTCTCTAAAATCCATCAGCCGATTCTATTGACCCTATTTTGCGATTGTGCTGATGCATATTGTTTTCACTCCAAAAGTTAATTCAAAGTTTTCAAATAATGATCACTAATATCACTCACTTTCAGGTTTTCCTTTGAGAGGATGGCAGTTAAGGGCTAACTTGTAATAAAATAAAAGAACATTAACAAAGTCAACAAATCTTATCTAAAACAAATCTTCCTTACACTTGAAATAATTTAGATATAGGTAGGCTTCACAAGTTCGTTAACTTGTGAAGAGTTAATAGTTGAATTGATGACTAAAATGTACTTTGGAGTCTGTAGAGGGCTTGCATGCCAGTGGTGTGGGATGGGTATTTTAATGAAAATGTGGATTAATCTGCTTTCTTCGGGCTACTCCGACAGCCTTAGCGGTCCTATCCGCAAGGGGAGGCCTAAACATATCCTTTAGGACCTTGACGCTCCGTCCTGACGGACGTGGGCCTAATCCATGGCCTCGGTGACGTATAGACCACTCACCGTCTGACCCTCTGTCATCCCAAGCGTGGCCTAAGCTGAGACTCCGTAAGGGACGATTCTACGAAGACTAGTATTGCTTGAAAAGGTCGCACCCTCCCCGCTCTATACTGTAAGTAGAAAGCCGCTGCCGTTTCAGTGTGAATTGGTCCTAATGCAGACGTTTCCTTTGTTTCTTCGAGCTTTAGGGTTCTATCTTCTGGTCCTCTTGCCAAAGCTTGCCAACCTAATTGGTTACGCAGTCGTAACTAATAAGGTTTATGAAACAGAAAAAAAATTCTTCGTGCAGTTGTATTTCCGAATCTGTCTGGTTATACGATGACGCTATAACAGTACTACAGCTAAACATAATAGGTAATTTTAAAAGATTCAGACAACCCGAAGATACCACCTGTCGTATGTAGTCACACTTTATTCTAGTTTTTTTTATTTATTTATTTTGAGACTTCAGAAACGGATATGTCCTATCATCTCCTAATTAAATATATCAAACTTGCAACTAAAACAAAAATAATAAATTAGACTATAATTATTACGAATGTAACAGACACAATCTACTTATGCAGAAATATCTCAACAACAGACTTAAAATCTTTTGTCGTTAGACTTGGAAGGCTGGATGGAGCGCCTACGTTAAATCTGATTTCAGCTTTATTAAAAGTTTATTAATTGCTAAAGGTAAAAGTTTAACTAAGAACACCTTCGAGAGCTCTAGTTTCAACTTCTTCGAAACTTGAAAGCGGATCGCTATACCTGCTGATCGATTCAGTACCTCACTTAACCAACCAGTTGCCAAATGTTCGCCTTGTGGCACAAAACGCATTGACAAGCTGCAGTTACATTGTCATTGTTTTAGAGATGATGATGATGATGATGAGAAAACAGTATAAGTTATTTAATGATTAACTACATTGGAGCATACTAACAGACTCCTTATTTTTTAAACACTGCTTTATCATGTATGCAAGCGTATGCACTGCATATTTAAACAATAAAACGACGTCCACTACGTTTGCCTTAGAACTTATTAACGAACACAAATCTCATAACTGTCATTTCTAGTTCAAAAATTAATGGTAATCATATTGGCGATTGATAAAAATTTAGAGAGCAGTGCAGGTAGGTCGTGGGGTAATATGGGTAATAATATAATGGGTACTCGAGCGAAACCTAAGCAAATAAGTAACACATGATATGCAAAAGAGCAGCGTATGAACTATGTTCATACCTTGGTCTTGTTCGACTACACATCTCGCATATTTACTTCGAACTCTGGGTCTTGAAAATGTAAGATATTGCGGTTTTTGTATGAAGGTATGAAGCACAAGTAAGTTCACGGCGGGCTTCCTTAACGAGGCTTTCAGAGGGGCGCGGCACGCGCCTCAATAATCACGCGCCGCGTCGCTTCTTTTGTTCATAGCATACAAAGAAAAGTAGTAAACCAAAATTAACGCAAAAAATATTGGATCGCAACGGGTAGCTTAAGTAACAAGAAGAACTTAAATGGATATTTTTTCACTTTTATTAGACCGGATACTATAGAATCGTAGAGACAAATTACTATCTTAGTTCTCATACACACCCAGCTCTATTCTATATTACCACAAAGATTTGGGAAAATAGCTGCGCTTCAAATTTTTCACGCATGGACATCATAATTTTTCACGTAACCTAACGTAGTCTGAAAAGGCAAGAGTGATAGATATGTATGTCTGTATGTAGTAGATACTATATTGCGTTATTCTCTTCGTTTACCTCTTTTAATGACATCAAAGTAAAGGTTTACGCGTTAATAGGGATTTAAAAATAATAAATGAACTATTTCTTCAAAAGGAGTCTTCCTAGTAAACCCTTTGGATTAGTAACTACTTATAATTTAACGACGTAAGCAATTACTAAACATAGTTTTTTTTTACTCTATCCCCGACGTGGTAAATAAAACGTTAATAAAAATGAAAAATAAATAAAAAAAGTAAAATTGAAATGTTTGGTAGCCATTTTTTGTTCCTCGATCAACTAAAAAATTTTTTTTACAACTCCAATTGATACTATTTAAAAGCCATATTTGTACTCCAGCCCATCCCAAAATCCCGCTTAGCGCGCTGTACAGTTAGTAAATAGTGCAACTATTTACAGTCAGTAAATAGTTGCACTATTATTAATATCCAAAATTTTAGCAGTATTTCATTACTGTTCAAACTATTACTGAGTGCAATAAAAAGACGATTCAGTAGTTGTGTCAGATTGGTGAATCTCTGTACTAAAATAAGCATAAAGGGAGAAATAAAGGTATCCAACTCTTTCACTATGGTATTTGTGGAAAAGGATAGG
The DNA here is from genome assembly GCA_928268935.1 of Lasiommata megera. Taxonomy (NCBI): domain Eukaryota; kingdom Metazoa; phylum Arthropoda; class Insecta; order Lepidoptera; family Nymphalidae; genus Lasiommata; species Lasiommata megera. The sequence goes on from OV743312.1 coordinate 9,861,504, forward strand.
ATTTATTTTTAGACCAGTATTCTGTATTCAGTAGACAATGATAGCAATATTTTATCATATAGAAATACTCCTTTCCTTTTTTAGGGTGTAAAATGCCAGCCTTAAGTTTACACCTGCCAATTTATATTTGGTCATTGTCATGGTCTTTAAACATTTGTGTTAAACCAAATGGTCTACACTGTATGATAAAAATTCAACATGGATCATGTACATGATCCCAAAAAAAAAGTATTCTATGTATTTAAATTTATCCAGAATATTTTAACCTAGAAGGTAACCAGAAATTGAATGTTAATGTAAACTAATTATGATATTGAATTATAATTCTAGGTTTAATTTTAAAATTAAAAAAACTTGTAGGATGATTATCAGCTGGCTTTTAAGATAACTTTAAGATGGTCCCAACTTCTGAGCCTATCAACATAATAACAATAATTTAGAATCCTGTGGTAATTAAGTTTACTCACAAAAACACAATTAATTATCATACAATATGTAACTGTTTTTATTTAAAAGAATTGAACAACTTGAACAATATTAATTTTATTACATTAAACTTTTATCATGACAAAACTTTTGAAAGAAAACAAAGCAAGTAAATTTCTGTTGTTTGCTTGTTTTAATCATATTCGATCATATACTGCTGTGATTGTTTCCATTTTTTAAACATTGAAAAGTAAACCTAACTGTTTATTATTACTTCAATTGTTTTAATTTGAATCAGTAGTAAATATTATGACTGGATTTCAATTTCTTTTAATCATCAAAGTTTTGAGACAGCAGAAAGTTTGCTGCAAGGTTTTCATTCTTTTCACAGGCAAAATAAGCTTGAATTACCATATGCTCTGGAAATCCAAGAGCTTTTAATCGTTCTATAGCTTCTTTATCTTCAGAAGACACTTGAATGACATTTTGAGGTGGTTGTGTCACTGCACTGTCTACTGCAATTTCTTCAGTGGCTGCTCCAATGGCTGCTCCAGTGGCCGCTCCAGTGACGGCTCCAGTGGCGGGTGTGTTGACAGGTTCATTGAGCATTCTAACAAAAGCTTGTTGGTGCTGGCTTATAGCTTGCAATAAGGCTGGGTTTGATTGTCCAATTTGTTGTAACACAGTGTTCAATAAATTAGGATTTTGCTGAATCACTGCACGCATTTGTTGAAATTGTGGTTGGTCACGAAGGAAACCTAATGGATCTTCATCAGAACTTTCTTCAGCATCTTGTTCTTGAAGCAATTCTTCAGGTATTCCCGTTATGAGATATTCAACTGCTCTTTCACGGTTGTTAAACGACGCACGCAGGGCCAGTTCTACTTGCTGTCTGTTGTAGCCCATATCCATAATGCTTTGGACTGTTGTTTCAAAATCATAATCAGTCGAAAGAGCGGAAGGATGAATAGCGCGCTCAAGTTCAGCAGCAGGAGCTGGCTTTGGATTTTCTTCAGAGGGTTTGTTTTTAGCATCACCACTTTCAGTTGACGCACTTTCTCCAGCTTCGGGCGCAGAGGTTGATGACGCTTGTTGACTATCAGTAGTTTTAGGTTTCGTTACCATAATAACGATGAATTTTTTGTCATCTATATTATAGGTGCTCAATTTATTGTCATCAAGAAGAATTTTACCAGCATATATCAATTTCTGATGGTCTGCCGCATAGTCTTTACCTTTTTCTACTTCAATTTTTAACTTCAATGCTTTTACAGTTTCCTCTGGATCGATATCTATTTGAAATGTTTGTTGTTGTAACGTTTTTAATGTCACTAGCATCTTGCTTTTTACCAGTAAGGTACAAAATTTAATATTTCCACAAATATCTGATCTGACTCGACAAAATTGTCCACTATAAACATAACCTCTTAATACATATTTTTTTAAATGGCTCTACTCCGCTCTGGGTTCTAGTAAAGGAGACTGTGTTCCACTACGTAAACAAGATGGCGAAAAACTCAAAACCATTGCGAGATGTGACCTGAGCTTTAAGAATGTAATAAATATTTTTTTTAGCATAAATTGGTATGTGTTTTCAAATAGATTTTGTAAAATAACGCAGCATTCTTGTTTTTACCAGACATTTTTAACAGTCTCTCAACAGGCGTTCTCCAACGTATGAAGATGAGCAACATAATCTCGAACGCTAATTATTATCAGCTTCACCCAGTAATAATTGAGACCTCTGAACTGAAAATTGTAGGCGGATATATGTGTATATAGGACACAAGATCCAGTTAGGCAAGTCCAATTTTGCGAACGAGATGAACCGCCGAATTCTGCTTTGATGGGATTCAGCGTTTGAGAAATTTCGTAAAATCTTTGTGTCTCAAATCCCTCAGTTGATGTTACCAGTAATACTTACAGCAGAAACACTACAGTATAATTACGGCTTTGAAACGTGGTTGTTTACTATGGGCCTCATAAGAAGGCTCAGAGTCACTCAACGTGCGATAGAGTGAGCTATACTCGGAGTATCTAAACAATCAAATCAGAAATATGTAAATCCGTCGAACGGGAGTTTCCCACATAGCTCAACGAGTTAAGAAGAAATTGGCAATACGAGGGAAATAGCCCGGAGAACCAATGATCGTTGGCGTTCCAAGGGGCTTAATGGAGATCGCGCACCGGTAAACGTACCGTTGGTCAACACTTAAATGTATAGACGAACGACATGAAAAGAGTCGCAGAGAGCCGCTGTAAACAAGCGACCCAAGACCTTTGACTTTGAAACTCCCTAACAAGTTTGTGTTGACCTCTGGACGTCATTCAGTTGACTTGATGATGATGATTAAATCCTTAGGATATTCCCTTCACGCTAGGACAATTACGCTGGTTCAGTTGCGGTCGAGTGTGCGAGCGTTCCCGTGACTCAGCCACCAGGCGATGCGAAGGAGCATCGCTCGGTTATAGTTATATATATATATAAATTTATATTGCGCCCAGACGCGTTATACGCGCGTTCCTACGCTGGGAGGGATTCAGTTATAAACATTGACTTGATACACCGGTTGTGTTGTGGCTTGGATACCGTCGATGGAAACGTCGTAAACGAAGAGAAAGTAGACCATTTAACGCGCATCTAATTTTACGTGACAGAATGACGCAAAGTATGTTCATAACATTATACCTAAAGCTCAGAGTATCGAGGAGTGAGGAAACGCGCATCATCTTCTGGACTTATATGTAGGTCTAGTATCTGGCGAAAGCGCGAGTCGACTCGAGCCATCTGGACAGGTTCAAAAGAGGGAGATCCACAATTCGGTTCCTAGCGTGAGTCATCTGGTGGGAGTCTTTAGCCGCAGCTAGTTACTACGATACTCGATACAAATTGCCGCGATTTAGAGTTCCCGTGATGCAGAGTAGAAACCGATTAGGAGGATGGGTTCAACCAATAACGCATCAGTGACTCCTCTGGTGCTCCAGACGTTTATGGGCGACAGTATTCACTTAATATCAAGCTGTCGGTGGATCGTATGCCCGCAATGTAAATTTAAAAAATATATTGCTACATATAAAACAGCATTTTAAGTTGATACATTTATTAAAATACATATAAGTAAAATGTTACACGACTTATAAACAGAAACAAATTAGATATTTATATTATAAAATAACTCACAAATCTTCCACTTATTAGCTTAAAATGCATCAATAGCTTCATTAATCATTGAAGACATTCAATAAGTTCTGTTCAATAAGACAGCAATGAACATTTTTTTTTTTTTATATTATACAAATAATTCATATTTTATTGATTTGATATTTACAATATTAGTTTCTCACAATTGTTAAACCATTTTTTCGGAACATATTTAACTCCATTCTGCAATTGGTTGATAACATTAAAAACTGCTAAATCAACAATTGAGAACATGTCTCTGTAAATCCATTCTTTAGACTGCGGAAACAATTTTGAAATAAGTGGTGGTCTATTTTTTTCTGATGCTGTTTCAAGTTGATAAGCTAAGTCTAACAATGCATCTACTTCATGATTACAATAGTCATATGGTGCTATGTTATCAAATATAATACACACATATCTAATTATATTCACTGCACCAAGAATTGGAAAAACTAAAGATGAAAATTTTAATTCTGGAGTTGTAGATTCTGAAAAAATAAAAATTTCAGGTGAGGCAGGTTATTGTTGAATTAGTGAATAATGTGTGCATACATATTGCATATAACAAAAAAAACATAACTTTTTAATACTAGATTATGTACACAGTTACATAATTGGCTTTCTTTTACAGAAACAAATTCTTTTATGGTAGCCATTTTGAAATATAATTATAATATCTTCAAATACTTCAACTTAGGACCACATAATTGATGGGTATGTATACATATTTGCTAGCGGGAAATAGAACTACATAGTTTTAGAATGTACCAGATGACTTCTTTTACTTATTAAATTTGCAAAGAACTGTTAAGTTGTAAGGCATGCTTAAATAATAAAGATATTTTCATAAATATTGTCATAATTTGTCATCTACACATAAGCAATGATACATACCACATTTGAAAATCAATCTCAGGTTGATCTTGGCACTCTGTTGCACTTTATACAAATCTTGATACTTTCTGAAAAAAGCTTCTATTTTTGTTATTTTTTCAGTAGGCACAGATGAATGAATATGCCACGTAACATTAAGTGATTTAACCTCCTTCAAAAACTTGTTAAGAAACCAAGGCATTGTATTAGGAGTTAAAACCAGAACAACTTCTTCTGGGCTTGCCTGAAACAAAAAACACATTGTTGATGATTTTATTAAGATTCTATCATAACAACAAAGTAGAGCAAACTAAAGTATAGATTACTGTATTATCTGGAATAAAATTAGGAATGTGGGTTGTGGTGGGTTGATTAGCAGCTTAGCAACCCTGTTGATGGATATAGATGGGAGAGAGGCCACGAGTGCATGTAATGCTTAAGTGTACAAGCTTGGAAGACCTATGCTTACCAGGGTGGCCAGCGGGTTTGTACTTTGGACAACCCAGAGGTGAACATTTACAGAGTAGCCCTATCATACAAACCTGTGTGAATATTGAGTTGAGCTGTATACTTAACTCAAAATTTGTAACTTGTTGCTTTGCTTAGTTTTTATTCTTATATTTCTTTTATTCATACTTATATTTCTAGATGAGTACAAAGCATCAGTACAACTATACTTTAAATATTCATTTTCATTACTTACATAATCAACAATTTTCTTCTTTGATTCCTCTTCTGTATTCATGTTACATAGATTACTTATGTTTTTAATTCTTTCATAAAGCAAATCTAATTTGACAAGCAATTTATCTTGTCTGTCTTCCAGCTCAATTAGTTGACTAGTAGGCATCTTCTACAAAGTGAATAAAATAATTAAAAACATTATTGTATTGAGGCAGACAGTTTCCATCAATAACCTTAGTATCTGAAACAGTCTGGTTAATATTATGTACTCCTTCTTCTAAGTACATTGGTGAAGGAGCATTGTCTAACAAGTTGGTAAATGTTTTTGTAAGTGAATGTTTTTCGGACTGTGATGCAGGAGCACCATAAAGTAAATAATTATGTTGTTGTTTAAGCACTACAACCTCTTCCTCACACCAGGACCTAAAGAATGGGTTATCAAATTTTTCACATCCATTTTTTGTTTGGAATTCTAAAATTTGCATTCATTCTAAGCTAATAAAATGGAAAATAAACCTTAAGAAACTTGATAACCTGGTCACTTATATTTAACTCCGTTTCGTCTTTTGTGCACTCTTCAATGGGATTCCGTATGTGGTACATGCATTTTGGCAACACTAACAGCTGTTCTTGTGATACGATATTTTTCATATAATACATGTTTTGAGAATTATATACCGGTATGGTATTGAAACAGTGACACGGTGGTTAGCAGTCTTGTTGGTTAATTATCTTGCTTTCGATACAGTTTTCTCTTTACCGAGTAGGATATTTCACGAATTTCACGATAGCACTCGATTAACCCTCACGGCAGGAATTTGAAAGTTAAAGCAAACATTAAAATCGGAAAAAAAAGTGCACTAACCAAACCTCATCTGGTCACTGGTACCGTATGTAACACAGATTAATATTATAATTTATAACTTACTACTAGAGTAATAGTGTATTATCTATGCTTACTACCACATAATAAATATTTGACACTGCGTAATAGTATATAACGAAGTGTTTTGTTACAAATCCAGAGACTTTTCTTATCCACAGAACATTAGGTACGGTATATATTTTTATTATCTTATTGTGATCTGCATAGATAGTTAGATACTCTAATCTCGGGGTTAAAGTTGCACATTATTTCCTCAGATAATTCAATGACTATGGAATTTATTATTATTTCTACTTCAATACATATATTGTAGTGGTTAACCCTCGGATGAATAATTGATTCTTTGTCCGAGGCAGAGATGAGTCGTACTCCAGAAAACACGTACTGGTTCTTACAAGTACGAGTACGCGTAAATGCTAGTTCCAAAGACTAGCTCTACGAGTATTTAGAAGTATGCGTCTAATAACGTAGATAGGTACCTAGTGAACTAATAGCGAGCGAGTTTTAGTCACATCTAGTACCACAGAGTATGTAAATACTTCATACCAAAATAGGACTTTAATCAAAATTTAAGACTTGTGGTTGTTTGTTTAAAAAAACCCCTACATGTTTACGGGCTTTGGACAGACAGCTTATTTTATTCAATACTAGCTCATGCCCGCGACTCCATTCGCGTGGAAAGAGGTTTTTGTTTACCGCGCGAACTCTTTAATTTTCCTCGATAAACGTAGCCTATGGGTTAATTCAAGATATCAGCTATCTCCATTTCTATCAGCTAAAACAGCTAAATCAGCTAAATCGATGCGGTGTTAAAGAGTAATAAACATCCAAACTTTCACATTTATGATAAAAGTAGGATAAATTGTTTAGTTTTTTCCAGTAAATTAAAAATGCCACTTTACTACTACACTATACTGCATAGCAATTTTAATACATATTTAAAAATCTTTTAAAACGCAAGCATCACGATTATCTATTTTTGAAATCATGTTTTAAAACTATAAATATATATTTTTTCTAAAATGGTAGCGATCTTTACCGAATACAGCTATATTGGCAAACCATGCAACTGAACCTATGCCTGCCTTTTATGATTTAGCGGAAAATTTTCCCGATGTCGTCAAGCCGTGGTTTTCTGGTACTAAAGATTCCCGGCAAAGCATTGGGTTTTCAACATTGTCAATCCTTAGAGATTAACTTCTCGTATTAATGGCTTACTTTAGTCTCTAGTTATATTAATACTATACAATTATCTTACACTCATATATATCAATATATATATATATCATTTTTTTTTTTCATCACATATAATATGTATGTATACTCATTGAAGGAGAAAACCATGCAAAACCAATGTCTCTGATGCGATTTACTCTACTCATTAAACAACCAAAATGTCAAGAGTAAACGAAATCTTTAAATCCAGTTATAATAAATATTAAAATTGTATAACTATTTTTTTTAACGTAACACATTTACTTAAATACACTTAATACTCTTTTAAATTATTCAATTGACTTCATTTTCCTTCATACAACAAAAATGGCCGCCTCCTGTCAACCCTAGCTGATAATTTAAGTGATAGTGTTGTGGACAACGATTGTTGTATTTTAACTAAAAGGACAATGTATGCTGTAAATAAGATCGAAATAAACATTTTCTTCAATTCCCAAAATAGTTACACTGCGTGATGTTAAGTTTTAAATTATCTTCGATTGGAATAAAATTCAATAACCCTCAAGTTAGAAAAACGACATGGCGGATTGATAATCGACCAATAGGACGCAAGCATTAAGCGTTTCAGAATTGCATGTATCTATTCACATTTCGCGTCATTACGATTTGGTGCCTTGTTTCTTAGATAATAATCCAAAACTGTAAACTGGAATTATGAACGAACGTATTTTATGATGAAACTGTGTAAGATACTGTGAATGTGCGCGGTGCCATTTGTCAGCCGTGAAGCATTTTTGAGAGAAGGCTTGGATCATGAATGGTTTAGATTTGGGGTAAACCTAAATACACATTATGTATTACATAGTTTTGTTTTTGTAAACAATAATGTGCATGCAATACACGTGCAAATTTGTGCAAAATTGACAGTTGTTTGTAATGATGACGGGAAGGGGGGCGAAAAAACGCGGGAGGCCCCCGAAATCAGGTACTTTTGAAAAGAATAGGAAATTTCAGTATCATTTATTGAAGAAACCAAAATATTTACAATCTCAAAATATATCTGGTTCTCTTGCGAGTACACCTTCTGCATCCAGGGCGACATCGCCACAAGGAAGCGATACGAGCAAACGTAGTACGAGAAAACAAAGAGGTGGTAAATCGCATAAAAGCAAAAGAGGTGGCCTATCAAATGCATATTCGCGGAGAGGATATAATCCTCAAGCAGCTGACTACCACGAATCGGAATATCATTATGGATCAGATTTTGGTGATGAATACAGTGACAGATCTGAAGGTGAAGAAGATCGCGGCAGCGAAAGTACCGAAGCCTCTGTTGCAGATGGTGCTGCAAGTGACAGTGATTTTTCTATTAGCAGTTATGGCTCCACTGGGGGGACTCCTCGAAAAACAAGCAATAACCTTTTAAGACCTCTTAGTCCTGACCCTCTTTGGCTGCAAGAAGAACGTCTCATTCCTCCTTTAGAGCTCCCTCCATCATCTGATGATTTAATTATCTCCCATAATTTAGTTTTACAAATAGTAGGAATATATGAAGTGATACGCCATTTCAGACACTTGGTGAGATTATCACCATTTCGTTTGGAAGATCTATGTGCAGCTGTTAGCTGTGAGGATCAGAGCAATTTGCTTATAGAAGTGCATATTATGTTGCTTAAAGCTTTACTTAGGGAAGAAGATGCCCAGCAAACTCATTTTGGGCCTTTGGACCATAAAGACAGTGTCAATATTACTCTTTTTCTATTAGATACTATGACGTGGCCTGAAGTTTTGCGAGTGTATGTTGAGAGTGATAAATCATTTGATCACAATATGTCTAGAATCTTGAATTCCTGTGAATATCCTTTTACTACAGTTGAGGATAGAGTTGCAGTTCTTCAATTTTTGTGTAATCAATTTTTAATTACAAATCCAGTGAGAGATGACCTCATAAGTGAAGGTGAGTTCAGTGCTGTATATAATAGTTATATAATAAGAGATACCCAGTTAGTTGTAAGAGTAATTTTATAACAAAAATTAGGTTTAATCGTAATTGCAAAGAGAATCAGTTCAGGTGCAATTATAATTGAAATCCATTACACCTGGGATTTATAGTTTATACCAAACTTTATTCCCTCTGTACTATGGAACACAGGGTAATCACTGGCTAATCAAGCACAAATATTCATTATTATATGATGATTATTATAATTGCTTATAAAATCACTAACTCGTAACAAAATTAAGTAGGGTTTCAAATGTACCCTGGTCTACCCTTCTTTTTGAAGCCTTCAACCAACTTAGCCAGGATTTTTTGCTATCACCATGTAATATATATATGAGTTGTAGTTATTGTAAATTTTTGAATTTTGTGTAATCTAGTTAATTGCACTACATGGTTATTGTTACTTCTAATGTTCAGATTGTTGGTGTATTTTCTTTTCTTACTACATTTTATAGTATTATCAGCATATACATGAAGATATTTTTAGTAGAACATCATTGTCTATTTTATATATTTTATTTTTATTACAGTTCCTATACATTACGATGATCACTGTAGAGTATGTCATCGCTTGGGAGATCTGTTGTGCTGTGAAACTTGTCCAGCAGTATTTCATCTTGAGTGTGTTGACCCACCTCTATTGGATGTTCCATCAGAGGACTGGCAGTGTGTTCTATGTAAGCAACACAAAACAGTTGGTGTAACTGATTGCTTACCAGAGGCTGAAAGACAAGGCTTACTATGTCGACATGAACATCTTGGATTTGATAGACATGGCAGAAAATATTGGTTTATTGCTAGACGTATATTTGTGTAAGTGTTTGAATCATACAATTTATTCCATTTTCATTGTAATGATAAAGTAAAATAATGTTCAATTACTGTTTCTGTTCTCAGAGAGGCTGAAAATGGGGATGTATGGTATTACACTACTAGCCAGCAGTTTCAAGAACTGCTTGAAGTATTAGATGCAGGTGAAATGGAAGCACCATTAGTAAGGGAACTTTTAGAGATGAAACAAGAAATATTAAGACAAATGGAAATAACAGAGAGGTTAACTGATCAAGTTAAAGGAAATCGTAAATCTTATATTGAAGTTGAGAATGCAAATATTGTAAAGCAGAAAAAGACAAAAGAACTGCAGAAACAGTATGGGCAAAATATTGATACAAAATTAAGTGAAAAACAGAACTCCGACCCTTCGTTAGTTTCTGATGGAGATGTTGTAAATGAAGTAACTGTAACAAGTGATGAAACATTAAAAGAAGACAATGATGACAATAATGATGATTGTGAAACTAGAAAAGTAAAAAACAGTTGCACACCTAAAGTGAAATCACTTATACAAAAGAAGACTGAAGATGGTGAGTTTTTTTTTTATTAGTTATTTCTAATATAATATAATATTCTTTGTTCTTATGTGTGGTTCTTCAACCTGATGAACTTAAACTGATATTAATTCTATTTGTATTAGTTACAGATAGGGTGACACGCTTAAAGTCAAACCAACTATCAAATGGAACATATCTATTTAAATTAGGAAACGAAAATACCTTTAAAACCTATGTAAATCAATATACAAGTAATCCACTGGCATTGAATAAGCCCCAAAGAAATGAAGAAAGAGACAAGAAGCGTTATATTTCACATAAATTTTCTTTATCATCTGGGCAAGAATTTAAATGGATTGGCCTACTAAATGGTAATTTTTAATGTTATTTCATGTTTATTTTGGATTACTATTAATAGTCAATGACAAATGCAAATAATAATATTTAATTTTTAGGGACAAAGCCTTTGCTTGTTGCAACATTAAGACAGACATTGCTGCAACTGGAATCTAATATAGTCCAACAATTTATGCATCCTAATTGGACATTACTGCGAAAGCCTTGGGTGCAGGCAGTTCAACTCTGCCAAGCACCTCGAGATTTTGCCAGAGCTCTTTGTGTACTACAGGTACCTTGTGTTTAATATTATACATAATTTTTGTTTTCTGGAAAGACTACTCATTCTTAATTTTTTTTTTTTGTACAGGCATGTATTAAAAATGTTGTCTGGGTGCCAGCATGGCATGAACAACTGGGTCATGTTCGCCTCATTCGTACTACTGCGGCTGAAAGAGAAGAACGGAAAAAATTAGACAAAAGAGAGAAAAAGGAGAGAGATGAAGAGGAAGAAAGATATAGAACTGCTTACAATTTTGTCAAGTATTCCTTAGGACTCCGACATCAAGTAAAAATATGTTTAACAAAACTGTTACTTAATTTATAAATGAAATATCTGAATAAATATGAATTTTACAGACTGGTGGATATTATCACTTCTAATTTCTATTTTGGCCAGCTAAAATTAAATCTCTAAATATGTAAATGCACATTAAATTATCTTTAAATTATAGGGTCTGTCTTATTCTGAAAATTAATTTTTAAAACAACAACTTTCAACCTCATATTAATGTTATTCTGCAGAACAAATGAAATTTTTAGTATTTTTAGAAATTTATATAATATATTTCTTCTAGGTTTGGAAACAAAAAGGCGAAGAATACAGAATTCATGGCCAGTGGGGTTGGTTATGGAATTCCGCAACAAGGAAGTTTAAGAAACACAATTCGAATTTAAAATTGAGCCTAAGTCATGGTCCAGCGAAAATTACTGTCAGGGTCAGAGAAGGAAATGTAATGAAAGTACTAGCCGTGGAACCTAAAACTTATGAATATTTGACTTCAAATGAATATGCAGACAAGGATGTTACATCAACATGTATGTTTTATTACAAAATATTGTTTTTATTAATGCTGTATGAATGTAGGTGGATTGTAATAACTCTCATATTAATACTGCATTTACACCAGCACAATGAATCTAAAATATTTTTGACGACTTCCGCGGTGATTGCGCTGTCGCTTTATAAAGTTGGAGGTCCTGGGTTCGATTCCCGGCTTGAGTCTGGTCTGATGGGAGGCTTCGGCCGTGGCTAGTTACCACCCTACCGACAAAGACGTGCCAAGCGATTTAGCGTTCCGGCACGAAGTCGCGTACCGGTTAGCCCGCTGCCATCCTAGACAGCATCATCACTTACCACCAGGTGAGATAGCGGTCAAGGGCTAACTTGTAGTGTATAAAAAAAACACATAGTGCAGATTCTACACCAATCTATTTTTCACAGATGATAAAGCATTATCGAATAATCTGAAGGGGACAAAATACATATTGCTTTAGGATTCATTGTGTAACTTTATTGTTATGTTTGTTAAAACTGGTGTTTAAGTAGTTTGTTTAAACTAAATAATGGGGGATTGAGCTTAAACTATAAAATGTGAATAAAAAGAAAAGTTAGTGACACATGGTATAAAGTTAAGTTTTATTTCAGTACCCGCTTCTATGAGGAATATGGAATTGGAAAAAGAAACTGAAGATTTCGAAGAGATAGATGTGGAAAAAGCGATGAGTTCCTCAACTAGGAGATATTATCCGAAAATAGGCAAAAAATCGAAATTGGATGAGTTTTTAGCTCGGCGTACGTATTTAAAATTTATGGAAGAGAAGAAGCTTGGTAATATGATTAATAATATAAAAAAAGAAGAACCAGAGATCAAAACTGAGGCAGACAAAAATATAGATGTAGAGAATGAGGAGCCGGATGCTGAAATGGCTACCATACCTGACGCTAGTGATAGTAAAAGCTTAACGTGTGCTTCACAAAATGTTAATTCTGTTAGAGAAAAATATCAGAATCTTAGTAATATAACAAAGCATTATAAATGTTACTCGGCAAGTTGTAAAAGATCAGAGTCACCTGATGCACTATCAGGTCTAAAAGTCGAGTGTTACTCACCTATGTGTATTGAAAAAGGGCAACTTTTGAATCAAGTACTGTCCTTGATAAAAGACGGTACAAATAATTCGTTCTTATTGACTAATTCAAAGGAAAAAAGCAAAATATCGATATTAGAACAATATTTACTAGGTAAATCTACAAATTCCAGTGAAAATATTGTGTCTGATTTGCTGTCTGCAGTAGCATGTGCACAAGAATGCGACAACAAAAACTCTGACTGCTTTGTGAAAAGAAAATCTAGAGATAATGACGTAAGTAATCTTAAAACGGTAAAAGACGAAATCGATAGCAGTTTGTGCCTTATTAAAACGGAGAGCACGCTCGACGAATGTGCCGTGCCTGCAGTCGGCAATGAGATGGACATTGATATAACGAGTAACGGTAACGAGGAAAATGACGTGGAAATTGGCCCGTTAAAAGAACTTACCGATCATGAACTGGATGAAAAAGTTAAAGACACCGAAGGACGTCTACCTATTCCTAAACTGAAGATATCTCGCGGTAAATCTTCGAAAACCTCTAATGCAAGTGGCACTCCATTAAATAGTAGAGGGAAGGATTCCGCTTACGAATGTTCAATGAAACCGGAGAAAGGAGTCGAAAAACCAAAGTATCGTGCTATTATTAATAGACGATTTGGATTAACAAGAAATATAAAGAAAGAAGACAAAATAAAGGAAGAAAAGTCTGACAGTACAGTTACAAGGATTTATTCAACAGAGAATCCAAGTGGAAAGATTTACTTGAAACGAGTTCAAACAGTAGCAGTCGAGAAGAAAAAGAAGAGAACCCCTGTAAAATATCCTCTTTGTTCCTCATTCCATACTAAAAGCAAAGCTAAAACCATAATGGTTTTGCCTCACCATGAATTGAAAAAGTTATGCAGGCAGGCAGGGCATAGCACTATTGCTGGTTTCAGTCAAAGTGCTAAAGCTAATCAGCTTGTATGGCCGTATCCTTGCGCCAGGCCTCTTTTTAAAACATGTTGGCTGTATCGTACCGTTAACTTGCAATGGTTAGCTAGCGCAGCTTTGCAATTACGTATAATGTGGGCTTGCCTGAGATGGGAAGATATGTCTGCTAAGCCCGCCACTGCAGATGGGAAACATCAATTAACGACGGATACCGAAATTGTTTCGCTGGAATTGCTAAAGCATCGACACGTTGGCCAGTTTTCAGAAAGAACGCAATATCTTCGTAGAAAAGTTGTTATCCCACTGGAGTTACCAAAAACGGTGCGTGAGGTCACCTCTATCCGGAGCGGTTTACGAAAAAGAAAACGAGCGGAATCCCCTCAAAACACGGAACCCCAGGTAATTTCTTTTAAGTTAGGTAGAAACTATATGAGCCTATTAATCTTCACAAGTTAGCCCGCTACCATCTTAGACTGCATCATCACTTACCATCAGGTAAGATTGCCGTCAAGGGCTAACTTGTAGTGGATAAAAACAAATGCCAAAAATCAAAACATACGAAGATTAATTTTTTCGTTTAATTTCTTTAACTAATTATTTTTATAATAAATTTAATATGCTTTAGTAAAACTTATAGTATTATATTATTACTCTTACGTTTTAAAATTAAACATATAAAGGGCAAAAGTGCTTATTGTAATTTATAGGTATCAGAAGAATGGGTCGATGAAGAAAAGCTTGATTTATGGGAAGTGCGCCAGTACGGCGAGCGAGCGGAGAGAGTGACTCCGGTCACCCGCACGTCGACCGGTAAGCTGCCGCAACGCAGCGTCGCTTCGGCGCCGCCCAACGCTGCGGACCTAAAAGACAAGATGGAGCAACAACTGCGCGAGCAGCGAGCGGCGCATCAACAAAAGAGAGCCCTAGAGCAAGGTTTGAATATATTAAACCATTTTTTCTGGTAAAATATAAAAAAAAACTATAATTATTTCAAATTCAAATTCAAAGTAATCTTTATTCAAATAGTCCTTTAAAAATCGCTTTTGACGCGTCAATAATTTACATAGTAGTGATTTGATGGTGATAACTAAATTAGTAAACTTAAAACTAAAACTATGAGGGTTCCAAACGCGCCCCATTAATAATTTAATTAAACATAGAAGTTTTGGGCCAGTGACCATAGCGAACGTCCCCCTCCTAAAGTAACCCCCCCTACTAAAGTTTTGTCACTATCTCATCAATGTTTCCGAAATTTATAAGAGGACATACTCATTAAATTTATTTATATAATTGTGTAAGATTACATTCTTACCTGAGGTGGTAAGATGCATAGCAGTTGTGAATAGAAACTTCGACACATGACACTATGTGATTATTGAATGGACACAATAATAAGGGAATACTAAATCGTTAGTAGAACAGCTTTCCATTAGACCTCTCTCCCAATTAAGCTGACCTAGTGTGTTAAATACTGATTTGTAAAATGTAATCAAGAAAGGCCATTGATTTTCTGACAGGTATTAATTTTTTGTTACAGAGAAGTCTAAAACTACGCCAAATCAGATCTCTGCCAAAAGTACGTTAACTTCTTTGCTAACCTCAAATGCAAACACCCCCACCGGACAGAAAACTGTTATTGGAACTAGAAGAATCATTATGACTAAAGGTGCAGATGGCACCACCAGAGTGATAAGTCAACCGATTGGGAGTACGAGCAAATCAATCCTTTCGTCTGACGCAGCAAATAAAAGTGCGACCCCTCATAAAGACGGTCCACAGAAAGTTCAAATTATCAGAGCGCCGGATGGTAAAATTACAGTAAGAGGATTGTTGCCCGGACAACAGCTAATACAGATGCCCGACGGTAAACTGCACGTGGTAATGCCGGGCCAGCAAGGCATCGCGGGGCAACTAGTTGCGGCGTCGCCGGCGCTCACCAAGGCCGAAACTGACCCGTCTCAGACTGACAGTGCCGATAAAAATAATACTTCAATTAAGACTAACTCTGATATCGCTTCATCGATCATTCGCAACACGGCGCCCACTACGACGCAGACGATAGTATCGAGCGGGCGACACATCGTAGTGCAGCCAGCTCAGCAAGTGGTTGTGCAATCGCCGCAAGTAGTAATGCAGAGTCCGCAACAAGTGGTCGTGCAGGCGGGCGCGCGCACGTCGGGCCCCCAGCGAGTGCAGCCTGTGCAGACGATGATCGTGCAGGGCCAACTGATGCAACGGGCGCCGGCGCCGCAGCGCACGCCTGTGCCTCGCCTGCGTCCCGCTGCCGCGCAGCAGATAGTCGTCAACAACCCGGCGCTTGTGCAGCAGATCGCGGCCGGCAAGATCCAGCTGGCAACCGTCAACGGGCAACAAGTTCTAATCCGGCCGACGGGCAATAATCAAGCGCAGATCGTGGCGCACATAGGCCAAAGCCCGATGCCTGCGCCAGTCCCCGCGCTCGCGCCATCCCCGGCTCAAATGCCTGTTCCTGCACCCGCCCCACAAACCGCCGTGCGCCCTGCGCCACCGCCCGTCTCTACTCCGGTACAGCAACTTACCGAAGACGAAATTATGGAGAAACGGCTTTTGGCGGGTCAACCTCCGGGTACCGTTATCAAAACTGTAACCGCTCAGGTGAATAAAATTAACAATTGGTTTTCTCAGTATCATTTTACATTGTAAGATCTATATGATTATAGAATTGAAATAACGCAAGGATTCTCCTGGTTTTAGGTTATGCAAACCAGCAGTGGTCCAAGTATTGTTCTGCAAGGACTCCACGGCTATTCTCTCACACCACAACAGTTGGCGCTTGTACAGCACCAAGTGAAGCAACAACTTTTAAAAGGTATTTTATATGTTTTTTTACTTATAATTTTTTAAAATTCATTATGACGTACTGGCGTGATTATGAAATAGTCGTGGCTTTTGAAAGTTCTTTTGAACACATGACCATTGCCTTTCATATATGTTAAAATCAAACAAAGATACAACTCCTGTAGGTTGCTATCTTAGTTAAATACGAATAAAATATATTCAATGTTTAACTTCCAGCACAAGAATCAACGGGAAAGCAGGGCATGCTGGGTCCTCGGAAGATGTATTTGGCCGTGCAACCCTCGCCCTCGGCTCCGCCGCTGGCTCCGACTCCCGCGCCCCTCGCGCCCCTTGCTCCCCTCGCACCCCTCGGACCGCCCGTGCCCCCGCTCCAGGTAATATATTACTATTAGGCTGCGTCCCGCCCGGCAGTTACTTCGTCACGCGACCAGCCGATACCTATTTATCAGTCTGGATATTTTCATTGCGGAGCATAGGTGGGTTAAAATGTTGGGAGCGGTCAAGTTTAGTCAAAGGTTCTATTCTCTAAAGGTTTTAACAGCAAGGTCAAAGTCAAGGTTGTTTTCGCCAACCGGTTATTAAAGAAAAGGTCAACACTATACCTTTTTTTATTACTCTTATTTTTTCGGTCATATTTTCTATTACAGAAACGTATTTTCCAGACTGAACGCTCCTAAAATTGCACCCTGCATTATATTGGTGTACCTTTAACATGGATTTATATTTTAGAATATTTATCTGCAGCTTTATAACAGAAAATGGAGTAACTTTAACATAAAATACTATCCGGTATAGTAGATTTATCTCACAAATACTCCAACAGCCTCAGTTGTGGACAAAGCAAATGTAGTTGCGTGTAAACACATTAAATTGTTTTATATTAAAGGAAAAACTACTAGAAAATTAACAAGTATTTACTAGTGTTAAATGTGAGAAACTTATCTGATACTGAAAGAATTACAACTGGACTGTATCTGCCATCCCAACTCAAAGTTGGCAACAATTTATTTTGATTTCTGATAATAATTGAAATGTTTCAAATTCATTATGAATTCACTAATAACGAAAACCCATACACATGGCATTTTATTAGGTACTTACCTATGTACACTTCTATACTTATATTTTAAAGAGGTAAAGTTTTTGAATTTGCATGTTTGGTGTAGTCAAACTTATTAATGTTCCGAATATAATAGGTTATATTTTATTACCTTATTCTCACTTGAACGGGAACTGCACATGCGAAACCGCGGTACTCAATATAATTTTTTAATATATTAAATATTAATTATTTTGCGCTTACTGTACAATGCATAAAACGTCTGAATATTCAGATCAGTGATGATCTACTATAAAATGAGCGGTTCATTAACTTGAAACAAGCCATCTATCTATGAAGTGAGATTGATCTACTATTTTAATTACATTTTATTGTTTTATAGTATCTTTTATAAACATTGCTTAAAAATCTGGTCAAGTATTCTATTTTATCGATAGTTGATAACTAGTTATTATATATAGTGTTTATAAGACTGCATAATTAACATTGTTACATAAAAAAATTAATAAGAACTTTAAATAGGTCAATTAGACTAAAATTTCCATTCCTTCAAGCAATTATTTTCATCATCAATCAATTATAATATACTATTGGTAATTGAATTGTAATATTGTTTCAATTATATTGCTTAAATTATGTTTACAGGAATGGACATTTTAAAATGATCATCATGTATTTAACTTGTAATTCTTTACCAAAGACTTGAATGTACATACACTATGCAAATTGATAATATTATTATGTGTGATTTATACTTTTAAGCACTTAGCATACAGAAACAGGGGCTCGAGTAGTCCGAATGCTGGCGTTTAAGAATAGTTAGTTTTTGTATAAATACCGTCGCAGTGCTTCAGTATTCAGTATCGCAAGTACCACTTTATCGCGACTGCATCCGCCCCCGCTGCTGTTTGTTTTGCGCTTTAATCGGTAGTCGTTAAGTAATTGTACGTATGTATATTAACTAAGTTTAGAAATTTGAATAATATGACATTTTCAATACATCCTAATATATGAACAATGTATTACTTACTTACTTACTATACATGAGCCAAGCCATAGAATAAATATGTATTACTAGTCCAATGGCTGGGACTAAGCTCAAAATCCCTCTTGCGAAAAAATATGAGAGGTTGATGACTTGTGGGAGATGCTTTCCTATATGGACATTGGACCAAAGACAAACGCGGAGTCACGTCTCATCATTGCCATATATCACGTTGAGAAAATGCATTGTTACTCTTGCCTTGAAGGTATCAAAATCGAGTTGGCAGATGCCGCCAGGGCGTTTCGGTTAGTATGAGAGCTTAAAAAAAAACAATCAATATGAATCTTATTGAAGCGCAAAATTAACTTTGCTTTCTAGTTTCTAGTAGGAAAATTTAGTAAACATCTACTTTAGAATATCCCTTTCGGCCCAGTTATCTAAATA
Source organism: Lasiommata megera (assembly GCA_928268935.1). NCBI lineage: Eukaryota > Metazoa > Arthropoda > Insecta > Lepidoptera > Nymphalidae > Lasiommata > Lasiommata megera. The sequence continues at coordinate 9,880,819 of OV743312.1, forward strand.
AAAAATTTACATCTCTATAGTTTGGCTCAATTATAGAATTATCTTAAGCAATTATTTATTTATTATTTAAATTATGACATATTCGAACGAAATACTAGTATTGTCACGAACTTACCTATATTATATAAGTAAGAGCACAGAATAAATATATAGTATTAACACATAAGTAAAAGATATTTCGAAAATATTCATTATCATGACAAAGAATCTACATCTAGATCTAGGAGTTACATTTTGGGGTATCACATCTTAACCTTAATGTTTTAACAGACTTTGTACACTTACCATAGTTTCTCGAATTTAACTTTAGCCGTTTACTCGTCACTATCTATCTATCATGGAACCGAAAAGACCTCTTACAAACGAGATATTGCAAATTTTTATAAAATATATTTTAAATTTCTGCATCTTCTGTTTAGTTGTAATTGTATTATGTGTAGCTGTCTCTGGCCTGTTTACATAAATATGATTAGGAGAAATACACAAATCATCTTGTCTCATGTGACAGTCCTATGTTTTTTGGTATATGGATGAGTGGTTATAAGATTTAATATTGGTAAGCTCCAAAGTTTCTCCTAAAAATGAAATTTAAACATTATTTCCTTATAATAAATGCTTGTCATTATCCTGTTAGAAGTCCTGGATGTATACAGGCTACATCAGAAAATTTTATACACTGAACTGTGGTAGAAAATGTATTTACGAGTACCTAATGTTAAGCTGAAGAAATAAAGCTGTATTCTGCAGTAATCGTTGACTTGCGAAACTAGGTTAGTGGCAATTAAAGTTTTGTTAGATATACAGTGTAAACTCACTGGTGCAAATTTAAAAATGAAGAAGTGAGAGTTCGCCCTTATTGGCTGTTTACTGTTCTATCTACTTCTACTCTATATATATATTTCTCAACACAGTTTACTAACTATAGCTATTGCGGCGCAACATCCGCATAAAACCTTACACCTGTGTGCCACATGACACTAACCAGGTTCCGCATCGATTCTACTCCTATTAGTAAAACATTAATCTTGAGGCGAGGAAAGTTTTATTTCTAATCGTTAGCTCACAGTAGTTTATATTTGGACGCACCCTTAGGTGGACCTAAAATTTGGAAATAATTGTTTGATATATTAAATTTCTAATTTGTTATAGGACTTGGTAATTTGTTATGTTATTTTCAAAACTATTTACTAAGTCTAGTAGACTTGAAGTCGGGTATGCTAGACTTGAAGTCTTTTAATGGAATTGCTCATACACCTCCTGTCTATGTGTATTATGTGTAGTTGAAATAATCAATCCCATTTATAAGAAATGGATAGTGCAAAATTGTTATTCAATAAATTTTTCAAATAGCTTTTGACTTTCATTTAATCAAGACCTTTTATTGTTTTTGTAAATTTTTTTACTCTTTAGTTTCATATTAATTTATTTGCCATTGTTTTGTGGGGGTGTGTATGGGCAATCGATAATTTAAGTAATATTTATGTTAAATTTATTAAAATTTGTTAAATATTGTATTAGTAAGTTGATTTAATGTTGCTATTGTTAAGACTTCTTATTGTACTTATATATTCCCACAAATCAGTAGTTTCTTTATAATTTTTCTTAGTTACTTTCTTTTTAGCCCCTTTTTTTTGTTTTGTTAAATAATTATTTAGTGACGTATTGTTACTTTTCCTTTTAGGATGGTAAAGCCGACGATAAAAAAATACAACGGCCACCTTTATTGAATGGCGAAGATCATGTTGCAGAAGCTGTGAGTCAGAAAGAGGCAATTCCTTCTAAGCCCGAGGATATATCTGAAAATAATACGAAAACTGATATAATAAATGCCGTGCACGGAGGAAATAATAAATTTGTACTCACTCCGGACTACATACAACAAAGTAAGTAAAAAATCCTGTCCGGAAATGTTAAGATCGGTCAACCAATCTGGTTAATCAGTTACACATTTCGAACATTATGAGTCTCAGTAGGTACATTAAAAACGTGTCTGTCAAGTTGATTTTAACTTAGTATGTGACCAAATTGCGAGGTATATTTTATATAATAATGGTACCAATTGACTAAGTAATTTTTTAAACTGAATGTTAAATAGCATTTCCCAGAAAATTCTACCACAGAAATGTTTTCAAAAATGTGTATCTTGTAATCCCAAGTGTTTTGTTGTTATCGCCAAGATATATAACATAGGAATCTAAGATATATATAATAGATACTAGAAGATGAATTGGGTTCTTCAAATAATTCCACAAGCGTAACCCGTCGGTATAGAGTCCCTTGCAAATTTCAATGTAATTCAAGATTCGGAAGTTCAAATTAAATGAAGTAGTTTTAAAACTCCTGATATTCGGCCTTGTGATAATTGACGTCACAAGAAAAGACATACTTTCACAGCAATTTGGTAAAATATGCCACAATACAAAACATAAAAGTTAAAATTTGCTTTTCAGCCATCAAGAGCGCTCTGAAACAGGAGAACTTGAATCCCGAGATCGAGGAGAAATTACTGCAGTTACAAAGGTACCAGGAGAAGCAAATGAAACCAGAGGCTCCAGTAGAAAGGGAAGTAAGGGCGATAGCGGTGCGTTCGCCTTCGCCGCCGCCGCCGCCGCCGCCTCGGCGTCGCGGGCCGTCGCGCCACGAAGACGACGACGACGAATGGGTGGAGATCAGTCCGCGCAAGCGATCCCGTACGTCGCGCGCACCCACGCCGCCGCCCGCCGCCCCCACCGGCCCCGCGCCGCCACCGGTGTCCGTGCCCGCGCCCGCGCCTGCGCCCGCCGCCTCGCCCGTGCGCCCTCCGCCACGCGTGCCGCCCGCCGTGTCAGCGTCGCCCACGCCGCCGGCACCCGCGCCCGCCTCGCCGATCGCCGCACCCGAAGAACGCCGCCGCGCGGCCTCAACGCACTCCCGACTCCTTCTCCTCTTCAAACATAAGGAGATGCTCAAGAAAGATATCATAAAGAAACGAGGCCTACTCGAAAAGGAGCTCGGTGTCGAAATACAGGTAAGATATATAGTAATCGCATACTGTCGGGAATGGCGAATCATTAAAGTCACAAGTCACACATGTATAAAAGTGAATAAAACAACTGTGTTCAGTATTTTCACTCGTAATTGTTAAATACCATGCTTTAGCCAACTAAGCAAATACTTATGTAAAAATCACTCTCACAAAATATTTCTTATACTAATTAACGCATCAATTCGGTAAATAATACGTATGTAATGAAATTATACGCCAACCCGCAGTATGTATGGATCATTTTTCGTCTAGAATCTTTCTGCCTTTTAGCTTAGTGACGAGGTCACTCAGAAGAAACTAAACCATTCAGCTGAGAAGGAGAGAGCTATGCTCGAAGTATGCTTGATGAATTTAGACACGAGGATATCCGTATAAAAAGTTTGCTTAGCAGTAGTAGGTCAGTACCTACTACTACTAAGCAAACTTTGGCCGGCCTAAGGCAAAGTACGCTATGTAGATCTCAGAATATGACCTATGTCCAGTTTTGAACATTGTGTCGGTTGAAATGATGACATCGGTAAAATAAACTTTAACCGATGATAAATCATTTATCGGATGATAGGCACTAGCTGAAATAAATTAAATTGCGACTGAATATGTTAGAAGGAGCTATCGGCGGAGCTGGCGCTGCGCACGCGCGCCGAGCGCAGCAAGCAGGAGGAGGTGCGCGGCGGGACCGGGGTGCCGGCCGGAGCGCCCGGCGCTGTGGGCGGCGGCAAGCGACGTACCACCTCCATGTCCGCGCGAGACAACAAGCCCAACAACGCTAAGAAGTCCTCCAAGAAAGAGAAATTGTTGTGTATATGTCGCACCCCCTACGATAACACTAAGTAAGTTCTAATTAATAAACTCTATAGGCATAGCTAATTCAGCGTGCACTATTCTCGTGTATTTTCTCTGTAGAATATTAAGTCCTGGTTGAGAATCTTAATAGAAAGATTAAGATGATAATTATTTACTTGGACAGTATATGTACATTGTTACACACAGCGGCAATGTTAAGAAAAGGTTACATAAATTAATAGAACACAGCAAGAAAAAGCTTGAAAAAAGATAATTTAAAAAGGTAAAATACAAACTGCGAAGTTCGGTAAAACAACTATAATATGTAGTGTATGAATGGATGGCGTCACCGCACATGATCAGTTTCTCTAATGCTATTTAGAAAAGCTGGCCCCGCATTAGCCTTTTCTTTACAAAAAATAATTTATGAAAACTGTATATAAGCTCGTTTCTATGTTAAATGTTACGATATGAGAGTAGATAACAGTACATTATTATCTATCTAAGGTTCTACGTGGGCTGCGAGCACTGCAGCAACTGGTTCCACGGCGACTGCGTGGGCGTCACCGAGGAGATGAGCAAGAGCATGGAGGAGTACGTGTGCGCGGACTGCCGCCGCGCGGCCGAGACGCAGGAGCTGTACTGCCTGTGCCGGCAGCCATACGACAACTCGCAGTATGCACTTAACATTCACCCTTCGTATCTACACGCTGAACTTTTTTATTTATTCTAAGGGCCAGTCCAGTGGTATCGAATCAACGATATTCTTGTCTAAAACTTTATTAATTTACCAGAGTAATACATGCAGAGTTATAATCTTATACTCAATTATGATAGGTTCACGTCAGGGTTACTTCCGAAAAGCGTATACCGTATCGGTCTGAAATTTGGTATGATATATATATATTGGATATGAAAAAAGGTAAAAGAATCTCTTTTGGTGGATAATTGTGCATTCCTAACCTATTTACATTATTTTAGCTTTCGAGAAAGAGTGTGTGTGTGTGTACAGCGGAGTTCCTAATCTCTCTCTTCGTGATTAGGAAGTCATTATTCCAAATTTCAGATTTTGGGCGGCATGCGCTTTTCGGGAGTTTATGCTTCGCATATATTTTGAGTTTTGCCGATATTGCACCAGTTATATATATATTATTGGTCCAGGTTTTACATCTGCTGCGACCGATGCCAGGATTGGTTCCACGGGCGCTGCGTCGGCATCCTGCAGTCCGAGGCCGACAACATTGATGAATATATTTGTCCGAACTGTCAGAAGAATAATTCAGTCAACTTCGCGAATATGAAAGAGCTCACCGCCAAAGACTTCGAAAATCTCAAAAGGCTTATGAAACAGATACAGTTACATAAAAACGCTTGGCCGTTCATGGAGCCGGTTGACCCCAGAGAGGCTCCGACCTACTACAAAGTTATTAAAGAACCTATGGGTACGTATATCTATATACCTAATAATAATAAAACTAAACAGTTTTGTTTGTTTGTATTTTTTGCTAAAACTCCAATTCTGCACAGTAAATTTTTCATTCGGTAAGTTGAGATAATATTTAGTTCGTGCGCAAACGTTTCGGCGAGATTCAGAACGATCAAATTAGATTGTGCAAACAAATAAATTTACTACCTTGGAGTCCGAATTTCAGTATCAACAAGTAAATTTATTGGTACCCTCGTAACACGTAACATATCTAATTTTTGAAAGAGTAATTTAAAAACACTTTTTTTTTACTATTACAGATTTGCAGACAGTGGAAAGAAAGGTGAACGAACAGACTTATAGTACGTTAAGTGATTTTATTGGTGATATGACTAAAATATTTGACAATTGCCGTTACTTCAACCCAAAAGACTCTGAATTCTATAGGTGCGCTGACGGCTTGGAAGCATTTTTCGCGCAAAAAATTAAATACTTTCGGGAAAAGTTATTTGAGTCTACGCAATGATTGACAGTGCTTGTGTCTGTGAACAGTGATATGGCTTTTGACAAACATGGTTGGTTAAAGACATTTGATCGCGGTTGTGTCGAGTTACATCTGTAACACTTGTAAATTGTAAACATTGTGATGAAATTTTCAAAGAATTTGTATAAATTATCGCAGAAGTTATGAGTTCATTCAGTCAGCTTAATTTTCATGTTAAGTATTTATTGTATTTATTAATTAATGCTTTACATTTGTAATCTACTTTGAAGCTGACTAACTTTGGAAATAAAATTCTTCGCAGAGGAATATAATTATATATATAGTTTTGTGAAAAAAGATATCGTATTAGCTGATATGACTTAGCTACTTTAGTTTTAATTTAGTTTTTTAGTTTAAGTAAACATTATTGTATGTAAGAAATAAATTTTTAATAATATAAATCAATGACATGTTTTTGCACAAATGACAACCCTATTTATGAAGCTTTAAAATACCCAAACAGCCTTGTTACTATTATAACATACATCCAAAAGGTAATAATCATTAGTCACCACGAATATATTACCTATTTTCGACTGAACTATTACACCAATCTTGATGAAATTTAGATATATAGCTATATAAAAATGCTTTATATCACGGAAAGGCATCAGGGTAACAACGTTATTTGAAGAAATGACCTCAACTCGTGTTGTATAGACACTACCGGTACAAAGAAACCATTTTGTATGAATAAAAAAAAACTAGTCTAGTCAGTGTTGATTTGATGATATGGTGTACGAAGGTTACAGCTATATTCTCTTTTCTGTTCAAGCGACGACGTAGTAACATTTATAAGCTGGTAGAGTTAGAAATATCCTTCTAAAATCGTCGCTGAATCGTAAATTTTTCGCACGTTAACTTTATTCGCTGACCCTGGTCCACCAAAGGCGATCGTACACCTTGATTTAGTTCTGAAGTCTGAAGCAAAGAAACTATGGAGAAGGCAGCCGAAGATGGATTATTATCACCTCCATTATTTATGTTTTAGTTTTTGTACGAGACGTGGCCTAGTTTGGACCACCACTGCCTGCACAGTGTTTCGTTAGGTTGTCTAAATAAAATAAAACTAAAATCAATGTTATAATTTATTTATTCGTCATTTACTAGTCTTTGTATTTAAAAATATTGTATAACAAAAAATATTACACAAGGTTATAAAAATTAAGTAGCTAGTTCAATGGCACTAGTGTAGTTTGACTCATTGATTCTCTATAGCATTCAAATCAAACTAACCAATTTGTGACAAGTATTTGTATGGAGTAGTAAAGAAATTAACGTCACAAAGTTTTCATCTAAAGATTTGAACTCTTTAGAGAATCAGGGCCCTTTAATTACTACAATTGCCTTGAAAATTATCCGTTAGTTATCTGTAAATTAGAATTCACATTTTTATAAAGAAATAAAATTAATGGAAATAGTTTTTACTGAAAATGAAATTCAACTTAAGCCTAATTATAAAGTAAATGAAAAAAAATATAGATCACAGTTTTTTAAGAATTGTGCCAGATAAGCATGGCTAATGCATGCACTTTATGGTTTTTGGAGTTACATCAATATTTTAACTATTTACACCAATCAAGAGATTATTCTAAAACTATCAGTCAGGTGTAAGTTCCTATAAATAGTAGCTATACGAGAGTATAAAAAAATTAAACTTAGTTTAATAATTTAATAAGAGTGACATTATTAATGTTTTAATGTGTAAAATCGTTTTCTATTATCGAAAAGGTGCAAAACCTGAGGCCTCTAAGCATTCGAATTTGGATTGACAAGATTTCTTAAATGTAATCATCATATGATGATATAAATTGTAAGCTGCGATTAAATTATCATTCAAATAATTTGTGTGAGAGATATTGCCAGAAGATAATTGTGCAATTAGTTGCCAATTGTAATGAGGGAAGAAAAACAGTTTTGACAGTTGTTCCGAATACACTTGGTTGTACTTGAATATGCCTAATTTTAACATATTAAACAACGAAATCTATGTCAGCTGACCTAGAACGAAATAGTTAAAAGTACAATAATATTTAATTTATAATACGCGAATTGGTTATGTATTCAGTAAAAGGAACACATGTGGTGATGACACTTGCAGACTACGAAGTACGAAAGATCAAGTTTAGTCACTAAAGCTGCGTCTAACTGTGCGAATTAATACCGAAGTTAATCACTCTAATCCTAAATATGAAGAAGGAAAAAAATTGTAAGTATTAAGTCAATAAAGGCATTTATTGACAGAAGAGTTGGATAAGGACACAAGTACTAAATTCAATCTCGATTAGAAGATATTAAATTATAGGATATTGATAATTAAATTTCAGACGTGTTTGAGACATGTCATGATCGTACAAGAATCTGAATTGTGATAAAATTTTTAGGACTTGTAGTCATTTTGAGTAGGTTCTTAAAGATGTAAGTTCAGTATTTTGATATAAATAAAAAAATTGACTACGAAAAAAAGGCATTTTTAAGAAAATATCGCCCGTTTTTTCTATTATCCGATTGGTTTTATTCCACTTCACTGAGTGGAACGCACTATTTCATAGTAGAAGTGATTCATACGTCACAATTTTATACATTATCTTACCCATTCTGTTAATGTGTACTGCTAGATTTTGGCCGATCCTAACCGTTGTAACCCGCTTGGTGCAAGGCACCTTTTCCTTACATAGGGCGTACTGATGCTAATAAGATATTATTAGATTCCATTAACACGAAATACCTAACTTTTTTGTCTGATCCGGTAGGTAATTGACGGTGGACCTTATTTGACATGTAGTCAAACGTGCTGTCTCTACTCTGTTCCGATGAAAATACATCTTTAATACAGCAAGGTTAAAGCGTGCCTTTTAGTATTCTGTGCCCAAGAGGTGCCAAAGGGAATAATGCTAAGAGCGTGTATCTCATTAACCTTAATAGGTAGGCAGTTGAAATTTACGCAGAATTACTATATATATTATATACTGCACAACTATAAGATAATATTAAATAGTGTTCGATTATACCTTTATAAGCACAAGAATTGCTCATTATATTAGATTAGATTAACAATATTGTATTTATAAATAAATTTTTTATACTAATATATTTTTTGTTGTTTTTTGCAATGCAATATATAAATGATACTAAGAAAATTATGTTAATATAAAACAGTAACTTAAATTTACGTTAAGAAATCGGTTACAACGAAGTAAAAGGTATTGTCGATTAAAATCTTGGTAATTTTAGATTAGTAAGCCACATTGCAACCCGAAAAGTATGTAAAATTAAGTATTAATTAAAACTGCCTTACATATAAATAAAGTCATACGTTTTGCAGTACTTGAAGGATGAAGAGATTAGATAATATAAAGATATTAGATAGTATATAAAAGCCCATGCCTCAAGTTATATAATTTTCAATGTTTTTTATAACATTGCAATATTTTATAGTTTTTAACTTCGTAGTACTATATAAACTAGGAAATATGGTGGGTAAGCAAATTAAATTTTACGAACTACTTATCAGGTAATTGACCTGTCAAATGTTATTGAAAGAAATTAATAAAATGCGTAATCAATACATTATTCTTACAATATCAGATTACTAGTAATATTATTTAAGTGGAATGATAAATATATCTATGATAATACTGTAAAAAAGGTCATATACATTATAGGAAATTGATTTTCTTAAAATTTCAATTCTATAATTGATTTACCATAAACAATAGCAGCACACTTATTAGATATTATTTTATTCTATACATAATATCTAAAACACCTCTAAAGAATTAATAATATAAAAAATGCGAAAATTACAACGATCTTAAGAGATCATTAAGGTATATACAGCTGCTTTAAACTTTAAAATATCTACATTTCATGATTTCTAATAAAAATTGACCTAATAATTATTATAAACGGTGAATATAACTAATTTGTCATTTTATATTATGAACAATAAGGAAGCGCATTCCGCGAAAATTGTTTTAATTACATTTAAGCGAAAACACATTAAACATTTTATCGCCTAAAAATATCAAAAGTTATTTACCGGATTATGTTTCTGTAACGAAACTCCATCTTAAACTTACGTTATAAAAGCTTGAGGTGGAAGAAGGGTTCAACTCAATATTCTATATCCATCATACAAGTCTATAACTTCGGGAACGGTTATGTCCCATAGCACAAATCAATCGCACTATCTTATTCTGGGTAAAGAAATATAAAATTAACGGTATACATATACTTATGACATTCATACAAATATTAGCTGATGCTTACGACATCGTCCGCGTAGATTAAGGCATAATTAATTATACCTTTGAGAATAAGCAACATAATGAATGGATGCTCAACTTTAGGTTTAAAATCATATTTGGATGGCATTTATCGCCTTTCTAATGACCAGTTAGGGGCACATCGATTTAATAAGTCTATCATCATCATCATCATGATCAATCCATTACCCACTCAATATAGAGCACGGGTCTCCTCTCAATATGAGAAGGGTTTGGCCATAGTCCACCACGCTGGCCATGTGCGGATTGGCAGACTTCACACGCCTTTGAGAACATTACGGAGAACTCTCAGGCGTGCAGGTTTCCTCACGATGTTTTCCTTCACCCTTGAAGCTAGTGATATTGTATTTTTTTTTATATAATAAGTCTATACAGACAATTAAATATATCGTAATCACATCATATTTTTATTGAAAATATAACTTTGTCTTTCAATATTTTGTGTCCTGTACCGGGGAACAATGACCATTAAGAGTTATATTAAAATAATCGTCATGAAAACGAACGGAATTAGAAACTTTATTTAAACCCATCTTCCAGTCATTCATATAAATAATTAAGTCTTATAACATCGTCACCTTAACAATAAAATTCAACAATTTGATATGTACATACGAAATGTGCTATAAACGAATGCATTGGGAATGAGTTGGCAGTGCGTGTTACATGTGTACGGCGGGGCCGGGCGCCGCGTCGGGCGGCTCGTGTCATACGAAGGACGAGAAGCCGGGCAGAGGCGCCCGCGAGCGCGCCATGTTGTTCATGACGATCTGCCCGCCGTTGAGACTCACCACGGCACTGCCCTCCGGCTCAGAGTCCGTGTAGCTCGAGTAGTTGCGCACGGGCCGCTGCCTCTTCCACGACTGACGCAGTGTGTCGTTCACGTTCGCGTAGTGGTTCACAAAGGAGTGCGGTTCCGATCTCACACTCTCGTTCTCGCTCTCGGAGTTCTAATGACAGATAAAATAATTTTTATACACTCTGCCGATACACTGACGTAGCTATGCAAAAAGGATCCATTTCACAGTAATTTAGTTGTGATTAATACAATGACAGTACAAGTGGATACTTTCGGTCGACGAAAATATCGCACTGATGTGAAGGGTATTGGGTTTTTATCACCAAAAACCTCTACAAAAAAAAAAACGGTTTAATTAAAGCTAAACATGTCAAAAAATTGCTCGATGTGAGTTGGATCAATTTTGCGTAACTATTAGTCCATGTGTATGTACAGAATGGGGCGGAAATACATTATTTATCTTTAAGTTTAATTACCTTCCTAAAACAAAAGTAATATACGAGCTGAGTTTCGCGAATGCACAATTTTTTTTATATACTGTTCATTATATACTTAACAATATGTACATTCATTCCAATTACATATTAAAAAGGTGTCTCATAGAGCATCCGAAAGAAAGAGATTATAGAAGAAGAGTATTAGATTTGAGTGATATTGTTCAAGGTCACACCCATTTTGGCGTTATATTATAAACTGTTGGTCGGCTGCCCTTTAGTTTTTATTTCCGCTCTATCCCTTAAGCACTCTGATTGATTTTAAAACGTTAAACCGGTGTACAGTTGCAACTATATAAAATGTTGACATTCTATCTGCCCCATCCTGTTTTATTCATTAGAACGATGTTTCTAAACTGGCTAAGTTACTTGGACTTTAAATTATTTTACATTTGTTACTCAACTATAATGAAAGCTTTAAGATAATATATAGATAATACAAGCCAACCAAATCAATAATGAATAGAATCTAATGCGTGAAAAATATTTTGGTTGGCTGGTAATTATATTATTGTAAAAAAAACTTTGTAATTAATTTCTGCTTATTTAGGATATACAAGTACTTTAAAGTAGCGTCGTGTATAATTAGCAATAATTGGCATAAAAAAAATATTACTTAACACTACAGATACATATAAAATATAATTTGCATTACTCCTTAGTGTAAAGAATGTTTTAGAATATAATACAAGATTAAAAGGAGATGGTTTTTAATTTTCTATTTATAAAACAATAGTGGAGTAAATGGGTATAAGTAGAAGTTATATGGCCTATTAATTTTAGAAACTATTTTAGAAACTTAGATAATTGTGCTTAAAACTCGCGGAGGCGCTTAGTTCTTTTTGAACATAAGCGTCACTCGCCATCTAGCGGATGAAGTAGTGAAACACTATTCAAGTGTGCTCGTAATGTCATAATATATTTAAAGTATAAGATTGGTCCGTGGTAGTGTGCGGTCCAATATGTGCTAAGATTCACCACACTTAATGGTTGATGTCAATTTCGAGGTGTAACGTCGAGTCTACTGAAGTGTGCTAGCCAGCATGAAGCGTGAATTAAAATAAATTATTATATATAATAACTGCATAGTTACCGTGGACGAATCCAATCGACCGTATTGATTGAAAGAAATAATACGTATTTATAGTCCATTCCACGACACGAGCTCCCAACTACTAAGACCCATAGCCTATGTTCGCTCATTGTTTATCTTCATAAGCTAAATTATTTGTTAACATCGTTTTACCAGTATCATAGCTCTTACATTTGTTTGGATGTCTGTTGTCGGCAAATAATAAATATTTAAAATACCTAAGGGTGAGATCTATAAAGCGTACTTAACTTTGCACAGTCAAAATTAGTATTAAAACGATAACAGCTTTATGCCACGTAACTTTGTCTCGTTTTAGTTCTTTCTTAACACGGAGGTACGGCTAAGCGCGTTTTATAGCATATAACGTAAATTATTTATAATATAAAATATATAAACATAATAAAATTTCAAAAACTAAAAAAAATTCTATTCTAGGAATAAGTTGATTTTATACAAAATACAACGATAATATAATAAATAATAAATTGTTAGCACATGGACTTTTTGCGTAAAGCGATAAGACTTCGCATTGAGTATAGAGGTGCAAGTATTTTGTTCCCTAGGAGTTCGATTCGTGGAATGGAGTAGTAGTGAATGTCGAGGCAGTCAGACCACGGTAATCCTGATGGTGATCACCTGCGAGTCGGAGGAGCTCATCTCGGAGGGTTTCTCGGTGAGCGAGGAGTCGTCGGGGTTCTCGTCGTAGCCGCGCAGGCTCTCCTCGTCGCTGTGGTAGGCGACGGAGGCGGGCGAAGGGCGCGGCGGCGACTTGGCGAGCGCGGGCGCGGCCTTGCGGCGCAGTGTGCTCGCACCGAGTGCGCCCGCGCTCGCCACCGAGTTCTGACGCGAGCGGTAAAGGTCCAGCGCCAGCGAGCCGCGCTCGTCCGTCTCGCCCGCTAGCGACTCTTCCAGGGTCTTTTGCGCTTCTTCTGAATCATCAAAATTGTTTATTTTAATTTTTTAATAAGACGCTAAGTAGTTGACTGTGCAGCAAAAGATTCACTATTGGTTTAAAGGTACGCAGAAACAAACAAAGGACGTTCAGTGCAAGTTCAAAGTGCGTTCGAAAACCTAATCATGCGTAGGTAATTTTTTCAACAGTATTTTATTTTATTACTCGTATTTGTAACGGAATTAAAAAACACACTCTTTGTAATTTTTTACTTGTATTTCGCGGATCGTGTTATGCAGGCCAGTAACAGACAAGAAAGACGGTCGGCATCGTTCGGGTGCGCACACTTAAAAGACTCCCAGTCTCCCTAACCAGCATCTCAGCATCCTAAAGTCTATCTCTGCGCCTAATTTTATCTAAAGTGCCGATATATGAATACATTCATGAAATGTGATGACATTCATCGAAACTTTTGCATAAACACACTGTTTCGTATTGAAATTGTGTTTATATACAGCATTTGTTTTTGCTGTTTTTTAAAGCATCTATGTTATAATACAGTAATTTCCCCTAATTGTATATATACGCTCTATCAGTTTTGTTTCTATCTGTAAACTTATGGTGTATTTATTCTTGCATTCATTTAATCTAAATAGTTGTTAACAGATAAGTTTTGTTGAAGGAGAAGACTTACCTAATTACTATGCTTATGAAAAACATAGCTAAGTGACAATTATAAAAGATACTCACTCTTGTATTTGTAGCTTTTGCTTTTCACACACAGTATCGCTATCACCATGATAATGATGATGATGGACGCAGCCGCCAGCGCGACCATGAACCACGTCCGCCGGTAGAATGGCCTGTACTGGAGGTAACCGTATTCCAAGTAAAGTTTCGACGGTGTCACTATGGTCTTTTCACTATACGCCGGGTTGCTGATGCCGTACATGTTATAGGCGATAACTCGAAACGAGTATGCCGTCGAAGGTAGTAGACTTTGATATGATATCGTAAACTCTTCCAGTATTCCGTTGCTTGTTCTTGTTACAGTTTCCCATCTTGTGTCATCTGGAATATATATAAGTCTCTATTTATATACAAAAATAGAGCAAATAATTAATGTTATACATTCAAGGTCGCTGGGATTAGCTGAAAAATTATAATTAAAAGGAATACGGTTTAGTAGACAAAACAAGGTTGCAAAGCGCGGCAAACGCATGAACAAATTACGTATTGAATACTTACAGGCTTGCCATGTTTCCTTAGCTGCACGAAAAATAATTGTGTTGTTATTGTAAATACATAAAAATATTACTTTAAACTTTATGTGGTAAATTATAAATCGATTCATATAAAATCATACTCAAGTGTTGAGAAACCAATCATTAATAATAACGCTGGCCACGTAAATAAAATCTGTTAAAATATTGTAATGAAGAATGCGAGCGAAACCGCGGGTAAAAGCTCGAATAATATAAAACAGTTTAAAAAAATACATCGTTGCAAAAATAAGATTTTTTAAGTATTAGCAGTATCGCGATATAAATGGGTGGTAATGGTATGTATGGCTGAGGTATTTATTTATTTATTTATTTAATTTTTAATTTAATTAGAACGGACAATATCCAATAACACTAATTAAATTACACATAATAACATTATAACAAAAACAAAGTCTAAACAAAACAAATATACACTAAAAACAAAAAAAAAAAACAGACAAGAGAGACAAAAACAAATATTTAAGATGACAGAGTCATA
Organism: Lasiommata megera; assembly: GCA_928268935.1. NCBI lineage: Eukaryota > Metazoa > Arthropoda > Insecta > Lepidoptera > Nymphalidae > Lasiommata > Lasiommata megera. The sequence continues at coordinate 9,895,928 of OV743312.1, forward strand.
GTGGTATTATTATACTTTATTAGGTATACACACCCTTCTTCCTCGCTTCGAAGTAGTAACCGAGCAGCGGTCCCTTGCCCGAGGCGGCGTTAGTCCAGCGCAGGTGCAGCGCGGCGGGATCTGCGCGCAGGCGCAGTGCGTTGGGCGGCGCGGGTGAGCCGGGCTGCGGGCCAGTGCGCGCACGCGCCTCTCCCGCCAGCCCCGCGCCCACCGTCAGTGCGCGCACCACGAACCGGTACTCCACCTCCTCCTCCAGCCCGCCCACTGCCAGCCGACGCTCCGACACCTTCTGCTTTACTTGCTTGCTGAATCCTGTTCGTTCATAATACAATTTTGATATTATATAAAAATAATTTCCATTTATATTACAGTAAGTAATTATTTCGTGGCCTGACATTCATTGATAACTGTCTAAGCAGCTATGAATTTGTAAATTTTATAAACTGTTTAATGAGTTTTTTCGGAGAATGTTGGCAATGTTGAGTATGCCTGTAATTGATTAATTGTAACTAAGCACTAACTTATTTAGATGGATATAAACGTAATTTACAACTTATCGCTGGCATACCTTATGAATAAATAAGTGTATGCATGTTGCATTGTTTAAAAGGTTCTATTTTTCACAAAAAGTGGGTGGAAATAAGTTAGGGTATCATAGACGTAATAAGTAGGTATACGTCATATTGGAGGGTCACTGATAACATCTGATCATATTGTTACTTATGTATTAAGGTTAGAAAAAAACTTTTATAATTTTTCATAAATAAATATAAATCCTCATCGTTCAATCCCTATCTTCTATAAGCTAGCTGGTATTATAATAACTAGAACGAAGAGATGAATGTGTCGTTGACTCACGTTCATCCTGCTCTATAGTTTCATATGTGACGAGGTAAGAGTGTATGAGGCCGTTGCGTCGATGCGGCGACTCCCAGGACACTACCAGGCTGTTCATGGTGATGTCGGTGAAGGTTATATTGCGCGGCGCAGATGGCAGGCCTTGGTGCGTGCGGACGAGTAGCGCACTGGATCGTGGACCGTCGCCCGCTGGGTTGAACGCCAACACCTGTGATTTTTGAAAGATACTGTGAATAAATCGACCATCTTTTGTACTGCGGTTTTTTTATTTTATTATTATTATGATTTCCACTATATTCTTCCTAGCACGCCCGTGTGCAAAATAAATATATAGCATGAACAGGGGGCGTGTCTTCGTCGGTAATTTCGGTAGACGTGGGTAGTTTCGAGCAGAGACCAGATACTCAGATAGATAATTATTCGGCTTATTATTGGTAGAACAGAATTACAATTATAAGTATCGTTATTTATAAAGAGCAGACTATAGGCTCCACCAAGTACGACTATGCACTACCGCGTCTCGATCACAAAAAAATTTTGGTTTTCCGTAATAAATAAATCATACTGTGGGGTGAGCTGGATACAATTTAAAACTCGTATATTTTTAACAACTGTTCAACTTAAACGAAATAATAAAGGTTATATAGGACCAAATTAAAGGTTCTTTTATTTACATGAGCGTGAAAAAGATTATCTGGTACATGGCCAGTCGAACAATACAAGGCGTCTATGTTGTGTGTAAGAAAATTCGCTTCTGCGACGGTGGGAATTTGGTATTCGTTCAAATACCACACACACTTAACTCATACAGACACACATGCAATAAACAATAAACAGCAAGTATAATTTGCTATATTCCGCAGACAACCGGGAGATTTGTATAATATAACACCACACAAAATCTTCCACTAGAACCTCTACGCACGTTTCGACCCGACATCGGATCATCCTTAGGAGATGTTGACTTCACAAGCGAGAAAAGTAAATTTTACTTTAAACTTGCTGTTTATTGTTTATCATGGACCTCCGCAAAGTAACGCCTGCTCCTATTAATAACACATGCAATAGCATTACCTGAATTCGATACTGTGTGAATTTGTCGAGGAAGACGAGCGAATGCGATGTGGCGGTGGCGGGCACTACTTCAATCTCCTCTTCCGCGCGGCGACCTTCCTCGGGCTCCTCTGGGGACTCCGTCATAAGGTAGAATATCTAATAAAAGACAACAATATATATGTAAGTGCAACAAATTGCTCGTTTTGGATAATGAAATGTACGCGATAAGGTGAATTAATTTCTATGATTACTTAATTAAAGAGTTTGACTTGTTTCCAACTTGTATGATACATGTCAAATGACAAACGGAATGGAGCAGAGAATTCTGTGTCATAGGAATTGTATACAACAGTGTATAAGTTAGGGAATAAGAATATCGTTAGCATCTAGTAGTAGGGGATTAACGTCCCGTGCTTTTCATATTCTGACCATGGTCGCTCCAGATCTGTTCTTTTCCCCCCACTGGTACCAAATCGGCCGTTAGAAATCTCTAAACAAAACTATGTACTACTATCTAAAAGTAGTGGTATCCATTTCCACGTTATTTTGGATTTATGTGCAACATAACTGGCACTAAAGTGAATTTTAATTGATTCTTTGTAAATTGGTCCTTGTTTTCGTAATACTCCGTGTCTCACACCACCGTGCCGCCGCCGCGTAGTGACACATGTGTGGGTAGGTGTAGATTGTGACCAAACCTTGTAGCCGAGCAGGTCGCCGTTCTGCTGCGCGAGGTGCGGCGGGTGCCAGGCGAGCGCCACCTCGGTGGGCGAGAGCGCGCGTGCGGTCACGCTTTGCGGCGGAGCGGTGGGCACAGCCTCGCCCACCCACACTACGGCGGGAGCGCCGGCCGGTCCCGCGCCCTGCGAGTTCACCGCGCACACGCTTATCTCGTAGTTGCGGTCCAGTGCCAGATCCATAAGAACGACTTCTTCGCTCTGGAAATAAAAATTATCATTATTTTTTGAATCCCACATACGACGACGATTATGACGACCTCCTAACCTGACCTTGATTTTGGCGCTCGCCATCGCATTATAAAGTTCGATTCCCAGCTCGAGTCTGGGCTGATGGTAGGCTTCAGCCGTGGCTGGACCGACAAAGACGTGTCGCCAAGCGATTTAGCGTTCCGGCACGATGTCACGTAGAAACCAATTAGGAGTATGGGTTTATCATACCCCAAACAGGTTAGCCCGCTATTATCTTAGGCTGCATCATCACTTACCATCAGGTGAGATTGCCTTTGCTAACTTGTAATAAATAAATAAAAAACCTAATCTTTGTGGTCGACAGGGCTTTAAGTTATCTCGATTGAAAGAATCATCCAGCTATTGAGTTGCCTCACCAAAGCATTCGATTTATGCTATCGAAACAAAGTCACACCATCCTTAATACAATAACAAAATCTACAAATCAGATATATATGTTTGATATTCTTTGATCTTAGCTGATCAGCTTGTATCTGAAATTTATTATCACTCCTTGGTAGAAAATAAGGTTAGTATTGAAACCAAGTACATCTATAGTACTTAGCGTACTAATGAACGTGACTTCTCCAGGCAGATAATAGATGTAACTTGATAACTGACCTTGATTCCGGGCACCTCCAACTTCATCGTGTTGTGAAGCGAAGCTGGAAAATCTGTAAGTGGTTGATAGTAGACGGAATAGCCTCCGGTTCGCGCGTCTCCACTCCAGTGCTGATCCCCTAGTGGAGTCCATTGAACGCGCACGCTGCTCGGTGTTATGGGTACCACTCGCAAGTTCTCCACGGCTTTACTTGGCGCTAGAGAATGAAGGAAATATGATGCAGAAAGCTTACATAGCCATATAATATTGTCCTATTCGGTATTCAGAGTTGGTTTTTAATACGCTTTTATTACGGTTTGGCCTACTAGGTGGACAGACGATATCAGACGAGTCGCAGGGAGCCGCTGGAAGCAAGCGGCCCAAGACCGTGAGCATTGGAACTCCCTACAAAAGACCTATGTCCAGCAGTAGACGTCAATCGGTTGATAATAATGATGATGATGACGGTTTGGCCTGTCTGTATAGTGAAATAAAAGACTATCACCAGTTAATTGAAATTTTGTACACATGAAGAACCGATGACACTATAATCTAAACAATAAACAGCAAGTGTAATTTGCTATATTCCGCCGACAACCGGGAGATTTGTATAATATAACACCACACAAAATCTTCCACTAAAACTTCTACGCACGTTTCGACCCGACACCGGATCATCCTCAGGAGATGTTGACTTCACAAGCGAGAAAAGTCACTTCTTTTAAAGCAAATCCAATCCTTTCTCAGATACAGTTGGAAGCTAATCTTTATATTTTTTATTTTTGAATTTAGCTATTTTTGTTTAAAAAGCGATATCTTTTGATTTATTTAATAATTGGAGTCTATATAAAACGTAATCCTGTACAAATTTAGCAAATCCGAAAGAATGTTTTCTCATTCGTGTTACTATATTCTATATTGGTTTCGACCGAGTTGGCTATTTTTTATGAGATTTGGTTAAATATAAATTATAACCAAATCGCTTCAGGCGTTCTCAAGCGTTTGGCTTAAATTACTTTTAATTTTTTTTATAGTGACATAATAAACGAATAAGATATTGATATATAGTTACCTGCAGGCAATGTGCGAACCGTTTCTGTGGCATTGCTGTAACGACTGGGCCCAATGTCGTTGGTGGCTCGTATCCTGAACTGATATGCCGTGTACGGCTTGAGCCCTTCCACCGTATATGAAGTGGAAAATGGATCGACTCGCTCGGGAAGAGTTTGCCATGTACCACCATCTTCCTTTTGTTGGATGGTATAATATCTGAAAATAATGTTAGATAATAGTGATGTAACGAATATTAATTTTTAAGTGAATGCGGTGTGTACGAATATTGGTCACAGAATTTCGAGATTGCGAAAAGTCTCTAGTTTTCCGTTTTTAAAGGTAGAATCTGTTGAAAGAAAAAGACAATATTAAAAAACTATCTCAAGTGTTTTTATAACAAAACTAATACTACGCAGGCGGGCCTGGTGCCCGCCTGCGTAGAATTGCTGATTTCCTGTGAGATTGAGGCTTCCCGTGCGGCCAATGCCCTGCTTCAGAAAGTAAGCTACTTAATACGAATTTTTGTGTCTCTAACTCCAAAAACAAAGGAATTCATACAAACTTCCAACCCCTATTTTACCCCCTTAGGAATGGAATTTCCAAATATCCTTTCTTAGCTGACATCTCTTAACTATCAAATTATAACCTTATACGTTTTTGAGATCTCGTGTTTAATCAGTAAGTAAGTAAGTAAGTCAGTGACCTTTCGCTTTTATATATATAGATTACTTGAAAGCAAAGAAAATAGGCTCTCAATTGAGTTATTTTCTTTGCTTTAACGAACACTTGTTGACGTCTGATAGCACCTGTTATGTTATCGATCTGAGACCGTTAGTGTTAAAATTCTTCAATAAACCAACCTAAGAGGCGCATAACCGTCGTCGCCAGGAGTCCACGAGAAGGTGATCTGATGCGGTTGCAGCAAAGAGCGGGCCACGTTAGGGCGGGCGGGCGGCGCGGGCGCTGCGCGATTCACGGTCGTCAAGACGAGCGCGCGCAACGTTGCGCCCCACCCAACGCGAGTTTGCGCCGTCACCGAAAATAAGTAGTACTGCTCTGATAGAAGCTCCGTTGCTCTGTAACAAGTAACCGATCCAATTGTTTTACTTTACATCACCGTTACCCGTAAGGTGCCGACGAAACCGTATTAATCCGCTTATATAAGCCTTCGCGCTCAGTTCGACGCTCTATCTGTCGACACATTGCATCTGCATCGTAATAGGTAAAGAGTTTTTGTACAATTCTATTGCCGCTATAACAATTAGTAAAAATAAAGTTTAAAGAAGAAGTATCGGTGCAAGTAACGTCATTTTGGTGTTTCATATTACATTGCGCTTCGGAATCCTTCGTGTGCGATTCCAACCCGCACTTCATAAGTCTCCTACTAATGCGTACTTTCGGTGAAAAGGCTTAATTATGTGAATTCACCGTGAGTTTAATAGATAAAACTCAGCTAAATTATTTTAAATGAAAAATATACTACTATATATATACTTAAACAATATTGTATTCACCTATTGCTGGTATCTAGTGTTGGGGTACATTGCGGGGTACAGCGTTAACTCACTTTTTTTATAACTCTAATGACTATAGTTTTACATAAAAAATGCTACAATACTTTTTTAATGTATTTTCTGTAAAGATTTATATTCATTACATTACTTATGAAAAAAGTAAAGTTTTCTTACTGATAAGACTGGGTTCAGGCTATATGCACCAGGCATTGTATACATCTGTTTTGCAGGAATGACTTTAAAGAAATACATGAGCAATATTAACCTATTACACATGGTTAATACTGCATTAATATCTTACCTGAAAGTCCTATCAGATGGCAAGAATTCCTTTGAAAACATGTGCTGTGTAGAACTGTTAAGGTGATAGGTAACTTTGTATGCCAGGATCTCGCCATTGGGATCCTCGGGCACATCCCATATTATTCGCGCCGTAGTAAACGTAACGTCCGGAAATGACACGTTTGATGGTGGTCCGGGAGCTAATAAAAAAATATTATGTTTTATGTTGCGTAAAATAGTACAATTTAAATCAAAATATTGAGAAATTATCATTCAAATGATTAAGACCTTATTTCATAGGATCATTTCTATAGTAAGCTATTCACGATACTCAGGAATTGTAACATAAGTAGGACATTTGCAAGATCGCAATCGAAAGGTCGTTTGCGAATATGGAAACACTGTAACGACACAGAAAAATGGACCTAATTGTCTTCAATTACAGGTAAAAGTTCGTACGCCATAGCAAAACGTTTGTAAAACACTATGTATGTAATAACATAATGTATGACTTTAAAGTGTGGTCCATGATTTCCATTTTACTCTGACGTTAGTTAATTAGTTAGTCTTTTATCACTTGATCGTATGCGTCACAATCACGATTGTATGCGTTCAAACCTTCCAGTAAATGACTGACTCCATCTTCAAATGAAAGCTGTATTTTATAAAATGATTACTCACTGTCTTCAAATGTCCTGACAGTAACAGGGGGATCACTTAGCGCTCCATCTCCCAACCTAGTATAGGCCAACACTTGTATCTGGTAGACAACGTACTTCCTAAGCTCTGTCAATGTGACTGTACGGGTAAGATTCGAAGATATTGGATGGCATTCCACCTTTTTGTGTTCCGGTCTTGGTGGAGGTACTACCGCAGCATAGCATACTTTGTATCCTTCGATGAGACCGTTCTGATCTTGTACGGGAATATCGCCCCAAAGAACAACTACTGTAGTGGAAGATGTAGCATTTGCAGATACATTTATCGGGCCACTTGACGGAACTGAAAAGGAATAATTAATTTGATTCAATAAGTGTCGCATTTGTTAAAATATAATCATTCGAAATCATACAGAACATCTGTATATCTTACCTGCTTCCCTGGTCCGTTCCGTGGCCGTCGGACTCACAGCGGACGTACCAACTTCGTTGATAGCAGTCATGGTAATTTCGTACACAGACCACTCCTCCAAGTTCGAAAGCACGTGTGAATTGGCCGTGTGGTCTTCTATGATGCTGTGAAGTGTATCGTTTGTTCCACTTCGCTTATACGTTATATTGTAACCTTTCGGGTTACCATACCATTCACTCTGCTGTAGAGGCTGTAAGTACAAAAATGTACATGAATGACAATGTCGTTTAAGTAATATGACTATTATTGCAATTAAGTGCGACACCCACTCACGAGACGGATAATTAATAAAACCAGAACACTAATTGGCTAACCTTGACTTTGAATTTTGAGCCATGAACTACTTTGAATATACACACTATATGGGTGCAATAAGAAAGAAGACATCGCTATATGGACAGTATTATTGAATCTTCGACTTTAAGCTTTTTGGAATCATATAAACATCAATATCATCGTGTAGTATATTTGTTGGACGCCGGGTTATACAGAATGATACTTACAATCCATCTGACCCGTAGATTGTTAGCACTGACAGCTCGGACAGTCACATTCCTTGGTGGATGTCTTGGCGGCGCTTGGATGGTCTGGAACTCCTTGCAGGGTTCCGACGGTGGGGATGAGCCGACTACGTTGGTGGCGATCAACCTCAACCGGTACGTTGTGAAGGGAATCAACCCGGTTACGAGAATTGACTGAGCATCGGGGGCGCTGACTTCGTAGATAGTTACCCAGGAGGAGTTGCGTGCCGTTTGTGCCTGATCAATGCAAATAGTATAATTGTATTTGTATCCAGGATCACAAAGAGGTGTTACCTAGACAATTATTTTACAAAAGGAAAACCAAATGTTTTGTGTTAATAGGATTATTTTTTTATGTCTACTTAATATATTGCTGTCAAGGAATTGTTTTGTTTCCGCTCCCTTTGACTATGTCTAAAATTTTACGTACCTGTACAGTCCAAAGCGAGATGGAGGAATTTCCATCGAAGGCAGGCGTGAACTGTAGCAGAACGGAGTGTGCATCGATGTTGGAGAGTGCGAGGTTCCGTGGCGCGTGGGGCAGCACCGGCTCAACGCCAGATTGTATGGCGGCCGAACGAGGACCACCCTCGCCTACTCCAGTCAGAGCGCTCACCCAGAACTGATACTGCGTACTGGCCTATGTGTAGACAAAACAAAATAGGGTATTTCAATGTTTTAGTAAAATTAACAAGTGATTTACATTCATTATGAAGTTTGTTTGCCTTACAGGATATTGTATTCTAGCCCCTCATTGAATAAAAACAAAAGGCCATACAATATTTATTTTGTTTCTTAATATCTCGCAAACTAAATAATACTTTAAGAATATCTTTTTCAAGAATAATATTTATGACCTGGCTAAAAAAAGCCTTACCCGAATTTCAAGTGAGTTTATATAACAACGAAAGTAGGTTTAGTTATTGTTTGAAAATCAACTTCAATATAAGTGTACACAACTGTCGCTCACAGATAAAAAAAAGTTTATTTTGTCGTGAGAATCTCTCGATTGTTGAGAGTTGACACTATTATGGAAGAACACAAAAACTTAGGATGCACATTGCACGCCATAAATGAAAGTTGTATAGTAGTTAGTTTTATTATTATTATCTAAAGAGTTGTTTGGTCGTCAAGGTCATCCAAGACAATAAAACAATATTCAATAGAAATTCGGTAGAATTGAATTTTTGGGATTTTGTGTGCTATTGAATTATTGTGATAATGAAAATACACGTAGTGTTTTATCGGTAAGTACCGTTATTATCGGTAAATAAGATCGGCAATACTACTTGGATTAAATTATATACAATCTATGGTGATAGATAAAAATCACACGCGATAACAAACACCTTTCTGATACTATCTGATTTCTTTGAGCGGAAGATATCTTTCTGCGCATCATACTACAGAAATCTACATTGTCTGTTCTGTTCACTTTTCAATTCATAATTATTAAGAATAACTTTGCTGCACTTTTGGGTTACGTATTACAACTAAGGTACTCGTACATAAATAATTCTGCTATAAAACTATTTCCTTACCTGCAAATGTTCCACTCGTATACTTGTATTACTGGGCGGCAAGACCTCTTCCTTAAACGTATCAGGGTTGTCCTTTATCTGGTATTTTAATTTGTATCCGATCAGGACACCGTTTGATTTTTTCGGCGGAGACCATGATACTCTCACTGCCCTATCCGATACGTCGTCGAATTGCAAATTTACGACCTCGTCAGGTACTGAAATAAAAGTGTGTTTTTTTGTAAGTTTACAACATTAGAATTAGAGGGAATAATACACAAATTATAAATAATCATTAACTATTATTAAAACTTACTATCTTCTTTAGTTCTCACAAGCACGAAGTCAGTGCGGGGTCCATCGCCGGGCTCAGTGAAGCACAAAACAGAAATGTTGTATTCCGTAAACTTTTCTAGGCCGCTTATGAAAGCCGTTTGTTCAGTTAAAGGGTCCAACAGATTAGGTGGAACGCTGACGATTCTCTGTTCAACACTTTCATTGGTTGCCTCGTCCCATTTCCATGCTTGAATTTTGTAGCCCTATGGTAAAAATCTTTTTAAAAAGTAATACATCGTAAAAAAATTGTGTATTGTGGTAATGAGTAGTTAACTTTGAGACAAATTGTGGAGTTTTAATATGTATATAGTAAGTAATACAGATGCCCAGATGTAACACATGGTGAGGTCGGTGGATTGAATTGTTTGAGAGAGAGCCGGGTTTTGGGAGTTTGGAGTGGGAAGGAAGATAATTCTAATCTCCTCTGAGGGAGAAATTGAGACGATAATTATGAGGTGTCCGTCATCATACATCAACCTCTTACCGATCTACTACAGGGCACCGGGCTTACTCCGAGAATGTTATGTTTTCCTCGTTTATAATTCTGAAAATTCGGTGAGCGTGCTGTGGATCTTACTCAGTTTCCCCTAAAAAGGGAGGCCAGTCTTTTAGCTATTACAGCTTAGATATCTGTCCATGAAACTGTTGCACGTACCTGATTAATGCCGTTAATTTTCTGCGGATTGGGCGGCGTCCACCAAACTTGAATGGCAGTGGAGTTTGACGCTTCGCACCGAACGCTATCGGGTGCTGCCTCCGGTACTCCCTCTTTTGTTTTAATAGTGTAACTATCCGAAAACACCCCAACACCTTTGTCGTTGTATGCCGCAATTTGCACATTGTAGTCCTTCCAAGTGATCAAATCTTGTATTAGGTAATTCCTTTGGGCCTCGTTAGTAATGTTTTGATACGTCCATGGACTATTGTCGTAGCCTTTCAAACGATAGCGGATCACATATCCAAGGATATGCCCATTCCGATGTTCTTCTAAAGGCGGCTGCCATTGAGTGATTATTTCAGAAGATGAGCGCGCCGAGCCCATGAAACCCAATGGCGGGCCGGATGGTGCTAAAACATTATGTAACACATGTAACTTTGGCAAACAATTTTGCTTAGATAGCACATAGTTTGAAACCTGACGCAACGGACACTTATAGCGTCAGGTGCCACTTACGTGCATGTTATTGTACCTTTACTAAACTAATAATAATAATTAATAATAATAAATGCACCGATCTCATGCAACTTTTGCTTTTTGCAATATCAACTAGTACAGGCATGGCATTTACAGAATAAAAGAACATCATTAAAATAATTTTAAGTAGCATTCGTGACATACATCGAGGCAGGCGTAGACCATGCAAACAAAGCTGGGTACATGACTTTTTTGCTCAAAGTGTAGGAGCGTTTGATACTAATTGACACTCGTACGTGAGAATAGGTCATCACTTTACGAGTATATTGTAATTTTACTAGTTATATAGGTAACAGCTTTTAGATCAAAGTATTACATATTTTTTAGTACTAGCCACAGTTAGGATGGCCGAAAGCGGTAAATGTCGTCGTTATGCCCCTAAAAGAGTTAAATATAATTCGTCCCGTCGTGGAGGCCCTAGGTCTAAGTGCCAATTCATTTTTACGAGACATTACACCTCGGTTAATTACTTCATCTGGTGACAGAAGGGATGGCTGTTTTTTAGGATGATTCTTTTCTTAGGATATTCTTGTCACTATTGCACGCAGGCATGACTTGTATACTAACTAGTTTCAAGTTAATTAGTAACAGTTTCAATAAATGGTATTTACGAGTAAATATTTTTTGGTGTTAGCTTAGCGTTTTTAATAAGATAAGGGGACAGATTTCTTCATTTATATTAGATCAATATTTTAGAAATATTAACGATCACTGCAGTCATGTACCCTATATTATATACTGATGGGTGATGACAAAATAGACAATGACGATACGGAATAAAGTAACAGTCGAAAGCGAAAATAAAATGTTGTCGGACAAAAAATAACTAATACTATACGATTTTAAGATACCCTTCGGTTTGACATATCCGCATACCTTGGCAGCATATTATGTCACTGGCTGCTTGGTTACAAAAAGAAAAATAATTGTATTTCGGTCGAACTTAGGTTGAATAGCTGCTAAAAGATTTTTTTTATACACCACAAGTGACGGCATCTCAGCTGATGGTAAGTGATGATGCGGTCTAAGATGGTAGCGTGCTAATCAGTTAGGGGTATGGTAAACCCATACTCCTAATTGGTTTCTACACGACATCGTGCCGGAACGCTTAATCGCTTGGCGACACGTCTTTGTCGGTAAGGTAGTAACTAGTCACGGCCAAAGCCACCCACCAACCCAGACTCGAGCCGGGAATCGAACCCAGGACCTCCAAGTTTAAAATGCAAAGGCGCACGCGCAGCGACACGGAGGTCGTCAAAACGGTAATATGGAACAGTAAATTGAAAAAGAACTCTGTCATGCTTATATAATATACGAGTAACTTGTTTGTGCAAATAGTATAAAACAACTCATTTAAAGCTAATAATTATTGAGATTTAATATTTATTCCCTTGATGGTTTTATAGTTATAGCTTTATTAGCTTTATCAAATGAGTAGGGACACATTTTTTTTTCTAAACTTTACATTATAAAATCTAGTCTTTAGTGTACATACCTTCTTGTGGCAAGGTCAAAACCTCTGTTGGATCAGATGGAGGCCCTTCTCCCACAGTGTTGACTGCGGATACTCGGAATTGATAAGAAGTTGCTGCTTTTAAGCTGGTCAGTAGTATCCAACGTTGATTAGCTGATACGTTCATGGATTCAGTGACCCAGTTCAGTAACGGATCAGGCGTAGGACCTATTAAGTTCAAAATAAAATAGAATAGTATACAACGTGTCCCAATATGATCTTGAACCTGCTCAATCCTACTTCAGAAAAAAATAAAAACATGTCTCTTCTATCTTTTTCATAATTAAAAAAAAATTAAAACCTTTTTACACACATAACACATATATGTGGATACAGTACATTAGTTCTATTATAATCATAAGAATAGAACATATAAGGATATATCATCATAAAAATAGTTTTTATAGGATGCTGAAAAGTTGTATGAAATCAAAAGAGCAGATTAACAAGTCACTCTAAAGCCGGCATATGAGCGATGGATGTTCACCTTAAGTCAGTTGACCCAGCCGTTCGCTTACTAATGATGAACATGTTCGGCTACAGATCATAGGGGTCATAGGGGCAAAATTTGTTAGGTATTCGGTTCCGAGGTCCGGAATTCGAACATTGACGTTGACCGCCGTGCGTGATCACGTAACCGCGTATTATCGCCCACAGTTAGAATGATCATTACTATTCTATCACAGTAAGGTATCTAATATGGAGGCCAGTGCCCAGCAGTGTGCAATAAAAGCAGAGGAAGATGATGAAGATGGTGTTAATGGCAGATCTACTTACCAAACTCTGGTACGATGCGCCGCTGCACTATATACTTCTGCACGGGCGAGTTGCCATCAAAGCCGGGGGTCCACGAGACGTTGACGGCGCGCTGCGAGGTTGCGTCCAGGCGCTCGGCGCGCACGTTGGTGGGGGAGAAGGGCAGCTCGATGACGGAGAGCACCGCACGCCGTGTGTGGTTCCCACCCGGTGACGTCACCACGCACGTGTACTCGCCCGCGTCACTCGCGCGCACGGCCTGCACTTGCAGCGCGCCGTCACCCGACACCCAGACGCGGGAGCCGGCTGTCATAGGCCTGCAATTACCGATTATCAGATAGGTGGCCTATACCAAATACCCAAAGAGGTTCATTCCAGGCAAACAGCCGCACGTCGAATACATGACATGTTGTGCTGACCCCACATAGCTTGGAGTAAGAGCAAAAAGATAAAAAAGAAAAAGACTATATTTTCTGTTTTAGTTTAATAGCCATTACAGGCCTTATTACTCTAGCGATTTGTTAGGTATCCTTGGTGCTTTTTTTAATAACACAACCACAAAAAATACGAAATAACACCTGACTGACCCCCAAGATACGGGCTATCCTAGTTTGGGTCAGTTTAAGAAAAATTGTACCAAATTGAAATTAACGATATTATAATTACAAAAAAAAAATGTATACTCTCGAGAAAATGTTAACGTCTGTTATTCCCTACAGTAATCTTTGGAGACTAGACAAGTCGTGTCAATGAAGCGTTTTAGAAAAAAAATACTATATTCGTTAAAAGTACAGGGTTAGTTCGTAAACTTTATTTGCAGAAATGGGATACATATTTTGGTCTAATAATTATGCGTGACTCCAAAACATTTAACTGATTTGATAGCATGCATTACAATTTATACAATTCCCTACAACATTTTCATAGAAATTTTACTAAATCAGTTAAATATAACTTTCGTTTTTCACTATAATTATTGAGCATGCCTGAATTCAAAAGCAAAAGTCAGAGAAGCGATGCGTAAAAATCATAAGCGTAAAGATGTATCTCGACCTCAAGTCTTATGGCTACTAAATATAGGTCTTACTGTTTGTTGTGAAACCAGTCTATGTTGTACTTGACGTTCGGATCGCTGGATACTTTGCACTGCAGCGTTGCCGTGTGTCCTAACAGGACTCGCGTATCCACGGGTGGTGCTATTATTTGTGTCCTCACTGAAAAAGTTTGCTCATTACGAAAAACATTAACCAATTTTTAATTTAATCTCTTATTATTAGCACGGGTCTACTCTCAATATGAGAAAGGTGTGGCCATAGTCCACCACGCTGGCCATGTGCGGTTTTATCAGAATTCACACGCCTTTGAGAGTATTATGGAGAACTCTCAGGCATGTAGGTATCTTCATGATGTTTTCCTTCACCATTGAAGCAAGTGATATTTTAATTGTTTAAAAAACGCCCATAACTCCGAAAAGTTAAGGTGCGTGACCGGGATCGTCCTAACTTTTTTTATTTTGATTAGCAATCGTTCATTTCAATATGGTGGCGGGCCAAACTTTTAGGGGTATGGTAAACCCATAGCTCCTAATTGGTTTCGAACGCTTAGAGGCAGGACTTTGTCGTTTGGGTACTGGGGGAACTAGCCACGGCCGATGCCGTGCACCAGACCAGACCAGAGGAAATTGAATAGTGATAAATTTTACGTGCCAGGGATCGAAAACCCAGGACTAAGATCCCGAGGCACAGAGCTCTATAAGGCTTACTTCGAAGTTGAGTGCTTTTAATTTAGGCAATTTCAAATTCAATGCAAAGTATGTACTTGTATGTAGTTCGTATGCAAATCGAATGAGCAAAGCACTATGTGAGTGACATTTTGATTACAACTACGTAATGATGGTTCGCAGTTGACGACCTCCGTGGCGCAGTGTGTGGGCTGTCGCATTATAAAGTTGGAGGTCCTGGGTTCGATTCCTGGCTCGAGTCTGGTCTGGTGGGAGGCTTCGGCCGTGGTTAATTACCACCATACCGACAGAGACGTGTGATTTAGCGTTCCGGCACGATGTCGCGTAGAAACTAATTAGGAGCGTGGTTTTACCATACTCCTAACAGATTAGTCCGCTACCATCCTAGACAGCATCATCACTTACCACCAGGTGATATAGCCGTCAAGGGCTAACTTGTAGTGTATACAAAAACGGGGATGAAGAGGAAAGACGGGATCAAAATCAACTAGTTATTGAGTACACAGTCCGAAATATATCTTATAGATTACCGATAAATAGGTAACCTTGAGAACATGCTGTAGAGAACGTTGGAGTTAAATTGCTCTCTTCGTAATATATAGTTCCACTTACCGAGAATTGTAAGGTATGCTTCGCCAGAAACATTGCCAGCGTCATTCGCACGGATGCAAGTATATTTTCCACTATCCACAGTAGTCGTGCTAGTAATTAGCAAATCTCCCTCCTCCAAGGCTTGCAATCTTCCGGATAAATTTATTATGAGAGAATCTGGAATATTTGGAGCGATAAATTAAACTTGTAAGTGACTAGTGAGCTTTTAATTTTACGAAGAATATGAATTTGGAGTAGTATTCAGTTATTTCATACTTACTAAATAATTTTGTCGAGGTCATTCAAGAAGATCATTGGTATGCTGTATAAGTTGTAATAATGTTAGAAAGGATGACTTATTGTTATATTAAATTCACAGTTTAGGCGGGGTAACAAGGATGTTTCTCAATGCTCTACGTTATTTTTTTTATTATTATCAAAGTAAGTTAAAATCACAAGTATGAAATTAAGAAAAAGTGTTAGGGGAAATTTTAGGTACCAGCTGGAGTCAGTTTAAAGGAGGCCTATGTCCACGTTTGTGGACATTAATAAATTAATGAGGATGATGCTTAATTATATTTAATTGGAATTATAGAATTTTATGTTTGTAATTGTAAAATGAAATGTATTGATGAAATTTTTTTAGGCAATTTTTTTAGCAAAAGGGTGGAAAACCAAAGAAGAGATGGATGGATTGTGTAAAAGACGTGTTGTGCCCCACACAATGTGGGATAAGGGCAAGAAAAAGAAAGGATTTATTGATGAAAAAGTCACCGTATATGCAACAGTGTAAGCGTAATTAAATAAAGAGATTACACGAATCAAGTTAACGGTGAACAGAATGGACATTATCGTACCGTTGAAGTACCAGGTAACGTTGGGCGTTGGGGCGCCGACGGCTCTGCACACGATGGTGGCGTCCTTCCCGTCGAGCACCGTGAGGTTGGCGGGCGCGCTCTGCATTATGGGCGGGGTCGCTACAAGCCACACGCGCACTTAGTACGAGCGCTACATTGTACAGTGTGCACTACGCACTATTAGTGGAAAACGTCCTAATACTAGTATATACAAGACGATTCAATATGCAGTTATGAAATATCTTCTTAAAGCACGAAACGCTTAACAAAACAACCGCGTTTAAGTTGGCGTCTTGCGTGCGACCAATCAACACACGCACCCGTTTGATCAAGCCTTATGATTGGTCGACCGTAGGTCTCAAACTTGAACGCCGGTAAGGACGTAGATTTGACACCTCGGAGTGGTCTTCGCTTTAAATTTTGATTACAATTACTAGTATCACATGCTATTTTAGAGATGTAAACTAAAAATTGAATCTTTCAAACTGATTATTAATTGCTTATGAATCGCGTAGTTCTATGAATATGGTTAGTATTCACTATTCACAAAAAACAAAACCTACCTACTGGTTTACAACTATTTTACGTTATACACTTTATCTAATAGTATTGCTTAAAAAATGCATGCAATGTTCATTGCTAAATATCAAACTACAAATAACTTAAGATTTAAAATTTGAACAATTAAGTCATTACAATGTAAAATACAATGTTTCTAAGAAGCATTTTAATATTTTGATATATTGCGTATAATTGCAAGATATATAACAATATATTTCTTATGTATTTGCTATGTTATCTTTATCGTGAATTGCACGTATTAACCCACAACCATTTATATGTACCAATAGATAAAAATTTAGGCAAACTTTTCATGCACAAAATATGGATCGTACTTCATAGATAACAATCCGATAAGATTATTATCTACTTAAAGCAAAAACGAAATAGAATACTACCAAAATTACGAAAAAATATACATCATTTTGAAATAATTTCGAATAACGCCTAATAAGCAACAATAACGCATAATACATAATTTCATTTTCTCATGCAGCTAAGCTACTTGATATTGTTTTGCAATTGTATATCATAGCTAACTTGACACCGTGACTTCTCAGTGTGTCCTATAAGTGTATAAGTATTATATTTTGTCGACAGATTGAAAAAAGATCTGAAAAAAAAAAAGCTTTACCGTGCGAAATTTTTGCATTTTTTGATAATCTTAGACTTTGCGCGCGATTGTTTCTGCGTATATTTGGAGAACTGTTTTGTTTTTCTGGGATACAAATTATTTAATATTAATCTTAATTCTTAACGGATGCTAAACTTCGTCTTAATGGGCTTAGTTGTAAAGCATTATGGTCGCCACTTTTAAAACCCCGCGTGGTTTTCTGGCAGAAAAAGCAAATGTCCATTTCTATGATGCAAACTATATATGTACCAAATGTCATCAAAAGCGATGGAGTGGTTTAGCCATATAGGTACAATAAAAAAAACTGATACACTTTCGCATTTCCATAATATTAGTATGGAGCGTAAAAATACATAAATTATTATATTATGAATAGTAGTAGTAGAAAGTATACTTAAAAATAAAATAATGTTCTGAAACCCTAAAAGTTCTAGTATTTGAAAGCTCAATAATATGCAATTTAATTTACGAAAAATATTTCAGTTGATAAAAATTCCAATTTATCTAAACAAAATTGATTAAAAGTTCGGCTCTTTCAAACAAATCTGAACTTAATTAATATGCTAACTAACTATATTTTACCCAACTATAATTTAAATAGGAGATAACTCTGAAATAAAAATACAAAAACTGGTGTCGATAGTGTGATTGGTTCATAGAAAAAAAAATAAGCAAACACACAGGTGGTGTGAGATCAAATACGGTCAACAGTGCATGAATAACACCAATATATAAGTCGCTTACTGCCGGTGTCAAATTTGAAAGTTTTTGCCTTTTTATCTGTGGTCCTCATTCTTATCAACTTCATGTGACTGCGCGGAAGGCGTATATTTTCCTTTGCTGTTTAATGGTTTAAATAATTATTATGCATTTCATCTTATTCAATGTTCTAATTATGTCAAAACTTACTTTTTATTTTCAACCAGGTGTATATAGAAGACTCTCCAGCCTCATTGCTCGAGATACATTGGTATATGCCCATATCTTCCATCTTCAAGTTACTTATAACGAGTGACCTATCTACTTCCACTCTGTATCTCCCGCCGCCGTCGTCAACATCGCCGCTATCGGACTCCTCAGCATCGGCCCCGACGCTTGCAATCTTTCGTGCATCTTTATACCACGTTATACTCGGCATCGGCATGCCTTGTACATTGCATTCTAAAACTATCGTGCTACCAAACTCGCCAAACGTTTCTGATTTCAAGTTAGATATCATCACTGGTTTTTCAAATACAGTAACCTTCGCTGACGCTGTGACAGTGGCAAAACCGCCAGACTTCAATCTCGCTTGACAGGTATATTGTCCAGTATGATTCAAAGTGGCCGATATGAGACTCAAGGTCCGATTCCACTGATCGTTTAAATCGTATGTAATACCCGCTAAGTCGATCAATACGCCGTCTTTGAACCACAGGGTTTCAAGCTCGTGAAGGGGTCTCGCGTTTGCGATACAGTAAATATTTGTGTATTCTTGACCTTTTATTATTTTTGTGTCTTGTGGCTTAATTATTATCTCTGGTGCTATTTCTTTGTTGTCGTCACCTATGACATCTAACCTGATGTATGGACTATTTTCCACCTTCCCTAACTGGGTATTTATAGCTCTCGCTCTATAAAAAAATACAACATAAAGGAATTATAAAAAACTTTTTTAAATTGAGTTCAAATAATTTAAAAGTTAGCTCGTAAGTTTTTCTTTTACCTGTAAGCTCTTTGGTCGTCTTGAGAAGCGCTTAGTATTACTAGTTGGTGTTTATCTGTGATTGCATATTTCTGGTCGTAACGTAGAACACCGTTAACAGTATTTTCTTCTTGCCAAATTACCGATGGTGGTGGTTCCGAATCTATGTGCGGAAAATCTAGAATAGCTGATCTACCAGATTCAACCTTTACTACCTTTTCAACAGCGTTCTCAAAAACTCCCATATCTGTAAATATTAAAGGTTATTAATATTCTTGTTTTCGTCATTAAAGTAAACAATAGTTAATATCAGTACATGCGCACATTTAAAATATATTTGAGAATTACTAAATTCCTCTATTTTTATTATGAATATTTATAACTAGTCTGAAGTATTGGTTTAGAAACTCACAAGCAACAACGATGTTGTTCTTCTCACTGAAAATTGCGCCAACATCATTCTTTGCAATACACTGATAGGCGCCTGCATCTTGACGTTGCGTATTGTGGATTTTGTAAAATAATTCAGATGAGAATTCGCCTAAGGGTATGCCATTTTTGAGCCATCTATACAGTGGTTGCGGGATTCCTAAAAACATTAAAAAAAATTGAATTGCCTTAATTTTTTTGGTAACATGACTATTAAACATTTTTGAGTAAGACAAATATTAATAAGGTACCTATTGCTGAACACTGCAATATTTTTGTAGTGCCTTCTCTTACTATGCTATTGGAAGATGAAGGTTGCATTGTAAACCGCGGCGGCTGCATTTGACCTGGAAGGAAAGATGCTATGAATATACTGTAAAACTTATTGTATTAGTAGTTATGGGTATTGAATTTTAAATTTAAGTATATGGCAACACTAATAAAAATAAAACTACAGTAAAGTTAAAACGTCGTCGATAATACTGGAACGAGGCATATTACTCGAGGCATTTCCCCATTGAATGGCCAAACTAATTCTTTGGCCGAGTTTACTACGAGCTCTAGGATCCCCATTAGACTCTAATAACCCTTTTTTGAAATTTTGTCCCAAAAGGCATAACAATATAGCTGCTATCAAGGTTTTCATATTAATGCCCTCTTAGGTTGCTCAGTACTGGTAATAGCTGCACCCACCATAGAGAAATCGCCTGAATGTGTATTTTTTTTACGACTGAAGGCTCGCGCTTATCACGTGCAATCACCATTGTGTTCCAAAATTTATATAAATGTACTATATATATAGATTTTAGAAAGGTAACGGTGACTGACTGACTGATCTACGAACGGACAGTTTAAAATTAGACGGATCGAGCAGCACCAGCATCGCATACAGCTATTATAATGTAGAGATCATCTAAGAAAGGATTTAAAAAAGATTCCTTTATTTTGCCTCTATGCCATGTCTTTATATACCTATACAGATTTCAGGGTCCTACTGTTGATTACATTTGCGCTTCTACGAACTACGACTTGCTAATAATACTGCATCATCATCTTACCATATTTATATTATTGTATATATCTATATATTTATGTATAATATTACAACTGCTGATAAAGTAGTACCAATGAACAACTTTGTATAGTTGTATAGCCAACATTCCTGGTGTATGATGCTTTTATTGCATTCAACGTCAACCGAATGAATCACCGAGGACCGTAAGAAAAGAGTAAGAAATGCGATCAATCAGGGAGTCTTCGCATTCAATTCAGTCGATACAACTAAACTTTGACCGATTTTGTTAACGTATTGTATTTTTTAAGAATTGGTTTCACTACTTCGGTTCAAAACATATAAAATTATACGTAACGTTATATCCTATTGGTCATAAGCCGGACAAATATGTTTTTGTGCCCATATTAATAATGTTTACTTTTATATATTCAAGGTGTTTTCAAGGCTATAAAGCCTACCTCCACCAACAGAGCCTATCATCAGTAAATATACCAATTGATACTATGAACTACAGATTAATTTGATTCAGAAAGAAAAATGAACTACAGATAAATTAACTTTTACAATTTTAATACATTGTTAGTTTCTAGAGAAGCTAATAAAACATTGTTTTTAATTGATCTCCTAGGATATATTAAAATGATTTACAATGATAATGCTTTAAAGGTATGTACGTATTGTATATAATATATGTAACGGTTAATATAATTAGGTTATGTCTAAAGATGTACAGCGTCTATAGGAATATTGTCATTGGGGACGGTATCACTGTATCTAATACACTTGATAGGCACTTAATGTTATGAAAGAAACTAATCTAAACCATATCGATTCTGTCCTTTATGCCTCATTCCACTAGGCATACCTGTACCTATCATAGCAGGTAGACATGCCGATAAATAATGAAAGCCTTTACAGGCGTGGTTGTCTGTCCTTATGCCACAACTAATTTTCTCCAAAACTGAGCGGAAAAAGTTGGAATTTTCTACATATTAAAATAAATTATTAAGAGATCAGCTACAGAAGGAAACCTTATTAAAATATTCTGGATTGTGCAAAATAAAAAAAAAATCAACTGCACAATATTACATATCAATTGAGTTGAGAGAGTATCGTTAAAAATAAAATATATGGGTATGGGTATTATTTTGATTAAAACTATGTCGTAATATGCCAACAAAATGAGCAGAAGGGATCCTACCTACGAACATAAAATGTAAGGCATGCCTATTTTTTGCCGATTCCCTTGAGCTGGAAGGGTTTCATACGAATTTATCAGACTTTGCCCTGTAATCTGGCAATAAAACACCATAATTGTATTGAATGGATACTATATTCGTTGACTAAAGCCTTTAAGAAACTACTACTCGTTAACAGCAGAAGTAGAAAGTTATTGTGTTACTCAAATATTGTTAACTTTCGTGTTACGTGAACAGCCCTTTGACAATTTATATAAGAATGATGATAGATATAAGTTTTCTATACAAATTTTCAACATTTATTGAGTAATTTAATCGTAGGTACGTAGGTTTTTAATATATTTACGGATAAAGAGGCAACCCAGGTCTGCAGAATTTTGTTTCCGTCGTGGGTTTTAAAGTTTTATTCTTTGGCCCGTGCGTTGCGAGCGTTATTTACTTTTCTTATGATATATCATTAAACTAAAATGAGGAATTATTTATTTAGTTAAAAATACGCACGGGAGAGTTTATTTTTTAAGCACGAGACTCATATTGGGTAAAATAACAAAACGTTCGATCCTTAGTGCACCCGGCAAACATGGGTAGATCATAAATAATCTACCGATTTAGTGACAATCACCATTGGAGATAGGACACATTATTTTGTCAGTTGAATTGAATTTAACACTGCCTTTTAATTATGAATTATGATGTAACTAGTTAAAATAATGATACTAATACAACTTATTATTGATTTCCCATTATCCATGAACATACTAACTCCACAATTTAGGTCGATAATATGTTATGAATAAAAATACAACTATCACCACGAACATATAACAATGTGCGTAGATTTGAAAGATAAAGGAAGCGGTGTACGGAACGCGTAATTTGTTTGGTTTTTACTAGCTATTGATTGACTGCAGTAAATCCGGCCTAGTTAGCGAGTAGCAACACGTGTTTACTGTGGTTACATTATAGGAAAGTCTTTGTTACTGTTTTTCTTAAGGGAATTAACTATTATAGACATACATAACTTTAGATTAGCAGAATTGTGTAGAGCTCCAGATAAGAACCGCAAAGTCTCCGGTTTGTAATTGCTATTACAATTTTAGATAAACATCTGCCCGAGAAAGTGTTTCTTTGTTTCTATTTAGTATTCATGTAGACAGAGTTCTTAATTTTTCTTCAGCGCAGCCTATATGTATTTACAAAATTATGCAAAATGAAAGATTTTTGCATCAAATTTTCTTACCGAAAATCAAAACTTTGTTTTTTGTGCCCTACAGTAATTTTTATAACACTATATTGAATGTAACCGTTAAAAAATAAACATATTAATTTTTACCTTTAAGTTGTTTAATACATTTGAAAATGGTGTAAATTATAATCAGTTTACAATAGGTATGGGAGTCTATATAAGGTTCATGGAACTGTGAAAAACAAAACATCCAGTACACAGTGATGTCACGTTATGGTTTTACGCTTGGCGGATAATAATCAACGTTGATAAAGCGATAAGTAAGGTACGAGTACATACTGAACCTACAAATAAATGTGATTACACTAACCTACTTAAAATGAAGCCATAAGTACGTAGCAATATTTGCTGTTTAAAGTCTTACCAACATAGATAGCTCTAACATATTATAACCAGATATTATTAACTAGACAATTAGGTGAAGAAATTATATAAATATAAAGAAATTATATGCTCGCATATTTCAGCGATTTTTTCATACTCACTATTGTACTCTAAGTTATCTGAGATTTAGTATATTATTTGCTTTATTCGATATCTATTGGATGTTCTCGGTATTAATTGAAATACGCTGAGTTAAGTATAAAAAAACTTTGCTCAGGAATCGCATATGCGTAAAGAGTTTTAATTGGTAGCTTGTATTAGCTTTACATGGTATAATTCCATTTAACTAAAGTTGTAACTTAGCAGCTGCAAAAAGAAGGCTGTATAAATCATAATTTGTGAAAGTCAAAAATATAAAGTGGGTCATAATTTTAGATTAATTTGAACCTAGTTATACGAAAACCTTTCAACTTACACAAGTCACGTAAAATAATGGAGTTAAATCTCTTTAAATAATTACAGCAATAATGTTTTAGTCGTCAGTTCTATATATTTTTACACATAGCTATTCGACCTCATGAAGACTTCGTATGCAGTTTTTTCATTTAACCGTGTGAATAAAATGAGAGTGTTAAAAGATCTACAAAAATATAGAAAGGATTGGAAAGATAGACTGCAGTGACCCGTATGGTCTACATAAACTTTTAGTGACGGAGGTAGGAACATGAAATATTCAGCATTTTAGGACTTTGGGTAAACCAGTAACACATCTCTAATTTAATCCCCTTGAAGTAGAATAAAAAATAACTTTCTTTAATAATTGTTTACAGATATCTATTACTATAAAAGACATTCAAAAACGATCCAAAATACGACCAGGCAAATACTTGTAAATTATGCGTTTCTACTAGAATAGGTTCCCATAGAACCCATAAACAGACGTTTCAATAGAAAAATAACATTTCCACATGCTCCATATTTTAAAATTTATATATAAAAATTATATAAAATCTATGCCATCTTATTTTCTTTCGAGTTATAAAGTCTTATATTAAGTTATCAAGATTGGTAAGATTCCAACTTACGAATTAGTTTCGTTGTTTGGTTATCCAATAATATGTAGTTTCTATAAACTTATCAAGTGCTATTCCGATTCGTGATTGTAGTAATAATATGTATGTAGGTTCCATAACATTAAAAAAAAGTTCCTTATTAGATTAAGAAATTTATAGGCATACTAACAATGAAGCACCAATATTAAGTCTATTTCAAGATGTCAAAATTGGTGGGCTCATTAGTTTCAGAAAAAATACTCCGTTTATATATATTTATCCAATTGGCAGTGATATGGCATATCCAGAATAAATGACGGTGTTACGTTCTCTTCGAAACACTGGTGTGAAAAACGCTAATTTCCACGCTGAAAATTTATTAAGAGTCAAAATCGAATCGGGGCATGAAGAAGAAAAATTTAGTTTTAATAATTTTTGCTCATAACGGTAGGAACTAATTTGTAATGGTGGCCATTTTTCAATCGCGTGATTCCATGCTTCCATACAATCACTCTACCTACTGGGTACAGGTTTGTACTTTGTAGAAGGTTTTTGTTTATTGCATGTCATTATCGTACACTCTATTTAAAAACGCCGTTTTTTAAACAATGGACTAAACATGTTAAAATTTAGAGTATATTAACGAAATTATTGGTTATTTTACATTGTACAAATATAATAAGTATTTATCCGAGTTATTTATCTAGCAATGGACTTTCGCATATTATCAGGGCAAGATTTCAACTCGATGGTAATTTGATCAAGAACTGTCACGATTATTTACTACTATTAATGTGTATATGAATCCAAATAGAAAGTTTAAATCTCCAGATAATGTTTTTCTATTGCCACTGTGACACATACAATAAAAATAAAATAAGGATAAAAAATAAAGGAGCTTCATATACAAGAAACGTGTTTGTTGCTCAATCTTTTCTGTCAATCGGTACTATCCATTATGTAGCTTCATATGCATCTTGGTAAGGTCCACGGGTAAAACTTGAATTTTAGGCGGTTTTTATGATTCAGTGACTCATATTAGTACTGGAAACTGTAAATCATATATAACACTTTGATGTCTGTATTCGAAACTGTCCATTTTATAAATTCATGTTAATTAAGATCGAATGGATAAAAAATTAAGGGGCTAAAAAGCTAAAAAAATAGTTTATTCGGGAACGTGGTCAGGCTTACGTATTTCGGAAAAACTTTGTGTTAGGAGACGTTTAGATTTGATAGATTCTGTCTTCTTCTCAGAGAGGGTTTCACCGCGTTACTGCAATGCAAGCTGGGCTTTAGTAATTCTTCTCTACGGGACACCGCCAATTGCCAGTCTTCAAACTAGCATTTTTAACTATAATAATTCCAATAACTTGTTTTACTCGGCCCGTGTCAAGAATCCAGGCCATCGAAATGAGACAGGCAAAATGTAATATTTTGCCTGCCGCATTTCTCATCTTGTACACGTAAGTAATTTCTAAATATTGTAACCACATTTTTAGCAAAAAAGAAACGTTATTCGATTGATGTTTTAAATCAAATATATATTTTACAGTTCAGATCCGCAACCTTTCGTATCAATATTTGATGGCGATTGAATTTGCCAGATATTTACCTGAACGCGGTTCACCCTTCTATCAGAAGGCTTTGGCAGCGTGCCAATGTCCAAGTCGGCTCTCTCGACGAACTGTTAAAGTATTTAAGTCCCAGTTCCATTGTCTAAGTTTCAATCAAAGGCGTCTTCGCTTTGTCGCTACGTAAAACCACCTTGCTTTACTACGGTGAATGAATGTGTAATACGTGGTATTACATGGCATTACAAAGATTAGCTGGTGATAATATTAATTTACATATTTATTTTTTATTAGGTTAATCTTTTGGCTTCTGTTAATCAGATGGGAGTAACTCGTATTCATTTATTAATTCATAATTTTAAAATATTATTTTATTTTTAATTTATTTTTGGCATTTTTTATGTTTTTTGTAATTAAGTTATTTATATACCAGATATTAACTTCGCCTGAAATAAGTTTTTATTACCGTGGTCAGAAGTTCAAGTTTCAAATAATATATTGTTTCCGAATTTAATCTGGTCTGGTGTGCACGATGGTTACCACCAGGTAACCATCGTGCTTTGCAGTCAAAGGCTAAAGTGAAAAAAAAATAATAGTATACAATATAATCAATTTTTTAAGAAAATAAATTTAACTGACTTCATTGATGCTGATCGACAGCATCATGAAGTGACTCACACTCAAAACACCTGAATCATAATAATAGATTTCATTTGCTATGAGATAGTTCAACAGATATACCGTTCAGTGTACATGGGTATATAATTTTAAGGTTTTCCCTTCCATAAGATCCTTTCAACCGATCCTGACTTGGTGACAATGGGGTATCGGGAGTAAACTCTTTCAAATACACGAATTTTTAAAATCAGTCCAAATTCATTCTCAAATATTACTTACTCATTATGCAATCAAAAGCATAAAAGTACCCTTAAATATGTAAACCGTTTAGTATTAATCTAAAAAAAGGGTCTTTAAAGGTCTTTGTTTTAACCCTTTGGTTTTATTTATATAAAGATGGCATGGGGGTTGTGTAATTGACGACCTCTGTGGCGCAGCGCGTGCTTTCCCGCATTGGTAAGTTGGAGGTCCTGGGTTCGATTCCTGGCTTGGGTCTGGTCTGATGGGAGGCTTCGGTCGTGGCTAGTTAGCACCCTACCGACAAAGACGTGTCGCCAAGCGATTTAGCATTCCGGCACGATGTCGGCTTACAAACCAATTAGAAGCGTGGGTAGTACCATATTCCTAAGAGCTTAGTGCGTTACCATCTTAGACTGCATCATTGCTTACCATCGGGTGAGATTGCCATCAAGGGTTAACTAGTAGTGTATAAAATATATATATATTGATCATAAATCTAGCCTGGAACACACTTTACAGCCGAAATGGAGCTTGATGTTTTTTATGTGCTCAAAGTAAGGGCCTAACTTCCCGGACGTACGAGGCACGATGCGGTATCGTGTGGCATACTCGTGTTGGTAACGTAGATGCGGAAGTAATAGTAGTAACATAAGTCCAAGGGTTAATGCAACGTGAGAACCTCAGATTAAACATAAGCGAGCCTGCTCATGTATGTATACTCTCTAGAGCGAACTCTGTAAGTAATTCTTGTCCTACGCAAATATATTGTGCCTAAGCTACTTTTTTAAAATTTTCCTGCCTTTACTTTTGATGACTGTATTTGACTGGATGATTATTTACATTAAATATATATACATATTTATTTTATTTAAGTATGTCTGTTCGCGTAGCAAGCAAGAATTACGGAATATACTTGCAATTTAGTACACTAATCTGGGCTTAAGAATTCTTAAGTAATCATTTGGGTTTAATTTTGGAATAACAGACTATTTTTTCATGAATATAGGTTTTTTTTAATTTTGTGAAAATTTGGTGAATTTTTTGGGGATATGGGCAGAACTCCTTAGAGGATAGCAGCAAACCCTAAAGAAACGTCAAGAGTCACTAAAGACTTAACGATACACGTGAGGGGTAGGAAGATTCTTGCTCAGTCTTTTTCGTATAAGTTAACTAAGAATGCGATTTTGTCTCTCAATTTAGTGTTAATATTACTATATTTTGTTAATGGTAACTTTGTTAATAGTAACAGTGAAATACGAACACTCATTTCTGCCTCAATGGTCCATAGTTTTTAAACCATCCATGCACTGAATTGAATGTCTATTCCCATACGATTTTTTTATGAACCTTTATTTACACGGACTAAGTATCAGGCCTCAGCTATTATATTACAGTTTAGAAATAAAAGAAACTGATTAAATATGTTATCTGATTAGTCATAAAATCTATAAATTTGAAATGTATACACAATTTTCGGATCAGGCGGTACTTCAACCCACATCGCAATCGCAGCCTGAGTGCCAATTAAATTCATAGATTTTATATTTCCTCTAAGTGTAGGTAAAAAAACCTTAAATAAAATATAAAATTAAGTAAGAAAGACTTGCTTAAAGCAAGTTTATATTTCTGTCGGATTGTTGCACTCATTTTTGGGCAGTTAAAAATTCGATCAAAGCCGCAGGCTATAACATTACATGAATATTAATAAGCGAGGTCGCATTAACTATCGTCAAATATTAATTCTAATAAGAATGATGCAAAATAAGAAACCGCAATCATTTTAACTCGCATTAAGAAAATGTAGTTAATTTACATTTTCTTATTTTGAGAGACGTCACTTTATTCCAGTTTTTGTAAGGAGAAATAGTCGTTCAACCAAGTTTAATTTAAACAACGACCCAGTGCGCAGATGCTTGCTGATAAATGGTTTAATTCATGAGAATCATTAAATTTACGCTACGCTTATTTAGCCAACTTTACAGCTTGCGCCTGTATTGTAATAATGATTAAATTAAAATGTCAACAATGAAGGTCGTGTGGCGCAATTTTGACAGCGTATAATATTCAATGAGAACTAAAGGTAGAGATAAATCATGCTCTCCTATCTTTGACAGGTTGGTCAGTTTACGCAAAGTTTTAAGGCTACGCGAATGTTGCTATCAATATCCTCGTATAGGTAAAGATAAAACCTTAGCGTGGTAAGCGTAGAACTAAGTTAATAGTAACACCACAGTTACAAAATAAGCTTCAAATGCCCTTAAATAATTTTATACGCTGTGCAATATCTTTTTTATTCTTTCTTTACTTTTACGTGGTTAACAATAAACTTGTTATGATTGATTAATTCAAAGAAGAAAATAGTTTTTAATACCTCGGTAATAACGTTTTAAAAAATTATAATATCACTTGCTTCAACGGTGAAGGAAAATATCGTGAGGAAACCTGCACGCCGGAGTGTTCCATAATGTTCTCAAAGGCGTGTGAAGTCTGCCAACCCGCACATGGCCAGCGTGGTGGACTATGGCCAAACCCTTCTCATATTTCTCATATTGAGAGGAGACCCGTGCTATGTAGTGAGCCGGTAATGGGTTGATCATGATGAATTACGTTAACAATAATGAAACGGCATCATGGGCAGGGTATACTGTAGTAGTTTTAGCACTCAATATTTAATATTAGGAGGCGATAGTCCAAAATAATACTTTATGACAGATCGTAATAATGTAGGTATAGGTATGCGGCGCTGCTGGTTCTCATAAACGTTGCGGTAACACACATGCAATCGCTCCATATTAAAACTGGTAGCCCACCAGATCTGGGTTAGATTAACCATTTACTAAATTCCCTGCTCTTGTTTCTTAAACAATTTTTACTAAAGGTGCCTTGTCAGCTTTTATGATTGAATCCCATTTAGTGATTAGGTAAATTCTAAATGAAATATTTCGTCTATCGAACGTTATGGCCTGGAAATGTATGGAATAAAGACACCTTTGACACATACATTACATACCGGAACGCTAAATTAGCGGTAAATTCCTAGGAGTAGTAGATCATAAAAGAGTTCACATTATTGGACATTATTTATTCATGTTATAAGTATGAATAAGAAAATATTAAATAATACCAGAATAATAATTACTTTATAACTAGCACTTCTCCGTTTGTTTTCTTCCAACCTGTCATTTCTTTCATATTTTCTTATTTAAATATAGCGCCTTCTTCGAAGCGGACGGAATAGGTGAATACATATACCGCCTATGTTGACTTTTTAGAAAAATATTGCCATCAACAATATTCATGGCAACACACTGTTCCCGATAAGGACAGAGAGTTGACTTCACATATTACATAGTGATCGTCGAGAAAGGCGTTTTTAATCAGAGTGGTGTATTTAATGTTTCGTAATATGTTATGTAAAATGTATCCAATAGTCATGAATTTCGAAGTTGAGAGCGTTTCCGTTACGTGACTCACAACTATGGCACGTTCGACCGATGCTAGACCACTAACATACTAATGGAGAGGCTTAAGCGGCCATTTTTATTTCCGAGAATTCTGAACTTCACCTGCCTTTGAATCGTGATGAGATATCTACTTTTAATAATGTAAGCATACAATGAACTCCACGCTAGTTGAATCGCATTGCATTTAAAACGGATATCGGCATTTACGAGTACCATCCTTCGTAAATACTGAATAAAAAAGACAATAGCGTTTTGCGCGATATGTCATTTTACGAGTTTTACTATTTATTTGTTAACCGACAACCAAAGTGTTCGTTAAGACCAAGTGGCAGTGCGTGTTTATTCGTATGTCAGTTCATTAGATTTTGCTAACTGAGGTGTCGTTTTAGACGCAATGCTATTTTAAATGAGGTATTTGTAATAAGACATGAAGGTATACATTTTACTATAGAAAAAATGTATATATCTACATAGATATCAAAGATTTTTGTTTGTAAAGATTACGAAAATATTAACCCTGTATAATTTTTATCAAAAAGAGTTCCGTGGGATTTTACAACAAAGGATTTAGTTTTTGAACTCTCCCCTATTGCCATAACATTTCTACAAAATTAAGGCTTTTTCTCATGATGCAGAATCGCTTTTTGCTCTAATGGTAATGGTAATCTTTAAAGCTTGTTTAGCTTTAATCCTTAGCTTACACGACGGTTAAAACACTAGCTTTGACTGAACGTCAAAGTACGCTCTATAGATCTCAACCTAAGTACCAGACGACGGCGGTTCATCAGCAGCTGGTCATGTAATTCGAGCCGACCACACCCGCCGTTCACTCTCTACAATACTGGTCAGGGAAACCTTTCGTCTTACGCGTTATTTCAATTTTACAAGGAAGCCTTACAAGTTGTAAAATGGCGTCCTAATGCATTACTTGAATACAATGAAAAATAATGGTAATTATTACTGTCGTCGCCGTTATGAACTTATAATAGTAGTGTTAGTATACTTTGCTGATTCATTCCATTGAAAAAAAAAAACATAAAATGGTTAAGTCAACCGTCTTTTTTAACTCTTTCATTTTATTTTAATACTTTGTAGTATATAAAACTGATAAATATATTAGCTGATGCCTAGTTGCCTTTGCTTCGTTTGCGTACAAAAACGAATGGCGTAGTCAATATTTTTTTCTTAAGGGAACAGTGAATTTTAGGGGATAGAGAATGTGCTATTCCAAATTACAATCTATTTTTATGCAAAATTTCTTCGAGATTCGTTGAGCCCATCAATCAATCCAAACTTTCACATTAACATTAGTAGAAGGCTAAAACAAACAAATTATGTAAGGAAAGGTGCTATGAATGCCTAAATCAGGCTCATCCATTACGCAAAAAATGAGCAAGCCCTTTTGTCGCCAGATGAGGCAATCAACCGCGGTGTGATACTCGTAACAATTTTTTGGCACTTGATGCAATAATGAGGCGAATGTATTGTCGTTTGTACAACGCGTCTCAGAAAAGGATTCCCCATTCCGTTTAACCAGGGAATGTATTATACATAATATATGTATTATAAAAGATTCAGTCAAATTGGTCTAGAAATCTATGAAGAATAAAGCGTAGTAGGGATTTCTTGTTTGACAAAGTTTTACCTAGTCCAATCCAATTATTTCGTTGTTGTTGCTGACTAAAGCAAAAGTTTAGAATATCATAGTAAATTCTCAATTGTATGTATAAATATTGGATTGGAGATCCAAACTCTTAACTGGGTCATTGAAATGTATTTTAAATATACAATCAAAAAATCATAACAAAGGCATGGACGGTCATGGTATTTTTGTAGCAACGTTAAATTTTAAAATGGTAAACTCGGCTCTTTTTGTCTTTTAATTGTTGAAAATACGGGGCGGTAAAAGCAAATACATAGCCAATTTTGCTGCCAGCGCACAATTAAACCATTGTGTCTACAACATGGATTGGAAACTTTGATTATCTATTACTATAATAATATTGTTATATTGATCACGAAGGAAATAATCGTGACTTAGTAAAGTAGTAGTGAAAAATTTTCATTATTTTAATTCGCCTGAATTGTGTTAGTTATAACAACAACACTCGCCGACGCACCCTTATCTATTAAGAAACCTAAAACAAACTAAGCCGGGGTGTTTTTTATTATTACCATTAAAAAAAAAAAAATATCGCGTTCTTCAACGGTGAAGGAAAACATCGTGAGGAAACCTGCACGCCTGAGAGTTCTCCATAATGTTCTCAAAGGCGTGTGAAGTCTGCCAATCCGCATATGGCCAGCGTGGTGGACTATGGCCAATGTCTATGGCAGAGACCCGAGCTCTGTAGTGAGCCGGAAAGAGAAGCTCCAATAGGTGAGTTGTACAATATCAACACGAGGACTGCTTGGGCACTCGTACTAGTAAACAGTTAATAATCATAATATTCTTAATTTAGGCATGTGTTTGTATTCTTAATTTGGTGTGTGTGAGCATGTGTGTAAGTACGTACGTGCGTTAAACGCGATTTAACCGTACGTAAATAGTAAAAATACCATGGTCCATATGCAACGTAACTATAAACCATTATGAAATATTGTTCGATGCAGCATTTAGACCAAATTTTAGTTTAGTAGCCACATAACATTAATTCGGAGGTAATTAGCTAGCTAGGAGCTTTTGTTTATTAGTAGCCCATTAGTCAGAAAACTTGATATCCGCCGTCATTCACGATCAATACTAGGCGATGTAAGACATATCGTTTGCGGGAATAACGGATTTTTATAAATTCCAGTGGAATAAGCTAATAAGCGCCCGTCTCCGCTTCCTTATCCAACATATAAATCAATATCGAGGCAGTTTGGAAACTATATCTATAGTTGTAGCCCATCGACGTTAAATACAGTTTTCACAAATCCCGCGAGAACTATGAATTTTCCCGGGATAATCCAGGGTGTAGTCTATCTCCATTAGAAATATCAACCACCGTAATTCCGGCTAATGTTAGTGAGAATAACCAGAACTTACACCATTTCGATACCTGGCTGGTAATGAGAACTTTTAACATAAAACTAATACTTTACTACTAGTAACTCGACCCGGACTTCGAACATAGGACTTCAAAATCTGTAGTTGAACATGCCAACCACTAGGATCAAATGCTATACAAAATAAAAGACGTTCATTAATTACGTGAGGTGTTTTTTCATTCGGAAATCCAAGGAGGAATTAGGTAAGTAATTAATTATTTTAATTTTCCTTTCAGTG
The DNA here is from genome assembly GCA_928268935.1 of Lasiommata megera. Taxonomy (NCBI): domain Eukaryota; kingdom Metazoa; phylum Arthropoda; class Insecta; order Lepidoptera; family Nymphalidae; genus Lasiommata; species Lasiommata megera. Next base: position 9,929,729 of record OV743312.1, read on the forward strand.
AGATACCGACTTTGAATTTGTATAACGAAATGTTATCTGTTCTAATTTTGTAGATATGGGTATATTCTTTGGAAAAAAAAGGAAATCTACTCAATTCCAGGTGGTGTCGTAAAGGGCGACCAAGTGATAAAAGTGACAAGGTGGATAATAATTATTAACCTGAACATGTGAGATACTGTTTTCGACCAAAAAGTGAATAAAATGGGACCCCATTTGGGGAAGAAATTATTCTATTAACAAAAATATTCCTTATATATGTAGATATTGTAGCCGGTCATTAAAAAAATATATTGAACCTGCAGCAACATGTCTTTAAGTAGAATCTTTACGACTTAGACGACAGCAATTACGGTGGCCGAGTTTTAAAGAAGATTTTCTGAAAGTTAAACATCCCGTACGATTTTCGTTGACCCATTCCCTAGAAACCATTTCTACAAATTTTCAATATAAACCGTGATAATCTTTTAATAGTGTAACCCCCAATATATATATATATATATATATATATATTTTATACACCACAAGTTAGCTCTTGACGGCATCTCATCTGATGTTAAATGATGCTGCGAACTAAGATGGTGGGCTAACCTGTTAGGGATATGGTAAACCCATACTCCTAATTGGTTTCTACACGATAACGTGCTGGAACGCTAAATCGCTTGGCAACACGTCTTTGTCGGTAGGGTGGTAACTAGCTATAACCGAAGCCTCCCACCAGACCAGACTCGAGCCGGGAATCGAACCCAGGACCTCCAACTTTAAAATGCAACAACGCACGCGCTGCGCCACGGAGGTGGTCATTGTGTGTACCTATCTACCTACTTTCGGATCCTTTTTGATTATTTTGTGTGTTTTTTATCAAGTAACTAACAATAGTTAAAGTTTAACAAAATTGACAAACTCCACCATTGATACTAAAATAGTCACAGCTATATTTAAACAATACACAGTCGGTTCCCCATCGGCCATCATTGTGCTGCATGACTGCACGCTATAACCGGTCCTTGGGAGTACGTAATATCGGCGAATAAAACGGCGTATATTTACAACTACAACAATGGAACTTGGCGCGTAACGATATGTAGGAGCTTATAATTTATTTGCAATTGAATAGCCTCAATTGGTTGAGTAGATACCACCTTGACCGTAAAACACGGCTGTTACCAGGTACTTCATGTTTGATACGCTAGCGACAAAGGCGATTTGGTGTTTCAGTACAATACCGCCTAGAAATCTACGTGCTACGTACCTTTAGTAAAAGTAAGTGGCTGGAGCCCTCACGGTTTAGCCCACAACCATCTAAGCCAATAATCTATACCCTTGATTCAAGAAACAGTTAACACAAGACCTTGTATTCGATATAAATGTCTCGTTTTAAAACTTACTTAGTGTAAGCAAAGTCGCTCTGACACAGTCCTTTTGTTTATTTTTCATTCATTATTACACTATCCGTAAGTATATTAAGTGTGAATAGGTAGGTTCAAAGGCTCCTAGATGATGAAAAAATTATGGCAATACCGAACCTGAAATAATTGTAAAAACCTAAAAAAGGCCTTGTCACTTCCAGCGTTCCTAGAAGAAACATAACTTGTTAGGTCAAATCCCTCCAAAGTAAATCGTACTCCGGCTATATTATAAAAGCAGCAACGCTCTTCATGATACCCTACAGTCTCTTAAACCCGTGTCAAGAAGTTCTATCAATCTAGCTTTAAATATTTATTCTTAAGTAGACTATTTATAAATATATAATTAATTCTGCTTTATGGACATATTACATAAATTATCGATATTTTTTAACATCTATAAATTAATCTATATAGGTTTTATGTTATACACCAAATAGAAAGTATTTTATAAACAAATTTTTAGTGTGTGTTTATGTAATTATTTTGCCTTTCCAAGTATGTTTTAATATCACTGCTTCCTGATGATTTAATCTATAACTGAAAGTGATCTTTGATTTGCAATTAAGATTTTTATTAAATTAAATAATCGGTAGTGTATTGGGTCCAGTTAATGATTTCAATTACATTTTTCGTCCGGGATAATATCTCTTTTTTACGCAGATAACTAACCTAATTAATGTCTGCTTCGGCCTTTGTGTTTTCTCTATATTTAATCAAGGTCTGCTTATTATACTAAGCGTAATGAAAAATAAAAAGAAGAAGCCTAAAAATGAAATGAATACCTGAAATATTTTTCATCACAATCATAATTATTTTTCGGTCATTAAATAATAATAATAATTATGAATATAAAAATAATAAGTATGTCTCGAGTATTTGACATTATGTGATCAGTTTATTTATTTAATTTATTTGCTGACAATTAGTGGTAAATCATTTTATGATCTCCCACTTTCCAAACTAGTATATACTGTATCTTGGAAGGTGGTAACTTCTCTCTATGATACAAACATGTGTATATGCGTGTGTGGGTGTGTATGTGTGTGTGTGTGTGTGTGTATGTGTGTGCGTGTTTGTATCTGCGTGTGTACGTGTGCTATTTCGTGAATATTGTGTTTTACATGTTTTTATGTCTTTTTATATTATCTCTATCAGAAGATCTTCTGTTTGATTGTAGTTTATATATATAATGCAAGTAAATACGTTTGCCAGTTGTTTTGTGATGACTGCCCCTTATATCTAAAACAAGTTAGACTAATTTCGGTCACCGTCTTAAGTAAGCTTATAATTCGTAACGACTAAGATTATTTCATAAAAATTCTCTCTGCATGTGTTAAAAGTAAACTATACTTTTAACACATACAGAGAGAATTTTTTAACGCTTAGTAAATTTATCTGTCTATCGTGGCCAACTCCCAATTCAAATTCTCATTCAGAAATGTTTTTTTTTTAATGTAAACCTAGTAAATCATAAGTAATCTACTTTTCATTATTTTAACTCTTTAGGTGATGATGGCGGGAGGGCCCGTGTTCAAGACCCCGGCAGGGTCATTCTAGAGATTTATTTCAAAATTTTCTCTGGTCTGGTTGGGGAGGCTTCGGCCGTGGCTACTAGCCTACCAGAAAAGACGTGCCGCCAAATGATTTAGCGTTCATGACGCGTAGAAACCAATTAGTGATATGGATTTGCCATACCCCTAACAGGTAGCCCGCCTACCTACTGAGACTCAAAAGCGCGCGTGTCTCAGTAGAGACCCCTTGGTCGGTTTTTTTTGTAACACCGTCAATAAATAATTATAATTAGCCAGGAAGAGCAGTTCACGGAGCTTTTTTTATCGTTTATATATTATATATCCTTTTAATCATAATAGGATCATACTTTTAAGAAATACTTTGATTTTATTCAGATTTGACAGTGTCAGTCACATATTTGTTAAAAAAAAATATACAATTTCATTTCAATGAGTTACTTACATTGTTCGGCCTAATAAACGGTACTACAAGTTTATTTTTGCTTCTAATGTTCAGAGCGTTGCAGTATAAAAATGTTATGTTTCTATATATAGATGTTCTAGAGTATAGAAAAATTATAAAATGCCCGTCAATTAAAACGCCAGAAGTGCAAGGAAGTACCGTTATCGGTGGTCAAGCTAGTTTCTACAGAGCCCCCCGTTACACTAAGTTGGCGGTCCCTTGACATCTTCCAAGAAAGGATATATCAAGTATTGTAAACACCGATGGCGAACCAGTATCGACAGCTCTTCATAAAATTGAAGTTCACAACCTTGGATGAAATAACAAGCAGTGAGTAATATACTTATTTCAATAACTATTGATACTATTAAAAACCATATTGTGATGATATTAAAAAGCTATCAGTTTTTAAGCTCATACACTTGTTATGTAGAGTTTTATTACCCGTAAGTCTTCTTAAAATGTTAACCAATAAAGACATGTTTTGTGTTGGTTTTATTAACCTTAGCCGATCTTGATCAATAGTTGAAGACTGGCTTAGGGCAACTTTATTAATAAAATTGTGTATCGGTATTTAATACATAAGTAAATTTGGTACTTCAATAAATTCAAATTCAAATAATCTTTATTCAAATAATCCTTTACAAGGCACTTTTGACGCGTCAATAATTTACATAGTGGTGATTCGATGGTGATAACTACATTCGTAAACTTAAAACTAACGCTCCAAACGCGTCCCGGTCTAAGAAGAAGCCCACAACAAACTAAGCCGGGTAAATAGATACAATCTATCACTATAAATATAATGCATAAAAAGTAATGATACCTTATTTGCCTTTTAAAAAGGTGATTGATTAATTGATTGAAACATTTCTTAAGTATCAATCAATAGCAATTTTTGCATTAAAAAAATACAAAGTAGTATTAAGCAGAGTGTGTGAGTTCCATATTGCTTCTAATAGCTACGGAAATAGGTATAACATTTTGTATCTAATATTTCAGCGCAACGATCGACAATTAGGTTAAAACATAAAAAGGCTCTCAGGGTCCAGTGTTTATGATGTCCTTTGTTTATCTGAGTTCCAGCTCAGCGGCCAGGGAGCTCGCGCCACGAGCATGAGTAAAAATAGAAATTAATCGATTCTTTTATTCGTGTCACTTGTTCGAACAGACGGCAACACTTCGGCGACAGTAACTTCACTCATGAAGTCAAAAGGTTTTACAATCGACGCTGTGGATAGTAATTTTACTATATATTATTTTTCGCCATATTCATCATTATCCTCAATATATTGACTAATAACAGCTCTCTTAACACAATAAATTATATTATTTAAGCTTATTATTTTTTTTTTAAACAATTAAAAAATCACTTGCTTCAACGGTCAAGGAATCGTGAGGAAACCTGCACGCCTGAGAGTTCTCCTTAATGTTCTCAAAGGCGCGTGAAGTCTGCCAATCCGCACATGGCCAGCGTGGTGGACTATGGCCAAACCCTTCTCATATTGAGAGGAGACCCGTGCTCTGTAGTGAGCCGATAATGGGTTGATCATGATGATGATGATATTATTTTAAGCTATGCGCGCTCATAAGCTCTGTTAGTATAAATTACCAGGACCGTTACGATGATCAGGTTCTCTCATTGACTTGAAGGTTTTATATAGTTTTCCCTGTGCATAGTCTAACCGCCGTTAATTTTATGGTTTTATAAATATCACATTATGTTAAACATTTAATTACTGTCCAGACCCGAAATAATGCCTTCCAAACCGAGTAAAGTTTTAATTAAGTAAACGTGGCTTTACTTGCTGACTTATCTGGACTTTTATTAGCAACAAAGAGAGTTTCAACGCAGCAAAGGTTCATATTAGTTATGAAAACATACATACTAAGTAATTTACATTCAACACAAAGTTCGATCGCGTTAAGCCTAATTAAAATCGAACGCTTAATTGATGTTAGAATGTTTCGCAAAAACCTAACTGAAATAAAGCATAATTTGGATTACATTTCCTTTTTTGTACAGCAGATGAAGATTGATAAAAAAATATCCCTACTATACAAACCTCTCTAAAGTCTCTCAAAACATGTCAATCAAGACTAAATCAACGCCTACCAACACCAAAAAACCATTTAAGACTTTCTGGTTGCGGCATCAAGGTACCCTAACTATAATTGTGTAATTATTATTGCAGTGTCATAAGTGTGAGATCTTTACTACTACACGATATTACAACCCCCATGCAATTGGACTTTGCTTAGAAAATTATATTAAAACGAGAAAAGTTACGTTTCAAACATAAATTTATTATTCACTATGTGAGATGGTGATAGCGAAAAAAAACCCGGCTAAGTTTGTTGTGGGCTTCTTCTAAGATCGGGGCGCGTTTGGAACCCTCATAGCTTTAGTTTACCACGATGAAATAACTACTATGTAAATTATAGACGCGTCAAAAGTGCCTTTTAAAGGACTATTTGAATAAAGATTATTTTGAATTTGAATTTTGAAATTTGAATAAAACATGTCTCGTATTTACTAAAACAAGTCAAACAAAAATCGAAGTACGCTTTATAGATCTCATCAGCTTTAGTGTTTCTGTCAAATTGCAATATAATTAAACAAAGATTAGAACAGAAGATAATATTAGTTATTATATTAAAACGAATATCTGTTAACAAGCGAGTTAACAGCTATCATCAAATATTGAAAGAAACGTCGTGATTGAGTTGTCCCTAGTATTTTAAATAAATAATAGTTTAAAAAACTAAAAAAACACGCTACTGCACGCATGCGTAGTTCGCGCACTAGCTCTGTCTCTCTTACTCGCATGCAAAGGATGCGGAAAGAAATTAATTAATCCTGGCGAATCTAATTAGGATAATCGGATATTTTGATCGGATTATTGCATTGTCATCGACCTTTGACAGGTGTGCAAAGTTTGAATCAAATCTGATCGTTCAAAGTAGGGCAAAATCAAAGGAGTCGGTTACAAACAAACAAACATACATACATACAGGTGAAGCTAATAAAAGCGTGTTAAAAAATAACGTGAGTACGAAAAAATATGAAATTTAATTAGTCAATGTAAATTTGAACAACAAAGTTTCCCTTTACTCAGCTAACGCACTTAAGCTATATTGCTATTGGATTTCATAATTTAGGGCCCTCCGTAGGCCCATTCCAGAAGTTTGTTAGAAAAGTCGATTGGCACTGAGACGTTTAAAATATATGTATTTACTTCTATATACATATCTGATTATGCGTACGCATTGGTAACATTTGCACGACTGCCGTAAAATGTTAATATTCTAATATCTTAAATACTCGACTTGTGAGCGTATAAATTTTAAGAAATGTTGATTATTTACGGTACTTAAAAAGCGAAGGTAGAAAGAAATTTCCAATACACTTGCTAGTAATTGCATCAGCACTAGTAAAGGTATTCGTGAGGTGATTCGTATTTTCCGCCACCAACGAATTCGAAAAATCTATTGGCATCAGACTTTGTTTTACATGTGTACTGTATTGTATATAAGATTTAAGTATAATTTAGAATGTTATAGTTGTGATCCAGGACTAGTTTTATTTTTTATTTTTGTTGTCAACTGAACAGAACTGTGTTTTTATGTGCTTAACACTACAACAATGCATGGTATACGTATGCCCTTTCCGAGTGGTGTAACAAATAGGCATAATCTATATTTGACACTTACTGTATAATGGTGATGATCTATATTCGGTACTGTATACTGGTATGGTGTACTGTTTATCAAACTATCTAAAGAAGAATAAATGCATTTTCTTATTGTTTGAAAATTAAATGCGTATTATTAATCGATAAAAATTTCAAATCGATAGCAATAGTTTTCATTTTAATAGCCATAGGGACTATAATATTTCTAATATATTTACTACGTGTATTACGTCTCTCTCTTAATGCTTTCGTGTTCAAGCACGCTATCCAGCTAAGCTTTAGTTTTTAAAAGGTTTGTCTTGAAAATGACCGTAACACGTATTAATAATATAATTTTAATCTATAATATAGGATCTTAAAGGATGAGTTACATAGATATTAATGTTTGATTCTATCACTTGTAAAATACGACGAAAGCGGTTTGTAGGGCAACGTGAATTATAAACAAGGAGTGCTTGGGTTACATATACCGGTACCGCAAATTTTTCCTCATGTCAAATGACTTCGCTGCGCGATAGGAAAACTAACTCAGTACTTTTATTAATCTTTATAGCCATGACCTATTCTGGTGAGCAAGGGGAGATCGCGACAGGTAAATTATGGTAAGCGATATATAATGTTTAAAGCGAATACTTATCATAAACGTTATTTTCTACCGATGCAATGTCCCCACTGACCTAAACGTGCTTAAACCACTGAACGGTAAAAAAGTAGGACAACCATGTGTCAGTTGTCTTTGGCTTAGTTTATTGGAGTGTGAAAGAAATCAATGATAACTTCAACGCAGTCTTGATACCGATGTTATTCACCAATAAATATCGTTTTTATGCATTATATCATAATTTATCGAAAAAATATTTGATATTATGTTTCTACGTGTACAATATTAAACAATTTGTCAAAATTATTTTAAAATGTGTATCTAATAGACAAGGTGAATATTTCAAATGAGCGTGCATAGCCAAATCGGAAACTGTACCTAAGAGATAGCGAAACATACTCATAAGAGTTTCCCGCTTTGTAAATCATTGGATTTAAAAAAAAACTAATATTCCTTAATATTTATTGCTTTATACACATAACATAATTGGATAAATTAGTTTCATCAGAAAATAAAATAAAGCACAAAAAATCTCATTCAAAAACCCAAAGAAGAAAGTTTTTTTTTTAAATCAAAATCGGCCCCTGGTCACCTTTTTGCTATTCGTCACAGGTAAGAATTTGGCCATGCAAGCCCACTTGAAAAGTTCACTCGAGATATGTACACCTACAATCTAATAAATTATTTGTACAACTTCTTCTTCTTGCCCTTATCCCACATTATTTGTACAACTAATAGAAATATTTATCTCGTAACAAAATAAGAGTTTCCAAGAATTTATTTTTAATAAGAAGAAAGTAGGTCATTGAACTTTATCGCAGGGTGATAATAATTTGTAGTGATGTTTTATTAACTGTACCCAGAATAAAAGTGACCTTTAGCTGATGGGTCAACATATTTATCCAACAAGTTATCAATTATTAAAAGCATTGGCGCCTATAGTAGTAGATACTACAGATAAATAATATGAATTTTATCTGTGCTAGTACAGAGAACCTCATTGCCAGTATTTACACGGCCCGCAACACGTTTTAATATTAATAACCCCATACAAGAGAGCTCCTGCAGCTGCTTCTTAGAGCTCCAGTGTGTTTAAAACTACCGAGACTCTAGCCTTTATTACCATGTTTACCGCTGGCTCTCGTTGCCGCTGGCTTTCTCGCAAAAAATGCAGTGGTTTAGTACTTTCAGTAGGAAATTAAACGAAAATCCAATAAGCATATATTATATGACCTAGGTATGGATATTATGTACATGCCCCTATTTAGCACGCTGCTATAATTTGAAATACATAATGTTGGTTTAGCTGTCCATGTTAGACAGAGATCAAGATCACAAGGTGTCAGGTTTGATTCCCGGGGTGGACCATTATTTTTTCTTACGTTTCCGTACCAGCCCGGAGTTTGCAAATTTACGTTGTCCCTCGTGCCTCGGAGAGCACGTTAATCCTCCGCTCTTTAATTAAGAGTAATTCTTGTGTATATTTTCGTGCATACTGAAAGTGGCGCTGTTTCTTTAAAAAAAATATATATAGTATATAGTATAAATATATATATATATATATATATTTATACTATATACTATATATATTATATAGCATATTATATTATATATAAAAGAAAGCCACTCCGATACTTTATCAGTATTATGTGAAAATAAATAATCGTTAAAGTCCGCTTACCCGCACTGGAGTGGCTTTGTGGGTCTAAGCTATTGACGACCCCTCGAGGGCTTACTTGAAAATAATTAAAAAATATACAGCCCTTTCTTCGAAGAGGAACTAGATCATGATGATTTAAACTAGTAAGAGGAATTGTAAATATATAAAGAAAGATTAAAAAGGATTAATATAGATAATAAAGAAGTATGTAGCACCTATTTGAGACATTGGTTTTCGTTTTTAAGAACAATGAGATTGTACTTATGTACGCATATTATTTCTACAAACGCAAATAGAGGAAAAAAATAACAAAACTTGCGAAAACAAATCGCTGTTTCCAAATGAAATAAAAATATAAGCTGTTATTCCACAAAGTAACTACTCTATATAGTACTTCATAGTGCCATGAGGTAATTCAGCGAAACATATGATTTTATTGATGTTCAGTTTGATTCAAATGAAGTGAAAATTCTAAAATATCCTTAGACTTTTTACTATTTTTTGATTGTCGCTGCGTTCTAACTAAGTACGAACACATACGTGATGTTAACTAATATGTTGATATATGGAAAGACTATGAGACATTCCACTAATTTGATTAAACAATTTAACCAATTTATGGAGCAATATTTCCAAAAAAAAACCGCCTCCATTTTAGTACAATTTTTGCATTATATTTCAGTGGTTAGATATTGAATTATATTTAGTTAAGTTACATTGGTACTTTCTGTAAATATGGAATTCTAAAATAACTTAACAATAATTAAATTGCTTAAGTTATCGTGAGGGTATACAATAACTTGGAAAAGCATTAATCAACTTTACGTAATCTCAAGTCACGTCAGTTCAGACGGTGTTTTTCTTTACCAACGTAGTATTTTAATATCGTAGCTACTATATATATGAACCTGCTGAAACTATGAAAAATAAATGTATATTTTAAAGTTTGTGTTATCGTGCTTGTACACTGTACTAATAACCAAAGCGGTTTTAATGCGGGCTATTTGCTAGTATAGTTAAGACATAAGGCCTAATTTCCTGTAAACTTTAAACAACTATATGGCCTGTATAGGATCTTTTCTCTCCAGTCGTTCCTTCATTACTGCAGATCATGGTCCTGGTGTTCTTGTAACCTCTAGTAGGATCTTTAGTATATTGCTTTCCTTTACAAAATTGAGAATGGATGCTTAATTAATACAAGCACAGGCCGTATCAATGCGTTCATCTTCGAGACATTCTTTAACGTGTCCGACGCAAAAGTTTGACATTTTAGTTAAGTTTTTTCTTAACACGCGTCGCGGGCTACTTGTTTCTAAGCATCCGCGTAGGTAATCCTAATTACTTATTACTGTCCTTAAAGCATTATAAGCTATCTGTGTGTTTGAATTAGCGCATAATTTATTACACGCATCGTGAATGAACGTCATCATCATCATGATCAACCTATTACCTCTCAATATGAGAAGGGTTTCACCACGCTGACCATGTGCGGATTGGCAGGCTTCACACGCCTTTGAGAACATTATGGAGAATTCATATTTTTATTCACATTTTAGGCGTGCAGGTTTCCTCACGATGTTTTCCTTCAACGTTGAAGCAAGTGATATTTTAATTTTTTAAAACGCACGTAACTCCGAATAGTTAGTGGTGCGTGTCCGTATTCGAACCGCCGACCTCGGATTAGGAGGCTGACACTATAACCACTAGGCTAGCACCGCTTCGTGTATGAACACCATTGTATTATTATTTTATTGAGAAATGGGTAACAGAGAGGTCCAGTCCTGGTGCGTCTAAGATTTTAGTCAGGCTCACTCACATTAAAGAGTAAGCTGGGCGTGGTGAAGTAACGCCAATCTAAGTCAGTGCCTAGACGGGTTTATGACTTTTTAATTATAAATTTAGCTGTACCTTTCCCTCTGTAGAGCACGTTAAGCACATAGTACCATATTCACTTAGGTACAATACTTAACTAACAAACCAGCATTGAGTCTCAGCTATATTCAAATTCAAAATAATCTTTATTCAAATAGTCCTTAAAAAGGCACTTTTTTGACGTGTCAATAATTTACATAGTAGTGGTGTTCATGGTGATAACTATATTCGTAAACTTAAAACTAAAGCTATGAGGGTTCCAAACGCGCCCCGGTCTAAGATGAAGCCCACACTTACAACTACTTAGCCCATACTTACAAACTTAGCCGGAGTTTTTTTTTCGTTATCACCATCTCACATAATGAATAATAAATTATAGTACCTATGGAGATAGAGCAATTCACACCAAAGCTTTTTTATTGTTTATATAATCCTATATATCGTAATATGATTTTTCTACAAGCTTTCGTTTTATAAAAACTTTGAACTTATTGATAAACATCTCCAAGATATCAATAGGTAATTTATTATAAAATAAAATACAATTTCCTTTGAATGAGTTACTAATTTTGTGCAGCCTACTAAACGGTACTATATAAATCTGGCACCTGTGAGAGAATCATGTACGGACAATATTCAGCTAAGAATTCCGAGTAACAGAATAAACACGATAGACGAGAGCTTTAAAAATGTAAGGACTCAAATAAAGGAAAATGATAAGCATTTATGAAATTCCTTCCAGTAGCGAAATATAACCGCAATAAAACGCAGACAATGTTTATCGACGTATGGGTAAATATGTGTAACTGTAACCAATATAGGCGCGCTGCACTTTTGCGTGCGTGCTTGTGAATGCATTTCTGTAAGGCCGCTCGTGTTCACGTCCTCGAAACCCCTGAATGAGTTATTCACTCACAAAGGAGTCTACCGACGAAAAGGGATAGTGTCTTCAGTGATCTAGAGCTACAAAATTTTTTTCCTTTCAATTTATCAAGTGGGTCTCACTGAATAGCGGTTTGGTATTTTGAACAACAAAGAACATGTGAGCTTATTTTGAATAGTTATATCAACAACATAGCTATCTATTAATCATAGCACGGTTTTTATCACAAAAAAAGAGTAATTTAACGAAATTTTGCGCAAAATCGTGTTTGACGACATCCGTGGCACAGGGCGTGCGCTTTCGCACTATAAATTTGGAGGTCCTGAATGCGATTCCCGGCTCTAATCTGGTCTGGTGGGAGGCTTCGGCTGTGGCTAGTTACCACCCTACCGACAAAGACATGTCGCCAAGCGATTTAGCGTTCCGGCACAATGTCGCGTAGCAAACCAATTAGAAGCATGGGTTCACTTATCAACAGATGAGATAGCAGTAATGGGCTAACTTGTAGTGTATAAAAAAAACACGTTTATATTGTAAATGTAATATATAAAGTGTGGACAAATTTGAGCTTTAAACCTAGATAGACACGTTTCAATACACTTCGACTGAGCGTTTTTCGATATTCGAAAACGTCTCCACGATTGTGAGAATACTAATCTTTAACTATTATAAGTTATTATTGATTAGTTAATATTATATTCGTTGAAGGCCGCCATCCAGCATTGAACCAGCGATCCGGATATAAGCTATGAAGCTTACGTATTCCTTTAGGAAGGAAGCCATTGCCTAGTAGTAGAACATGAATAGCCTTAGGATAAAACACAGTATTCGCAGACAGAAGCGAGCAAGTTGGTTCTTCTTTTATCATAACATTCGGCTTTAGTTTGTTTGTGTTTGCAGAACAGAAAACGTATATGATTTGACTTTTTCATTTTGCAACGTGCATTTCTTTACCAATGTCTTTTAAAGACATGCTAAACATATCACTAGGTTTAATTAACCACAAATCTATCGGACAAATACTTGGGGTGTTAGGACTGAGCCATAATCATCATCATGATCAACCCTTTACCGGCTCACTACAGAGCACGGGTATCCTCTCAATATGAGAAGGGTTTGGCCATAGTGCACCACACTGGCCATGTGCGGTTTGGCAGACTTTACACGCCTTTGAGAACATTGCGGAGAACAGGCGTGCAGGTTTCCTCACGATGTTTTCCTTCACCGTTGAAGAAAGTGATATTTAAATTTTTAGATTTAGATTAAGAGCCATAAGATTAAGATTATAGACTGAGCCAACAGCAAAGCGTAGCTGGATTAAGATGGTTTAGGATATAGAGGCTACGACAGTAATGTAAAGTTAAGCCGAAAATTGTTGCTAATAATTATAATTTCTCAGCGGATGTAGTGTTGTAACGGAGCGTAATGGATAGAGAGAGCATGGACTGTCAAAGTGGCTTTGTTCCCAGAGGTGGGAATTACACCGTAGCGGAACCCTTGCGTGTTATTGTACTCACTTAGGTATGTATGTCACGCCTGCCTACATACATACAAATTTTTTATTAACTGACAATCTTTTCAGTAGGGTTATAAAAATAGTAAAAAAATAAATGAGTTGATATAGATTTTAATGAGCGTCTATATGAATGTTTCTTTTTTTTACGTTTTTTGATATTTTTAAAAATCTACTTATAATGTTCACCTTAAAAACGTATGTCCTGCTAATTTTTATGCTACCGGTTACAATTTTATAATATTATTTTAGGTTCATTGTTAATGATTCTTTTTTAATATTTAACCGCGTGCAAACGAGCAGACGGGTGACTTGATGTTAAGTGATTACCATCTCCCGTAAACATCTGCAAGACCAGAGGAGTCACCGATGAATTGCCGGGTTAACCCGTCCTCGTGTTCAGTTTCCATGCGGCATCATACCGGAACACTAAATCGGTCGGCGAATTGTATGTGCTAGCTTATTTTACAAACCCTGGTGGTTTTCTTATGCTAGCCGTAATATTGTTTTATGAAAACATGTATGTGCAAGTAAAATAAATAAATAAATTTGCAAATAAGCTGGTAACCGCTTATAACTTAGTGTATATAAAGAATAGCCAATAAAAATAAAATTGGGTAAAGTACGTTGCATTCCTCTTTTGCACTCTTGTTTATTTTTAAGCACTTCTGAAGTCTGTTAAAAGTGACGTTATAAACGCTGCTGCTTCGGTCCGCAAGAAAAGATAACTTATTAGTCATAATTTAACTTTAAATTTTAAGTCGATAGTGTATAGTAATAGATAGATAAATAAGTATTAAAAAAATAATAATAATACTATCAAATCTTAAGCTCATTTATCCGGAATTAAATTAAAAGGTGTAATGTTAAACTTACTTCCTTAGAATATCTATTATTTACCACACATCCCGTAAGTACTTCGGCATGGGATTTAAAAAAAATATCCCTTTTGAAGTCTCAGGAACATGTCTGTAAATACAGACTGCGTGCATGATCCCGAAGGTTCAATGACACACGGAGCAAATTTTCTGATGTAAGACAAATGAAATGAGTACCTACCTACTCTCAACCTCTTGAGTTAGTGGGAGTAATTTAGACAATTAATGGGTAACAGTGTATTTCTACATTTCTTGACCCCATTCGCCTGTAGATGTAGATTGTATTGCTTTCTGCGTTGTGAGGTGTACGAGAGGTTATTTCGTACTTATATCCTATAGAGAATACTCGGAAGCTATAAGCCATAAATAAAGAGGTAAGTCGGACTTACACACCTTTTGATCTTTTTATATGTAGTTACCAAATGCGACGGCACCTTTGCAGCGGTGAGGCTACCTACTTATTTTCAAAGAACTACGGGGCACAGTGCTAGTTCAGTAGTATTATAAAGACCCGGGTTCGAAACCGGCACCGTACTGACAAAAAGTTAACCGCAACATATTTAGCGTTCCGGTATGATGCGTAGAAGCTAGTCAAGAGGATGGGCTCAGCCGGCAACGCAAAGGTGGCTCCAATAGGCTGCAGATGTTAAGGGGCGGCGGTAATCGCTGAATATAGAGTGACCCTTCTGCTCACTGAACCGCGTTGCATATCCTAATATATAAAAAGAAAAGACCTGGCTGACTCATCAAAGCCAGACTATATATACATACCCTTAAAAATATGGTTGAAACCTGACATACAAGTTCTAAGGCTGGATTTTTCAAAATTGAGACCCTAAGGACGTAAAATAGGGCATGAAACTTGGGATGGAAATCCGGTCAATGTTGAAGTTAAATCCATAAAAATTTGAATTTGGCCATTCGGTTACAAATTCTAGAGTAAGCAATGTATTGTTATATTTTTCTTTTAATAAATGTTATACGTAAACGAAGACGCGGGGAACCGCGTGTATATTTATAAAACACTTAATACTTAACTAGGGAGGCAGTGGCTTAAGGTTTTTTAACCGAAGGGTGCCAATGGGACCATATTACTAAGAATCCTTACTAATCCTTAGTCCTGCACCTCAACAGTGCAACCTCTTAGGAATATAAGTAAACCGGTATAAACAAAATAGCCACCAAAAAAAAAAAAAAGTCATCTCTAGATACACTAAAATAAAAATTATTTCGAATTACCCTCGTTTTTCATTTAACTTTTCTGTCTAACTTTACAAATGTTTAGCTTTACCTATTAACCGGAAATTATGCAATCACATAATATAATAATTATTGTAAAAACTTCAGTGTCTGAATGCGTGGTTTACTTCATAAAAGCCATCTTTAGAACGTGCATAGGTAAAATAGCAAAGGCGTCCTAATACATAGTTACTCTATGTCAAAAATATTCAATCCGTAAAACACAGCAAATTCAACGCTCAGCCACCTGGTTATTTAAAACACACAAATTAGCTTCTTTTAGAGGTACCTATATGATAATAATTAGAGTGTAATAAGGTACCGTCATCTAGTTTATAAAAGACAGAAGTTACACACTAATTAGGTTACACCATTGCCTTTAATATATATATAATAATAATATGATTTCATATATAAAATATTATTTTGGTGTATGATCAGAAACTTATTAAACTAATATTTTTTTTAATTTAATAAGTTACTCAATAGCGAAATTGGTAAACTCTTGATTTCATTTTCACTACTATGGTGCTATATATCCGAGTGTTTAGAGTGTAATCTCATTATAAGATTAAAGTGGTTTTTGGCGTCTACTTCGTCAAAACACCAAAATAATTCGTGCGTATCAGATGGAGTTATCCCATTATTAAGAACTTGTTGTTCTATAACAGGTATACATTATGATTGTCCTAATGGAGACGCTTTATTGGAATTCAGCCTCGTGGTTGAGGCGTTTGCGAAAACTTGTTCGTAGGGACGCCAGTGCACGACAGAGAAGCTAGGCTTATTCCTGGGAGAACAATATAAATAGATGTAAGTATAATCTGCTTAGACCAGTTATGGAGTACAATTCCAATTTACTTGACAAATTTTCGAGGCTCTTGTTATATAAGACACTAACAGTTGACTACTATCATGCTTGTAGGAAAGCAATGATGAGTTTAGCTTGTAAGCTAAAGTATCCGGTTGCATGAACTGTGTGACGTATGTCCACACGTAACTTGCATGTTATGCATTATTGTACCTCCACAAAATAAATAAATCTAAGTTTCTGTCTCTCTCTCCAGTCGTTCTTTCATTACTGAAGATCGTGGTCCTGGCGTCCTTGCAACTTCGTGCGGATTATTTGTTTCCACCAGCATGTTTCTGTCTATGATTCCTGCTTAAGCTCTATCATTATTGGGATGCTGGCACAGTAGAATTTCACACACATACGTTATTTGTATATTTTTGTCTGCTTATCTTTTTGTTTGGGTTTGTCTTAATTTATCCTATTCTTCCACGGGCAGACAAAGGATTCATAAGTTACGATGGAATCGTTTTCTTAAATTAAGCTTTTCTTAAAGATAGGGATTAAACTTGGTATGTGTAACTTATCTTGATGATAATGTACGCGGACGATGGCGTGCGTCTTCTACTACGCTTGAATAGTCACAAAATGGTGTTTGCACCTCGCACAACACGACACGGGCTAACTTGGTAAGGTGCGACACGTAGAAGGCTCTCTCTCTCCCGGTCAGAATTTGCATTTCCACGTGAGATGCCACGAGTTTCATGTTTATGACCGCGTAATAGTTAAGTTACTTTTGCTAACTGCTATTATTATAAGGTTGCCTTTTCCTACAGTTAAAAAGTATAATGCAATGAGGAGGAAGGTTGGAGGAGGTTCTCAATTTGTGGGTTTTAAAATATAGTTATTTGATCTTCGTCAACTATCCCGTTGGTTAACATGTTGAAATACAGATCACGAGGTTGTGGGTTCGAATCTCGCGTCGGGTTAAAGTTTGGTATTAGATTATATCTACAATAGAAACCGGTCGGCCCCGTTAATAAAATAGGTTTCTTATTATATATTTAAAATTAAGAATAGAATTATTAGCAAAATTAAAACTTATTTTACAAAACCGACAATTTAATCGATTAAATATATTATTTCCTACATATTATCATCTTTATGAGGCATATTACGGTTAACTGTAGATTTGACTAGGCGAAAATAGAGGCTCACGAAAATCCTAGAATATAGTCTACTACGAGTATATCCAAGTTGCACAACTTTGCCTTATAGAGATGGCTAGTGCTTTTTGTCTCGATAACCATACAGAGAAGAGGGACGTGACTGGAAGAAAACTGAATCTAGATATAATGCACGTGAGACGAGCTTAGTCAACTATGCATATAAACGGTCTCTAGGACGAGGTATATTAGTTATATCGTAGTTATTACAAATATTTCAGCTCATCTGACTGGACTGAGGCACATTAAGTTGCCGGAAAGCTCCCTCGCTATTCATAAGCAAATTGTGGAGGACAGGCGTTAATTTATATTGAATATTTTAGCACCACTCTAAGTTAGCGAAGTTTGTTAGCTTACTTGATTGAGTTGTGTGAGATAACTTGGAGGCACACACGAGTAAATTATATAATCTATACTAGTATATCATACTACGTACCATAATGGTGGTGTATGTAAATACCAAATTTTATCCAAATACTAGAGCAGTTTACCTGTAAGTAACTTATTATACCTGCTAACAAATTCCTTACGGTTTCATCCCTTCTTCTATATTAAAAATTAAATTAAAAGGAAATTGCCACGTTACCTACTACTTCACCTGGTGGAAAGTGATGATGCAGTCTAAGATGGTAGCGGGGGGCTGTTTATGGTAAACCCACACTCCTAATTGGTTTCTACGCGACATCGTGCTGAGACGCTAAATCGCTTTGCGACACGTCTTTGTCGGTAGGGTGGTAAGTGGTAACTAGCCACAGCGGAAGCCTCCCACCAGACCAGACTCGAGCCGGGAATCGAACCAAGGAACTCCAACTTTATAATGCGACAGCGTACGCACTACGCCACGGAGGTCGTCAAACATTCCCGGAATGGATATAATAAAGACGTTCGACGATATCCGCTTGTTTTGCAATCTCAAATCAAGGGACTGTTTGAGACGATGTCAATTATTTTTTACTGAATTCGGTATTTAGCTGCAGAATCTCCCGAATACGGTAACAATAATTATTTTATTCCCATTATAAGTAATTGTGGAGTAATTGTACACCAGATTATACGAGTAGGTACCGTTATATGTGTCATCATGATGACGCGCGCGACTTCACCCGCGAAGAAAAAGTTTTTTTTTTAATTCTTGTGGATCCATATGTTCTATATAGATAAATCTAATTTCGAGAAAGTATGGCAAAATAAAGATATTATAGCTCACTGACGTATAATTCAAATTACAACGAACACATATATTTTTACGGAATTTTAATTCAGGGTGTAATCTATCTCCACTCCGAATTACTGCCAACTGCTTTTGACTTCGACTTCATTTGCGCAGATACATTTTATGTAATAAAAGCTTTTGATAAGGAGGTGAAAAATCTCATCAAGATAAATATAACAGGGATAAACTAAAGTATCTTACTTTTTCCGCCCCTCACTTTATTAATTGGGGCACCCCACCAATTTTACCCCACTAGAACTATCGAGTATAATTACTAAATGAATATAACTTTTTCTTATAATAATAAATATATCCTGGGTTTTTCGATTATTGAAGTTGTTTTATTTAGACTAAGACTTTGTCTTGAATGAACTGTATGTAAAATATAAATTTAAAAACATGCTGGTAAAGAAGTTTAGGGCAACCAATTTCAGCTCCAAATAAGAATAAAGCTTGTGTTGAATACAAAAATGGATTGTGAAGTTGGCCCAGAGCAGTGAGTAATAAGAGGGCCCTCTTTTCT
Organism: Lasiommata megera; assembly: GCA_928268935.1. Lineage (NCBI taxonomy): Eukaryota > Metazoa > Arthropoda > Insecta > Lepidoptera > Nymphalidae > Lasiommata > Lasiommata megera. Next base: position 9,949,202 of record OV743312.1, read on the forward strand.
CTACTAGGCACTACCACTTTCTGCCAATAATGTCTTGAGAAAAATTTCCTTTGATTTTTAACCGGTGAAGACCAGATTGCTGGGATGCACTATCTTACACTTTCACAAGAAAAAAGTAACAACTGAATTTCTTGCCAGCTTTGTCTCTCTAGAATCTACGTTTTAAACCAGTGGAAAGATCACAAAAAACAGTCACTTGTAATTTCAAAAATAAATTTAAATTTGTAATATGCAATAACTAGCTGCACAAGAACTTTGGATCTCTGGAGAAGACTAACCAGAGATGGATATGGGGTATGTGTTGAACATCCAAAATAAGTCAGCGAGTTAGACGGTGCTCTTGATGCACCGCCAATCAAAGAAAATACTTCCTTACTGGATCTAAGAAAACCATTTATGTTAAGGGTCTGCCTCAGCCGGTTCAGCTTACTGGATTGTTGTTGTGCATGTAGTGAAGAGTTGGAAAGTATAAGGCTGGTCATAAGAAGTCAGTCAAAGAAAAATGAAGTGTAAATGGTTAGTTAGCATTATAAATTGGCTTTACGTATGAACATCAAGCTAAAAAAAAATTGTTTCATCAAAATCGATTCAGCCAGCAATCATTGACTGATTCATGTTTAAAGGCTAAAAATAAAGATAAATTTAACAAGTTGAACTTACTTCCAGAATCTGCTGTTGATGAATTTTGAATATAGAACAGTAGTATGACAAGAACTGCACACTGTTGATTCAAAACCATCTTGATCAGCCGTGCTAATTCGTCCATTCTTCCATAACACGTTTAAAATGTTCCCACAACAGCATTTCAGAACTTCACAGTCACAAGAGTTTCCTAGGTGTTTGCTTTAAACTCATGATATATGATAATTATGAAGCTCCGTAACTATAAAGTCATTATCATATGGTTGCTAGGACTAAGTTTTGTCACAACATAACAATAACACCTGTGGGATTAGCTAGATTCCAACGAACAACGTATAAAAGTTCACTCAACTTTGTATCCTACAAAGTTTTTCTACATTCTACTGGATTTCTCACTTAAAATCATGTAGAAACTTTTAATTTTACACAAAAGACCATTAACACTTCACTTACAATTCGTTTTCTGTTTTAATAAAACTTTGAAAGTTTCAAAAACTTATTTCACAATCACTTTGAACTAATTTGAAGGACGAGAGGGAATCGCGTGCGTGCAGAACTGCCGCGTACAAATACAAACAAAAGAATTTATCGTTCAGTGACCAAATCATTCACTCAGTTTCTTCGATCAGTCATTCGTTCATTGTACCATAAAGTATAGACTTTATAAATGATACCAGCCATAAAAAAACTCTTCAATCAAAGAGAATATAAATACTATTACGTATGACCCACATGCATCGACAAAGAATAAAATTTATACTGATAAAAGAAATGGAATTATAGCAATAGCACAACGCTATTGAAGTAGAATGTTGGGTTGGCAGGCCTTAACAATTACATGACCATTATAATATGTTCAAAACGCTTCACCTACTAAAGTTGAAGTGGTCGCTTATTTTTCAGGTCTTTGGATATTGGTTAGAAACAGGTTATACTTTGCGAAAGTCGCTTAATACACTAAATGACTGTGGTAAACAAAAATAAGACAAATTGGCATGCAATATAATTTTAAAAGCACATCACATGCTTGCTTCGTTTAACTGATGAATTTCTACAAGTTTCACGTGGTATATATATATATATATATATATATATATATATATATATATATATATATATATATATATATATATAAAATAATAAAATTAAAAAATAATAATATTCAAGGTAGAGTCTATTTAATGTAACGTATAATCTAACATTAATTATTACAATAATCAAGTTAAACGGCTTAGTCCGTAAAATTTGGTAGGTACATTAGCTTTTTAAAATATAAGATTATTATATAATACTATTTTGCTTAAGGTTCGAAACGTAATCACGGTTCAAATTCTAAATAACTGAGTTATTCAATTTGTTAATAATATCAAATTCTAAGATAATTCAGCTTGTTCGGTTACTATGTTTTGTAAACAATCTTAGTTTACATCCTTTTTGTTTGTATCCAAGCAAAAAATGGTCTAGTATTTATGCAAACATCTATAGACCGTGCTTAGGATTTGCTCAGAGTAAGTCAGTGTTAAAACGAGAGCGGTTAATGTATGCCGAGATTGAGAACCTGTTTTTAGCTTGGCATCGATTTATTACGGCCCTAATTTACCCAGAGATATAATTTAGTTGCCTGATTTTATAATTTAAGTTGAAAATGTAGTTATTTTGAGTTTACCTCCTCTTTGGTTAAGTCAACAGACTGTTTTGTCAAAAAATTTAAGTTGAAAATGTAGTTATTTTGAGTTTATCTCCTCCTTGGAACAGTCAACAGACTTTCTTGTCAAAAAATTTAAAACCTGTTTATATTTTTGTATCTGTAGGCTTTATACTCTTTAGTCTTTGGAAAACATTTAAAATCTTTCTTTTTGGGATAACCTGTCATTGCGGATTGTCGAGGCGGGTTTTAAATCCTAGGTAATCATGAAATTTACTGAATTCTAAACAAAATAATTACGTTTTCATGGCACAATGTTGTCTGTGTTTTTTTGATGAAATATTATTTTATGAAAGCTAAGGACATTATCAAATTACAACCTGTGTATATTGTGTTTTGACAGCTACTCGTGTAGTATTCCAACCTCCAAGGATTTCATGTTTATCTTGTGATATTTCAGCCATGGTGCGTATGAACGTATTGAGTGATGCTCTTAAATCTATACACAATGCCGAAAAAAGAGGCAAGAGGCAAGTGCTCATCCGGCCCTGTTCAAAAGTCATCGTCAAGTTTCTTACCGTAATGATGAAGCATGGATACATCGGTGAATTCGAAATAGTAGACGATCACAGAGCGGGCAAAATAGTCGTAAACCTCACAGGAAGATTAAACAAATGTGGTGTTATCTCGCCAAGATTTGACGTACCCATTAATGATATTGAAAGGTGGACCAACCTTCTCCCATCCCGACAATTTGGGTAAGCATAGCTCTTATTATATTTATTTTACTTCTGAATGTTCTATGCATTTAATTATATCTTTAAAAAACATTGAATTAATTATCTAAAAATTATAACCTTGTTAAGTAGACAAGCCAGGAGAGTAAGCATAATAGAATCAATTCTAACACACTGCAGGTCATTGACATTTTTAAATCTGGTAGAGATTTGCTGTGTTTTAGTACTAGAGTTGATAGATTAGAAAACCTACATCACTTTTGCAAAACTCAAATGCTGAAAGGTCCAATTAAATCTTATTATATTTTCTAATATAGCAGTATTAACTCTATCAATGTAATTTGCATAACTTTATTATTATGATATAAATATCCATAATAAATGTTTAAACAATCATTACTTTGACTGACTGTGGAATAGGAATTAAAACAGGATTTAAGAAGATATCCAATATATAAGGATCCTTGTGCCCTAATGAATATTATAAATTAGGCCATGTTGAAATAAATAATAGTTGATTTTTTATCTAGTTCTATTCTAAGTTATGTATTTAGCAATTTTAGCTGCTAAAAATCCATGAAACAATAATAAAGAATATATACTATACATTTCAAAATTAGTAGTCTATTACTTCACAAGTCTTGTTCCCAATTTCTTGCTTTTGTGTGTTATAGTAGGATTGCACTTAGTAGAACTCTACTTCAGAAGAACTGTGTATGAGCATGTTGAAAAAGGTCATCACAAATCTTAGCTATTTAGTGCATTTTTGTGTGATTTAGCTCTCACAATTTCACTACTTAATTAACAATCTTTCATTGTGCAGCACAATTTTGCTGCACTGTTCAGCCCAGGGTCCATACAAAACAGTTAAGCCTCTAATTAGGCACAGAAAATCCAAATTGGTTTGGTTAAATGTACTTTAATGGAATATATATTTCCTTCGTTTATAATAAAATTTCAAGCAGTCCTCATAAAAATTGTTCAAGAGTGTTAAAGCATAACACGATTTAACACACTTCAGTTGTTAATTTGAGGGAAAATGAGTATAAGCTTTGTTATAAAAATGTTATCAATAAACGTGGAGTAACCACAGATGCTATACTATCCTTTTAAAGGGTTTAAAGTGTGGGCACTTATATAAAGTCGCAGCTAAGAGGATATAGAATATTCATATTAAAATTAATTTTGATGTGGATTAGTTTCCAATTTGCTAACTTGTGTAATCAGTATTAATATACATTAATACACATTAATACTGATTTTAGTTAGTACAGTTTTTAGTTACCTTTGACTTAGTTTAAAGTTTTTTTATTAGGGATATGGCTATGGCACAACTACCGCGGATCACCAATAGTTCTTGTTGGTTGTCATTTGATAAGTTGTGCAATAACAAATTATGTCAATAGCACAATTTGATGTTGCTCCATAGTAAACATTGTTAATGCTGTTGCCTACATTGTTAATGATCTAGTATTTAACTGTTATTTAATTGTACTTTTATTATCTGCATAGCAGTTTCTGCATGAAAAAACTTTTGGGAAGCATTTTGGTTTCATTGATTTAAAAAGTTAAATTAGGAAATTATTGCTAGTTGATAAATTAACAATTTATCCAACTTAAAATGTAGGTTTTTTTCTAATTTTTTCAGTGCTGGTACTATTGTTAGAAAAATGTAGATTCAAAAAACCCAAAATTAAAATTCGAAAATAAGTTAACAATGATAAGTTCTAAGCTTTTGTTAAAAGCATGTGCACTCAACTGAGATATATATGTATATTAAAACTACCTTTGTATTTTTTCCATAAACAAATTGATGCTGGTGTACTAATAACATTACAAGTGTACAATGTATTTCTCTTTATTTTCAGATACCTTGTCCTGACTACCAGTGGAGGTATTATGGATCATGAAGAAGCCAGAAGGAAACATCTGGGAGGAAAGATATTAGGTTTCTTTTTCTAAGTTTAATCAATATATTTGAAAATGTATTTATTTGTTTTATTTCATTTATGTATAATTTAGCCTCAAAAGTTATTATGCTGCCATACATTTCATGCCCAGGTGTTAGCTAAAAGTAGCCTCAAGTTGAAAGTTGATAGAAATTATGTTTTGACTACAACCTGGCATCCTGCTGTCGCATCCAAAGTCTGCTAGTCAATAGTTGGCAGTAATAGTTGGCAATTATAGGGGCAAAATATTCTGATGTGTTAGCTTTCAGAGATGTTTATCGCTTTAAGTTAATTAAAGTTTTACTGATGCTACTCTTTAGTTATAGATCTTTTAATAATGAAAATTAATTGTCGACCAGTAAGAAGCCAAAATATTCATAGCCCATTGGTACTTTTACTTCTTATGCCTGTTCTCGTACCTTATGCTACTTATCAACTGCCTTATTCTTTTTAAATTCTTGATTCATCAGACATTCACTTCTTTTTCAGTTGATAATCTCAATATTTCTTATTTTAATGATTCACGATTTTGAAATTATCCTGGTAAGTATACAAATTTCACATATTTATGTATTTGTAATCATTGTATAAATATTAGACCAAACACATGTATACATCACTAATTTGAAGAGATAGATGACAGTTTGCAACTGGTTAGCATTATATTTGAAGCTCTAAAAGATCAAAAATATAATTATGCATCTTATTTATTTATAGCTTAGTAGTAGTTTTAGCAGTCACTGCTCAATTAAGTATTCAGTTAAGAATCAACATTGCAGAGTTCTCTTTGTATTATTACATATGTATACTAGATTAATTTACTTTGATTATGTAGCTTTGACTTGCCAATTTTTCCACAAGATTATATTGAACAATTTATTCTAATCAGTTATATAGTTACTCCTAGGATTAAAAAAAAATTAAATATTCTCATTAATTTTAATACTAGGTAATAGTTGCTATAAGGGAATACTCAAATATGCTTTTATATCTTGACAATTATTGGTAGTCTCTGTTACTACACCTATTACTACTACAAAGCAGAAGTTAAAGACAGCCTGGTTACGCTGTGACAACCAATAGGGTTAGCACAGCAGAATAGAATAATAGACACTCCGAAACAAAAGTCGATAGCATGTAAAATCTATGTGAATAACTTAAGTAAAGTTTATCTGAGAGACTTTATTTATTGAAGAGTCAATTAAGATTAAGAATCATTCTATTAAGTTCCGCGTGTACATTGCGCTTGCTTTTAAAATCTTTGTATTATTCTTCTGTGCATTATACCTCCATATCGAAATCTTTCAACGAGTTCCCCGAATTAAATTGTCGGCCTTTAACTATAATATCACCTGGTAGTAAGTAAGGAAGCGGGCTTGTTATTTTATGAATACAGTATGGGCTGGACATGTTCAATTCATGGATGACATTTTTTGTGAATATATCATTTCTGAATTTTTTCTTGTCTGGTCTGATGGACTTTAACCCCAGTTATCACTCTGGTGACAAAGACGTGTCTCCAAGCTATTTTCCGTTCAGGTCAGATTTTGCATAAAAACTGGTTATGACAGTAAGAGTATGGGTTTAATAAGACTTAAATAATTAGTAGCGGTATAACTGTTAGCCCGCTACCATGCATACAAGAGAGTATTTGTAAACGAGTAAAAAAAAAAAATGCAAATTGTACACACTAGGAGGGTGAGCCCATACAGATGAAATGCCAGTTCTCTTGGTGCTGCAAATGTTCACGTGCCGTTAATAATCACTTGTGAATGTCTACCGGCTTATAAGATCGACGAGGAGGCGTTTGTCGTGCCGCGGTTTGTTTCGAGCTTCTTTGGACTTCCTACTTTAGACTCGAGATCCTTAATCCCTTCCAGTAATCATAAGGCAAGTGCAAATTGTAAATCCTAATTTAAATTGGTATCGTTTCCTGCTAGATATGTTCCATTAACACAATGATTCATCGTAGATTCAATCGCTTTTCAACGTTAAGAGTAAGTTCATGGTGTCTTCGGAATTCTACTAATTTACTCTTAGCTCGATGTTGGTTAATTTTTATGTGGTTTAATTTTTGTTATCGCTATTCCAATGGGAAATGGAAAATGGATCCAAAACGTGGGCACTAATTATTAAGAGTTTTTCTACAGGTTTGGGGTCAATGGGGGGGGGTTAGGTGTCAATGTTCTTCTTGTCAAATAAATATAGAAATCCGTTGATCCAGGATAACCAGTCTATTATCCTGGATATAAGACTCATTGCGAAGATTAAGTGGCTATGGGTGGGGTACCTAGTTCTTAAGGCTGGATCGCGGCTCAGGTCTCAAGGTATTTGAAAGTGGAATTCTGAAACATGAATGGAGGTTCAAAAAGCTTGGTCAGTAATAGTATATGTGCTAGTGTACCTAGGTAGGTACGACAATCTGTAGTAGTTAACCGTTTCATAACAACTATTATGTACCTACAGATTACGCACAGTCACAGATTTAAGTTTATATTTTTTAAATCAACATCGTCAGCGACACTGGTGTTGAAACTTCAATCATTTTTGAACTTAATTAGGTAAGTTTTTACCATAATAACAATGTTTCAACACCGTCCCAAATCTTCAGTTTAATTAGTAAATATTCGACGAATGCAATGTAAATGGACCGACTATTTGGACAATTTATTGCACAATCGTTTACGGCTAGACTAGAGGCGAGTAACATGGGGCACACCTCGGCCTTGGTATGTACCGCATACCTATATATCTAATATCTGCAGGTCCTACTATGTAGATAAATGTCTTTTTTTACATTCTCAACTGATAAACTATTTTAGATTTTAAGCATTTGTCTCTATCGTTAGTTAATAGTATACCAACAAATTTTCCTTGAATGGAATATTTCGAGTAAGAATATACAGGCTAACTTAGGCGTATAAATATAACGTTGTTAAGTTGGGCATTAATTTCCTTTTTATGTTTACCAAAATGGGCGTGCGATGCTTCTCAGACACCCGTTTTGAACCCAAGTATCTGAATATAATATAATCAACATATAAAACAGGAAATACGTTTATATTAGTTCCAGTGTATAGCCAGGCAAAATTAACATTGCGGGATCTGACAGGCTATTGAGAATATAGATACCTACTGGAATATTTAGCTACTTTTCAATCCCACAGCAACCAACTTGTTTTCTCGATTATAAATGTTAGGCATTAAAACTTTTTCTTTCCTCAGTATGCAATCTAATTGTCAAAATTTTCATAGTTGTAAAGATACAACTGAATGGATTTTAACAGACACGCAGTTACTTTCGAATTTGAATATAAGTATGGGATATTGGTAGCTAAAGAAGAACAGTAATCTCAACATGTGGTTTTAGGATTTGAATTGAACTTCTATAAATAGGCACGGTGATAATAAGTATAGGTAAGAGTTATGTCAGGCTACAGTATAAATACGAACGAGCGTATTTTCTGTAATCATTGCAAGTATGAGTATGTTTTACATAAAATTCCGTCATCAGGCGATTTAGTGCACGAAGTTTTATTTTGTTTATCCCTACCGGTAGGGCTAGACTAAACATAATATGTATTCATGAATATTCAAGTAACAAGTAATAATATAAATACGTATAGTAATGGGAGACTAGGATAAAGATCAACGGTTATTGTTTAAATGTAAATTGACGCGGTAAATTGTTACGTAAAACTAGAACGAAACGAAATTTGCTCGGTAAATTAGGTATAGGTACCTTACTATATAGAAAAAAAACAATGGACATTGGACACCCAACAGGCTCAGTATTTTTTCATTAATGTAACTGCCTAATTGTTTTTAAAAATCATTGCCATTCAACTTAAAACTAATTGCTAATAATATTTATTTAAAAGGGACATAGGTAGGGTCATTTAGCTGGTTACGCGACCAGGTTCAGTTAGCGACCACTACCAGGACCTACGACATTAAAACGAAAAAGATAAGAATTCTACCCTTCTTTTCGAAATGAAATTCACTTAAGTATAGAGGGGGATAGATTATTAGTTTTACCTACAATAGTTGGCAGCTTTGTGTTTACTTAATAGTTAAAAAATCTTAATTCACTCCACCGCTCATGCTTTCGGCGCGCAGGCGTTCCCAAAACAACGGAAAAAATAGTGAGCAAGTGATGCGTTCAAGGTAAGTAGATTGTGATGTATTTATTTGAGACAACTTTTTAATGTTCTATTTAGTGGATATATACATATTTTACGTAATTTGTACATAAATTACGTGTAATATACAAAATTTTGTAAAAAAATTGAATGGTCGCTAACTAACATTGGAAAAATCTAATAGCTTTAGTTTGCGGCCACCTGGTCGCCATTAGATATTTAGAAAGAAAAACATTTTTTTAAATTTTTTTATAGACTATAAATCTAGTTCGGAATTAAATCACTTCCAATTTAATTTGTTTACTTTTATCTACATAGCTTTTAGTTTACGACCGCAAAATTATAAGTGTAAAAGTTATATTTAATAATCTTAAAATGTATGGGCATCAAGTATTCGCCTACTAAAAGTGACAAATTGACATATGGTTTTACAACCATTTACAATCACTACAATAATCTTATCTGTTTTTTTGTATAATGTAGGTGTTTAATATGTTATATTTTTACTAAAGATATCCTCCACAAACAGAATAAGAAAAAAAACACCAGCTTGTTCCCAAAAAGATCTGGAATGTGCCTAAAAAAAGATATAAGAGAAGGAGGAAACGATATTAGAGATACATATAAAAAGTATAACATCCCGAGAACAACTGTACAAGATAGACTAAGTGACAAAAGGACGAATATTCTCAACACCCAGGACCCGAACGAATTTTCAGAAAAAGTCGTCGAATAGATCACCAAAAAAAATGGATCATCAGAAAAGTTAAGAGAAGAAAGACTAAAACAAACGAAAACCGATAAATTAAATATTTTAGGAACAGAGAATAAATAAAATAATATTACAAAGTACCTTTGATCTCATGAAAATATGTCTTTTATAATTATTAAATGAATAATAATAAAGCATAACATAATTTGTTTATTTTTAAACGTTTACACGTTCACATTTTTTTATATTTAATTAATCCAATCTAGTTTTCCCTATCAAATGAAGAGGTCGCCAACTAGATAAGAGATCAGTCGTGAACTAGAAAAAGTGGTCGCTAACTAGCATTTCACATAGTTTTTCAAATTTATTCAATTTAAAATGTTCTCATATCTGTAATTCAACTTTTTTTACTTTTAAATATAACTTGACAATATCTAGAACCCCTTCAAATAACTAAAATACATGTGCTATGGATGCGTTGTATTTAAATTTTGACGTAAAGTTGAGTATCCCGCTAATCGGTCGCCAACCGACTAAACGACCCTACCTAGGTTTAAATTAATAAATATCTATATAACTTTTGGTGTACCTATACACATTTTTTATCAAACCACTTAGGTATAAAGTTACAAATAGGGGTTGGAAGTTATGCGACAAAATTCTTCCTATTGGAGAATGGCGGGTAAAAAGTTGTATGTGATAAAATAAAAATGGTTAATACTAAATTAACTCCACCTAAATTTCTTCGATACTAATAAAATATGTATGCATATACGTTTGAGGAAATCCGCCGCCGTAGCCCTAAGTATCGCGGTACGTTCAACAGCTGCCACCGGAGTCGCTCCGCGCACACTAGCGCGACGAGCGAGGCCCGAGGACGGTCGCCACCCATTCAATTCTGAATTCACGTTCCCCGTCATTCTTCGGTTGCGCACCGCACGAACTACTACGCTCGCCGCCGGACGAAAATGTTTCACGCGTTCTAGTGAGCTGAGGTTTCAAGTGACAGTGCCAGTGATTTAATAAACAACTCCTTCGATCCCAACCGAGCGTATTATTAGACAAGGATGATGGCTCCCGAGACAGTGGTGACCGTGGATCACAACAAGCCCGCTTCACAGCAAGCGCCGCCGCAGCAGCAGCAAGGCGGTGCGCTTGACTGGATCAAAATCAACGTAGAGTATTTCAAATCTCCGCCTGGCATATTGAAAATCGTTCAATTGGTGAGTACCTGACTGACTCTTGTTTTATGGGTGCTAACTTTAACTCATCGTGACCAAAGGATTGCCAGATGTCCCGTATTAAATGTGTGACGCCGTTTTTCAGACCATAATAATTATAGATATTACGATAGAAACCCATAATTTATATAGTATGACGGGGGTTTTTTAAGACAATAGGTTTATTTACTACGTATCCGAACTTATTACAAAACGGCATTTTTTATAATTTCAAAAAAAAAATTAACGTAAATCTATTCAGTATTTGATACTAATATTTGCGCTATTAATCGTTATATCCAGATAAGACTTTTTTTATTACCTATTGGTAATCCTTAGAATTAGAACAAGAATGTGACAACCCTAACGGGACTGTTAATTATGTAAAGTTATCACGTCAACGTGTTCTTAAGACAGGTACCTAAATCGATTGTTTATAGTTAACGTAGGTATTTTATTTACATTTTATATATGTATAGGTACCGTGATTGTTTCAAGATTACACACATCACAGCTTTCTATAATTATTACTTATGGAGCCATATTATTTTCTTTATGTTTTAACTCACTGTAATAAACAGTTTGTATGTAGGCAGATAATCTACATACCTATGTGATATTGGCATACTAACAAGGTTGTAGCGTAGGTATAGGTACGAGTGAGAGGTGAATAATATGGACTACGGAACAGGGGCACCCTTTAAGAACTCACAAAATCTATACTCATAATTATTTACCTATTCAAAGTTAGTTATTACAAAATTTTACTACATGATTTTTGATACACCCACCACTTAATAATACTTAAGATTTCATATTAGTATTCAATCCTACAAGATAAAAACAGAAGCTAAATGTCTCTCTAAACTAAAGTAAGATGACAGGTTTAAAAATAGTCTTGTCCTTTTCCAATGAAAACTTTATGAAAGGGACAGCACTACTTTTAACTGAACGATTAAGTATTATGTCATGAATATAGACTTTGCTTTTTATGGAACCTAATTTGGACGTATGGCTTAGGTGATAATGAAAAAATTAGATACTATAGGAAGGGGCTAGGGATTACGTATATGTGTAAGATACGCGGCTCGTATTATGCTAAATAACATTACTTTACGATTGAGTCATCGCGGACTCAGTACTTATACTTAAACGTTATAGGGTATTTATCGGCGCCATCGACTCATACCATACTAAGTACCTTGTAGTACTGACATACTGCGCAACGTTTAACATATCTTCCTATTGCCTTAAACAGTAATGAGTATTGTAAACGTCGTACATACACTTGTAGTTAGGTAGGTATCTACCGCGGTGACACCATTGTGTTTATCAGGTATCTTAACATTAAATGTGTTAAAATGAAAAAAAATACATAAAAAAATAAAATTAAAATATCACTTGCTTCAACGGTGAAGGAAAACATCGTGATAAAACCGGCACGCCTGAGAGTTCTCCATAATGTTCTTAAAGGCGTGTGAAGTCTGCCATTCGTAAATAGCCCTGATATCAATAGACAGAAAAAGTTTATTTTGTCCATGTCAATACTACTTATAAAAATATGAAATTTTATTAAATTATGTATTTAGAGCTTCAGGCTGAATCATAACAGGCGAGTCATCAGGTATCATCATAATCTGCAGGCATAGGGGATTTATAGTTTAAATCCACCATGCTGCCACAAAACGGAATTTCACGCTCTCTAGGTACCTAATCTTGACCTAACCTTAGTGCATTAATGCACTTGTCAGCTGTAAGATTTGTCACGTGCCTGACACAAAATTTATTCATTTCGGTTTGCGACATACTAGTAAAACATGAGTACTTGAAGACCCACTATTATCACGAAGAGTTTGTTTAAGGAAGAAAATCTATGTAGATAAATAAGTGGCTGTTATACGCAAATAAGGTTGTCAGGATACAGGCTATTAATTTACCAGAAATATCTGGGCGGTTTTCCATGGTCATCACACATCATAATTGTAATATGGACTGAGTATACACCAGAGCCTAAAAACTACAATCGTTGATACATTATGCACATGTTATTTAATATAAAAGTTAATTTCGCTTCCTAAACGTGCCCAAACTCAATTGCATCAAGTTTGCATACTTAACTTATTTATTATAATAGATTTAATAAGTAAAACATTAGATTATCATCTTTCCAATGACAACGACTAACGAAGAGACTAGTACCACACAGAAACTCTGACTATCGCAAGGTACATGTGGTCGTCTCGTAAGATCGAATTTGGCGCTTTGGTCGCCTACGCAACCGAATCTGTGATGTCATTCTCTGACTCTAACCGTATCCTTGCAATTATGAGTTGGAATTACGTAGGCACCCATTGTGAACAGGGCTGTGCAAAAATTTAGGAAAAAATTTGTTTGTACATGAAAAACCGATCCGGAACGGAACGTGTACATAATGTTTCGTTTGGCAGCCAGTTTTCAGTGAAAATTTTTGTTTTACATTTTGGTGCAGATCTTATATTGTTTTAACATAACTCCTTCGAGAATATGAAAGAACCAATTGCTTTGCTGATTTGAGAGCATTTGCTTTTTCGCAAGTAAAAAGAAATATAGGTAGCTAGTTCATTTGACTTGAATTAAATAATTGAAAACCTTTCATTATGGAACTCACTTCCCAGGATTATTTGTTAAAAAAATAGGCTTCGAAATTTAATTAGGTAAGTAATATATTTAACTTTTCTTTCTACAACATTTTTAACAACATTATAGCGACAACGTCATGGCCGTTTTATTTTCCCAAGTGTGTTGGAAAAATAAATTATGAAATTATGAAAGTAGCCTGAACGCTATCGAAGCAACACTTAACACACATAACTATAAAAAGGAACCTTTTTATACAAACATTTGAACACGAATATTTTAGTCCGTTTAGCTAATGGCTATTGATTTTTTTTAATCATCTCGTTATAACTCACTTAGTTAAATTTCGAAAACTGGTGGTGACCCGATGAGTATACAAATACATACATCTCTCAAGCTTTCTGTATGAGGACCAAAATCAGACAAAATTTTCTTTTCATTAATAAATTTTAAGGGTTGATTTTTGATATGATGCCTACAGACTACAAAAACTTCCTGTAAGTGAAACCATTACAAAGTATTAATATAATAAGGTATTTAATCTCAAGGTGTAGCTGATATGATAACTTCTAATTCTATGAAATAAAAACCTATCTATCTACACATGAAATAAAGTGAATCACGCTGTAGAGATCGACAAAAAAAACAGTGGGCTTGACCTTGAACTGATATGTTATTTGCTTATATATAAGATAACTTGCACGAGATTAGGTAGATACAGAATAAACTTGAATTCTTTATTCAATGTTGTGCGAAATATAACATGGGTAAATAAATAGTTATTTAAAAAATGTTTCAGTAATTTGTACCTATCCATTTAGGTACATAGATATCAAAATGGCTAAAAAAGCTGTGATAGCCTAGTGGTAAGGGCTCTGACGCCCTTACCACTAGGCTATCACAGAGGCTCTGATTAAGAGGCTGACCTCTTAATCAGAGGTCGGCGGTTCGTTTCCGGGCACGCACCTCTAACTTTTCGGAGTTATGTGCGTTTTTAAAACAATTAAAATATAACTTGCTTCAACGGTGAAGGAAAACATCGTGAGGAAACCGGCACGCCTTAGAGTTTTCCATAATGTTCTTAAAGGCGTGTGAAGTCTGCCAATCCGCACATGGCCAGCGTGGTGGACTATGGCCAAACCCTTCTCATATTGGGAGGAGACCCGTGCTCTGTAGTGAGCCAGTAATGGGTTGATCATGATATCAAAATGGAAAAAGTTCTATGAATATGTATATACCTACTAAAAATTTGATGTTCGAAAGTGACGATGTAATCTTAGAACGTGTTTACCTTGAAAATGTGTATTCACTGTATCACTTTGAAGTTTGAACGTACGTATAAGATGTATCTAATACCTATCAGGAAATAAGTATGTGCAGATTTTCTGACTACGTCGGTAGTGCATGACATTCCCTAATCGCGTAAGGGACTTCCTAATACCACAAGAAAACTATACCACTCAGATTCTCTACGCAGCTTAATACCTATCTACCGAATAAACATATTCACAATATTGTAGGAACCATATTATGGAAAATAATACTCAATCCTTAATCAGTTTTTGAGAAGGTAAGTAATTAAAGTTATTTTAACTAATGTTTAGATTTTAGGTTAATTACAAAAGTAATTATCTCTTGCAAGGAATGAAAAATAGGTAAGCAGGCTGCTACCTACCTGCTTATCAAATTCATGTCCAAAGATGGATGAAGGCCTTCTCTCTTTAGTAAAAGAATATAGCGGGGGTTTTAGGTCTAAATGCAGTATGTTAACCTTTAGTAATCATACAAACTAAGTGATATTTCTATTAAACTGTGAGGTCTTTACCGACAGGGTTTTTTCGGAAGCTTGCATTTTTCTTTATGTTTCTAAGGAAGTTTGGATTTTAGTTTCCTGAAAACCATGAACTCACTGATGATACTAAAAATTTGTAATCTTAAATAATTATAATTGGCCATAGAGTTAATTCAAAGTAAACTTCTATATTACATAGTTTTAAACCATTCGAAAGGATGGTTAATGTTGAACTCTGATTACGGAAAACTTTCACCTTATAAACTGACTGGTCAATTAGTCGTATTATGACGTCATAATTGTCGAAATCCATTGACCTACTATATAACCTCTCATTTACTGAGACAGTATGCCAGCATTGTCTTTACCCTACGATTTGGTCACAATATTCAAAGTATATTTTTTATTTAAACTTTGCAGTATTAGAATGGTATTTAAAATTTGGACCAGTTTCTCCAATTATTATATAGGTTGGTACTAGAGGCAGTAATTTAAATTGCCTAATCGAAGTCATAGGTTTGCGGAATATAACGATTATTATCATCAACTAGGAATAACAATGGTGACGGCATGGGGTTGAAAAACGCGTACTTTCTGACTCCGGGCTGGTTCTGAGTATATTGACAGTGAATTCGTGGTAAACCACGCTAACGATCGATATAAATGTATACTTTATAGTTGAAAATAAAGGTAATTACTACGTCAGGTAGGTAGTACTTCCCTACCTAGCTAGCTACCTTTAGTCTCAATAATGTTGCGGCGTACTCGTAGTTATTCATTTTTAGTTATTAACAAACTTCACTAAGTTGATGTCGTCATACATATTTAAAGGGCACCTCAGCAGAATGATGAGTAATATCGGGGTTAAGGAATTCAGATTACATCACTGGTATAAAAGTAAAGTCCTTGACGTGACGGACGCTCGACCTCTACCATTATCGGTCGTCGATAGGACGGCGAAAGCCTTCGACCGAACAAGAGCGAATTTGTTTCTTAGTTACTAATATTAAATAACCTTTTACGCAACGTTATTATAGGTACGTGAATATGAGCATATAATTATATTTCTGCTTACGCTTTGTCGACGATCACGTATTTTTTTTTGAAGTAGTTGAGTTTCATCAATTTTTATGATTTTTATTGGGTTTTGTTGCGCTTATTGATTGGGTTTCCAGTTATGGTGAGGACGTTCGGAGACGTTGGTATGTAATTGTATCCATTCGTACCAACTACTATATAGAAAGAGATACTAGTGCCGATTCTGTTGTACATTAAACTCTAAAGTAAATTGGCCAGTCTATAAATAGGTACATATTTTGTCCCATGAAAAATAATAGCACTGTTTTTAGATATTATGTAATTTAATTATTTAAATTTAAAAATTTGTGTATAACTAAATTTGGACCATTGTACCTATTTGTTTTATTTTATTATAGCTACGTTTTACAGATTAGGCAGCGAACTCGAAAAGACTAGGCACAGTAATAATGATCTAGTTTTTAGCAGCTAAATAGTGAGATAAGCGGATAATCTGCATGTTATCACTCGAAGCATTGTCTTTGGACTTAAAAAAAAAAAGTTTTTTTTTTCACAGATAACTGTATTATTAACAGAACAGATAACAGTGACTCACGTGTGAATTTCCTGAAAAAATGTTTTTTATCGTGCGTTTATCTACCTACATAGTGTCCAAGCCGTTTGGTTTATATAAAGCAGATAAAGTTACATTTTAACCACATTTGCTTATTACTAAGATCATAATGTTCTACAAGGAAATTATGATATTAAAAACATTGTAGAGTTCAAACCGTTCTCGTACCGGATACGAATGAAAACCGCCCATTTTGTTTATTTTGTGATCCTATCTATTTAGCTACTTGAAATGTTCGTTGAGAAGTCGATTTCGTGGTTGATATGAAAGTTGACTAATTAAGTGCCTACGTAAAAATATAATCAATACCTGGGTATTAAAATGATAAGCGTAAGTATTTCTTACAATCACGGCTATAAAAAATGACGAGTGCATGGTCCGCCAACTTAGTTCAATTGTGTTCATTCAAGCACACGTAAAATATTTTGATAAAATTTCATTGAAACATTTTTACTGGTCAAGTTAAAACCTACTACATTGCTATATTCTGTTGGCTTTATAATTAATTAAGGGTTGTCAATTTCCAAAGGATCTCTAATTTTATAGTAATTTAAAAATTATATATATATATATAAATAGTATTTATCTTTAGTAGCCATGCTCAGTTCCAACCTCTGGTGCCAGCTTATAGTTGAATTTTTAGTCATATATATGCTATGCTGTATATATATATATATATATATATATATTATACTAGGATTTGTATGGTGCGCGAGCCAACACCCTCGAGTCGGTTTATTGATAGTAGTAGAAATTCATATCTTATTATAAAGTAAGAAATTATTAAGAATAGTTGACGTTTTTAATTATATCCGCAAGAACAGTTAAATAAGAGATGAGCTTTTGAATTTCATAATATACGGCTACAGGTACCTTTAAGGTCTAAACATATGGTAAGGCAGAAATATATTGATAAATCGGTCCTAACTAATTAATACATGTATATGGAACGTTTTTTTGTGTTTTCATAATTGATTTAATAATTTAAGGAAGTTGTTTATAAGTTGCTTTATTATACAGCATCTTATAAAAGGATACATATATTTTGCATTCGCACTCGTAGCTTTTATTATATGAGAGCGGCGTTGGGTGAAAGCTGTCGTCGAAATGAAAGTAGTTCTGTCATAAGTCCAGCGGCGGTGGCGGCGGTTCAGGTATATGTAAGGATGCCACATCTAAGTACATAATTATATCTTTATTTAAGTAATTTATATACTTATAATTTATTGTAATACACCTTATAATACCTTATAATTTAATGTGATACACCTTTGCATGCGGTGTTTACCAATAATTAGCTTAGCATTTAGATTTAATACCTCATTATGTATAAATTATTTTAGTCCAATTATATTGTCTTAAGCTCTTAGTAAACATAAATAAGTAAATTTAAAAAAAAGGATGAAATGGACGATTCTTGTACATTTAATATATGTTGATCGGTGAAAGCTTCAGTATCAATATAGAATCAAAAACCTATTTTTTTGAATTTTGGTGGGTCTGTCTGTATGTCTTTTATTCATTCTGAACTATTTATACATATTTATGTACAAATACCTATAAGTTATAACGAAAAATAATATTTGCATTTCGTTCAAAAACCCTTGCTTATGTAAAATGTTATAATAAAATAAACGTATGCTAACCAAGATATTTAAATAAATTTTGTCTTTATCACTCAATTTCAATAAAGACATATCTGCGTCGAGGAATCTCACTTAACGCTTGTTGAAAACCACTTCTAAACGTTGTATCAACCCTAGAACGGTTGTACCCTGGCCATGTCGTCAACTGCATGGCGCGACAACCTGTTGTTTTCTCATCATTTCACGTTACTTTTCATATCCATCTACGATTAACGTAGTTAACTATCTGTTAGAACTTGTTACCACAATATAGAGCTTTTAACTGAGATATAAAGCGATCTTGCCACTAATTAGAAAACTATTCTTCAAACATTTGACTTAGTCACATGAAAAGACTTATTTATAATTTATTATATCGTCATACTAGGAACGCAAAATAGTTTTATAATTACTAATATTATAAATGAGAATGTATGGATTTTCATAGGGGCTGGTTGAAAACCAATGCTGCGTCTTACGTTGTCCAGTTATACTGAGCCAGCTCCTTTGTCACATATTTAATATTATTAATGTAGAAATTTGTTTATTTTACACTAAAATATGTCAATGAAGCTGATTTTCACTTTCTTTCTTAAAACTCCTTCAAGCCAAAATGACTAAATGACTAAAATGAAGATAGTTCACGCCTTGAATTAGCTATTAAGACGCAAATATTTTTCGCAAAGGTTGAGCCAGACTTTTGTGCGGAAATTGGACCAGCAATCTTACCATTACTTGACTTTATAAGTATTTTGAAGCGGTGATAGCCTAGTGGTTAGGGCGTCGTCATCCTAATCAACCCATTGCCGGCTCACTACAGAGCCTGGGTCCTATCAATAAGAGAAGTGTTTGGCCATAGTCCACCACGCTGGCCATGTGCGGATTGGCAGACTTCACACGCCTTTGAGAACATTACGGAGAACTCTCAGTCGTGCAGGTTTCCTCACGATGTTTTCCTTCACCGTTGAAGCAATTGAGATTTTAATTAATTAAAAACGCACATAACTCCTAGAAGTTAGAGGTGCATGCCAGGATTCGAACCCCCGACCTCTAATTAGGAGGTTGACGAGGTTGGACTAACCAATAGCCTATCACAGTACTAAGTTTAAAGTTTTTTTTTTTAACAGAATTGGCGCTAATATAAGTTAGTTAAAACTTTATAACTTTTATCGTAGATGTTTCAATAAAAATTGTTGGTAATACGTAACTACTACGTATATGAAAACAATACATTCGCACGTCTCCAGAAATAGGCAGGCGCGTTGTGATAAACAAAGACGTGCCTTGTACCTTTTGACGGCATCTTTTTCTACATGCATAGATTTACGATTCCATTGTAGTTAAGAGGCGTTAAGGTTTTCGCCTGACTGATTTACGCAGATATATCTGTATATCAAAGCCTTCATGATTTCATTAAGAATGAAGTTGTTAGATAGTATTGTTTTCACAAGTTACGAAAACTGCGCTGTGTTGTAACATAAGTAACCGCACTGCACCTATTGTGTTAACTATTTGCGACACACTTTACTAAATGGAATTCATGCGAGTTAAGAGAATACATTCTTGTTTATTAATTACAAAGTTATAAAAATTTTGGTAGCCCAGGCAACCTATTTTGAAATATAATTGAGCAGTACATTGAAATTATGACTTACATATGAAGTTAAGCTAAGCTGTGATAGCCTAGTGGTTAGGACGTCCGACTCCTAATCAGAGGTCGGGGGTTCGATCCCGGGCACCTATAACTTTTCGGAGTTATGTGCGTTTTTAAGCAAATAAAATTTCACGCGCTTCAACGGTGAAGGAAAACATCTTGAGGAAATCTGCATGCCTGAGAGTTCTTCGTAATGTTCTCACATGGCCAGCGTGATGCTCTGTAGTGAGCCGGCAATGGGTTGATCATGATGATGATGATGAAAAATTTTGGTAGCCCAGGCAACTTATTTTGAAATATAAATGAGCGGTACATTGAAATTATGAGTTAGATAGGAAGTTAGATTTATATGTGTCTACCATTTTCCATTCGTCGTACGCGGGAATAACATATCTGTAGACGAAAGAAGTGTAAACATAGGTAAATAGGAGAAGGTAAAATTATTTAGAACTAAAAGTCTCTGATATATCTCTAATAATAATCTAATCTCTATATATCCGTTAAATGCGACCTTTTAAACTATATAATGGATAAAATACTAGCAGAGTTTCTACCTTAAATTAGTTACTCTATCCATCTGATTCTGATTTACTTACCTATGATGATGGTAATGATGACATTTTTGTTTGGCAAGAGCTATAGCATAAACAACATGATTGCATATCTTTGGCGTTTGATTGTATTCATGCGCAAGCCTATCTTGAATAATTATCAAAGATACATGTATGTAATTTTTATGCACTCTTCGCTGGAACTTCACTTTCTTATCAGAATATACAAAAGCGTACTTTGCAGTTCATTGTTGCTTGAGAAATTGAGAAGGTATATACGGCTGAGATGTATAAAGCGCATTTAGTCTTACCTTTGACTTAATATACTGTTAAAATGCATTGATTTACCACTAGCCATAGATAGAGCGTGTCATACAAAAACAAGGCGAGATTTGTCACCAACTAACTATATATTCCTACATATCGGTATATCGATGTATTGCAACTCGTCTAATACACTAGACATCTGGCCGTTATATTTTATCTATAGCGGCGAGTTTGTAATTCATTCGGATTATACGGCTCGAGTGTTAGAATCGGTGACTTTAGTCTAGCCTTGTCACACACTGGGGGAAAGTAGTGCACGCGTCACTATTTGTGCACTACTTTTCCGTCCCATTTTTTGATCGATCGATCGATCTAAGGCTATTACCACTAGCCTCAATCTATCTAACTATCAATGTTAAAATGAGACAAAATAATTTGTCCGAATAAGTACGAACTATTTATTTTAGCCTACATATTCAATGGGGAAGTGTTAGGCAGGTGTAATGCTATTATGCTATCTGTATCGATGATTAGCGTAAAACGTGATTTCCACATAAGGCATACCTAATAATAAGACCTTATAAGTTAGCTTACACATAATATGTAGCTACATAATCGGCTTAGCTTGCTTGTGTAACCCAATCCTAATTGATGAAATATTTCTTGAGTTCGTTAATTTTAATTTTGCTACGTGTTTGTTATTAATACTAATGACTTATTACAATCTGTATCCGAAAAGGTAATAGCACTGAACAGGTCGTCGGTTTTTTTTTATTTAAACTCGTAAATATCTGGAACGGTTAGCCCAATTCTTAAGATGTGTATGTGAGAGTATGCGTATGTGAGATTTTCAAAACATCACACTACGACCCTGATAATCCTAGCAGACGAAAAATGGCACGAGTTGTTATTAATAATTGAATGTTGTTCATTAGAGTCGACCCCCTGGCGAGGCGACGCGACGGTTTGGGGTAGATGTTTTGTGTAAGAATAGTTCGTTACAATCCGTTTATTATAAGAAAGGTGGTGTTTTTTCAATTTACTAAGATACGTAATGCATAATTTTCTTGCATGTGGTGCTTAATTAATCTTGTGAATATTGGGAAATCGTTTAAGTTTAATATAATTAATATATTAATGTGCTACACATTATACAAGGCATCGCTAGCAAGAAATTGTAAGATTTTTCTAAAGATTAGATGAAACTTCGGCTCTTAGTTTAACGATTACTATCCGTTGTTAGTGATATGAGCTGACTGAGATTAACGGATGCCAAATTTTACTTCAAACCAAAAAAAATTTGGTCATCCATCCATTTTCTGGCTTCAAACAACGTCGACGCTGACCAGGAGAATTATAGGGTACACATAGTATAGTGAGGTAAAACTTCTATTATCTTTTTAAATACTACAGAATCAATTAGTTTACCAAATTATTTTACCATAAGCTTTATCTATATGATGGGAGCGAAAACGGGTATGCGAACAGGAATGATATGACATGGGATAATCTTCCATTACAAATATTGTTTTCACAGGAATTAATAAAAACCCTTATCTAGGAGTACGTTGACGAATTCGCGGGCATCAGCTCTTTATTAATAAAGTTCCCGATAAAATCCCATACATCGGTTTTTCGAATAGATAAGACTAAAACTTGGCATCAGTGGTTGTTTGGAATAAAAATACAGCGAGAGACGATAATTGCTTATTATTTCCTGCACCTATATAATAAAATGAGTAGGTACAGAACAAATTTAGAGATAGCAAAATTTACACACGGTGAGAACGGTCCGGGAGGAGAATGATCGTCACGCCGGCATTGTGTACGGCTTTTTATTCGCCTTAACTACAGTTTATATTTGTCCGTTGCCAGCAACAGTGGGGCTATTTTTGAAAGACGCCTTCTTCCTATTTTCTTGTTTCACTATTTTGTCGACACCCATGAGAAAACAGGTCACGGATGCAACAAGGAAATGGTTTATATGCACAGTTACTAACCCACGTCAACTCTAATAAAAATCCTGCAAAATAAGTAAATTGTTATTCTGTCTTCAGTGTAACAGTAATTCCATATATTCTGTTTTCTATACTATAACTAAAGATTATAAAAATCATGTTGCAGTGCCATTGTCCCACAAATGCCACAGTGACAGGAATAATTAATATAAGTTAAGAGATAAGGCCGCCAAATTGTGTAATCACTGTTTTTGTGTTGTTGTCTGTTTCTTTTATTCTTATCTTGTAGTGTACAATAGAAGTATGTTCATTAATTAATTAATTTATTCATGTTATTATTATTTTTTATAAAGAATTATAAGCGAATACATAAAACAATGAAATAAAATTGAATTGAATTACCAGCGCTCTCAGTCTTATAATGCCGTTGCTATTTAGACCTCGTTCATAGGAGATGATGAGCTTACTAGCCCCGGATCCACGATTTTAATGAACCGGGACAGAAAGCTACCACTGGTTTATTAAAATTTTTATACTTAAGTATTTATCAATTATAATATACCTAATTTATAAACGTGTATTCAAAAATTATCGCGTAACGATTTAAATCAACATACCTACCTATACTCTTATTTGTGATTATGAAATTTGAAAAGATAGTTTGCCTATATTGATGAGTAAAAAAAAAGGATATTTTTTTATAACAATGACGCTTGCCCGATGTCCTGACTTGTGATGAGTTAATTAAAGTCATAGAGCGAGAGGAACGGACATATTAAGGACAAGGGTTCAAGAGGTCGCCTCTGGCCTTTTAACTCCCAACATTACTTACTGCTGTCATTAAAGCCTATTTATCCTATTAACCAAGATAGAGAATTATCTTGAGTAGTTTTATTAAAAGTTCTCTCGGACTCACGGCTTGTCCACGTCATATATGTCACGTTATTCTTTTAACAAAATGAATACAAAGGGTAGCTCTCATAAGTTTATTAACTTATACCTACCTACCTAGCTACCCTTTGTATTCATTTAACAGATTTTGATTTGTCAAACTATGTTGTCTCTTTACAAGGTTTCTGCGTAAAGAATCGGAATAGAAACTGGTGACGTAATTTATAAAGATGTAATAGAGCTATGAATAATGAATTACGTGTGCTTATCACATCATTAAGCAAGTAATTTATTTTAAATTATACTTACTTGTAATGAACAAACGTAATAATTTTGTTTCTCGCTACGTTGCACACTATGATACAACTATTCATCAATTTTAGAACGTATGTATTATAGTGAATACTCGCCTTATTATTATATTATACTATAAGTATTATAGTTATACTCTGCCTCTATGACTCTATGCCTCTAGTTACTAATTAGGAGTATGTAGTGTTAGTACCCTACATACTCCGAATTAGTTTCTACACGACACCGTGCCGGAACGCTAAGTCGCTTGGCGACACTTTTTCGTCGGTAGGGTGCTACTAGCCACGGCCGAAGCCTCCCACCAGACCATACTCGAGCCGGGTATCACACCCAGCACCTCCAACTTTATAATGCCACAGCGCGAGTGCTGCTTCACGGAGATCATCGAAACATACAAAACAACCCCTCAGCTTTATAATTGTTACTTGGTAAATAAAGTAAATAAATAGATTATCATGTGGGCATACATGATGATGAATGAACGTTCCACCCATTTTTATACTGATCGGGCGTGAAGCATTTGACACATTCTATAACCTACGCCTTTATATGAGTATATCTCCTAATTTGCATTGACGATGTAAGGGCGTTAGCGAGGTTTACTATGAATTAAATTAATATTCTGTTGGTAACATATGGTCTTGTATGTGGGTGTGTGTACGGTGTATCTTTTAGATAGGTAAAGTCAAAAGACGTCTCCACTCGTTCATGGGATATTGATGCATTTTTTTCGGTAAAAGCTATCGAATTACTTACGCTTTTTTTATTCATTTCTTTTGTGCCTATCTTATAAGTAAACATAAAATGGGCAGGACATGTACAAGGACAACTTATCTCTAGAGGCAATTCTTTTAGACGCCTTTGAATCTGAAAAAGAAGGGACACGGATAATGCTTATTGTAGGTAGGTACACGCGTACATAACTATTCATATATAAATATATAACCTACAGATAATATATTATACTATCAAATACTGTAAGCAATATAGAATTACAAAATAATCATACATAAGAGATATATTACTTTACCTTTAGTCTAGTTAAAAACATTTAGGGAAGTGTTATCACAAATCATATTCCCTGGCATCGTATTCCAAGGACGCGTTGAAAGATTAAGAGAATTATTCCGTTGAAATATGTATTATCTCTTTTGAATTCTGTAATAAACACCTTCAATAATAAAAATTAGTATATCGATTTAAATCAATTATTGTAATTGTTGTATAGTCTATTATATTTGTTTTAGTTCGGTGTAAGGTATGCATTATTCTGTATATCAAACTTACCTATAGAATGTATCTAGTTAGGTAAATTATTTGACGGTATTATCAAGCAACTTTTTTCTAAATAACCCTAAGTTTTAGACGTAGGTATCTATATATTATGTAGGTAAAACTCAAACTTACTTATACTAAAGCCACATTTTATCACGTCGAAATATTTTTGGTTACTCGCTAGTTAAGCAACTAAAAATATTTTGTAATAAGCGATATGTGTTTAAATCACGCTATTTTAATGTTGAATTGAGAACGAAAAAGAAAGCTTGGGATTGCTGCGTTGGGATTGATTTGAACGTGTAACAGTTTTAACATGCTCACCACAAACAACTTTGAATAAAATCACATCCATTTTTTTTACAGTATTTCACCTCGTTCCCTATCTCTCTCTGTGCGTCGTATTCCTCATTACTGAGGGTGACCCCTGGCGACTTTCTTGCGGACGATGTCGCGCCATGATGCTCTGTTGGTTGCGATGTGCAGAGCATCGTGGATTTTCGTGTCAAATGCGGTGCGGATTTGATCCGACCAACGCATTGGACTCCGTCCCCGAGGCCTCTTTCCTTCCACTTTGCCGGTGATAACCAAGTTCTCCAGGTTACCACCTGCCCTTCGGGCAATGTGACCGAAGTGCTCCAGAATCCTCTGTAGGCAGATGGTGGATAGCCTTTTCGTTATTTTTAGTTGTCTCAAGTCGTTCCTTATATTCAATAGGAAAAGGAAGTAAATTCTATTAGAAAAGGCACCCATTCACACCCTAAAGCTATGGACGCTTCTGCTCACTCGTAGAAATAATCTCGGGTGTAAAAAGGGTAGGTAAAGCTCGTTTACGGTCTATTAGAGCTCAACAATGACCTGCCAATTTTATACTTCTCACTTATGATAGCAAGAAGACTATCTTTACTTATCTTATATCACTATTATTCAAATTCAAATAATCTTTATTCAAATAGTCCTTTAAAAGGCACTTTTGACGCGTCAATAATTTACATGGTAGTGATTGGTGATAACTACATTCGTAAACTTAAAACCAAAGCTATAAGGGTTTCAAACGCGCCCTGGTCTAAGAAGAAACCCACAACAAACTTAGCCGGTTTTTTTCTTGTTATCACCATCTCACGTGATAAATAATAAATTATAGTACCTATGGAGATAGAGTAATTCACACCCAAGATTTTTTATCGTTTATAAAATCCTTAATATCGTACATTTTTCTATAAGCTTTCGTTTTATAAAAACTTTGAACTTATTGATAGATATCTCCAAGATATCAATAGGTAATTTATTATAAAATAAAATACAATTTCTTTTGAATGAGTTATTAATTTTGTGCAGCCTACTAAACGGTACTACAAGTTTACTTTTACTTCTAATGTTCAGTGCGAATTTATCAACGTTTTTATGAACATACATTAAATTTTCATATATATTATTAGATAGATATAGTCGTTGAAATTTCTATTATAGCACTAGTGGGGTTATATTTAAGTAAACTTGTCCTATTAAAATTGAATGCAAACTGATTACCGTTATTCACCTGTGTCGCACTTGACACCAAGACATCTTTCTCAGCATCAACAACTACTTTTTCACACAATCAGTGCATTGTTCTTTAAATAATACCTTGAAAGAACTTATATTTAACCTACTTGTATTGGAGTCAGTAAATAGTAATTTATTAAGTGACTATGTGACGTAGTCTATACCGAATGTGGGTATAACTAGGTAGGTACTGAGAATTCAACCGAGACAACCGCCCTTCTGGAATTGCTGTTTACCTGCGAGAATATTCCATAGATTTCCATTTTCTCGAATTACGGAATCTGTCTTCAAAATTGTATTCAGCCAGTTGGATCACAATTGAGTATAAAACATCCAAGCAAGCCAGCAAACGTGTGTCTCTATTTTATTTTTCATTAATTTATTCGTAATCAACAGCGTACAAAATTATTTTTACAAAACTTAATCTAGGTTTTACATAAAGCTACAAAAGATACCTTAAATTTTAAATAAAAGAAATTATAATAACAGAATAGAATTAAAAAAAATGTTATAATACAACTAAAAGATTACAACATCGTGTATTTGTGTGTGTGTTTGTGTTTGTGTGTGTGTTTGTTTGTGTGTTTTGTGTGTGTGTGCATTATTATGCGTTAACAATTTCTTTTTTAAAATGATGTTTTATTATTTCCGTTTTTAACTCCATTTTTGATAAATGAAACAGATTAAACACAGCATACTGTTTATTATAAGTTCGTGACAGACGGATTTATGGAATTTTGAGCATAACTTTTATTTGATTTGGGAACATACAAAAGGCGATTTTTATTAGATATTTTCTTCAAATCCGTTGTACTTGCCTCCTTTATTATATACTCGATGATGATATTCGATCTTTGGTCACAATGAAGTGCTAAATTATTCTAGCGTCTTTACTGTTTCATATGGGAAGTCATGTGGGCGATTAAAAAGTAGGAGGCAATGCGGAGGTCGTTTTCAGAGTAAGGCAACGCGATTGGTGATTATGATATGAAATATTTCGGTTCCTAGATGGTATTGCGTCATTTGTGCCGCCTGAACGACCATAAATTGGCACTTTGAATCAAATTCTCTATTAAGATGTCTAGTCACCATTGCGTAGTATCCACCTATTAGGCATCAGTACAAATATTTGAATTGTTCTGTGAGATATTTATTGTTCCGCAGGTGGTAGTACATATCTCGAAAATAGTACCGGTTTCACAGAATACACAAGTATTATTTTATACTTCTTGTTAAGTTGCAACCATTTAATTCGGTGTATTAAAAGGTCGGAACGTAGGAATGCGTTCAGGGACGATAATACTCGTAGCTTATATGGGACAAAAAGAACTGCAATCTTTACTTATATTCGACTGTATATTTAGCCAAATAATGCGGAGGGAAGAAAGTGATGTCACCAAAATAATGTTATACATGAACGTGGAAGGGCAAAAGAGTAGAGGAAGACCAAAGAACAGATAGATGGATTGTGTAAAAGAGGTTATGCGGGTAAAAGGTGTGGGTAGTGAGGTGACGGCTGATAGAAGTGAGTGGAAGAAGAAGACGTGTCGTGCCGACCCCACATAATGTGGGATAAGGACAAGAAAAAGAAAGAAGGAGATTCGTAGGGCATATTTACGAGTAAACCTGACACTTTGTAACTCTTTTTCGTAAGCTGCCATCTAAGTTAACAATAATACAGTTGCACATTGCGTGTAGATGGGGAACAGGCGGAAGAAGTATTGTAACGGGATGCGCATAGAGGTAGCGCGAAACGGCCGTTGACATGAAAATCCCTATTTGCTGACGCCAGTAACAGTTTCTCTATCCATTAGCATGTTGTTAACTTATATTATTTAAGAGAAAAATATGCAAGGTTCGCTACGACATCGTGAGCGTACAACTTTTGATAAATTGGTAACTACATTTTCCCCGTATTAAATTTTTCATTCGTTATTCTAAATAATGGACTTTAACCCATTATTACTTCTTTAAGAGTTTATTTGTTTCATCCGTGACTTACCCTTAGTGGTGAAAATGCCAGTCTTAACCGAAGCCTGCCACAGACGCTAGCCGGGAATCGAACCCAGGACCTCCAACATTAACTTATCTGATATAATTAAATTACTTGAAACACCGAAGTTGAAAACAGGTCTAGATGATAAAATGTAGTTAGTAACCTGGGAATTTTACAGAAAATAAAGAAATGCGTAAAGAATGCTATAATAAATATTCAAAATTATTTATATATTATTGGGTTTTGGTTTATCTCAGGGTTTTGGATTACGACGCGTAGTGTTTCCATTTTAAGTTTGACAATCATAATAAAACTTGGGTCAAACGTTACAATCAAATGGTAAAACTTATATACTTGTATCTACTAGCAATAGTACGTAAATGTACTAGACAAGTACGTAATATTGCTAGTACTACACAGGTTGTAAATCACCGTGTGATTTCAATTTTTATTTGTATATCAATAAGTACCATTATTACATAATCAATGATATAATCTCTGTTAGACACGCACGCCCCGATAGTAAAACACAGAGTTACGTACGGAAGTATGGTTGCTGAGCAATTGACGGTTTTTCGGGTGCGTCGACCAATGTACCAACTGACCTAAATGTTATCTCACAATATTTTCACTTTAACGTTTAGTGGGCATTTTAACGACATGTTTGATTGCTATAAGAGATTTGACGAGCATTTTCTATGTAATTCCAGCGAATAATAGACGCCATGCTGTACCATAAGTTATAGCTCGGCAGTAACGTTATTCGAAGAGTAACTAATAGGTACAACAAAATTTCGCCTTGCTTAGTAATATTATTAAATAGGTATTTTGCTTGACGATCTCCGAAATTCTCCGACGAAAGTTGGAGGTCCTGGGATCGATTCCAGGATCGAGTCTGATCTGGCGGGAGGCTTCGGTCGTAGCTAATTACTACCGACAAAGACGTATAGCCAAGCGATTTAACGTTCAGGTACGATGTCGTGTTGAAAACAATTAGGAGTACCTATGGGTTTATCATACCCCTCACAGGTTAGACCGCAACCATCTTAGACCGCATCATCACTAACCATCAGGTGAGATGGCCTCAAGGGCTAACTTGTGGTGTATATACAAAAGGTATTTTGCTTGCAGGTTACTCACACTTTATTTATTAAATGTACTTAGTTCTAAAACATAGATAGGTTCTGAGGGCATCATAACCCTTTCTCATGATAGGGATCATTATCGAAGGAAGCCAAATTTAGTAACGTAGGATTACAATTATAGTTGATTTTCTGCCGTATTTTCTGTTATTTAATCAAAAAGTATCGAGTAATTGGAAATACAAAAAAGAACTAAAATGTATAATCTTGATCGATTATAATAAATAATCTTGAGTTATCGACCTTTAATTGACCAAGAAAATGTGTATTTATCTGTACAAAGAAAAAACTCTATAGTGAAAGAGAACTTGCTTCAACGGTGAAGGAAAACATCGTGAGGAAACCTGCACGCCTGAGAGTTCTCCATAATGTTCTCAAAGGCATGTGAAGTCTGCCAATCCGCACATGGCCAACGTGGTGGACTATGGCCAAGCCCTTCTCATATTGAGAGGAGACCCGTGCTCTGTAGTGAGCCGG